>JAPQVY010000068.1:12392082-13612582 GCA_028535165.1 Quercus tomentella | reverse complement strand
ACTTAGACCAAGGTTTGTTCTCTTGATTGATTTCGATACTTTAATTTTAATTGTTCCTTAGCCGTTTTTTTTTTCTTCTTAAAATTGTTTTCATTATACTCCACCCCCCCCCCTCCTTGTTCACGTAGCATAAAACTAGGCTAGATACTCTCCGTGGGAACGATCCTTACTCGCACTACTACATATATTTTTAGGAGTATAGGTTTTATTTTTGGTTGCTTGCGACAGTACACCAATGACTAGAAGCTATGGTCTTCAGAGCTAAAGAAATTATTCATTTAATTGGAGCACAAAGTATTTGAGATTAGGTTTTTGCTTGTGAGTTTACATATCTTAGAGCAATCACACCTGTCAGTGCAAAATAGAAAAAGTTGCAAATTTTACACAATTTTACACATTTTTGCTAAAAAACTAACCACATCAATTTGTCTAAAACATTGTTTATATGCAAAATTGCTACAGTAACCATGCAAATAACAGTAACCATGCATATATGCACGGTTACTGTAGCTTTCTATATGATTTTTTTTCTCTCTCTCTCTCTCCTCTCCCTTGCCTTGTCAAACTCTCTCTCACCCACTCTTCAATGCCAATAAGAAGAAGAAGAAACCGACCACTAGCATCCATCCACCATCATAACTAACCAACCATCACCGCCACAGCCAACCCATTACAACATCAATTTAATCCAAACACAATCAACCCAAAATTAATGAAAATCATCACAAACCCAACTTAAAATTAACTCGAAGCAAAATCAACTCAAAATAAAACACAATAGAAAACCCATTTGGCAAAATACAAATCAACCCAAAACCTAAGCTTGCTGCCGCCATGAGAGAGAAAGTGTAAGTGTATTGAGCCAAGGAAGCTTGGTAGAGAGATTTTTCTTCAGATTTGAAGAGAGCACCAATTTGATAGAGAAAGAGGGGGAGAAAGAGAAATAATTTTTTTTTTAAGAAATGAAAAAGAAGAAGAAGAAAGAAAGAATAGCAAAAGAAAAAGAAGAAGAAGAAAGAAAGAAGATGCTAAAGAAGAAAAATCGCAAAAGAAGAAAGAAGAAAGTAAAAAGAAGAAGGAGAAAAAGAAAGAGAGAGAGTGTTCAAAGAAGTGGTGTGTGGTAAGGTGGTGGGATCGTGTATGGGTAAGGGGAAAAAAAACAGTGAAAAAGTATTATTTTAATAAAAGAGGGTGTATTATGTGTGTGTTCGGATACTACTTATTTTGCTGAAAATTGAAAACTGAAAACAATAAATAAATAATTTCTGGTTACTATTCACACTAAAGAACACTGTTTATTTTCTTGGATGCACTGTTCATATCCCATGAACAATACAACAGGCGCTGGTCCAAAAAAAAAAAAAAAAAAAAGCTGAAACGCAAAACGCAACAAACATGGATGTGATCCAAACGTAGCTTATAGATAATTTGATGCGGGTTTTTTTTGCAAATTGATTGTGTAAAAATAGAAAAAGTAAGTTTTTATTGTAAAATAAAAGGAAATTTTACACCTACTAATGCTAATGCTCTTATGTGTCATATACAACTTTAGAAGGTCATGTTCCTTGGATTATTTTATCCTAGAATTATATGTCAAAAGATATCTTGAGTTTGATGACTCTAAACTTGTGGATGTGTATCATTTACTTAACAAAATAGATCTTGAAAAAGTCTATCATTTGCAATGGTGAAGTAGTCGGTACGTTTAGGATTTTGAAATTGAGTAAACTGCTGGGTTTAGTGTGTGCTAGTTTTTAAGAAAAAATGTATCAAACATGTGTGAAATATATTTAAATAGAGATTGTGTACTAATTTTTAGGAAAAACTTTAATCAGGTAGGGTTTTTTTTTTTTTCCTTTGAATTTTATTGAATTACAATTCTAACCCTATTTTTTATTTTTTAGGAATAAGGATTATGTAATTAGATTAAGGGTATTTTTGACATTTTCTAAAGTTATAACTAACTTTTTGAATCTTCTTAATATATAGGGATATACACACACAAATGCAAAAATTGGTATTTTTGACATTGTATTGGTATTTTGTGTCCTCATTTTACATGCAAAAATTCCAATCTATGTTTAAAAATTCTGAAAATTTCTATTTTTACCTTTGGATCAAGGGAATGTTAAAATTAATTTATTTTGTCCCAATTGAATGTGAAATTAGCCAATTTTATGGGTTTAGGGCCAAAATGACAAAAATTCCCTTGATTGACCAAATTTTGACTAAATTGATCGACAGTCAAACGAACTTAAAAATTCATAAAGCCAACAAATTCCATCATTTTACATCAAAATCTGTATTCCCAAACATTTCCCTCACAATTGACTAAATCGTATTGTAATTAACTAGAGTTTGTCCACGATTTGACCAACAATCTAACCATTCAATTTGTTTGAATTCAAGCTCATGTTGAAGATAATTGGATTTCCTTTGAAATATTTGCTCACAAGCCCAAATCAGACTTAAAATGAGCAAGATATTGCAAGAACAATAATGCCCAACTCTTGCCATTCTTCAAGAAAAAAACAAAGTTCGAAAGATTGATTGTCGTATAATAATCGAGTAAATTATAATCAAACAACCACGGTTTTGATACAAATAAGAAATTGTTGGAAAATTTTACGACATGCTTCAATTTGGTAATATTTCCAAAAATTCCCCATAAACAAAAAGAAATCATAAAAATATCAAATGGGATTGTTGAGACAAAATCTTGAGTGTGACACTACTTTCTAAAGCTTCAAACTTACCTAATTTGAAAATTGTAGCCATAAAGTGGATATATTTAAAAGGTAAACATCATATTTAAAAGGTAGACATAACGAGCTTTCCGACAATATTTCATTTGAACCAAATGGAAGTTGGAAAGACCAAAAATTAAGTGAGCTAAAATAGGAACAATCATCCACACATGCATGGTCCAAAATTAGGTTTTAGTACCCTCTATGCATACAATTTTCTCACTGCTCATGAAAAATTGCTCCAAAAATTTGGTATTTTCTCAAACTAGAATTGAATACGTCTTGAGAAAAAGGGCATCTCAAAACAATTTTCGGATTGTTAGAAATCACTTATGCAAAAACAACAAAATAGACTTTCTCCCATTTGGATCACCCTACTTCAGAGGAGGGCCGGCCCTAGGCCTTGACCATTAAGGTCATGGCCTAAGGTCCCTGACATAGAAAGGCCCCCAAATTAATAAGGGTTAGTAAGTTTTTTTTTTTTTTTTTCCTAATTAAAAAAAGAGTAAGTTACTTGCACTTATATTTTTTTATCACGACTTATAAATTGACATGTCACAAATTTCAATAAGTAATTCAATACTTTTTTATTTATTGAAATGTCACATCAATTTGTAAGTTTTTTATAGTAAAATTTGTAGTAACTTTAACATCTTCTCCACTCACAAAAAAATTATGAATTAGTAAAAATACAACACAGTCACCAATTCACCATTAAGTGAATGAAAAATTCTAAAACTAATACAAATTTTATGACAAAAAACTTACAAACTAATGTGGTAGGAATATGATTGGTGCCACTCAAACAATATAATAAATGAATGTTTTGAATAATTTTTTTTATTGGTGACAAGTCAGTTTATAAAACCTACATAGTAAGTATCACTAGCTCACCCTAAGTAAATTAGTCACATTAATTAGTAAGAATTAATAATAGATTTAAAATAAAAAATAAATTATAATATAAAAAATAAATTAAATATTATTTAAGTGATATTTAGATATAAAAAGCCCCCTTTAAAATTTTCGTCATAGGCTTCAAACTATCTTGGGCCTTGTTTCAGAGCTAACTAATATTTTGCACACTGCACCAAACTACATAAAGCTGGAAGTTTCAATAAGTAATAAGTTGTACGAGCTTTTTGAGGGCAGCAAGAAAAATTGTAGTTCGAGAAGACTTTCAACCAGGTGTGCAAAGCTGATACTTCAAAACTAAGTGACATGGATAAAAAACAAGCTAGGTAAAGTGTAAAACCTGGAGCTGAATCTGGTGCTTAGCTCTTACCTGTGCCTTGGTCTTGATGCTCAATATAAATCTAAGCGTGATAATTACATGCAATATTTTAATGTAGTAGTCCTCCGACATGATTCTACAAGGTATAATTCTCTCTTCTCTCTCTTATTCTCTTATTCCCATGATCTTGCTTGCTTGAATCAGTGCTTGTTTATATGAATAACATGGTGTATACTCTTTGATTGCCGTGAATGAATAATGCCATTCATGATAGGAATAGTGTTTGTTTTTAGACCCCTTAAAACACAACCAAATTAACCTAGTTATTTAGCCAAGTGAATACTTAGGTAAATTAATAGATCTAGGTTAACAAAAATATATCATATCAATGTAAAGTGCAGAAAATAAAGAACACAAGGATATGATGACCCAGGAAAACCAAACCGGTAAAAAACCTGAGGAGAATTTAACCTAGCTATCCTCAAGGTAAAACAGACTATGAAAGAATTGAAGTTTACACAATAGCGACTTAGACCATTAACATCTTATTGCTACCTCGAGTAGGAAACTTACTACCACGATCACGTGATAGCTCCGAGTCCACGGACTACTTCTTTCTTGAATTCCCAACAAGCACAAGCACACCTGCTTGTGTATCTTTAAGCTCTTAAATGCAGCAACTAATTCGATCACCAAGTTGTTGATATAATCTTGAATTTTAGAAACCCTAAGTATGTGTGAAGGCAACCACCTCTTGATCTCACAAAAGATTCACACACAAAACATAAGGAGCAACCTAAAACGTGGTTAGGATTTTCCCTTTTATACTTAAGACAAAACATAAAACCCTACACATCAAACAAGCTTGGGCTAAGTTGGAAAATTTTGGAGAAAAACAATATGCACGAGTTTCGACCAATCAAGTATAATTCTCAATCAATCGAGTCAGGCAGATTTACACAGTAAATCTTGTAGAACACTTGATTCCAACTTTACATATAAACACACTTTGAGCAAGTCTTAAACAAAGACTAAAACGTTTTGATCATGGTTTGCCAACATTACAAATTGAAATTCTAATACATTAGTTTCTAATTCCTTAGAACCTAACAAATAGGAATTGATTTTAAGTAATACCAATATGATAATCGTTGTTGTTAGGTAACTATGTCCATGCATTTACAATATGGATGTACAAATGCTATATCTCTACATGGTAGCATACACATTTCATCCTCCGTTAGTTAGTTTTGAGCTAATCGTATGGTAAATGTTTGATTTTATGCTTAACATAGATAAATGTTTAATTTTATGCTTACCCATTTTCACATGTCCTACCCAATTTTTTTTTTTTAAGTTAATTATGCAGTGTATGCTAGAATGTTAAGCTTATATGAATATGAAAATATATTGAATATGTGCATGTGAATTTACGATAAGCATAATTGATGATTTTCATTAGACATTGAACTTCCATGCATGTGATATTTAGATATATTGATTCATTACTATTGTTTATATGACTTTATTATATGATTCCCCTCTATGAATTTTCAAATTTGTGCAAAAATTCTACCCGTACAATTCTAATAATTTAGTCCTTCAAGATGTGTACTCTCATCAAAATGCATTTAAACCATTAAGCCTACAACCTAATCCTAACGTTGAAATCTCTTGAATTCCTACTAAATTGAGAAGTTTTTGGGGTTTTTTTTTTTTTTTTTTTTTTTTTTTTTTAAGTGATGTAGGAAACAATTTACCATTTAATTATTATAATTTATTAATTTTTGTATTGAATTTGTAATTTTCATTATTTTAGGTTTAGGATTATTATTTCCGTGTTTTTAGGTGCTTCTAATGTTTTTAGGCTAAATTTAGTTCTTGTTATGGTTAGGTATTAATTAAGAGTTATTTTAGAATGTATTTTCTTGTCTGTCAAGTTTTACGGAGCCCTTAAATAGGCTCATAAGTCTTTAAAAGTTTTTTTAACAATTATTCAATTAATAAAATTCAGATTTTTGTCTTGCTATTTTCTAATGGATTCCAGACCCTTTCTCCTTGTAGATTCAAGGAACCTTCGTGGATTTGAGATTATTTTCAGAAGTAAACATGTTATGTTTCTTGTTTTCTAGAAGTAGACGTGTTTTGCTTTTTGACGCCTCCCCATCTTGCATCAGTTGGTATCAAAGCCTTGACTTATTCTAGTCTAGTGGCTAACGTATGAGATGATAGCAATTCTAGTGACAAAAAACTTATCAAATATTACGTAACATACAGCCAGCACTCACAAATATCTTTGCTAGGATGACGCCGTTGAAGTATGGAAATAATAAGGATAACTGCAACGGAGACATAACTCACGAGCAACCTATTGGTAAGAAAATTTCATATAGGCCTTATAGAATAATTGCAAGTTTTAATGGTTTTTTTTTTTTTTTTAAGAAGATTTTCTTTATTAGTTAATTAATCTAGAGGATTTATTGAACTTTGAAAATATTTATTATGAGAGAAAAGTTAAACTTGTTTTGTATAAACATAATGAGCATGCCTTACGTTGGTGGAAACGAATATAGTCTGATAGAATTAGACGAGGTAAAGAAAAAATCCGTTCATAGCTAAGGAAGAAAAAGATGCTTGCTATCAACTTTTCTCCTTTGGATTGTGAAGAACTTTTGTCATATACAAAACAAGATTATTACTGGCCAAGAAAAATTGCATGTTGAAGAAAATATTTTTCTTGAAGATTATGTAGAAGTCAAAAAACAAAATATAGAGATTTCTGAAGAAATTAATGAAGGCCTTGTTATGGAAGAAGATCCTAAAATCAAGATTACTGTGGAGGAGAATAATGAAGCTCCTATTATAGAGAAGTTAGAATTAAGTAAAATAATTGATATAAAATATTAAAATGATGAGTTGAATTAAATAATGGGAAGGGTCCAATCCTATCAAGAAGCAAGAAGTGAAATTCTCAATCTTTCTAGTTAGATTTGATCGGAATCCCAAGGTGGGACAACAATGTTGATGAAATTTGTCATTTCACATTATTATTGGAACAATTTAGTTAGTTGTCAAGTGTGCAAAATTATTTTGCAAACTAACATCTCGAGGCTCTGAAACCCAAGTCCAGTGAAAGAACTCAAGTCTCTAAACATCGAGTGTGCTTCTTGGTCTGCTTCTTTCTTCTTTCTCTATATGCTCTATGAAACTCGAGTCTGAGAGACTCAAGTTTCTTCACTAAACACGAGCCTCTAAGGCCGAGATGATGGTTTGCTAAAATGTTTCAAAAACATACCAACTATAAAAACAGTTGCTAAAATCATGTTCAATGGCAAATTTCCACCAACAATGTTTGTGGTTAAATTAAACATAAAGTATGCTTGATTTATATCGATATGACTTTTGGTGTTTTTATGACGATATTTTGCCCTTTTTAAGCATTATGTGGTGAAGGAGAGGCTTGGGTTTTTATTGGGAGTTACAACTACTCGTGATGGAATAGAAATTTATTAAGATATTTACACATTGCTTGTACATGCAAGGCTCACTTAAAGCCGAAAATTTACAAACTAGCAAGCACCGAAGTTATAGCAATTGCACCAGAAAGGAATAGGCAAGCAATACAGAAAGACTATTGTGCTAGAGAAACAAAATTCTGACACAGCTTGTTTGAGGTGGCGTTCAGCTTTAATGAATTTCATGTAAGCTGTTGCTCTTGAGGTGCCCCATCAGCACTAAATTTGTGTGCCTTATGGTTAGCAATGAAATCTTTGTACCAAGTCGCTGATAGTTTTCTAGTTCTCTTGAGAGTGGCATAATCAACATAATGAAGCCCAAACCTAATGGTATATCCATATAGCCACTCAAAGTTGTCAAGCAAGGACTATGCAAAATACCCTCTCACATCTGCTCCTTTCCTGATAATATTACCAAGTTAAACACAAATCAGCTAGCCTTCAAACATCTCATTAGAAATGTTAAAGATATCGGGTTGACTAGACTCAAATCTATTGTTCAATTCTACTTGGAGTTCAAGCAAAGAAATCCTAGTTAAATTGCAAATAGTGTAACGCTAGTTTAATGTATGGTTTGTCTAGGTTTAGCATACTATTAATACTTATCAAGCTACTATAAGTTCATTGTAATACACAGTTCATATAACAAAGATGTAACCATTAAGTGCTTTCCCCTACGGATGTAGGTCTTTAAGGCCAAACTACATTAATTTTCTACTTTCTCTTTCTTTATCTTATCTCTCTATGATAATATTTATTTTTCTTATTTTATATTTTCCCAAACACTTTATCATGGTATTAGCGCCATGTTTTATCTTTTCTAACGTGATATAAAAACAATGTCTCATCTTTTCTAATATGTTTTATCTTTCTCTTGTGGATGTAGGTCTCTAAGGCCACACCACATGAATTCCTTGCATTCTCTCTCTTTTTTTTATTGTCTTTTTATCCTTTATATTTTCCCATACACTTTATCATGGTATTGACGCCGTATTTTATATTTTCTGACAAGGGAAAATCTCTCAATTTGTCAGAAAATACCACAGAGGAAAATATACAAAATGGTTGCAGGTTATGTCACTTCTAACAGCTTAAGCTATATAGTGAAGAGGCTAAAATAGTACACAAACTGATAAACCCATCTAAACTGTATAAGATTCCTTAACAGTGAGTACTTCCTAGTTGTTTTTCAAAACAAGATAGAATACAACGCATAAACATATGTAAAACGTTTAGTGCCAATGATGGCTTCATCTTCTAGTACCTCATTGCTGTTGCTAGAGCATCTAAGTAGCTGTTCATGTACTCCACTCTCTTGACATCATGAATTGAATTTTCCATGGTGGAATGGGGATTCTCCTTATCACAAAACCCTATTAGGTACACCAGAATTATATAAGAACTTGTTAAACACATAGAGCCAATATTTATTTGAGACTATAAAAGCTTAATTTGCACTCACCATTTTCTGTTATAAACAATGGAATGTCGTTATATCTCTCTTTTATATATGTCACCATCTTCTCCATTCCTTGAGGATAGACAAATATCCAGCCACATGCCGTCTGCATCAATATGGAGACTTAGTAATTTAGCAAAATGCATAGTTGTGGTGATTTCGACAAGTGAGATTATATATTCATACCGGCTCTCCAATGAAGATATTGTTCTTTTTAACTGTTTGTAAAGCAAAACCTTCTGTTCTCGAAGCTCCTGGTCCTGGTTCACACGGAGAAAATATACAGTCTTTTATATAGTAGCTGGTGTAGTGATTGATGCCAATGAAGTCTAATTTATTCTTCAGCATCTCCAAATCATGTTTTGAAAACATAGGCAAGTCAGATTGAAGAATTTCTTGCATCTCTATTGGATATTTCCCACGTATAATTGGGTCTAAGAACCTGCATTGAACTTCTAGATTAAGTCAGAGCAGTGTCTCTATTATGAATGCAAAGTTCTAAAGAAATCACTATGTCAACAAGTTTTTAAATTGTGGGTCAGTTAATGATGTTTTTTTCACCAGTTCATGTAGAAAGATTGAGCCCTCTCAGCTGCTAACTTATCTTCCCAGGAATCACTAATAGGTTCGTACCACACAGCATTCATAACAATTCCAATGCTACCTCCTTGTTTTTTCTGGATGTTGAGTAAGAAACATTTTAGTAAAAAAAAAAACTGCTTTATTGTTTCATTCATTATATCTCCTAAAGAGTGTTTCATCAAGGACTTGGAAGACATTGACTAATTTACCTGGTATTTGGTTCTATAAATACCGACAGCAGCAGCGTGGGATAGGATCATGTTATGAGCCACAACAAAAGGCTCTTTCTCTGAATCCCCACCGCTACAATTCCCAAATGGCCAGGAGCAGTGACATGGTGGGTAATCGCCTGTCCTGTAACCGCGAATCGCTACTACATTGGGCTCATTTAAAGTGGACCAGTACTTGACCCGGTCCCCAAAGAATCTAAAACATACATCTGCATAATATTTGAAATCCTCCCTGAACAAATGATTTTATTCCATATAAGAGGTAGCCAATCTCATATAAATTAGGGCACAGATAGCCTAAGTAAACCTTTACAGGACTGCAGTAAGAGAGTGCTGCCACTTACTGCGCTTTGGAACTCAGCCAAGCTCCATATTTGCCTTCAAGCTCCTGAGGAATGTCATAATGAGTCAATGTCACGAAGGGTTGGATCCCTGAAACCAGAATATGAAAATTAATAGGGAAATCAGGAAATATATTTTTTCTTTCTTTGTAATTGAAAATTTTGTTTACCTATGTGACAATGTGGTATGTATTCATAAGTGACCACATTTGTGAAAATTGCAAGAGTAGATTATAAAGCGAAAATGACTTGGATGAACATACAAATTGTGGAAGTTGAAGTGGCCTTTATGCAGAAGAGCGTTTATGAAGTTGTTATAATGATCAATGCCAGCTCTATTCACTTTTCCAAATCTTCCCTCTGGTTTGAAGAAAGGGTAGGTGTGAGAGATAAAAAGTGTTAAGTTACTGATTCTTCTAAAAATTTAAATTATTAGGAAATGATAAATTTAATTATTTAAACAACACGCCCCTCACATTTGAGCTCAAACTCTATTTTAATAAGTGAGACCCAACATATGAGATTTTAAATTAGAGGTAGTGTAGAGGAGATAATGATCAAACTCAAAAGTTCCTGCCATGATACCATATAAGATTACCAATTGTTCTAAAAGCTTAAATTACCGAAACTTTTGAGACAATCGATAGTTTAACAGAAATACCACTCCCTTAATCAAGTTAGAAGGTCTTTCCCTTTAAAAAATTGAAGAACTTACTGGGTAGAATTCTTGCCCATGATATGGAGAAACGATAGCTGCTGACTCCCATTAGATCCATGAGATATAGATCCTCCTATTTTCTCATAGCATAGCGAAGCATATTGATCAGTTTTGTTTTGAAAATTTTCATAGTTTGAACTATTTAGTTACTCATGAATAATATTAGAGAATGGGAAAAGTTGACGGATACTCTAAGGACATTAGTTTAAAAAATATTTTTAGAAATTTTTTATAGGAAAAGAAAAAAGCAATTGACTTTTTGACGCCTTTATATATTTTCCATAAAAGTGGTATTAAAACTTTCTTAAAATTGTCTATTACCAAATGCTTTAAAGACACCCGTTAACAAAACCCTTAAACTGAAAGCCTAGAAGATCATTGACAAGCCCTATTACAATACTATGGGACATCCCTTGTTCTGTTACAATAGCAAATACGCTCTATTTCTAATGTTTGGAGAGATAGACGGTGTCTTTCCAAATTCTAAAAACTCCATTAAATGTATTGGATTAATACGCTTCATTTCTTGCTAATGAAGGTCCTCTAAGTAGTCTATTTGCAAAAAAAATCAGATGCAGAGTTTGCTTTGCTCAAATTATGTCTAGTTTCAATTTACATGTCATCATGGCGTGAAGCCTTTTCAGCTCTTTAAAACACAAAAATCCTATAATATGTTTCTTTTACATGATTAAAGTGAGCTCATAATCATGGGCTCCTTTTCTATCAGCCAGTCCCTTTTATATAGTGGGGTTGAAAACTGACCTTATTAGCACAAATAATTCAATGAACCATGATTTATTTAATAGTGATGAGAAAACAAACAAGATCTCTAAATTAAAAAAGGTGAACTTACAATAAGATAAAAAGTGCATGACAATTATATGTGTGCTCCATAATTTATCAATTAAATTTTATTAGCCACATGCTTCTGAGAGGTTGTCACGTCAACATCATCAACTGTCTACGTCAATTTGGAAGGACTCACACATGAAGAAAAATGTGTAAAATTACATATTTTTTCTTAAAAATAACTCACAGTAGTGAGTGTATAATTGTGTAAATTTATAAATTTACTACAATAACCTTTATACCGACAATATTCATTTTGCATTTAGGTTTTTTTTCCTTCTTTACATATCTCGAGGTTGAAGGAAGATAGTAAACGGTGGTTGTTGTATGTGATGAAAGATACACAATTAAAAAATTAAGAAAAATCAATATTTTTATAATTAATATGAAGTAAAATAAATAATCTGACGTGAGATGTTTTGAAAAGTGAGAATGTAAAATAGCTAGAAAAAGTAGGTTAATCCCCATCAACATTTGCGCCTGAGAAAGTCTCTAAACAAATGCCACAATTCTAATATGATCAACTATGAGTGGTGGGGAAAAAGTAACGCATAAATGTGAAAGTGGAAGGCAGCCACTCATAATCAACCATATCAAAATTGTGGCAAAAGTTGTGGTATAAAAATGATCGTAGAACAAGAACTGTTTCACCTGGATTGTGTATATCATTTTTACTTTATATAGCTAAGCATGTGTTTACTCGTCTCTCTCTTTCTAACTCTGGCCTTGCGCTTGAATTGAATTCAAATTAAGAACAAATTCATCGTCAACATTCTCATACAAAATATAATAACAATAACAACAAAAGGACTTGAGTTACTGGATATCGATGGTACTGGTCAACAGCAATATCTCCGTTACTCCCATCCATGATTTTACCTGTAGCATACAACTCAAACCATCAGAGGAAAAGATTAAAAGGGGAAGGGGGTGTTAAAGAGCACTAGAACAGAAAACATATGCTAACCAGGCATATGAGTGAAAACATCCCAGTTATTAAGTCCTTTACCATAGCTCAAGAAAGCTCCTTCAAACTGAAAATGAAATAAAACATAAAAATATATTGAAAACAAAAATAATCTGATTAGTGATTAGTATGTTTGAATGAACTTTAATTTTGAGAGAAGTGAGAGAGAGGCAAGAAAACCTGATAAGAACAAGAAGCTGTTCCAAAGAGGAAGTTGCTTGGGAATTGAGATGATTCAATACTTCCTTTTAGAGTTATGGTATCACATGTTGCCACTAGAATTGGAAAGCACATATAAAATACAAAGAAAGCATGCAATACTAATGAAAGCTCCATAGTAATTAATGCTATTCCAAATAAAATGAATCCTTTTTGAGAAAGAGAAGTAAAAGTTACTCTAGTGAACTTATTATATATGGAGTACTATCTTTTTAGAAAATGAGAATTTATGTTGTTCAAAGGGTAACAATTAGAAAGATAGTATACTAGAGAATATGCCAGAGAGAGAGAGGCAAGAAAACCTGATAAGAACAAGAAGCTGTTCCAAAGAGGAAGTTGCTTGGGAATTGAGATGATTCAATACTTCCTTTTAGAGTTATGGTATCACATGTTGCCACTAGAATTGGAAAGCACATATGAAATACAAAGAAAGCATGCAATACTAATGAAAGCTCCATAGTAATTAATGCTATTCCAAATAAAATGAATCCTTTTTGAGAAAGAGAAGTAAAAGTTACTCTAGTGAACTTATTATATATGGAGTACTATCTTTTTAGAAAATGAGAATTTATGTTGTTCAAAGGGTAACAATTAGAAAGATAGTATACTAGAGAATATGCCAGAGTGTATTCAAAGGGTAACAAGTAAAAGTTACTCACGTGCACATTCTTAGGGGGAGAAATTCTACCTCGTGCACATTCATAGAGGGAGAAAGTCATAGGGGAGACGCATATACTAAGGAAGAGAAGACATCCTTTGATGAGAAAACCTTATTTTGTCTGGTTTTACTTTATTCTTGTTTTCTCGTTGCTTTACGGTGCTTTAAGTTTCTTTTAGTATCTACGCTTTGTTGCTCTCATCGTATCATGTTTATGTGTTGGACATGCATACATCCTTATGCTATTGTTCTTTATTGGTTGCATGTTCGGATGATCATTTGCTTTGCTATATGATCATTATGGTCATTTTCATATGACTATTTTGTGTTTGATCAAGTTGCTCATATATTTCACATCTTGTTTACTTGATTGCACTTTTACTTGTTACATTATACTTGTCCTTTTATCACTTGATTTACCTTGAGGGTCTAATGTGTTTTGTGCAAGTGTTTCAAGTTACAGGTATACATATTCTAAGTTCATCACAAGTTTTAGATTTAGGTGGGTGTAAGTGTGTTTTGCCATTGTTCCCAAACTCACGTTTAAGTCTAGAGTCTATTATAAGGTGTTTTGTCATCGAATAGCCAAAGGGGGAGATTGAAAAGTTGTGATTTACAACTATGTTTTATGTTGGCTTTATTCCATGACAAAAAGTGTTGTAATTCCTTTATTTTTGTTCCTTGTATTTTGTGGGATTTTATTGTATTGGGTTTAGTATTAAGTTGGTAAAGAATCGAGCATGTATTGGATGAACAAATGGATTTCGCTAGTGTCTCACGAGAAGCCTACCCGTGAAAGAGCCACGTGAAAAGCACATGCTGGAAGTTGAAGAGTCGGGCCAAGCTGTCGGTTTCGCAAGTGTCTCGCGAGAAGGGCCAACCTGCGAGATACCTGTGAAACTCTCTACTATGAGGATTTTAAGTGTGATTTTCTTACCCTTCACCCATACTATATATACCATCATTATCCACAAAAGTATGTGAGGTCATTCAAAGAGAAAAACTCTAGATAAGTTTTCTACAATACACACACCCATCTTTTAGAGAGAGAGAAAGAGAGAGTTACTCATCCTTAGTGAGAAATCATTGTAGCTTCTTCTCCTTCTCTATCCCATTATCATATCTTGAGAGAAGATTTGTACCCAAACACAACCCACACCTTTCAAAGTGTAGAGAGTGTTTTGGAGCTTGGGAAGCTTTGGGGATTTACCAAAAGAAGCTGGTGAGGCTTGGCGGATGCAATCGGGTGTATTGCAGGATTTGGAAAGCTAGAGAAGACATGACTCTGAGAAGTCCGTTGGTAGTAGGAGCTTGGAGGGCTCAAGTACATTGGGTAGACTAGGCTTGGAGGGTTTTTTGTTATTCGTGTACTCCAATTTTATTCTTTAGTGAATCGATTTCAACTTGGAAAGTCGCAGAGAGATTTTCGCCGAGTTCTTCGATTTTCTCTTTGATAACACATCTTGGTGTTATCTTGTGTTTGCATCTCTCTTCCCTTACTATTATGCTTTAATTTTATTTTTCATTGTTCATGTGTATGCACTAGAGTAGTATCGGTTCATTGCGCACATTTACTCTTGTTTTGCACTTTGATTAAGAGTAAAAGCAATATAGCCGTAATTTTAAAATTAGGGTCTAAACAAGCTCTTATATTTTCACATAAATCCGAACTTTCAAGTATCTAAACAAAGAAAACAGAAATTATTAGCTGAAATGAGCATCTAGATGGCTTTGACATTTATAGTCATGCATCAGCCAAAATGTGATATACATGACACATTGCACTATTTGAATGGACATAAGTGATATCTCCCACAAAAGCCAACTCCCGTGATTGTTGCGTTTGGAAATTTACTAAACCATACATGCAAGGATGCAACTATCACACTACAAAACGCGGGGGCCTTGGGCCGCGTTTTTTAAGCCGTGGCTATAAAAAACGCAGCCCAAGATAGACTGAAGCCGCGTTTCATAAAAACGGGGCCATAGACGGGCTCTTAGGCCGCGTTTTTTAAGTGGGGCCATAGACGGGTTCTTAGGCCGCGTTTTTTTGAGCTAAAAACGCGGCCTAAGGACCTCCGTATTTTATTTTTTGGCAAACTTTTTTTTTTTTTCTTTTCCTTAACTGTGGCCGCATTTTAAAAACGGGGCCATAGACGGGTTCTTAGGCCGCGTTTTTTAAGCGGGGCCACAGACGGTTCTTAGGCCGCGTTTTTTTGAGTTAAAAACGCGGCCTAAGGACCTCCGTATTTTATTTTTTGGCAAACTTTTTTTTTTTTTTCTTTTCCTGAACTGTGGCCGCATTTTAAAAACGGGGCCATAGACGGGTTCTTAGGCCACGTTTTTTAAGCGGGGCCATAGACATGTTCTTAGGCCGCGTTTTTTTGAGCTAAAAACGCGGCCTAAGGACCTCTGTACTTTATTTTTTGGCAATTTTTTTTTTCTTTTCCTTAACTGTGGCCGCATTTTAAAAACGGGGCCATAGACGAGTTCTTAGGCCACGTTTTTTAAGCGGGGCCATAGACAGGTTCTTAGGCCGCGTTTTTTTGAGCTACAAACGCGGCTTAAAGACCTCCGTATTTTATTTTTTGGCAAATTTTTTTTTTCTTTTCCTTAACTGTGATGGGGCCATTCAATAGTAATAGCACACCAAAAAGAAACCCAAAGCCACAAAACATTTCAACCCACAGCCATTTCGGTCAAAAAAAAAAAACACAAACCACAAACACCGTCACCGTTGAGCGCAGCCGTCACCGATGAAGCTCAACGGCGACGCCGAGACTCCAACCCACACCGATCGCCAGCGCTGAAGCGTCGCGATCGGCGCCGGTCGCCAGCGCTGAAGCGTCGCGATCGGCGCCGGTCGCCAGCGCTGAAGCGTCGCGATCGGCGCCGGTCGCCAGCGCTGAAGCGTCGCGATCGGCGCCGGTCGCCAGCGCTGAAGAGTCGTGATCGACGCCGATCGCCAACGCTCGGCGTCGATCGCGACGCTTGAGCGTCGCCATTGGCGATCGACGTCGATCGCGACGCTTGAGCACCGCCGTTGGCGATCGACGTCGATGGCGACGAGGCACCGATGGTGACGATTAAAACGTCGCCGTTGGCGCCGATCGCGACGCTTCATCTCGCAGAATGTTCGCGATGCTTCAGTTCGCACCATCCGGCGACGCTTCAGTTCGCACCATCCGGCGACGCTTACGGCAACCCTTCGCCTCCCACCACAACCTGCAACGCATCAGTTCGTGTAATGGGTATTTTTTACATTTTTTTTTTTCTTTTGAGTTAATTTTTGTTTAATTTTTTTGTTAATTTTTTTTTAATGATCCAAATTTGTGTGTTGTTAGGACGCATGACAAACGAATCAACCAAAACCTTTTGTTGTATTGCTGTTAGTGTAATTGTTGATTTGGGCACAGACTCTGGAATTTGTGCTGTTACATTTCTGTTTGTGTAGATGTAGATATGGGTATAGACCCATGAATTTGTGTTTGGAGGGGATATAACCACATATGTGGAATGATTTACCAAAACCTTTTGTTACATTGTTGTTTTTGGAATTAATGATATGGGTATAGACTCAAGAATTTTTGTGTTTGCTTTGGTTTTTTTTTTTTTTTTTGGGGGGGGGGGGGGTATATTACTGCATTTATGGATGATCGACCAAAAGCTTTTGTTGCATTTTTGTTTGTATAATTGTTGACATGGGTATAGATGCGAAAATTTGTGTTGTTACGATGTATGATAAATGATCAACCAAAAACCTTTTGTTGCGTTGCTGTTTGTGTAGTTGTTGATATGGGTATAGACACATGAATTTGTGTTGGGTGGGGGTGGTGGGGGGTATAACCACATGGACGCATTTTTTTTTTCTTTGTTCTGTTTGGCAAAATTCATGTTTGTTGGGATAAAGATAGTTTTTTCCCCTTCTGTTTTGATAGTTGGCAAAGGCTGATAAAAGATGAGAATTTTGAGTATCTTGAGCCGTTTGTTTGTTTGTTGATTGAATGAGTTGTTATAGCTGTACCCTTTCTTTGGTTGCAGGGAAAACGAACATGATAAGACAATCAAGTTTTGATTTTGAATCTGTTGCAAAAAGAAAAAGAAAAAAAAAATTAATGAGTAGTCGAGTACTATTACTATTGAATAATACTAGGCTAGGTAGCATAGACTTTTTATTTTTCCTGGAGGATGGATTGAGTTTGGTTAGGCTCTTTTTTTTTTTTCTTTTTCTTTTTTGTTGGATAAGTAGCTAATAGCAGGGTCCCTGACAGTGCTCCGCTTTTGCAATGAAGTTCTCATTTAGTTAGTGGTATCCCAAGTATTTAGGTAAATACCAATCATGAATTAGTCGATGTCCTCTTTTACGCTACTTTTTAGTGCAATTGTGACTTTTGTCATGTCATAATTCTCATTATTTCTTGGTTTTTGAAGTTGGGTTTTATGAATTTTTATTTATGGAAAACCACATTTATTAAGGTTGTTATGTCCTTGTAACCTGGCTATTTTGCTGTCAAAATTTTTTTTGTGCACACTGTAATATATATTTTCTGGTTTCTTTTTAGACTTTGTCGTCATCATGGAAGGTGCCACTCAAATCCTGGCTATGCTGTTGGTCTCCTGATGGGTAATAAGGTACGTATTTATTGTTTTGTGATATTTATCCTACTATATTTATGCTTTTGAGTGTTGTTGAAATTACATGAACTATGATTGGTAGATATTCTAGTATGTTTCAGAAGGCAGTCACTTGTGTGTTTTTAGGCTAATCAAAATGGTTTGTTATTCTTTATTTTAAAAATAGGTCCAATTTTGTTGCCTATTGGGTTCTATTTATGCATATTTACCATTTTCTCTTGATATTTAACTATTTTTCAGTTCATTTATCAATTTGTTTTCAATGGCTTAGAACAAGCGGATGGAGCCTTCAACTGAGAAGAAAACTGATGATGAAGAGGTATGTTGGTTGAACAAGAAATATCACAATTAATTTTAGATACATTATTTTCAGCTTAGAATAAAAATTATTTATCTAAAGCGGTCAATTAATTGGTATGATATCAAAAGACAATAACAAATTTGATTTCCTAATTAATTAGATGATAGAAAATAATCGATGCTCAAGCCCAAGCCTATTTTTAATTAACAATATATTTTGTCCAAGATTGAAGTTCATAGCAAGCCCAAGCCCATTTTTTATCCCAGCCAAACTCTAATAAGTAATAATTAATAGCTACAATTAACCCATGCACAGAGAACAACGTAGTGCCTTTGAAGTTCTCGCTCATAACACAACTCTCTCTTTATGTCTCTGACTCTTACAAAATCCAAATGTCTCCTCAATTACACAAACTCATAGCTTTCTACCTCTTGCTATTCTGACTTTTGGCCTTTCACTTTTCCGTTTCAATCTCAATCTCAAATACACGACCAAGATGTTATCCATGCTTGGCATCAATATTTTGCCAGATGCATATTATCAATTTGGCTGTTAATACTTAGTCTCTAAAAAGATTCTATAAACTTGAAAATTTTTAATATTAGTTCTTATCCTTCCAATCTTTGAACTTTTTTTTTAACCTTAGTTCTTGTGTGTGTGTGTGTGATGTCTTGGGGTGAGGGAGAGGAAGAGAGGCAATGAAGTTGTGGAAAACCCAGTTCGGTGAATTTGCAAAAAATGAGTTCAATTGTCGAGCCTTTTCTATCTCAATCTACCATAAAGTTTGTGTCTTCAATATTGCTTCTTTTTTCCCCCCATAGTTTCCTTTTGTATACTTATCTAACTGTCTCACTTTTGCAGGTCTTACGAAACAAGCCTGATTTTCACCGCAAACCATGGCCAACCATAAGCAACAGTGCGAAAGATTTTGTAAAGAAGTTACTGGTGAAGGATCCTCGGGCAAGACTAACTACTGCCCAGGCCCTATGTATGTATTGAATTTGTCTCTTAGTAAATATCAATTTTGATTACTTCTGGCCTATTGGAATTGGCTAATGCAATTACAAAAATTTTTAGGCAATAGAGTTGTGACTCAAACTGAGATTCTTTTAGTTTTCTTTTTATTTTACAATTTAGTCCCTGAGAATAGTTACTGTGTTATGTTCTTCCCCCCTTTTATACTCATAAACATTTGGGTGGGGGGGAGATATATGAATATCTTTCATTTCATTTTAAAGCTTGTTTCTTTGGTTTCTTTTATATCATATTCAGATATGGATTTCTTTTTTGTTATGTTTGGTTAAATGCCTATTTTGATTTACTAAGCAAAAGGTTAGGAGTCCCAACTTAAGTGTTTACTGTGTGGGTGGAGATCTTGTAAGGAATACAGTAAATTGAAATTGAAAACAAGGATTTCGTTTGAGGAGAGTTACATTGATAAGAATTTGATGATTTATTTGACAGTGAATGTCTTTCTTCAGCATTGTGCTGAAGAAAAAAGAAAAAAGAAAAAAAGGGCTATAGCCGCGTTTTTAAACGCGGCTAAAAATCTGTCCTATAGCCACATTTAAAAAATGCGGCTATAGTTGTCACCTATAGCCACGTTTTAGACGCAGCCATTGGTTCGATCCTATAGCTACGTTTTAAGCGGGGCCATAGGTCCTGGTCTTAGGCTACGTTTTAAACGCGGCCATAGGTCCTGGTCTTAGGCCACGTTTTAAGCGCGGCTATAGAATCTGGTCTTGGGCTGCGGTTAAAAAGTGTGGCCATAGGACCGTCAGTCCTATAGTCACAGGTTTTAGGCCACGCTAGAAAGCGTGGCCTAAAAAAACGCGGCTATAGGCTATAGCCACGTTTTTTTGACATATAGCTGCGTTTTAAAAACGCGGCCATAGAACCTTTTTTTTGTAGTGTCACTAGGTGGGTGGATAATGAATTATTGTTACTTCATTGACTTATTCTTGAAATAATGATTTTCATCACTCACTTCACATCAACTACATAGCATAGAAAAGCGATTAATTAAGCTTCTTCAAGTAGCAAGCACTTAAAAAAAAAATTCTTCCGTAACTTGTGGTTAGTAGTGGTTAGGAGCCTAGGACTACTGGAATTGTGTGACCTCCATTAAGAATGCATTAGTCTGCAAATAATAAAATTGCGGGGTCACAGTGTCACACAAGTCTATGACAAAGAAAAAATGTATATTTGAAATTGACTGGGAGATATAATGTTAAGGAAGGAGAGAAAACGAATTGATCATTAAACTTGGAAAGAAAGAAAAGGTATGCATCTAAAATTATTGCATGCTGTTGAAAACAGACTTGGCCTTGAAATGTCAGAGAAAATTTTTGTATTGGGTCCGTTTGGATAGAACTTATTTTGTTGAAACTAAAAACTGAAAACATTGTAGCAAAATAATTTTTAAATATGTGAATAGTACTGTGGGACCCATTTTTAATGAAAAAGTTATTAAAAAATGAAATTTGTGGGTCTCATATATTGTTCACGGACTCATAGGACTGATAAAGGGGCTGAAAAGTCAACAAACTACGGCTACTGTTCATGAACATTAGCATGAGCAGTGGCCGTTGTCCCCCTAAACACGTGCGCAACAAAAAAAAAAAAAAAAAAAAAAAAAAAAAAAATGCAAACGTGAAACGCAACCTCTGGATCCAAACCACACCGATGTCTCTAGCTATTTAATATCAAGGGCAATTTTTGGCTCTTATGTTCCACAATATCGCCTCAATTAAATTTTCATAGATTTGTATTTCGGTGAAACTTGTTTTAATTTCTTTTTGCAATAGACACGATACAATTAGAATACGTGTCCAATTTTAAATATTTATCCGTATCTTAACATGTCCAGTGCAAAAAAACACTGGACACAATCTAAATCCTTCGTATTTGGTAATCTCACACAATCATAGATAATAATTACTACCTCAGTTAGATTTAACTTGCGTCTTGTAACTGTTTTGCCATCAAATTAAGAGAAAGTTTACCAACATAATTTTTATATCACAATTTTTATCATAATTTTAAAGTGGTGAGTGATAGATGAGAAAATATTGGTCTCATGCAATGCCTACCACTTGAGTCATTCATTTCAACAAGTTATGGTTAAAGTTAAAGTTGAGGCGGCAGAGAAAAGACCTATGAAATTGATTGGAAGAATTTCAAGAGCATTTATTTGATGGTTGGAAAGGACCTCTTTCAGTGATTGCAGTGGCCCAGTGTCCCCCCAACGTGCCAACAGTGATAAAGACTACTTTTTGGTTGATGCCAGATAGATTCTAGCACCTCCTTATGATACTTTTGATATATAAAATTGAAAATATGAAAGTTACTGTTATAATTTCTTTACAAAATTTATACAAAACCGATATATGGATAATGAATGTAATAGGTGTCGATTTAAATGGAAAAAGTTAATACCACTTTCATGACTAATATAAAAAAGTTGTCAAAAAGTAATGTTTATAGGGTATTCATTAACTTTTCTCAATAAAAACCAATAAAAGAAGGTCAATTTTTTTTATTTTATTAGTGATACATTAATTTGTAAAGTCTTATATATTTGTATATACACACAATGTGATTTAGAAACTATGGTTTCTACTCTATAATGATTGTTCTTTACCATCAGATTAAGATACTAATAAGTTATAAAAAAAAAGAAAAAAAGAAAAAAGAAAAAGAAGGTCAAGATACCAATTAGAGCATACTCAATAAGAGCATTAGCATCCGGGGATGCCAAAAAAAAAAAAAAAAACCTATTTTGCATCCTCAAATACTACTTTATCTATTTTACCAACTCATTTACAACTTACCCTACATCCCAGTTTTTATAATTTCATACAACCCAATAAAATAATATAAATTACCTAATAAAATAATAAAAATTATTATTCTCTGTTTTTCTTCCCACTTACTTTTTTTCTTCACAGACAACCACAAGATTAAAATATTATATTTTTACAACCTATGAATAGTAAGGTTACATATATGCAACCTTAGAGCATTAGCATCCAGAATGCCAAAAAGTTATATTTTACACCCTAAAAACTTACTTTATCTATTTTACCATCTCATTTTACAACTCACCCAATATCCTAGTTTCTATTTTTAGATACAACTTCTTAAAATAATATAAACTACAAAATTAAATAATACTAAAAAACTACTCTTTCTCTCTCCTCTCCTATCTCTCTATTTCCTATCTTCCCTTGTCTCTATCCCTCCAGCAACCACCACGTATGAGCTCAGCCACTCAGCAACAATCCAACACCGAAGCTCAGCCACCACCACCTAATTACTGAAAGTTTATCCAACCAACCACCCCCACCCAAATCCCAACCCACCAACCCAAATCACAAACCCATGGTTGACTCGTGACTGCCCCCAAATCACAACCACAAATCCACCAGAATCCGCCACAAAACCATCAACTACCCACCACAAATCCAAAATAATAAACCCATCCACTACCCACACAAACCCATTGGAGCAAACTACCCCACCCAAATCTAAATAAAATTAAATAAATAAATAAACACTCAGCTAGTCCAGCCACCGTTCCTCTCCGATTTGAGAACGAAACCCACCACTGAACTCCAATCTCAGCCACTGAACCCTACCACCAAACTTCAATCTAGCCACCGGCCATTACCTATCCAGCCATCGAACGATTAAGCAACCCATCACCAATCAAGCAACTATCATCAATCCATCCACCGACCGACCCAAACTCCACCCACAGCCACCGACCCAAACTTTGATATGTGCCATCACCAAAACCCACCACCTAAAATCGTGAAGATCACGAGGGAGGGTTGAGAGAGAAAAGAGTTTCGGAGATTGAGGATAGGGAGAAGTGCAAAGAGTTGAGAGAGAGAGAGAGAGAGAGAGAGAGAGAGAGAGAGAGAGAGAGTTTTGGAGACTTGAGAGATTGGGAGAAGCGTAGAGTCAGAGAAAAAGTGAAAGAGAGAACAGATTTTTTCAATAAAATAATAATATTTTTTTACATCCAAGTCAACTGTTGGTTCTATATATAAGAACCAACTGTTCACAGGTTGCAAAATAATTTGCAAACCCACACCTGGATGGAGCAAGCTTTTTGAGGCTTTGGTTGTAAAATAGCAACCGGGGTGTGTTTACATCCCCCAATGCTAGTGCTCTTACTGTTCATAGGTTGCAAATTTTTTTAAGTTTACAAACCCGGATGGAGTGGGTTTTAGGTGACTTGGGTTGTAAAATAGCAACTATGGGGTATTTACACCCCCAATGCTAGTGTTCTTACTATTCATAGGTTGCAAATTTTTTTTAAGTTTACTAACTCAGTTGGAGTGGGTTTTGGGTGACTTGGGTTAAAAAATAGCAACTGGGGGGTGTTTACACCCCCAATGCTAGTGCTCTAAGGTTGTTAAATTGACTAAAAAGTCAATTTAGCAACCAATACCCTAAAAATAACTTCTACAGCAAAAAAGACAAAGTTAAAATTTGAGTTTGAGCTACAATGAGCTGCTCTTAAAACTCAAAACAAAAAATAATTTTTTAATGTTGGGTTGTTAACAAAATAGAATTTTAATGTGTTGATGGTTGTGGTTGTTGTTTAATATGTTGAATATATTATTTTATTGTGTTGTTTATATTATTCTAACAAATTATTTATATATAATGAAATGAAAAGCAAACATATGCTATATATTAGAAGGCATACAAACGTGTTCACGCAACACAAGTCACAACATCCTGAATGGCAGTTTCAATGTCACTGGCATATTTAACATAAGTATCGAATGGCTAGAGGATGCATCCGGAACATGTATTGCAATTCTGTACTCTTCATGCAAAATATTGGAGACAGGTCCTTAGTAAAACTGGGTCAAAGACTCAAAGTGCTTATGTTCATTTTCATCAATGTCATATTGTCAAATCTTCCGAATAGAGGGTTTGCTTTCTGTTGTCTTGATTGAGGTTTTTTGGAGTGCAGAAGGAAGTGTTGTCGAGGTCCGAGTGTAGTCTAGTCAATCTTGTTGGCTATACGAGCGAGGGATTCCCCGGGAAGTCTTTCAAAAAAGGAATGAGCACTCTGCCCTAGCGAAGACACACGGGAGAGATTCACCAAACTAGGGGCATATCCCGGATGACAGCTCGACCGAAAATAAATAAACAAACAAAAAAATAAATTAGACGATAGATGATCGAAACAAAAATGCCACAAGACATGGAAGTCTAAGTAGTGTATATGACCAAAGTCTAGCCAAAAAGAGGCAAGATTGTTTAGCGTACTTTTGTAAACCAATTTCAAATTACATCACAAGGATAGCATGCCATCTTAAGGGCATTCCCACCAAACATCTTAAAAATTTTAGCATTTAACATCTAAAATACCAACTTTATAGCATATAACACATAACTTTACAATATCCCTTACATCAAAACTACTATTTTTTTAAACACTTCATTTAAATATTCTTTCTTTATCATTTTTTATTCTTCCTCTCTCTCTCTCTCTCTATCTCTCTATCCTCTGTCTCTCTCTTTCTCAACCCAGCACTGCCGGCCACCACCCACCATCGCCACCACCAGCCACCAGTCAAATCCACCACAACCACAAACAACAGCAGAGAGAGAGAAAAAAAAAAAAAAAAAAAAAAAAACCTCCACATCCAAAGCCACCAAATCAACCTAGACCCACAAATCAACTCACCACCTAGACTTCTCAACCTTCAACCACTACCTCTCCCTTACACACCTCGCCAATGAGATCAACAGTCGCACCACCATAACCATCTGCACCTTCGATAATGCCGCCATCTTAAAAATTTTAGCATTTAACATCTAAAATACCAACTTTATAGTATATAACACATTACTTTACAATATCCCTTACATCAAAACTACTATTTCTTTTAACACTTCATTTAAATATTCTTTCTTTATCATTTTTTATTCTTCCTCTCTCTCTCTCTCTATCTCTCTATCCTCTGTCTCTCTCTTTCTCAACCTAGCACTGCCGGCCACCACCCACCATCGCCACCACCAGCCACCAGTCAGATACACCGCAACCACAAACAACAGCAGAGGCAAAAAAAAAAAAAAAAAAAAAAAAAAAAAAAAAAAACCCTCCACATCCAAAGCCACCAAATCAACCTAGACCCACAAATCAACTCACCACCCAAACTTCTCAACCTTCAACCACTACCTCTCCCTCACACACCTCGCCAGCGAGATCAACAGTCGCACCACCATAACCGTCTGCGCCTTCGATAATGCCGCCATGTGCAACCTCCTCTCCATCCACCCTTCCATCTACACCATCAAAAGCATCCTCTCCCTCCACGTCCTCCTCGACTACTTTGGCGCCAAAAAGCTCCACCAGATCACCAACGGCACCGCTTTGGCCGCCACAATGCTCTAAGCCACCGGCTCCGCCCCTGGCTCCTCTGGCTTCATCAACATCACCAACCCAAGGGCGGAAAGGTCGGCTTTTCCCCTGAGGACAACAACAACTAGATCAACACCACGGAATCAAGAGTCAAAGAGAGATGGAGAGGCATAGAGAAGGAGAGAGAGAGAGAGAGAGAGAGAGAGAGAGAGAGAGAGAGGCAAGGCACAAGAGAGAGTGGGAGAGAGAAAAAGAAAAAAAAAAAAAACTCTAGATTGCTATAGTAGGGTGTCAAAGATGAGACTCCACTGTAGCTTAATGCAAAAATATTTAGCATTTAGCATATTTATTGTGGGTGTATTTTTATGATTTGAGGTGTTAAAAATGCTAAAAAATAGCATTTAGCATTTTTAGCACCTTTGATGATGATAGGCCAAGAATGTATTGACCCTTTGTGATAAATTAACCAATTAATTAGCCAAGTTGATTAATTAATCAGATTAGCATACAATATGCATGGCAGTACAAACAAATCACCAATTAAACTAAATATGCGGTGGAAATTAAATTGACACGGTGACTTATTTTCAAATAGGGAAAACCTACACGGCAAAAACCCCACCGGGTGATTTTAAGGTCACCACTCCTGAGAATTCATTATTATCACAACAAACGGTTACAAGTAAAGGAATCCCAGTACTTTATACTAACCTACAGTTGAACCCTTATCCCAATACCCAATTGGACTTGTTCTATAGTGACAATCTCTCCTTTTCAATGCACAACTCCCAGTACGTGACTAACCAATTGCGTGGATCCTAGTACGTGATTTAATCACCAACTTGAGAAGGATGTTTGCTGCAAAATTCTTCAGTTCACCACACGATGAAGGTCAAAAAGCTCCTTGGTCACAAAACCCTACGGTGTACAAACACAACAGCTTCTTCAAGAGAAAGATGAACTAGGGTAAAATCTGTCTTCAGTCACAATTTGATTGAACAAAACTTTGTTCGAACAAAACTTTGCTCCACACTCGAGCAACTTGTGTAACCCTTAATGACCCTCAAAATAATCCTTATATATGTTTAGGGCTGTGAGAAAAGAAAGCCCAAACATATATCCACAGATTGGACAAAAAACAGACCAAAAAATCTGAATTTCATAAACCTCGATAGATAGCTATCTATCGAGCTAGCTGTTGAGCCACGGGCTGAAGCAGCTTTTAAACCTCGATAGATGCTAGCTATCGAGCTTTAAAATCTAGCACTTCTTCACTTGATTCTTGGACAGACTTGCATGGTTTTAATACTTGAACTTGAAACCTTGTTCCTTAAAGCATTAAACACATCCTAGATCTACCCAATTACAAGTAAAGTGCGTTTTGTCAAAGGATTAGCCAATTACATAAAATAGTGACATATGTTCCTAACATTGAATCACATATATCCTAACAATCTCCTCCTTTGGCAATCCGTGACAAAACCACAACAACAAATGAACATATGAGAGAAGTCATAAATCACTCAACTCATATTCACTTGTTAAATACAATAAAATCTATCATAACACAAACTCTTGAAAAACTTTGCAAGAAGAGAGTTTATGACAAGTAGATTTTGACAACCTATATTTCTGAAACACTTTAAACAAAATTCATCACGGCATCTTAGTGTGAAACAGAAATAATAGATTGCATACAATTTAAGAAACTTGTGTATAAAGAGAGAAAAGAAATGACACATGGAGAGATAGGTGAATAACATACATCAATATATATAACTTAAATATAAATACAATGTATGTCAAAAATGGTCACAAGACCCATGTACAAGAGATAATGTATCTAAAGTAGAAAGAAAAGAAAAGATACAAAAATCCGCACTACATCCCTCAATATCAACACTCCCCCTATCTCCTATACTAACCCTCCCCCTATGAGTATGAATACTCTCATCTCAAAACTACTCCCCCTTTTTGTCACGGGTGACAAAGGGAAAGTACATCAAGTAGACATCTTATCATCATTAGGCGAGCCATCATCATCATCCTCATCATCATCAGCACTGAACCATTGTCACTCTCATCCTCAGATGCCTCGGGAGATGGAGAGGAAACCACTGTGAAACCACCCCTCATAACTTATCGTCACGTAATACGACCAACACGGGTGTTCACCTGACACAACTCATCGCTGAGAGTGTCAAGGCAAGCATCCATGCGCACAAGCTGTGCCATGATGGCCTCAAGTGTCACTCCACCCGCTGAAGAAGAAGGAGTGAAGGTATTGGCGTCAATGGCACACATATAAGAGAAATGGGGAGACTCAGGATAGAATACGGAAAAACGGTGAAAAAGCCGCATGATAGCTAAAAGAAAGATGAGTTTATCACGAGTCACCATATCCTTATAGACATCTATAAGGGAGAGTATGAAATGAGAAGGAGAGTCAATAGAAAGATCCTCAATGAGGGATAACAAAAAGCAAGCACAAGGCTCTGTGATAATGTTATAGTGTGACAGAGGATGAAGGATAAATGTCATCACCATGTTAAGGAACCTCAGACCTTTAGCAAAGGCCGAGCAAGAGGTGTTTTGACACTCACCCTAAGAAAATGGTGTCTCACAGAATAGAGACATGAGGTCGTCTTTAGACATAGTCTTAAGACGGCCACAACCAGGGTAGTTAGGAAGCACTACCCTAGGTACGTGTTGTACCTCAAATACAATATCTGAAGTAACTACCATACGCACACCTTGGATGCGAGTGATAAAAAGAGGTGTAGAGTAATCAAATTCGTGCATATTGGAGTAGAACTCCTGTATGATCACGGAAGGGCATATGACCGGGATGCCACAAACTGGCTCCTAACCCCTATTGTTAATGACAGTGGATAGGTCAGTGTTAGAAAAATTTGACAAAATGACTTGGTGTTCCGAATGAATGCCGCATTATGAAAAGTTCTTAAAGAAGTCCGATTTGGCCTTCTCATCATGGAACTGGACGTGAGAGGGAGTGGGGTCAGAAGAAGCAGAAGAAGAAGATGCCCCAAAACGAATAGGGTTCTAGCACAGAGTGGATTTACGTTTAGGTGCCATGACGCAACTAACGTAAGAAGGAGAGAAAGAGAGAAAGAGAGGGAGACAATCAGAAAAGTACCAAGCAACAGATATATAAAAATATATAAAATTGAAGGTACATATGCATGAGAATGCATAAACATGTAACATGCAAAAATAAATGCATCATGGGCTTAGCCCAATCCAAACCTACCAGCACACAACATTGCAACAAATATAGCACACATCTATAATGCATGAAAATATTGTTATAATACAAATGTGATGCAATACATGAAGTTTTAAACATCATTTTGAAAAAACCCATCCCAAAAATTGAGCAAAAACTTCATTGATTTTGAAAAATCTCAAAACTTTCCAAAAATCCCAAAAGTTAGGTAGAAAACATGAGATGCATGATAGAATGAGTAAAAAAGATTATACCAGATGAGAGAAGATGATCTTTAGGCCGAAAAACTCTTGGGAATGAAGTTTGAAGAGAGAAAAATGTGTTTGGGAGGTGAAAAGGCTGAAGTCTGTCAAGAGAGATCAAGGAGATTAGATCTGAAATCACGAGGAGCCTTTATATAGGAATCTCATAAAGCTTGATCGATCAAGAGCTATCGAGCTTTAAAATGCGCCTCTTATCTATCGAACCAGCTATCGAGGATCTAATAAGAGGCTTTTTCAACAAAGAAGCTCGATGGATCGAGGTAGCTGTTGAGAAGCTATCGAGGAGATAGAAAGTTCTTCGATAGATCAAGCCAATTATCAAGAAGGTATCGAGAGATCAAAAAGTCTCTCGATGGATCAAACTAGCTATCAAGAGTTATTGAGATTGCGATAAAAATCAGCTGAAGGGTCTCGATAGATAGCTTATTAGTCGAGAGCTAACGAGAAGCTATCGAGATTGCTTAAAAATAGTTTTTCAAAGAGGAGAAAAATATAGATACGAATGCAATCAAACATGCTACTCAACCAAAGATCCAAACAACATTTTAAACTCTCAAAAACATCTCTCAACAAGAAAAATGTTAAGCACATAGATCCCAAAACACACACACACACTAAACAAGTCTAACCAATTTTATATTTCAAAAACAAGTTAAGACAGTTTAGTAAGCATATATTAACACATATATTCCTTGTGATGGCCAAATCACATTATACCTGCACATGTATCAAGAGTAGCAAAAAATATTACATGTTGTGTGTCAAAAACATCGCAAGATTGCATAAGTGTCTACATGTTATGACGATTTGAGATATGAGAAAATCACTTTAACTCACACAAAATCATAATTGCTTGATAGAGACTATCACCTTTGAGGTACATCCTATAACTCCCACATATCCTTGAAGACACGCTTGCAATCATACATAAAGCATTTTTATTCTTTTTGCTTTTTATTTTTCTTTGCATATTTTTCTTTTAAGCAAACCATGCATGGGCATATAAGAGATAGAAAAGAAATACCCAATTATGTTAAGCATTTGACATTCCACTTTTACTATGTCGAAGCATACAAATATCATTTCATGATTAGTGGGCAACAATGGTGAGATGGTTATTTATGTCTTTCTCTTAGGATTTTCTAGTCTTTCCCATCAAAAGGAGTGATACAAGTGTTAAGTACAGGAGATTACTTAATCTTACTCATCACAAACACGAGCCACAAAACTCACTTACTTAGTTGTGCATAGAGTTGCTCATCTAAGTTACAAAGGATACAAAGTTTAGAAAACTTTATTTCAATGGCCATCCAAGGTACATAAGTACCAATGTACACAAAACACACACTGTTTTTGAATTTTTTCTGATTTTTCAATTTTTTATTTTTATTTTTATATGAAAAAAAAATAAACAAAACTGAAAACAAACAAACAAAAACATATTAGACAGAGAAAAGCATAAAACTAGATGCAAATGCATGAGGAGGAAGAAGGAGAGGAAGAGATCAATCCATAGAGATGACACCAATGTTTTGACAAAGGAATTCAAACCGTTTGCTATCAAGAGGTTTGGTAAACGAATCAGCCTTCTGATCATCAGTGTGAATAAACTTAAGCGTAAGAGTACCACCTTCGACAAGCTCCCTAATGAAGTGATGCCGAATCTTTATATGTTTAGTTTAAGAATGTTGAATCAAATTCTTAGAGATGTTGATGGCACTGGTATTGTCACAGCAGATGGTAAGATACTCTTGACAAATACCATAATCATGGAGGAGTTTTTACATCCATAGGAGTTGGGTGCAACAGCTACTAGCAGCGATGTACTCAGCTTCTGCAGTGGATAATGAGATAAAATTCTACTTTTTGCTCATCTAGGAGACAAGATTATTACCCACATAAAAACAACCCCCCGATGTACTCTTTCTATCATCAACATTCCCAGCCCAATCAGCTTTAGAATACCCAGCTTAAACAATATTTGTGTCCTTGTTGTACCACACATCAAAGTCGGCAGTGGTTTTGACATACTTTATGATTCTTTTCAAAGCAATCATATGAGACTCTTTGGGATTAGCCTGATATATAGCACATACTCCTACACTGTAACTAATGTCAGGTCTACTAGCAGTAAGGTAAAGAAAACTACCTATCATGCTTCTATATAAAGATAAATCTACACTTTTACCTAACAAATCGACGGTGAGTTTAACATTTGGACTTATAGGAGTTCTGATAGAACTAGCAGATTCCAAACCAAACTTTTTCACAAGATTCTTAGCATATTTAGATTGAGATACGAATATACGTGAATCTTGTTGACGAATTTGTAATCCAAGGAAGTGAGTCAGCTCTCCAATCATGCTCATCTCGAACTTGGCCTGCATGAGTTTTGAGAAGCTATGAGTAAGTACATCCTTAGTCGAACCCAAAGGTGATGTCATCAACATAGACTTAAGCTACTATCAACTCGCCAACTTCCCTTTTGTTGATGAGAGTATGATAAGCTTTTCCTCTTATGAACCCATGTGACACCAAGTATTGTGTAAGCCGATCATACCAAGCTCTAGGGGCTTGCTTTAAACCATAAAGTGCCTTCTTGAGGTACAACACATGATCTAGAAAGTGTAGATCAATGAATCCTTCTAGTTGAGCCACATAGACATCTTCTTTAAGGAGCCTATTCAAGAAAGCAGTCTTTATGTCCATTTGGTAAAACTTGAACTTTAAGTGACATGCTAAGGCTAGGAGAATTCTGATGGACTCCATACGGGCAACTAGGGCAAATGTCTCATCATAGTCTACTCCTTCCATTTGTGAGTATCCTTGAGCTACAAGACGAGCCTTGTTACGGATCACATTACCCTCCTTATCAGGTTTATTGCGGAATATCCACTTTGTGCCGATGATGTGCTCACCCTTCGGTTTAGATACTAGAGTCTAGACATCATTCCTCTAAAACTGAAGCAATTCATCATGCATTGCTTCAACCCAGCATTCATCCTGAAAAGCTTCCTTAACTTTAGTGGGTTTAACCTGCAACAAATAACAAGAATAAGACACAAAGTTAGCAACACATTCATCAACTGTATGCTTCCTTAGTGTGAGTTCATTCATGTTTCCCACAATAACTTCAGAAGGATGATTTAATTTAATCCTGGAAGAAGGTCATTTCTCTTCATAAGATTTAGAATCTGGTGAAGTGGATATATCTGCGAAATCTTCCACAACACTTAAAGTATTGAAAGTACTTGGAGATGCGGGCTCTTGTTCAACAATTTCTTGAACTTCCTTTGGCTTAGGAGGAAGAATTTCTTTGGGGAATTCCTCACTTTCTCAAAACCAGAATCTGAAGACTCATCAATAACAACATTCACCGTTTCCATTACCTTCATGGTTCTTTTGTTGTATACCCGATAAGCCTTGCTTGTGGAGGAGTATCCTAGAAATATTCCTTCATCGCTTAAGGAGTCAAATTTTCCCACATTCTCTCTATCCTTAAGAATGAAACAAGTACTTCCAAAAATTCTAAAATACTTTACATTTGGCTTTCTTCCTTTCCATAACTCATATGGAGTCTTCTTGGTACGGGTCTAAAGTACATCCTATCAACCGTATGACATGTAGTGTTAACGGCTTCTCCCCACAAGTTTCTAGCCACATCCTTATTGTGCAACATGGCTCTAGCCATCTCCTAAATAACCCTGTTCTTTCTTTCTACTACATCATTCTACTGAGGAGTAATAGGAGTAGAGAATTCTTGAGATATACCCGATCTTGTGCAAAATGACTCTATATATGATTTCTCGAATTCTTTACCATGGTCACTTCAAATTTGATCAATCTTCAGGCTCTTTTCATTTTGCAATCTTGTGCACAAGGCTTCAATGTGCTCAAGAGCATCATACTTGCATCGTAGGAGGATAACCCAAGTGTACCTAGTGAAGTCGTCTACCACAACAATGATGTATCTTTTTCCACCAAGAGACTCGGTTCTAGTTGGACCCATAAGATCCAGATGTAGTAGCTCCAATGGTTTAGATGTAGCAGATGTCTGAGTGCCCAGATGTTTAGCTTTCGTCTGTTTCCTAAGCTAACATGGTCTACACACCACATTGCTCACTCTACTGAGCTTTGGTACCTCCAAGACTAATTCATGCTTAGATACAATTAAAAGATGTTTGTAACTAGCGTGTCCCATCCTTTGGTGCCATAGATCTTCATGTGGTAAACGAATGCTATTGCACACAATATCAGCATCAGGAACCAATTCATAACAATTGTCTAGAGTGCGAACACCACTTATGAGTTTCTTTCTAGACTTATCCATGACAAGGCACTTTCCTTTGAGAATACTACCATGAAGTCTTGATCACATATTTGACTTATGCTCAATAGGTTCGCTCTCAAACCTTCTACATATAGAACATTTGCAATGTCCAGCAATCTAGGTAGAGAGATGATTCTCTTTTCTTTAATCTGTGATTTGCTCCCATTACCAAAAGTGACATTGCCACATTTCTTAGACTCGAATACCTTGAAGAGAGATCGGTCTTCAGTCATGTGTCTTGAGCAGCCGCTGTCAAGGTACCACAAACACATGTCCATAACCTTAAATGCAAACTTCATCATGAAGCAAACTTCGTGCTTAGATGATAGATTAGTGGGAATGGTGTTTTCTCTCATCTATCTTTTATGAACTAAACCTTTGACCTTCACTCTTCTCAGACGAACACATTTGCACATTTTCATTTTGAGACAGTCTAGTTTCTTCTTTGTCAAATTGAGATCTTTTCCAATAGTCATCATAATAGAATTCAAATAACTTTTAGACTTGTATTTTTTGATACACTCAAACAAATAGAGATTAGAAAAACAAGATGTATTTGAAAACAAAGATCTCTTCAAGCCGGTTGCAGCCATGACAATAGGGCTCAATGGATCACACAGTAAAGATTAACCCTAATCAGAGTGTGCCCACTCTGATACCACTTGATAGGCCAAGAATGTATTGACCCCTTGTGATAAATTAACCAATTAATTAGCCAAGTTGATTAATTAATCAGATTAACATACAATATGCGTGGTAGCACAAACAAATTACTAATTAAACTAAATATGCAGTGGAAATTAAATTGACACGGAGATTTATTTTCGAATGGAGAAAACCTACACGGCAAAAACCCCACCGGGTGATTTTAAGGTCACCACTCTCGAGAATTCACTATTATCACAACAAGCGGTTACAAGTAAAGGAATCCCAGTACCTTATACCAACCTACAGTTGAACCCTTATCCCAATACCCAATTGGACTTGTTCTGTAATGACAATCTCTCCTTTTCAATGCACGGCTCTCAGTACGTGACTAACCAATTGCGCGGATCCTAATATGCGACTTAATCACCAACTTGAGAAGGATGTTGGCTACAAAGTTCTTCACTTCATCACATGATGAAGATCAAGAAGCTCCTTGGTCACAAAACCCTACAGTGTACAAACACAACAGCTTCTTCAAGAGAAAGATGAACTAAGGAAAAATCTGTCTCCGGGCACAATTTGCATAAACAAACTTTTGCTCCACACTCATGCAACTTGTGTAACCCTTGACGGCCCTCAAAATAATCCTTATATATTTAGGGTTGTGAGAAAAGAAAGCTCAAACATATACCCACGGATTGGATAAAAAACAAACCAGAAAATCTGAATTTCATAAACCTCGATAGATAGCTATCTATTGAGCTAGCTGTCGAGCCATGGGCTGAAGCAGCTTTTAAACTTGATGGATGCTAGCTGTCGAGCTTTAAAATCCAACACTTCTTCACTTGATTCTTGGATAGACTTGCATGGCTTTAACACTTGAACTTAAAACCTTGTTTCTTGAAGCATTAAACACATTCTTGATCTACCCAATTACAAGTAAAGTGCGTTTTTTCAAAGGATTAGCCAATTACATAAAATAGTAACATATTGTTAGGTTCTAAAGGTTAGGACTTTATGTATTTAGAACTCTAATTTGTATTGTTGGCAAACCATGATCAAAACAATGTGTTTAGAAGTATTTAAAGCTAGCTCAAAGTTGTATGTCAATGTAAAGTTGGAATCGAGTGTAAAGCAGAAAGCACTATGGCTTTCAGCCTGGCTCGATCGATCGAAGCTTATGCTCGACTGATCGAAGATCGGGCAAATCGCTTTTCTGCAGAATTTTCCAACTCAGCCCTAAGTGTTTTAAAACGTTTTTAGGGTTTCTTATTTGTCCTAAGTATAAAAGGCAAACCCTAACCACGTTTTAGTGTTGCTCATAATTGTGGTTTGTGTAAATCTCTTGTGAGATCTAGAGGAGCTTTCCTTTACAAAAACTTAGGGTTTTCAAGGAGGAGATATTCTCTACACCTTGATGATCAAAACAGTTGCTGCCATTAAAACTTAAAGAATACACAAGCGGGGGTGCTTGTAGCTGGTGGGAATCCAAGAAAGAAGGAGTCCGTGGATTCGGAGCTTGCACGTGGTTGTGTCAGTAAGTTCTACTGGTTAGTAGCATTAGGAAGTCGAGCGGGGGTGCTTGTAAGTCCTTTTGTATGAACTTCGATTTTTTCAAGATAGTGGATTCAAGTTTACCTTGAGGATAGCTAGGTCAAATCCTCCCCAGGTTTTTACCGGTTTGGTTTCCTAGGTGATCATATCGTGTGTTATTTATTTTCCGCTGCTTTGCATGATTTGATCTTTTATATTGTGATAACCTAGACTTGTTTAATTGGACTAAGTAACAACTTGGCTAATTACCTAGGTTTAATCAATTGTTTAAGGGGTCTAAAAACTGTCAAGTAGTATCAGAGCGGGTAGCTCTTTTGTTGTTGATCTTTTGATCACTGAGCTGATCCTTGACCTCTTTGGTATGGATTTTTGGAAATTCTTTCTGCTTATTCATCAACTTGCTTACTTTGTATATTTGTCTCTTGTTGAGTTTGTTAAATCTTTCCTTGAACATCTTGGTCTTATCATATGTGATAATAATTATTTGTGTTATACTGCCTTAACTGCCTTAAAGGCATGTGATTCTTGTCTTTGGTATTTGGATAGTGGTTGTTCCAGGCATATGACAGGAAACAAAGGATTATTCAAGACTCTTTTTGAAGGAAAGATTGGGACAGTCACTTTTGGAGATGCAAGCAAATCTGTCATCAGAGGCATTGGAACTGTGGACATTCTAGGATTACCAGTCTTTGAAAATGTTTGGTATGTTGATGGACTAAAGGCAAATTTACTCAGCATTAGTCAGATTTGTGATAATGGACTAAATGTTCTCTTCACTAAGCATGAATGTGAGATACTTGATGGTGGAGGTGACTGTATGTGTGTTGGTGTACGAACAGCGGACAACTGTTATGGATTGACACCAAGCATAAGCAACAAGTGTTTTAGTGCAAAGATTGATCAAGTTGATTTGTGGCATCAACGGCTGGGGCATGCAAGTCATAAGCAGTTAGAAAAGATTTCAAAATGTGATGCTGTTGTTGGTTTACCTAAGTTTGAGAAGATAGATAAGTGTATATGTGGACCATGTCAGATAGGTAAACAGATAAAATCTAAACATCCGTTTGTGGCTAGTGTTCAAACTTCAAGACCTCTGGAGTTACTGCACATTGATCTTATGGGTCCTGCTAGAGTTCAGAGTTTGGGAGAAAAGAAATACATTCTAGTGGTTGTGGATGACTTTACCAGATATACTTGGGTTGTGCTCTTGAAAGATAAAGCTGAGGCTCCTGAGAAGATGATACATCTGTGTAAGAAATTGCAGGTTGAAAAAGATACAGTGGTAGCCAAGACACCGCAACAAAATGGAATAGTTGAACGAAAAAATAAGGTCGTTCAAGAGATGGCACGTGTGATGTTGCACAATAAAAAATTGCCAAAATCTTTCTGGGGAGAAGCAGTTAACACTGCTTGCCATACACTAAACCGGGTGTATTTCAGACCTGACTCCAAGAAGACTCCCTATGAACTCTGGAGTGGAAAGAAGCCAGTTGTCAAGTATTTCAGGATTTTTGGTAGTGATTGTTACATTCTACGTGATAGAGAGCACCTAGAGAAATTTGATGCTAAGAGTGACAAAGGATATTTTCTAGGGTACTCCTCTACTAGTAGGGCATATAGGGTGTACAATCTGAGAAACAAAACTGTCATGGAATCTTCAAATGTTGTGATAAATGATGAAGTATGTCCAGAAGCACATCCAGAAAGTACTATTCAGGTTCAAGATAAGCCAATGGAAGTTAATGACTCTCTCCCTGATGATTATGTTGTGAAACATAGTGATGAGGAGCTAATGGTGTTGAATGATGCAATATCTGTGCCATCAAGTCCTGAACCATCCACTCCAGTTCATGAGACTCAACAGGTTCAACATGAGTTTAGTCCTTCATCAGAACAGGGAGGTACATCCAGATCTCTGGTTAAAGGTCCTTCCTCTAGAGTAAGACTGAATCATCCCTCCTCAAATATATTGGGAAGTCTGAATGACAATATGAGATTAAGGTCAAAAGCCTTAAGTGTAATTATACACTCATGCTATCTGTCCTAATTTGAACCGAAGAAGGTAGATGAAGCACTTCAAGATGCTGATTGGGTAAACTCTATGCATGAAGAACTTCATCAATTTGTTCGGAATGATGTGTGGGAATTAGTTCCTAGACCAAAAGGTGTGAATGTAATTGGAACTAAGTGGATCTTCAAGAACAAGTCAGATGAACATGGCACTGTCATCAAAAATAAATCAAGACTTGTTGCTCAAGGCTACACACAAGTGGAAGGGATTGACTTTGATGAGACTTTTGCTCCAGTATCAAGATTGGAATCCATTAGGATATTGCTGGCTATAGCGAGTCATCTAAACTTCAAGTTATATCAAATGGATGTCAAAAGTGCTTTCTTGAATGGAATGCTGCAAGAAGAAGTTTATGTTGAACAACCTAAAGGATTTGTTGCTCCTCACAGACCGGATGATGTGTATAAATTGAAGAGAGTACTGTATGGTTTGAAACAAGCTCCATGAGCTTGGTATGATAGATTGACTGCATATCTTACTGAGCACGGCTTCAAAAGGGGATTTGCAGACACTACTCTCTTCATAAGAAAGTATAAGAACAGTTTTGTTGTAGCTCAAATTTATGTAGATGACATTATTTTTGGTGCTACTAATGACTCTCTTGCTCATTCTTTTGCAGATGAAATGAAGGCAATGTTTGAAATGAGTATGGTTGGTGAACTAACATATTTCTTGGGATTACAGGTGAAGCAAACGGATTCAGGGATCTACATCAACCAAGCCAAATACGCAAAGAATCTAGTCAAGAGATTTGGACTGGACCATGCTGCCCATGCTAGAACACCAATGGCCGCCAATGCAAAACTAACAAATGATCCATCAGGTGAGTCTGTTGATGTTACACTATACAGAAGTATGATTGGATGTTTGTTATATTTGACTGTTAGTCGGCCTGATATTGCTTTTAGTGTTGGTGTTTGTTCTAGATTTCAGTCTAATCCTAAGGTTTCACACTTAAATGCTGTCAAAAGAATAATTAAATATGTTGCTGGAACTTGTGACTATGGATTATTTTATAGCAAAGAGTCTAATCCGTCTTTTGCTGGTTTTTCTGATTCTGATTGGGCTGGTAATGCTGATGATAGAAAAAGCACCACTGGTGGTTGTTTTTATGTTGGTGCTAACCTTGTTTCCTGGATGAGCAAAAAGCAAAATTTTGTGTCCTTGTCTACTGCCGAGGCAGAATATATTGCTACTGGAGTTGTTGTTCACAACTTCTTTGGATGAAAAAGGTTTTAACAGATTATGGGATATCCCAAGATACCATGGTGGTTTACTGTGATAACTTTAGTGCTATTGACATATCTAAGAACCCTGTTCAGCATTCTAAGACTAAGCACATAGAGATTAGGTATCACTTCATTAGGGATCTTGTTGAAAGAAAAATTGTGTGTCTTGAGTATATTCCTACTGAGCGTCAGAATGCCGACATTTTTACCAAACCTCTTGATAGAAGTAAGTTTGAGACTCTTCGTCAAGTGATTGGTGTGATTCTGTGCCCTTGATTGTCTTTGGCCTCATGGTCCTTATACTTCATTGCTCTACCCTTTGTGACCATTGTTCTTTGGTTTTGTTTTTTTTTCTCTAGGATTTGCATAGCATAACATTCATGCATTTCATTCTAGGTGTTTTTTATTTTTATTAAAAAAAAAAAAAAAAAAAAAAAAAAAACAGGGAAAAGGAAGCACATTTTGTTTTTGCACTATTCTTCTTGGTTTTTGAGAACAAGGTTGGTCAATTTATTTTCACATAACATGTCTATTGTACCTTGTTTAGCTTTGATGAGCTTATTTATTGCACCTTACTAGTTGAAGATTTGTAGTGCATGTTGTGTGGGAAAGATGTGTATGATTTTTGATTACTATGTCTTAATCTTGAAGTCACATGTTTTTAAATGTTGGACTTGAACTTTTAGAGAAAGGCATAAATAACCATCTCACCACTGTTCACTAGCCAATCATGAACACCTTAGTGCATATCATAAGATTTTGTGCTCGAGAAAGTGTAGCACATGCACAAAAAGAGCATAAGGTGAAGCCTCGGTAAAAGTGCTTAATTCTTAAAATCTAATTGGTGTGTACTATTAGGCTTGATGCCAAACTCACATAAACTTAAAATTGGAATGTATATTATGAGGCATAAATACAAGAAACTTACATGATTGCAAGTTTATGATCTAGGAGATGTGGGAGTTATATGATGTAACTCTTTAGGTGATAGTTTCTTTTAAATTCTTTGTGATGAATTTTGTAGACTTTGTGATTGATTGCTATTCACATATCACCTCACATGTATCTCATGTCTTTGCTAGTCGCACACACTACACGAGTTACTCTTTGCTAAACCTTGTACATGTTATTGTGTGTGTTTACGGTCTGACCAACCATGTTTTTGCAATCACTTTGAATTATGTGCAAATTAAATTTGTTACTTGAAAATTTGTGGAGAATGCAAAATTTTGTTTTTGGGAATATTGGGCTTAAAATTCTTGTTTGGAAAATCATATCATCTCATACTCATGCATTTTTGTTCTTAAATTTCAATGCTTTGAGTTAAATCTTTTTGTTTTTCAAAAATTGTGTTTTTCCAGAAAAATTTGGTGAGCCTCTGCCTGATTCGATCGGTCCATCCTGTTTTTCGACCGATCGAAATTTTTAAAATTTTAAATTTTTTAAGAGAGGGAGTCTCTGTCTGTTTCGACCGGTCGAGGCTGATTTTCGACCGATCAAAACTCGTATATCAGGTTTTTTTAAAAAAACTGAATTGGACTTTTTCAAAGTCACTATTCAAACTTTTTCAAGCTTTTCTCTCTCTCCGCGTTGGCTCTTGGCTCCACCATCAAATTTTTGTCGTTTTCCTTCAAAATTTTTGCAAGGTTTTCGTCCTTAGAAGCCGGTAAGACCCTTTTGCCCTTCTATTTCAAGTTTATTTCTTGTTTTCATGCATTCTCATGGCTATTTTCGGCATCTTCAAAATTATTAGGGTTTTTGATGATTCAAGCCAATTCTTGTGTAATTGATCAATGGGTTTTTGTGCCATGATGTTATATTGATGTTCCCTATAGTTTAATTTGATCAATTTGGTGGTTTTTGAAAAATTGAAAATTCTAGGGTTTTGAATTTGATCCGAATTGGGGATTTTGTCAATTTGGTTTAAATTGATGAAATTGGCTTCTCCAATTGATGTAATTGGTCATTATTGTTGTTCTTCCATCATGTGTAATGATCAATTCGTCAATTTTTTTAAAAAAATTTGATCAAGTGGTTTCTATATTTTGGGGTTTTTGTGTTAAAAACCTTAATGTGCAAGCCAATTTTGTAATTTGAATCTTTTTGACTCAATTCACTGCATTAGCACATGCATCATGACATTTAAACTTGTTCATGCATCATATAGATTTTGATTCTATTTTTTTTTGTTTTTGTGCTAACTTGCAGTCTGCCCTTGGTTTTGGTTTGTGGTTTTTGTTCTTTCGCTCTGTGTTTTGATCCTTATCTTAGCACCATGCCTAGGAAAACTAGAGCTCATAGGACCACTTCCACTTCCTCTGAGTCTCCACCTAGTGTTGAGCTGTTTAAGAATGATAAGTGTAGAGAAGCCTATGACACCTTGCACTGTAGGCGTAAGATCTGGTCTGAGCGAGCTGTTGTGTTTGATGAGCTTGATCCGGCCATTAGGGCTAATTTTGAGTCTAGGGGTTGGTTGCCTCTTGTAGAGATAGATCATCCACCTCTGACCGCCCTGATTAGAGAGTTCTACTCGAATCTCTCTTGCCACATCTATGATTCCAACACCCTTGTTAGGAGTTGGATATGAGGTGTAGAGTTCACCATTACCCCTCGGGTGGTGGCTGAGGCTCTTGGGGTGCCAGTTGTTCGTGATGCTGACTATCCCTATGATGAGTCACCCTCTTTAGATGTTGTCATGTCTTACATCACTGGGTCATCTATCCAGTGGGGTTCTGATCCTCGGATCATGTCCGCTAAGCTTACCATGACTGCCTATCTCCTCTTTAGGATTGCGTGTCATTCCTTGTGGCCTATCTCTCACTTCCACACCATCCCTTTAGAGCGATGTGTGTTTTTGTACGCCTTTGCTTCTGGAGTGTCTATCAGTTTTCCTCACTTGTTCCTTCGTTCTTTGAACGAGGTTCATAGGAGTTCTGCCATAGGGCATGCACTAATTCATCCTATTTTCATTCATAGGATTTTGCTCTACTTAGGTCTAGATGATTTTCCGTCTGGTGAGCCTGTTCATGTGATAACTCCTATAGGTGCCACCTTTCTTCGTCAAAGGGCTGCTCAGTTGAGAGGTCCTCCTCCTCGTCCTAGAGGTGCGTCATCTAGTAGTGTTCCCCCTCCTCCCTCTTCTACAGGTACAGTTGCTGCTGAGACTTCAGGTGCTGCTGCTGATGCTGATGCTGATGTTCCTCCACCGACTGCTTCGGATGATTCCGACATCCGTCGCACGATGGATCATGTCTTGACCGTTCAGGCGGCTCAAGGACAGATTTTGGTGGACGTACTTGATGAGATCCGTGCCTTGCGTGCGGAGTTGGCACAGTTTAGACCACCTCCCTTTTGATGATGGATATCTTGTTTGCCCTTTGGCATTCCGTCACAAAAAGGGGGAGTACTTGTAGGGTTTTTGTTTTTAGGGGGAGATTTTTTGATTTTGGTTGGAGCTTGTGGAGTTTTAGATTGTATCTAGATGCTTCACTGTGTACTTAACATTTTTAGCTCTTACCTTGTTTTTGATGGGATATTCATGTTAGGGGGAGTTTTATGTTTTTATTGGTACTATATTTGTTTCTTGTTTCAAACTGCTTATTGATTTATATTTATGAGTTATTCATTGATATATGTCTTTATTTGTGTGTTGTTTGAAATCAAGAAGTTATTTTGTTTACTTGTATTATTTCCACACATGCGGTTATGCATTTTGTTTAGTGTTTCAGGAAATATACAGGTTGATTCAATTGAGCTGCTGTCTACACTTGCAACTGATGGATAGTAGTTAGGATTGAATTTGGTTTATGAGCATTATTTTGTAAAGGGTTTTTCATATTGTAAACTTTGAACTTCTAAGATGTGGTTTGTCACGGATTGCCAAAGAGGGAGTTTGTTAGGTTCTAAAGGTTAGGACTTTATGTATTTAGAACTCTAATTTGTATTGTTGGCAAACCATGATCAAAACAATGTGTTTAGAAGTGTTTAAAGCTAGCTCAAAGTTGTATGTCAATGTAAAGTTGGAATCGAGTGTAAAGCAGAAAGCACTGTGGCTTTCGGCCTGGCTCGATCGATTGAAGCTTAGGCTCGACCGATCGAAGATCGGGCAGATCGCTTTTCTGCAGAATTTTCCAACTCAGCCCTAAGTGTTTTAAAATGTTTTTAGGGTTTCTTATTTGTCCTAAGTATAAAAGGCAAACCCTAGCCACGTTTTAGTGTTGCTCATAATTGCGGTTTGTGTAAATCTCTTGTGAGATCTAGAGGAGCTTTCCTTTACACAAACTTAGGATTTTCAAGGAGGAGATATTCTCTACACCTTGATGATCAAAACAGTTGCTGCCATTAAAGCTTAAAGAATACACAAGCGGGGGTGCTTGGAGCTGGTGGGAATCCAAGAAAGAAGGAGTCCGTGGATTCGAAGCTTGCACGTGGTCGTGTCAGTAAGTTCTACTGGTTGGTAGCATTAGGAAGTCGAGTGGGGGTGCTTGTAAGTCCTTTTGTATGAACTTCGATTCTTTCAAGATATTGGATTCAAGTTTACCTTGAGGATAGCTAGGTCAAATCCTCCCCAGGTTTTTACCGGTTTGGTTTCCTGGGTGATCATATCGTGTGTTATTTATTTTCCGCTACTTTGCATGATTTGATCTTTTATATTGTGATAACCTAGACTTGTTTAATTGGACTAAGTAACAACTTAGCTAATTACCTAGGTTTAATCAATTGTTTAAGGGATCTAAAAACTGTCACATATGTTCCTAACATTGAAACACATATGTCCTAACAGATGAGAATGCTCTAACAAATTTATAAAAGAAAGTAACAATTCACAGAAGGATACCAAGTTCCTGGCTTAAGAGTTTGTAAGCAAACATGATTCCAAATTAATACATATCAACACAAAAAGTCAAAGATGATATACACCCTTTTTTTAGTGTTTCTGGAAATATTGGGAGAACTATTTATTAATATGCAATACAAAGAACATGTATAGCAAAGCCATGCATAATGAAACCTTGCTTTAAAACCCAAGAAGTGGTTCCAATATATGATGGAATAAATAAATAAATAAAAACCATTGAACCATATTAGAATAAACTGAATTATGATTTGAGCTAAAAAAAAAAAATAAGTTGAAAAATAAATGACAGTGTCGACAATTGAATTAAAGCCATGAAATCTAAATTTAATTCCAAAATAGCATATTGCCTAAAGATGATGTGCATAGCTGCTAAAAAACAGAAAACAAAAGGATTGACAATAAAAATAGTATTTTTTAATATCACTCATTTAATATTTTGGTGGCCCCAAATTTCACACTAGATATTTGGTGGCTAAGACTTTGCCATATATATGCGCCATGTATCAATGCATTCAGTAAAGTATTGGGTAACGTATTCATCCAGTGCTAAGAGTTTGGAGATCACATAATATTAAGAGAGGTATTAGGAACATCTCTAACGGAAAGAAAACCTTTTGAAGTAGTATAAGAATTCCCATATGTCAGAAATTTGCTGCTGGACTAATGCTATAACCAAATGGAAGGGTTGATCAATGCTTTTGCATGCACTACTAGGAGGTATATGAGAGAGAGGTGGAATCTTTGTAGGTCTTGTATGTAATCCACCTTGGTCAAACATTTCTTCCTTAATTAATTTCATTATACTTTCAATGAAGTCTATTGGGTTATGTAAAGTAAGGCTATTCTTTCGTTTTTTTGCCAATAATTTCAGACATGAGACAACCATTTTTGTGTAGTATCAAGTAAAAACATGTAGTTTGTGTTTGGTACAACTTATCATCTTCTTGAAAATGGGGGCTGTTTGAAAATATTGTACTTAAAAAAAAAAAAAAAAACCTATATTTTGAAAAGAACAAAACTTATATACAGTACCTTAAGTACTGTTTCTTAGGTTTTCCTCTTAAAATTTTGTTATGTGGCTATTTAATTTAAAAAATACACTTCCATCCCTGAGAAAAAAGCCACAAGACAGAATTTTAAAAGGGAAACCTAAGGAAGAGCACCTAAGTACTGTACTTAAATCTTTCTCTTTTGAAAATATGCAATTTGAAAAAGTTTACCAACTAGGCAAATATGTATAAAGCTTACACATTTAATATGTGTTTGATATAAGCTCATTTAGTTTTTTGGCTGAAAGTGTGTTAATATAAATATATATTGAAAAAATTGGGTTTTAAAAAATTGTACATAAAAACTAAACACTAAATGAAAAAACTAAAAGCAAATGGACAGTAATGTGATACACCATATTATCTTGATTGGTATTGTATTTGATATAAGAGCCAGAGGTGTAGCATGGGCACGTACTCTGTAAACTATATATATATATATATATATATATAAAAAGATAGTTACAATATGCTATTAATCTTGCTACAAGAATTCTTTCCTCCTATAGTTCTAAGCACTTTGCATATGGAGAAGTGCCAATTAAGTTACAAGACTCTTAAAAAGTTAAAAAAAAATTCTTATTTGGCTATTGGATGTTTGATTCCCCTCTTAAAAAGAAACTAAGAAACTAATGCTCCACTTCGAGACTTTAGTGTATAGTGTTGTTCTTCCAATAACCTAAATTAGTGTATAGTGTATAGTGTTGTTTTATGATTGTATAAAGATTGCCTTGGCTTATTTCTTCTAAGATTTTATTATTAGCCTCAAGGCAATCTACTCTGAAAGCTTACTTATAAGGCACATGCCTAGTACAATTGGTATTCTACTAGTATTAGTGATGATGCCGAAAAACCACCAGTAAGCTACACGGTCAAGTTAGAACTTCTCACAACTCTAGAGTGCCAGAGTGGGTAAATTATGCGTACCTTGATTAGTGAGGGTATTGGGGCTTTTGTAGTAGAGAAAGGATGACCTCTCTTTCCTTGGCTTAGAAGCCTTTTCCATATAGGAATCCTTATGAGCGTATTTTTCAGAATCCTTTCCTTATAGGAGTCTTTTTGATCATCATTGGGTGTGGGGCACAAGAAACTTCCTTATACATATGTGTGGAGACCAAGTTTGGGTTATGTCAGAATCGTCAGCCTAGTTCCTCCTTTCATCACGGCGACGTCAGCTTTCAATCCTTGTCGTAAGTTATCCTCATCATCTTTGTAGACATCGTTCGTAATGTGTTGATAGACATAAAGCCGACGAGTTTATTTGGGGCGTCACTCTACACCTTGCCATGGGTAAGTCCCATTGTTACAAATTATCCTTATCAGCTGCCCCCTACTCCATAACCTCATCAACTAAAGTTGACGGGTTGTGGAGTTCAGTTTTTTCTGACTTTTTATTTATTTTATTTTATTTATTTCAGGAATAAGAAAGAGGCATTTATGGGCGCTCCCTTAAGTATCCTGCATTAATTGCTTGAATACGTGTCACATTCCAACTGGATTCGCTTCTGGACGAAGGTGTCGCTTCGTCTTCCATGCACCCTTTGATTCTATATATACCTCAATTTTTTCATTCTCCCCATTTTATTGCCAATCCAGAGTGAGAGCTTACTATTCAGAGAACCTTGTTCCCGTCGTCTTTCTTCTTCCTTTTGTTGAGTTTGTCACTTTTTCCAGAGACCGTTTACTTGGTAAGTCTTCTCTTCTCTTCTCCTATCTATCATTTTATTATTGTGCTTTAGTTGGTAGTGTAGATTTTTAGCGAGGCCATCAACTTAGGTGCATAGAATAACTTCGTTGCTTGTAGGTAAAAAATGTCTAGGGAAGCGATTAGTGAGCAGTCGTTAGTCTGTGAAGGAGCGGGCTACAACAAAGTCTTCCAAATAGGACAGGAGCCCGAGGAGGACCATTCCTGGTCGTCAAAAAGAGAGACGTTAGCCCGTTCTCCTGACGAGGATGGGGATTATATAGGAGAGGAAGATGAAGAAGAGATAGATGAGGGAGAAGTTGATGGTGAGGGAGAAGTTGTCGGTAAGGAAGAGATTGAAGATGATGGGGTAATGAAGGGTGACGGGGACGAAGATGACACGGATGGTAGGACCCCTGAGGTTGGGAGTTCGGTAAACCCTGAAAGTGGGCACATTCATCCATTCATACTTCCTCAAATGTGGACCGTCAATGATTTCCTTCCGAAGATGACATACAAGATTTTCAAGAATTTGAGGGACCGTTTCCAAATCCCAGATCACATACCAATCCGTCTTCCTAGGAAGTTCGAGAAGTGCTATTCTGGGGAGACGGAGGATACTGGTATGTACGACGGCACGCTGGCAGCGAGGCTGAGGCTACCACTGATGGCATTACACCGTCAACTGGCTAACTTTCTTGTTCTATCCGTCAGCCAGATCGCCCCTAATGCCTAGAGGATCTTCATAGGATCGGAGATCTTGTGGGGTCGTCTAAGTGGAGGGAACCGTTAGCTTACGCTAGACGAGTTTTTCTGGTGCTTCTGTAACGATCCAAGGAAAAGCGTTAATCACATCTGCACTATACCTCAAAAGGACTAGTCACAATTGAGGCTCCTTGCAGTTGTTAATAAAGCCCAGTTCAACCCAGTAAATACCCGACGTGGGACTCATCACACACCCACACACATCACACAATCAATCAAATTGGGGTATCACAGCTACCATCCCCAACATATCGTCTCTTCTCAAGGGATTTATCACTTTGCTGCTCGGAAAAAAGTACTAAGACTTGTATCAGACATGCCCGACTCCAATAGGAATTGGAAGGGTAGATACTTTTTTGTTAAAGGAACGGATTGGGTATGCCGTCCAGAGGAGTGGGACACAATGCCCTACGACTTTGATAACACTTAGGGCATAGTTAAGGAGTCAGGTTTTATGCAGTCATCTTTTCTTGCTAAATTTTCAATTTTCTTGCAAGTGTTCTAATGTCGTCATCTTTTCTTGTTTCAGCTAGTATCCACCCATCCATTACCGGTGAGCAGGAGGCCTTCATCCAATGGGTTCTTGAAATTCCTTTCGAAAAGCGCAAGTGCAAAGATTTGATTACCCTTGATACACTACACGCGTATTGTGGTGGCCCTGCCAACCCCGGCAGCACATAAGCTTAACTCTTATTCTCGTCATTGTGAGTATCTCTTATTTACCTCCGTAGCTTTATTCCTTTTTTTTTTTTTTTTTACTTTTAGGCGTCCCCTAACCTATATCCGTCACTTAATTTATGTAGAAATGGAGGCTGCTAGGTTGAGGGAGCAGGTGCGCGCATCTGCTGCCCAGCAGAAGAAAAAAGAAGAAAATAAGGTGAAGGGGGATGGAATGTCTTCGTCAGCTCAAAAAGCCGTCAAGAAGGGCGCACTTAAGAGAAAACCCGACAGAAAGGATGATCGTCCACCTAAGAAGCCTACTGTTATCGTTGGGGACAAATCCTTAAAAAGCTGACACCCCCCAAGACTGGCCATGGTGTGGGTAAGGGTCTGATGACGTCATTGGGTCCCGTTGCTCAGGGATCGGACCTTCGTCTTCTTACGCACAAAGACTATGCCATCGAGATGGTGGGATCCATCATCAAAGATAAGGATGTAAACCCTTATGCTAAGGAAGGGACTGACGAGTTAGAGGTGTTTTCCTTTGAGTTTATCTTTCTTACACACTTGTCTAGTAGCTGACGGCTATTGTGCCTTGTAGGTATTGGTGCGTATGAAAGCTTTGCAAGATAGGGGCATCGCTAAAGAAGGAGTGATTGCCCGCTTGCATAAGAGCATACAACTCCTAACGGACAAGGAGGAACAATACAAGGGTGTCATTCACTCTCTTAACGAGGAGGTAAAAGATCTGAAGGGTAAGCTACAAGAGGAGGGTCGTCAGAGAAAGAGTAAGCAAGAAGCAAAGGAGAAAGTAGAGAAAGAGCTGACGACCCTCCTTGAACAAGTGGAGACAGCCAGAGTTGACGCTGTAAATGAATACAAGGCCTCTTAGCCGTTCATAGATTTCTGTGGGGGGATATTATGGTGAAGGGTTTGAGAACTGCCTTAAGCAGGTTAAGTCCTTCTACCCTTACCTAGATTTTTCCAAGGTTACTATGGACGAACCTCTACCATCCACTCCTGGTGACGACACTATCCATGAGGAAACTGATGACTCCACTGAGTCTAATCCAAAATATGGTAATGTCGTCCTTGCCCAGCCAGCCATAGATGCCCCCGTCACCTCTACAGTCCCGTCCGCTGAGCCCGTGACCGTTGAGGACCCTGTTATCGAGGATAAGGTTGACGGAAACTCTCCAATCCCTCTAGCCTCTTAGCTTTATGTACTTTTTCCTTTTGCTTTGTCTTTAGGACACTGTAAAACGCCCTACTGTTTTTTGGGCTTGGTTTGTAAAGACTAAAACTTATGTCGATTTATATCCGTTTCTTTCAGTACGTTTCATTGTTGTATGTTCGTCTTCTTGTCTCTATAAATCTGTCTATATGTGAGATGAATCCGTGCTATATGGGTTTAAACCTATCTATTTTGTGGATTCATCCACTTTGTGGACTCGTCCACTTTTTGGCCTCGTCCACTTTGTGGACGACTCGCCCTTTTTGGACTTGTCCACTTTTATACTTATCTATTTTGTGGATTTGGTAATAGGCTCGTCCACTTTGTGTGGACTTGGTAATAAACTTGTCCATTTTGTGGACTTAATAATAAGCTCGTCCACTTTATGGATTTAATGATAAATTTGTTCCCTTTGTAGGTTTGATTTGATAATAAGCTCGTCCACTTTGGGGACTTAGTAGCGAACTCGTTCACTTATGGACTAGGTAGTAAGTTCGTCCACTTTATGGACTTAGTTAAGCTTGTCCACTTGATGGACTCAATTGCAAACTCGTCCATTTTATGGACTTGGTAGTAAGCTCGTCCACTTTATAGACTTAGTTAAGCTTGTCCACTTGATGGACTCAGTTGCAAACTCGTCCACTTTATGGACTTGGTAGTAAGCTCATACACTTTATGGACTTGATAGTAAGCTCGTCCACTTTATGGACTTAGTTGCAAACTTGTCCATTTTATAGACTTGGTAGCACACTCGTCCATTTTATGGACTTGATAGTAAGCTCGTCTACTTTATGGACTTAGTTGCAAACTTGTCCATTTTATGGACTTGATAATATATTGTAGAAAAAACACATTGAGTCATATCTGAATGAAACTCCTCTTATTATGATAAACCATGCATTTGTAGAAAAAGTAGTTCTAAAAAAAAAAAAAAAACTGCTCTTTGGGCTCAAAAAAGAGTTATTGTAGCAAAATCTAAAGTAAAATAGAAAAATTGAGGAGTGTAGCTAAATTTAACTAAGGTATACTAAAAATAAAAGAGGGGTGCTGCTCTTCATGCTATCTTTTTTACCAGTAGTATTTCTGCAGGTGCTCGGCGTTCCATGGGTGGTGTAGCTTTCGTCCGTCCATTGTCTCCAGGTGGTAGGTATCCTTCCTCTGCCATGACGTGACTCGGTAGGGTCCTTCCCAATTAGGGCCGAGCTTTCCTTGGGTAAGGTCTCTAGCTGTGGTAGGTACCGTTTTACTGTCTGTTTGCTTGAGGGTGGGCAAGGGAGGAGTAGTGATTTCTAATCCCTAATTGTGAGCAAAAATCCCAGAAAGAGTCGTTGTCAAATTTGATGGTTTTTAGACCCCTTAAAACACAATTGGATTAACCTAGTTAATTAGCCAAGTTGTTACTTAGTCCAATTTAACAAATCTAGGTTATCACAATCACAACAATCATATCATGCATAGCAGCGGAAAATAAATAACACAAAGATATGATCACCCAGGAAACCAAACCGGTAAAAACCTGGAGAGGATTTAACCTAGCTATCCTCAAGGTAAACCTGAATCCACTATGTTGAAAGAATCGAAGTTCAGACAATAAGACTTACAAGCCCCCATGCTCGACTTCTTATTACTACTCACCAGTAGAACTTACTAACACGACCACGTGCAAGCTCCGAATCCACGGACTCCTTCTTTCTTGGATTCACCACCAGATACAAGCACACCTACTTGTGTTTCTTTAAGCTTCAATGGCAGCAACTGAGTTGATCATTAAGGTGTAGATAATATCTCCTCCTTGAAAACCCTAAGTTTGTGTAAAGGAAAGCTCCTCTAGATCTCACAAGAGATTTACACAAACAGCAATATAAGCAACACTAAAACGTGGCTAGGGTTTGCCTTTTATACTTAGGACAAATTAGAGAACCCTAAATGTTTTAAACAAACTAGAGCTGAGTTGGAATTCTGCAGAAAAACACATTCTACCCGAAATTTGATCGTTCGAGCCTAAGTTTCGATTGATCGAGCCAGGCCGAAATGCATAGTAACTTCTACATCAGCTCGATTCCAACTTTACATAAAAGATACAACTTTGAGCAAGTCTAAACACTACTAAACATATTGTTTTGATCATGGTTTGCCAACAATACACATTAGAGTTCTAAATACATAAAAACCTAAGTTTTTAGAACCTAACAAAATTGTTTCCTGTTGTCTGAGACTAAAACTCTAGGGGTCCCAAACCTGCATATGATGGACCTTCAGACGAAGTTTCTCACGTTCTTCTCCGTAATAGTGGCTACGGCTTTAGCTTCCACCCATTTCGTGAAATAGTCGATGCCTACTATCAGGAACTTCAGCTGTCGCACCGTTATTGGGAATGGCCCCATGATGTCTAACCCCCACTGAGCGAACGGCCATAGGGTTGTCATAGGGGTCAACTCTTCAGACGGCTATCGGATGATGTTGTTGAATCTTTGGCATTTGTCGCAAGGTTTGACATAAGTCTAAGCATCTTTTTGCATGGTGGGCTAGTAGTACCCGGCTCGAATTAACTTGTATGCCAATGATCATGACCCTGAGTGGTTTCCGCAGATCCCTTCGTAGACTTCTCTCATGACGTAGTCTACTTCTTCAGGACCCAAACACCTTAGGTATGGGCAAGAGAAGCCTCTCTTATATAAGACGTTTTTCATCATGATGAATCGCGCTGCTTGGACCTTCAGCTTCCTTATAGCCTCCTTTCCGTCTGGTAAGACGCCATTTTTCAAGTAAGAGATTAACGGCGTGGTCTAATTGCTGTCGGAATCTATCTCCTACACATCGATGGTATCTATTAGTGGAGAAAGCTGAACAAAAGAGAGTACGTTATCAAGGGTGGTCATATTTTCGGCTGAAGCTGCTTTAGCAAGGCGGTTAGCTTGCTCATTCTCTTCTCTGGGGATCTGGATAATTTTTGCCTTCAGCTCGTCCATTCTTCTCCTTACTTGATCTAGATATCTCTTCAGCTTGGACCTTCAGCTTCCTTACGGCCTCCTTTCCGTCTAGTAAGACGCCATTTTTCAAGTAAGAGATTAACAGCGTGGTCCAATTGTTGTCAGAATCTATCTCCTGCACATCGATGATATCTATCAGTGGAGAAAGCTGAACAAAAGAGAGTACGTTATCAAGGGTGGTCATATTTTTGGCTGAAGCTGCTTTAGCAAGGTGGTCGGCTTACTCATTCTCTCCTCTGGGGATCTGGATAATTTTGGCCTTCAGCTTGTCCACTCTTCTCCTTACTTAATCCAAATATCTCTTCATTCTTTCGCCTCTGCACTCATAATCCCCATTTACATGGTTAGTGACGACCTGAGAGTCGCAGTAAAGAACCACTCTTGCGGCTCCTGCTGCTTTGGCGAGATCAAGCCCAGCCACTAAAGTTTCGTACTCCGCCTCATTGTTGGTGGTAGGGAAGTCGAGGCGAACCACACATTCGATTAGGTCTCCTTCAAGGGAGAGAAGTACGACACCTATACCCCCCGGCCTGCTTGTTTGACGACCCGTCTGTATGTATACTCCATTGCGGACATTCATCTGCCCCTTTGTCTTCCCCGTTGGTGAACTCTGCTATAAAGTCAGCAACGACCTACCCTTTGATGGCGATGCATGGGCGGTATTGAATGTCAAACTCACTCAACTTTATCACCCATAACGCTAATCGACCAGCAGCTTCGGGGTTGCTTATTGTGCACCGTAAGGGTTTGTTGGTTAGGACAATTACTGTGCGGGCTTGGAAGTACGGCTTGAGTTTGTGGGCTGCTGTAACTAAGGAGAAGGCAAGCTTTTCCATAGGCGGATACCTTTCCTCTGCATCGTGAAATGCCCAACTAGCATAGTACATGGGTTTTTGAACCTTGTCTTCTTCTCTGACCAAGGCCGTGCTGACGGCTGTCGAGGAGACAGCCAAATACAGGAAGAGCTCTTCGCCTAGTTGTAAAGGACTTAATAGTGGTGGGGAAGAGAGGTAAGCCTTTAGCTGCTCGAATGCTTGCTGACACTTAATAGTCCATTCAAAAGATTTCTTCAGTGTGTGAAAGAAGGGTAGACATTTATCCGCCGCTCTTGATACGAACTTGTTCAGGGCAGCTACTTTGCCATTTAAACTCTGCACTTCTTTCACGTTTTTTAGGGGGGCCATCTCTACTATGGCTCTGATCTTGTCTAGGTTGGCCTCAATACCTTTTTAAAGCCTAGGAATTTTCTCGCTGTCACCCCGAATGCACACTTACTCGGATTAAGCTTCATGTTGTAGGAGCAAAGGGTGCCGAATGTTTCCTCGAGATCCTTCAAATGGTCTTCTTCTCTTCAGCTTTTTACCAACATGTCGTCGATGTAGACCTGAACATTCCTCCAGATTTGGTTCGCAAACATCATGTTCATAAGCCTTTGATACGTTGCACCCACGTTCTTAAGGCCGAATGGCATTACTTTGTAACAAAACAGACCTTGGCTAGTAACAAATGAAGTCTTCTCCTGATCCGCTTCATCCATTCGGATCTTATTGTACCCTAAGAAGGCATCCATGAAGCTCAATAGCTAGTGTTGAGCTGTAGAGTCTACCGGTACATCGACTCGAGGAAGGGGGTAGCTATCCTTAGGGCATGCTTTGTTCAGATCGGTAAAGTCTATGCACATCCTCCATTTCTCGTTGGCCTTCTTGACCATCACCACGTTCACTAGCTAGTAGGGATAGTATACTTCCCTGATAAAGCCTGTCTCTTGTAACTTGCCGACTTCTTTTGCTATTGCTCGGTCTCACTCTTGGGCGAATACTCGCTTCTTCTACCAGACGGGTGGAAAGGAAGGTGACACATTCTGCCTATGTACTATGTCTGACAAGTCGATTCCTGGCATGTCTTCATGACATCAAGCAAACACGTCTTGATTCTCCTTGAGAAAGGCTACAAGCTCTTGGCAAACCGTTGGGCTGACGAGAGTGCCAATCCTTGTGGTTCTGTCCAATCTGGAGCTAACGAGAGGTATCTCCTTGAGCCTCTCTATGGTTTCTGCTCCTATCTGCTGTTCTTCTATGCTTAAGGTCTGTAGATGGTTGTCCATCTCCAGCATCTCAATGTAGCATTCGCGCACAACTACCTGATCTCCTCTTAATTCCCCTACTTCGTACTCCGTGGGGAATTTAATCATCAGGTGGTAGGTTAAAGTTATGGCCTTCCATGAGTTAAGGGTTGGTCATCCTATAATGGCATTGTAGGCGGAGGAGTAATTGACAACAAGGAATGTAACATCCCTAGTGATTTGTTGAGGATAGTCCCCAATTGTTACAGGCAATGTGATCGTGCCAAGGGGGTATACCTTTGTTCCTCCAAACCCAATGAGTGGAGCGTTGGTTGGAACTAGACGTTCTCTGTCGATCCGCTTCTGTTGGAACGCTGGGTAGTAGAGAATATCTGCGGAACTACCGTTGTCAACCAAGACCCGATACATGTTATAATCTCTTACTCGGATGCTAATGACGAACATGTCGTCATGTGGGTGGTGAAGACGTCAAGCATCTTCTTCTGAGAAACCAATAATTGGGTTATCGACCTGTGGCATCTTCGGGACGACGCCCGTCATCTGTACATTCTGAGGTAAGTCTTTCGAGCCTTCTTGGATGAGCCAGTGGTCTCCATGCCTCCCACAATCATCCTTATGTCTCCCAAAGGTGGTTTGGGACGCTCGTTGTCCCACTAGGGGAGGAGGCAAATCTATTCTTTCCCTGCTGATGAACTTTTGTAACTTCCTTTGCCTGATAAGGGCTTCAATCTGCTACTTTAAGTCATAGCAGTCAGTTGTGTCATGACCATGATCACGGTGGAAGCGACAATACCTGTCTCTAGGTCGTTTGTTAGGATCTTCCTTCAGCTTTCCGGGGAAGGTTAAGGTTCCTTCATCCTTGATTTGCATTAGGACTTGGTCGATTAGGACGGTCAGCGGGGTAAAGCTTGTGAACCTCCCCACCGAGAGTTTAGAGCCCCTGTCATCCCTTCCGTCTTCGGTTCTTGCCATCTTTCGCCCTCTGTCCTATCGCGTGTCTTCTTGCCTCTCTCTCTTCCTAGGCTTTTCCTCTCGAGCCAGTAGCGCATCTTCAGCATTCATGTACTTGATGGCCCTGTAAAGTACATCCGACATGGTTTTCGGGTCGTTCTTGTATAAAGAAAACAAAAACTTACCCTTCCGCAACCCATTTGTGAAGGCTGCTACAAGTATCTTGTCGTTAGCTTCGACAATCGAGAGCGCTTCCTTGTTAAAGTGGGCTATGTAGGATCTCACCGTCTCGTCCTCTCACTGCTTGATACTCATCAAACATGCAGTAGACTTCTTATACCTATGCCCCCCAATAAAGTGCAAAGTGAATTGGGCACTTAGCTCCTTAAAAGTACTGATAGAGTTAGGCGTCAATCGGCTGAACCAAATTCTCGTAGGACCCTTCAGCGTCTTAGGGAAGGCCCTACACATGATCTCGTCTGCTACTCCTTGAAGGTGCATCAAGGTCTTAAAAGTCTCTAGGTGATCGAGAGGATCCTTAACTCCGTCATAGCTTTCTATTTGGGGCATGCAAAACTTCTACGGTAGGGGGAAGGAGTTGACGGATGTGATGAAAGGTGAGTAGGTTTGGTGGACCAGATCATCGAGGTCACTAGACACTCGTCCTTTGAAGGTGTTCATCATAAGGTCCATTCATTCCTTCATCATCTGCATCTCTGTGACAATGTAAGGGGGAGCCGTGTTTGTAGTGGAAGGATGACTCATGTCTTGTCGCTCCGATTTACTCGGGGCATTACTGCCTTCCAGCCCCTCTCAGTCTCTCCTCTTAGCACTGGTACCTTCTTGGTCTTCCTCTTGGGTACCCATAATGGCATTCTTCTACCGTAGCTGTTCTTCAAGGTCCTAATTTTGTTTAGTGAGATGTTCCATTGCTGTCGTGAGGGTTTGGACCTGCCTCTCTAGGGCAGTGAGTCGCGGCTTGTCTCCCTGAACGTTGTTGGTAGTTGCCATCGAGCGAGTAAGTACCATGCAACTCTTTGTTCGGGAAGCGACAGGCTAAAGTGCGCATTCCCAACTTATGATGCCGAAAAACCACCAGTAAGCTACACGGTCCTCACGTACTCGAAACAACACCTGCACAACACAAAAAGAGAAGACCTCACAAAAAGCACCGATGTGGGGCCAGCCAAATACCCTCTGAAGGTCAAGTTAGAACTTCTCACAACTCTAGAGTGCCAGAGCGGGTAAATTATGCATACCTTGGTTAGTGAGGGTATTGGGGCTTTTATATTAGAGAAAGGTTGACCTCTCTTTCCTTAGCTTAGAAGCCTTTTCCATATAGAAATCCTTATGAGTGTATTTTTCGGAATCCTTTCCTTATAGGAGTCTTTTTTATCATCATTGGGCGTGGGGCACAAGAAACTTCCTTATACATATGCGTGGAGACCAAGTTTGGGTTACGTCAGAACCGTTAGCCTAGTTCCTCCCTTCATCACGGCAGTGTCAACTTTCAATCCCTGTCATAAGTTAACCCCGTCATCTTTGTAGACATCGTTCGTAATGTGTTGATAGACATAAAGCTGACGGATTTATTTGGGGATTCACTCTACACCTTGCCATGGGTAAGTCCCATTGTTACAAATTATCCTTATCAATTAGTATACTTAAACTGATACTGATACTGATACTATTACAATTACTATAAATTTTACTAATTGATACAACTACAGTAGTCCAACTCAGAAGATTTGTAGTAATCCAGCTCAGCACATCATGACCTTAACGTTTTCGATGTTTTGGATATTATGAAGAAAAAATTTGGGGTTTTGTCTTCTTAGAATTGGAAAAATGCTATGAGAAAGTTTGTTTTATTTTTCATTTTGATACTATAGAAAAAATTAAGGGATCTGGCATTTGAGCAGGGCAAATTAATCATTTGTGACATTCCCATGAAGCTGGATGAAAAATTGAATTTTTTTGGAATTTTCAGGATCTAGCACATAATTGAAGCGGAAAAAAATACATTGTCGACACGAGCTTCCACCAAAAAAGTTCAATGTATTTTTTCATATAAGAATTTGAGAATTTGAGACCTCACCATATTTCACATTAATTTCTAATATATTTTTTGAATTGAATTAAAAATTCCATTAGGATTTCTTATTGAACCTCCAAAATTTTAAATTCTATATAATTTTACCCTTATAGAATTTTGTGTACATTATATTTATTAGAGATAAAAGAAAAATATTTGTCAGAAAATGAAAATGTTGAACCTAAGATATTTTTCAGATAAAAGTGCTGAAAAAAATGCAAATTTTTGGTACAAAGACATTGCAATCGATATATATATATATATATATATATATATATATATATATATGTTCACTCACGTGCAAACTCATACTATAATATAAACATATACATATACATATACATATACATACATATAATATATATTATTGATACCCTATTTTGACAATCTTCGTTTTGCATGCAAAAATCCCAATTTGAGTTTAATTAAAAATTTCAAAATATATATATATACACACACATTTGGATCAAGGGAAGTTTAAATTAATTTATTTATTCTCAAATGAATGTGAAATTAGCCAATCTTATTGGTCTAGACCAAAACGCCCTTGATTGCCCAAACTTTGAGTAAATTGAACGGTTGTCAAACGAACTAAAAAATTCACTAAACCGCCAACTTTTATAATAACCAAATATGTAAACGGGGGGGGGGGGGGGGGGGTGGGTGGGGGGGTGTGGGTGGTTGGCTAAAATAGGTGTGTAGAACATATTTGTCTCTTGCGAACAGGTTAACTTGGTATAATACTTACGAAAGAAACGATTAGACAATAAAATAGATTGAGAATAATCTTAATTTGCAGTATAATAAGAAGAGTAGTAAGAAGAGAATGCCAATGAACAGAGCGAGTGAAGAGTTTGAGAATAAATGTCTTTGTTTTTCTTGTTTATTATGGTTTTTATTATTATTATTATTATTAACTGGGGAAAATGCTAGGTAAAATTGTAGGCGCAGTGGAAATGAATGAAATTAAAGAACCTGAATCACCCATATGGACCTTTTTTTTTTTTTTTTTTTTTTTTAGAATGAAGATTGTGAATTATCATTAAAATCAGCCATAGTCGGCGAACAATACAGAATGGAAGTGTGGAGGAACATCCTCCATCCACACCTTAAAACCTATGATATGTCTCGCATGTTTTGCTAGGTTATGAGCAATAGCATTGCCAATTCTGTAGGTATGGGAAAAAGTAATACAATTGACATCTGTTAAGGTTTCGACCGAAGCAAGAATGTGGCCAAAAGAAGATAGGGAGTCACCGTTACTTTTGAGAGCTTTTATCACCTCATCAGAGTCACCTTCCAATATGTAATTGGCAAAACTGAGTTCATGAGCAAATGAGATGGCCCGTGCCGCTACTAATGCTTCAACTAGGTCAAAGGAGAAAGGCATCTAGATCTATTCCAATAAGGATGCAAGTACCTGTCCATGATCATTACGAACAACAACACCCAAACCAGCTTTGTTAATATCTTTGAAAAGTGCCCCATCAAAGTTGATCTTTAGTGAGTTTGCTGGTGGTGGGATCCAAGTAACCCGATTTGTGCTAGATACCATGGCTTGAAGTTGTTGGACTCTGTTTGCACGATGGAAAACAGAGAGGGCTTGCCGAGCATTTGGAACGACCTAGGTTATGGGGTAAACATTTTGCTGCACTCTAATCTAGTTTCTACGGGACCAGATAGTCCACATTGTTACCACCATCAACTTTAGATGTTTTTTCTCTTCGTTGGCAAAGAGTAGTAGCTCCATTGTGTCATGGAAGGAACGGTTCTTGCGAAAAAAGAGTTCCTAAATGGAATCCCAGATCGGTGTAAGGGTCGGGCATTCCTATATTGCATGGAGAACCGTTTCAGGCATTTGATGGCAATGATCGCAACTATCATCTTGGAGGATTTGTCTCTTCTTCACGAGAATAGCATCTCTACATGATCTCCAAATGAAATTCTTTACTTTATTTGGGATCCGAAGACCCCAAACCAGCTTCCAAATCCCACTGTCTTGCACCAATTGTCCTGAAGCCTGAGTATTCAAGTTCTCCTTTGCTAGGAAGTTGTACCCAGACTTTACCATGTACTCACCCAAAGCAGTGAAGGGCCACACAAGCTTGTCTTTAACTGAGGTGATGCATAATGGAATGTTCTTTATCAAACTCACCTCCTTGGGATTAAACAAACCATGTAACATATTATCATCCCAGCTCTTAGATTTTGGGTCTATGAGATCAAACACCTTCAAATCTTCAAAGCCTTCAACCTGTGGTGATAGGATTCGTGGATGATCAAGGGGTGGCAGCCAAGCATCCAGCCACACACTAATGGATTTTCCACAGCCCACTCTCCATTTTGCTCCCTTCAACAGGACATCTCGACCCTTTAGGATACTATACCAAGCGTATGAGGCTGAGGCTAAATCAGTAGCTTCCATAATTGCACAATCCGAGAAGAATTTGGACTTGAACACTCGGTAGAATAGGGAATTCTTATGGTGCATGAGTCTCCAAGCTTGCTTGGCGAGAAGTGCATCATTAAAAAGGGCTAAATCCTTGAAACGCATACCACCATTAGATTTTGGACAGCATAAAGTACTCCATTTCACCCAATGAATCTTCCTCCTATCTCCTTTTTGTCCCCACCAAAATTTTCTTATGAGACTCAATTTCTGAGCATAATCCCAAAGGAAGCTTAAAACAGTCCATCGTGTATGTAGGGATAGCTTGAACTACTGATTTGATTAGGATTTCTCTTCTTGCTTGTGACAAGAGCTTCTCTTTCCACCCTTGGATTTTCCTCCAAACCCTTTCTTTAATATAATTGAAGCTAGCTTTCTTGTTCCTTCCAACTAGAGATGGAAGACCAAGGTATTTCTCATATTGCTTTATTTCTGGAACCCCCAAAGCAAGCTTGATGTGCTCCCTCATATCTTCAAAAGTTGATTTGCTGAAAAAGATGGTGGTTTTGCTTTTATTTATTTTTTGACCCGAGCATTTTTCATAGGTATCTAGGATCTCTAAAATCCTTTGACATTCTTGGCTTGTTGACCTGCAAAACAACAGGCTATCGTCTGAAATAGGAGGTGAGTCAACCGAGGGCTATTTCTACATAATGAATAGCCCCTAATATCACCTTGGGCTGCTGTTTTACTGATTAGGCCATGCAATTCTTCTGTGCATAGCAAGAACAAGAATGGAGAGATAGAATCACCCTGTCTGATGCCTCTAGACGGATGGATTAAGCCTTTTGGTTCTCCATTGACAAGTGTAAGGTTGAATTTATTCAACCATCTAATTGGCTTTATTCCGTGCCAAATTTGCTTGTATTTCAGCATTTAGTAACCCTGTATTTAGGTGGGCTTGTTGTAAGGGTAGTGAGTGAAATAGAGTGAAGATTGCTCAAGAGTGTGCAAGAAAACAGAGACTCGCGGCTTGATCTCGCGGGTGACTCGCGGTTGCAAGCCGCCAGACGCAAAACACATGCCAAGCATGCCAGAAGGTGAACAGTCATGCTAGCTGGAGCACTACAGGACAAAACAGGACAACTGGCCATACGGTTATCTCGCGACTGGATCTCGCGACTCAGTCAAGTCGCGAGGCCAAGCCGCGAGCCAGCCCTGTTTTGAAAAACCTGACGTTTCACATTCTCCTCTCACCTCAGTATAAATACCCCTTATACCCACAAATGAGAGAGAGCTTCCAGAGAGAATTTTGAGAGAGAAACCCTAGAGTAAAATAAGATTGATTCATTCACAATCTTTACATAAGTGTCTCTTCAAATTCCTCAACTCTCTTCCTCTCCATTGCCAAACCCTTGAGAGGCTTTTACCAAAACCTTGTTCTCACCATATCCATTACTGTGAGAGGGTTGTTTAGTGTTCTGGGAAGCAGTTAGGAAGGAACCAATCTTCATTGGTTGATGTTATGGTCTAGTAGCGGAATCCGGGAAGCTAGAAAAGAAAAAGGTTCGGCGCAACCTCGTTAGAGCAAGAAGCTTGGAGGGCTTAGGTGCACTGGGTAGATTAGGCTTGGAGGGTCTATTGCTGTCCATGTATCCCAACTACATTTTCTAGTGGATTGTTTACCGCTTGGAGGGCGGCGGTGAGGTTTTACTTCGAGGGCTTCGGTTTCCTCTTCGATAACACATCGCGTGTTGTTTTTATGTTTGCATCTTCCTTCCCTTTTATCTTTGCCTTTTATTATCTGCTGTGGGTTGTGATTTTAATTTGGCTTAGATAGTTTTTCCAATTCTACATTATAGCTTATGTTCATTTTCCGCACACTAGTTGTTTGACATAAAGCTTGAATTGGTTAATTTGTTAATTGGGGGTCTAAACGTTCAAGGGTGTTTTTACACTTTTTGAACTGTCAACAAGAATGGAATAGGAGACTGTGGTGACACAAAACATGAGAAGTTTGATCCATTTGTCATTGAACCCCATTTTTCTCATTACAGCTTTAAGATAAGGCCATTCCACCCGATCATAAACTTTGCTCATGTGAAGCTTGATTGCCATGAATCCATCCTTCCCATTTTGTTTCTGCATGCTGTGTAAAGACTCAAAAGCTACCAAAATATTATCAAATATGAGACGGCTTTTAGTGAAAGCACTTTGATGTTCAGTGATAATTTTTGGTAATATTCTTTTAAGCTTGTTTGTTAAGACTTTTGAAAAAATCTTATACAATGAAAAATTGAGATTTTACATTTTATGTTGAAATCAAGATTCAAATCTATTTGAGAAACTAAAAGGATATCTACTTATTTGCCTTTCAATACATAGGGAATATTCTAGGTTTCTTATACCATATATCAAATGTCTTCCTATCATTATTTCAATTTTTTTTTTTCAATTATTACATCTAGGTATATGGTAAATTACATAAATTTTTTGGTAATTAGTTAAGAATTGACATTTTACATCTTGGATTTAGTTGGTCAACTCAAACCTAACTTGTTATAATGATAGATTAGTTCCAATTCAACTTGTCCAGATATATAAACCAAGTTTAAAGTTTTTTTTTTTTTTTTTTTGGTGTATGAACAAAGAAACCACCATATTTAAGATTATAACAATGTGTGTCCTTGTATGTGTAAGTGTATAATATAGGGTATGAAGCAATATATAATTGTGAAAATATATAAAAACGCCAACGTAAATATAAACATAAACATAAATAAATAAAATAGTAAAAAGGAAAACAAACCATTAAGATAGTTGGATTTATATGTTTTCATCGAAATCGACATTTTAATCTACTCGAGGTGCTTGGTGGGTCTCTATAGGATTTTTTAGCTCACCACTAATTTACAACATAACTCTTAAAGTCAATCACTATCATATTTTGCATGATTGTTTCGAAAAATTTTCAATTACAAAATAAAATATATAATGCTTTTTAATAATATCTAAGTGATAGTTGATGTTTAAAAATGGCACAACTCACTCACCATGTACCGTTATTCTGATTTGAGAATAAAAATAAGTTTAATAATGTCAAAAGGCACAGCTGACATGCATCTCATACAAGCTTCCACCAAGAAAGTTCAAATTAATGTATCCAATATCTAATCTATAATACATATAAAATCAAATTTTTTGTTTGAAATCTTAATATTTTCCACATAAGCATTAGAGGCCTCACCATTTCTTACATTATTATTCTAATATATTTTTTAATTGGATTAAAAATTTCATTAGGGTTCCTTATATATATTTTTGAGCAAATGAAAAGGCTAAAATTAGGATTTTAAAAATAAATAAACAAAAGTGTTGACGAGGATGCAAATTTTGTGTACATGTCCTTGCAATACATTGTAGTAGGTATATGTGCATATACACACACATCCAAACTTAAACAGCAATATATAAACAAAAATATATAAATATATATATATATATATATATATTAGCTTCATCACATGTGTTCCACACGTGCAATGAGGTTTTTTTTTTTTTTTTTTTTTTTTTTTTTTGAGTTTAATGTAATATTTCAATTTGAAATTTTCAATTTTTAGTGAGATTACACATTAAGAGATTTTTAAGAAGCTAAAATTTAAGATTTTGAAATTAAGTAAACTACTGGGTTTAATGTATGCTAGTTTTTAAGAAAAATGTATCAAATGTATGTGAAATATATTTAAATAGAGAGTGTGTACTAATTTTTAGGAAAAACTTTAATTAGGTAGTTTTTTTTTTTTTTGAATTTTATTAAATTACAATTATAACCTTATTCTTTATTTTTTACGAATAAGGATTATGTAATTAGATTAAGGGTATTTTTGACTTTTTTGAAGTCATAACTAACTTTCTGAATCCTCTTAATACACACACACAGATATATATATATATATATATATATATATATATATATATTATTGTATTGGTATTTTTGTGTCCTCATTTTACAAGCAAAAATTCCAATCTATGTTTAAAAATTCTAAAAATTATTATTTTTACCTTTGGATCAAGGGAATGTTAAAATTAATTTATTTTGTCCCAATTGAATGTGAAATTAGCCACTTTTATGGGTTTAGGGCCAAAATGACAAAAATTCCCTTGATTGACCAAACTTTGACTAAATTGACCGGCAGTCAAACAAACTTAAAAATTCATAAAACCAACAAATTCTATTATTTTACATCAAAATCTGTATTTCCAAACATTTCCCTCACATTTGACCAAATTGTACTGTAATTAACTAGAGTTTGTCCACGATTTGACCAACTATCTAACCATTTGATTTGTTTGAATTCAAGCTCATGTTGAAGATAATTGGATTTCCTTTGAAATAATTGCTCAGAAGCCCAAATCAGACTTAAAATGAACAAGATATTGCAAGAACAATAATGCCCAACACTTTGCCATTCTTCAAGAAAAAACAAAGTTCGAAAGATTGATTGTGGTATAATATCGACTAAATTATAATCAAACAACCACGGTTTGATACAAATAAGAAATTTTTGAAAAAATTTATGACATGCTTCAATTTGGTAATATTTCCAAAAATTCCCCATAAACAAAAAGAAATCATAAAAATATAAAATGGGATTGTCGAGACAAAATCTTGAGTGTGACACTATTTTCTAAAGCTTCAAACTCACCTAATTTGAAAATTGTAGCCATAAAGTGGATATATTTAAAAGGTAAATGTAGGGTCCCGATTTGTGGTCCAAGCCCAAAGTGTATAGGATCTTTGCCCAATAAGCCCAATACAATAAATTTGTAGAGAGTGGGTCAAAGAACTAGGCCCTAATGAGTTGAACAACAGCTAGTATTGAATTAAATGAAAATCAAGCACAAAGAAGAGGTATTGATGTCAATGGACTTTCAATCTGAGGAGGTCACAATTATATATATTGATCACAGTTGGATACAGAGACAATTTAGATTGCTATAGTGTTCTCCCTCTATTTTTTCGATCTCCCTTCACGAAGAGTCCTTCACATTATATATCCTCCTCCGGACCATCCTCATCCTACATCTGTTGATCATCCGAGCTTTTACTTGAGTACTTGTCCCATCAGACACCTTTTCTGGTTCTCTGTGAGTTGTGGTAGCTAAGGTAGCACTGTTCAGAGGTCTTCTCCACATAAATACGGTCCGAAAAGCAGCTGCAGTGCATTTAATGCAGTGGTGGCATCTCTCCCTTAGATATTTATAGGTCTCCTTTCTTCTCATATGTTCATGAGGCATGTCCCTATCATTGGAGCTTCTTGGAAGATCACTCTAATTGCTGGATTATATATTTTGAACTATATTCATCAAGTCTGAGAAGGAGCTTCTCCTCGGACAACCTTTCATTTGCTCCCTACTTATGTGACCTAAACTAGGAATATCTAATAATTATTTGCTCCTCCTCAGACCTATCTATATCCTCGGATAAAACCCAAGGCCCAATATATGATCTTGGGCCCTTACCCTTACAGTAAACATCATATTTAAAAGGTAGACATAACAAGCTTTCCAACAATATTTCATTTGAACCAAATGGAAGTTGGAAAGACCAAAAAGTAAGTGAGCTAAAATAGGAACAATCATCCACACATGGTCCAAAATTAGGTTTTAGTACCCTCTATGCATACAATTTTCTCACTGCTCATGAAAAATTGCTTCAAAAATTTGGTATTTTCTAAAGCTAGAATTGAATAAATCCTGAGAAAAAGGGCATCTCAAAACAACTTTCAGATTGTTAGAAATCACTTATGGAAAAACAAAAAAAATAGACTTTCTCCCATTTGGATCACCCTACTTTAGAGCATGGCCAGCCCTAGGCCTAGGCCATTTAGGCCATGGCCTAAGGCCCCTGAAATAGAAAGGCTCCCAAATTAATAAGGGTAAGTAAGTTTTTTTTTCCTAATTTAAAAAATAGTAAGTTACTTGCACTTATTTTTTTATCACGACTTATAAATTGATATGTCACAAATTACAATACATAATTCAATACTCATTTTTTTTATTGAAATGTCACATCAATTTGTAAGTTTTTTATAGTAAAATTTGTATTAACTTTAACATCTTCTCCACTCACAAAAAAAATTAAGAATTAATAAAAATACAACACAGTCACCAATTCAGCATTAAGTGAATGAAAAATGCTAAAATTAATACAAATTTTATGACAAAAAACTTACAAACTGGTGTGATGGGAATATAATTGGTGCCACTCAAACAATATAATAAATGAATATTTTGAATAATTTTCTTTTTATTTGTGACATGTCAGTTTATAAAACCTACATAGTAAGTATCACTAGCTCACTCAAAGTGAATTAGTCTTATTAATTAGTAAGAACTAATAATAGATTTGAAATAAAAAAATAAATATAATACAAAAAATAAATTAAATATTATTTAAGTGATATTTAGATATAAAAAGCCCCCTTTAAAATTTGTCTTAGGCTTCAAACTATCCTGGGCCGGCCTTGCTTCAGAGCTAACTAACTTTTTGCACACTACGCCAAACTACATAAAGCTGGAACTTTCAAAATGTAAGTTGTACAAGCTTTTCGAAGGCAGCAAGAAAATTTGTAGTTCGAGAAGACTTTCAACCAAATGTGCAAAGCTGATACTTCAAAACTAAGAGACACGGATAAAAGACAAGCTAGGTAAAGTGTAAAACTTGGAGCTGAATCTGGTGCTTAGCTCTTACCTGTGCCTTGGCCTTGATGCTCAATATAAATCTAAGCGTGATAATTACATGCAATATTTTAATGTAGTAGTCCTCCGACATGATTCTACAAGGTAGAAACACACAAAAAATTACTCCAAAGCTCTCCCAAATACTCCCCAAAAAAAATACTCCAAGGGTATAATTCTCTCATCTCTCTCTTATTCTCTTATTCCCATGATCTTGCTTGCTTGAATCAGTGCTTGTTTATATTAATAACATGGTGTATACTCTTTGATTGCCATGAATGAATAATGCCATTCGTTATAGGATTAGGAATTGATTATAACTAATACAAGTATGATAATCCTTGTTGTTATGTAACTATGTCCATGCATTTACAATATGGATGTACTTAATGTTATATCTCTACATGGTAGTTGGCTTATGTTCCATAACCAATTTTTAATAGCATACACATTTCATCCTCTCCCTTAGCTAGTTTTGAACAAATCGCATGATAAATGTTTGATTTTATGCTTAACATAGATAAATGTTTAATTTTATGCTTACCCATTTTCACATGTCCTACCCATTTTTTATGTTTAAATGTTTTTTTTTTTTTTTTTAAAGTTAATTATGCAGTGTATGCTAGAATATTAAGCTTATATGAATATAGAAATATATTGAATATGTACATGTGAATTTATGATAAGCATAATTGATGATTTTCATTAGACATTGAACTTCCATGCATGTGATATTTAGATATATTGATTCATTATTAATGTTTATATGATTTCCCTCTATGAATTTTCAAATTTGTGCAAAAATTCTACCCGTACAATTCTAATAATTTAATTCTTCAAGATGTATACTCTCATCAAATTGCATTTAAACCATTAAGCCTACAACCTAATCCTAACGTTGAAATCTCTTGAATTCCTACTATATTAAGAAGTTCTGGTATTTTTTTTTTTTTTTTTTTTTAAGTGATGTAGGACACAATTTACTATTTAATTATTGTAATTTATTAATTTTGGTATTTAATTTGTATTTTTTGTTATTTTAGGTTTAGGATTATTATTTCCTTGTTTTTAAGTGCTTTTAATGTTTTTAGGTCAAATTTAGTTCCTATTATTCTAGAATGTATTTTCTTGTCTATCAAGTTTTACGGAATCCTTAAATAGGCCCATAAGTTTGTAAACTTTTTTTAATAATTGTTCAATCAATAAAATTCAAACCTTTGTCTTTTTCTTTTTTTTTTCTTTTTTTTGTGGTGGATTCCAAACCCTCTCTCCTTGTGGATTCAAGGATTCTTATGGATTCAAGGAATCTTTGTGGATTCGCGATTATTTTCAAAAGCAAATGTGTTTTGTTTCTTATTTTCTAGAAGTAAACGTGTTCTGCTTATTGACGCTTCCGCATCCCACATTAGTTGGTATCAAAGCCTGATTTATCCTAGTCTGGTGGCTAATGTATGAGATGGTAGCAATTCTAGTGACAAAAAACTTAGTAGTATTACATGACGTACAACCAGCATTCACAAATATCTTTGCTAAGATGGCGTCGTTGAAGTATGGAAACAATAAAGATAACTACAACGGAGAGGTAACTCATGGGCAACCTATTGTTAAGAAAATTTCATATAGGCCTTATAGAATAATTGCAAGTTTTAATGGTTAATTTTTAAAAGAGGACTTTCTTGATTGGTTACTTGATCTAGATGATTTATTTGACTTTGAGAATATTTATTATGAGAGAAAAGTTAAACTTACTTTATATAAACTAAGTGAGTATGCCTTACATTGGTGGGAATGAATACAGTTTGATAGAATTAGACGAGGTAAAAAGAAAATTCGCTCATGGCCAAGGATGAAAAAGATGCTTGCTATCAACTTTTATCCTCTTTGAATTGTGAAGAACTTTCGTCATATACAAAACAAGATTATTATTGGCCAAAAAGTTTATACTTGAATTATTTTGAAGAGCCAAATATTCCACCATTAAAGGAAGAACTGCATGTAGAAAAAAATATTGTTCTTGAAGATTATGTAGAAGTCAAAGAACAAAATATAGAGATTTCTAAAGAAATTAATGAAGGCCTTGTTATGGAAGAAGATCCTAAAATCAATATTATTGTGGAGGATAATAATGAAGATCCTATTATAGAGAAGTTAAAATTAAGTAAAATTGATATAAAATATTAAAATGATGAGTTGAATTAAAAAATGGGAAGGGTTCAATCCCATCAAGAAGCAAGAAGTGAAATTCTCAATCTTTCTGGTTAGATTTGGTCGGAATCCAAAGGTGGGACAACAATGTTGATGAAATTTGTCATTTAACATTATTTTTGGAACAATTTAGTTAGTTGTCAAGTTTGTAAAATTATTTTGCAAACAAGCATCTCGAGGCTCTAAAACCCAAGTCCAGTGAAAGAACTCAAGTCTCTAAACCTCGAGTGTGCTTCTTGGTCTACTTCTTTCTTCTTTCTCTATATGCTCTACAGAACTCGAGTTTGAGAAACTCAAGTTTCTTCACTGAACTCGAGCCTCTAAGGCTTGAGATGCTCATTTGCTAAAATGTTTCAAAAACTTGCTAACTAAAGAAATAGTTGCTAAAATCATGTTCAATGACAAATTTCCTCCAACAATGTTTGTGGTTAAATTAAACATGAAGCATGCTTGATTTGTATCTATTTGAGGACTTGAAGTGTTTTTATGACGATATTTTGCCCTTTTTAAGCATTATGTGGTGAAGGAGAGGCTTCGGTTTCTATTGGGAGTTACAACCACTCGTGATGGAATAGAAATATATTAAGATATTTACACATTGCTTGTACATGCAAGGTTCACTTAAAGCAGAAAATTTACAAACTAGCAAGCACCGAAGTTATAGCAGTTGCACCAGAAAGGAATAGGCAAGCAATACAGAAAGACTAATGTTAGAGACACAAAATTCTGTCACAGCTTGTTTGAGGTGGCGTTCAGCTTTAATTTCTTGTAAGTAGTTGCTCTTGAGGTGCCCCATCAGCACTAAAATTGTGTGCCTTATGGTTAGCAATGAAATCTTTGTACCAAGTCGCTGATAGTCTTCTAGTTCTCTTGAGAGTGGCATAATCAACATAATGAAGCCCAAACCTAGTGATATATCCATCTAGCCACTCAAAGTTGTCAAGCAAGGACCATGCAAAATACCCTCTCACATCTGCTCCTTTCCTGATAATATTACCAAGTTAAACACAAATCAGCTAGCCTTCAAACATCTCATTAGAAATGTTAAAGATATCGGGTTGACTAGACTCAAATCTATTGTTCAATTCTACTTGGAGTTCAAGCAAAGAAATCCTAGTTAAATTGCAAATAGTGCAACCCTAGTTTAATGTATGGTTTGTCTAGTATTAGCCTACTATAAATACTTATCAAGCTACTATAAGTTCATTGTAATACACAGTTCATATAGTAAAGATATAACCATTAAGTGTTTTCCCCTACGGATGTAGGTCTTTAAGGGCAAGCTACATTAATTCCCTACTTTCTTATTCTTTATCTTATCTCTCTATGATAATATTTATTTTTCTTATTTTATATTTTCCCAAACACTTTATCATTATATTAGCGCCATGTTTTATCTTTTCTAACGTGATATAAAACCATGTCTCATCTTTTTCTAATATGTCATATCTTTCTCTTGTGGATGTAGGTCTCTAAGGCCATACCACATGAATTCCTTGCATTCTCTCTCTTTTTCTTATTGTCTTTTTATCCATTATATTTTCTCATACACTTTATCATGGTATCAGCTCTGTACTTTATATTTTCTGACAAGGGAAAATCTCACAATTTGTCAGAAAATACCACAGAGGAAAATATACAAAATGGTTGCAGGTTATGTCACTTCTAACAGCTTAAGCTATATAGTGGAGAGGCTAAAATAGTACATAAACTGATAAACCCATCAAAACAGTATAAGATTCCTTAACAGTAAGTCCTTCCTAGTTGTTTTTCAAAAAAAGATAGAATACAAAGCATAAACATATGTAAAACGTTTAGTGCCAATGATGGCTTCATCTTCTAGTACCTCATTGCTGTTGCTAGAGCATCTAAGTAGCTGTTCATGTACTCCACTCTCTTGATATCATGAATTGAATTTTCCATGGTAGAATGGGGATTGTCCTTCTCACAAAACCCTATTAGGTACGCTAGAATTATATAACAACTTTTTAAACACATAGAGCCAATATTTATTAGAGACTATAAAAGCTTAATTTGCACTCACCATTTTCTGTTATAAACAATGGAATGTTGTTATATCTCTCTTTTATATATGTCACCATCTTTTCCATTCCTTGAGGATAAACAAATAGCCAGTCACATGCCGTCTGCATCAATATGGAGACATAGTAATTTAGCAAAATGCATAGTTGTGGTGATTTCGACAAGTGAGATTATATATTCATACCGGCTCTCCAATGAAGATGTTGTTCTTTTTAGCTGTTCGTAAAGCAAAACCTTCTGTTCTCGAAGCTCCCGGTCCTGGTTCACACGGAGAAAATATACAGTCTTTTATATAAAAGCTGGTGTAGTGATTGATGCCAATGAAGTCTAATTTATTCTTCAGCATCTCCAAATCATGTTCTGAAAACATAGGCAAGTCAGATTGAAGAATTTCTTGCATCTCTATTGGATATTTCCCACGTATAATTGGGTCTAAGAACCTGCATTGAACTTCTAGATTAAGTCAGAGCAGTGCCTCTATTATGAATGCAAAGTTCTAAAGAAATCAGTATGTCAACAAGTTTTTAAATTGTGGATCATTTAATGATGATTTATTTACCAGTTCATGTAGAAAGATTGAGCCCTCTCAGCTGCTAACTTATCTTCCCAGGAGTCACTAATAGGTTCAAGCCACATAGCATTCATAACAATTCCAATGCTACCTCCTTGTTTTTTCTGGATGTTGAGTAAGAAGCATTTTAGTAAAGAAAAAAACTGCTTTATTGTTTCATTCATTATATCTCCTAAAGAGTGTTGCATCAAGGACTTGGAAGACATTGACTAATTTACCTGGTATTTGGTTCTATAAATACCGACAACAGCAGCGTGGGATAGGATCATGTTATGAGCCACAACAAAAGGCTCTTTCTCTGAATCCCCACCGCTACAATTCCCAAATGGCCAGGAGCAGTGACATGGTGGGTAAATCCCTGTCCTGTAACCGCGAATCGCTACTACATTGGGCTCATTTAAAGTGGACCAGTACTTGACCCGGTCCCCAAAGAATCTAAAACATATATCTGCATAATATTTGAAATCCTCCCTGAACAAATGATTTTATTCCATATAAGAGGCAGCCAATCTCATATAAATTAAGGCACAGATAGCCTAAGTAAACCGTTTCAGGACTGCAGTAAGAGAGTGCTGCCACTTACCGCGCTTTGGAACTCAGCCAAGCTCCATGTTTGCCTTCAAGCTCCTGAGGAATGTCATAATGAGTCAATGTCACGAAGGGTTGGATCCCTGAAACCAGAATATGAAAATTAATAGGGAAATCAGGAAATATATGTTTTCTTTCTTTGTAAGTGAAAATTTTGTTTACCTATGTCATCACAATGTGGTATGTATTCACAAGTGACCACATTTGTGAAAATTGCAAGAGTAGATTATAAAGCGAAAATGACTTGGAAGTTGAAGTGACCTTTATGCAGAAGAGCGTTTATGAAGTTGTTATAATGATCAATGCCAGCTCTATTCACTTTTCCAAATCTTCCCTCTGGTTTGAAGAAAGGGTAGGTGTGAGAGATAAAAAGTATTAAATTATCAATTCTCCTAAAAGTTTAAACTATTATGAAATGATAAATTTAATTATTTAAACACATAATTCTAACACGCCCCCTCACATGTGAGCTCAAACTCCATTTTAATAAGTGAGACCTAACACATGAGATTTTAAATTAGAGGTAGTGTGGAGGAGACAATGATCAAATTCAAGACCTACTGCCATGAAACCATGTTAATTCCTGATTGACCCAAAAGCTTAAACTACCAAAACTTTTGGGACAATCAATAGTTTAACAAAAAGACCACTCCCATAATCAAGTTAGAAGGTCTTTCCCTTTAAAAAAATGAAGAACTTACCGGGTAGAATTCTTGCCCATGATATGGAGAAACGGTAGCTGTTGACTCCCATAAGATCCATGAGATATAGATCCTCCTGTTTTGTCATAGCATAGCAAAGCATATTGATCAGGTTTTTTTTTTTTTTTTCATAGTTTGTACTATTTAGTTACTTATGAATAATATTAAGCAATGAGAAAATTTGATGGATACCCTAAGAACGTTGGTTTAGAAAATATTTTTAGAAATTTTTTATAGGAAAAGAAAAAAGCAATTGACTTTTTTGACACCTTTTATATATTTTCTATAAAAGCGGTATCAAAACTTTTCTAAAATGGTCTATTACCAAATACGTTAATGGCACCCGTTAACAGAACCTCTAAACTAAAAGCCTAGAAGATCATTGACAAGCCTTATTACAGTACTATGGGACATCCCTTGTTCTGTCACAATAGCAAAATACGCTCTATTTCTAATGTTTGGAGAGATAGACAATGCCTTTCCAAATTCTAAAAACTCCATTAAATGCTTTGGATTAATACACTTCATTTCTTGCTAATGAAGCTCCTCTAAGTAGGGGTAATTATAGATTACTTCCAGAGTACCATAAATGCATATTCTCCCCTCTCATATAATTGTGGGTCTCATTAATTAAATTCATGATAAGACTTATAATTTATATAAGAGGAGAGAACACGTATTTATGGTACTTTCGGAATATTTAATAATTTTCCTGTAAGTAGTCTATTTGCAACAAAAACAGATGTAGAGTCTGCTTTGCTCAAATTATGTACAATTTCAATTTACATGTCTTGATGGCGTAAAGCCTTTTTATCTCTTTAAAACACAAAAGTCCTAAAGTATGTTTCTTTTACGTTATTAAAGTGAGCTCATTATCATGGGGTCCTTTTCTATCAGCCAATCCCTTTAATATAGTGGGGTTGAAAACTGACCTTATTAGCACAAATAATTCAATGAACCATGATTTATTTAGTAGAGATGAGAAAACAAACAAGATCTCTGTTAGGCATCTATTGGTACAAGTGTATGTGTGGGGCTATGTACAGAGTAACATTGTGGAATATGCATATCTGTGGAATTGTATGCATGTATCTGTGCAAGTGTATGCGTGTGAGTGTGCATAGAGTATTATGGTGAGGTAGTGCATAACAGAAGTTAGTTAATGTCAGTTAGATGGAGAGTTGGTTAGTTGGTTAGAAGCAATTACAATTACCAGATTTATAAAGAGACTAAGGAATTGCTATTGTTCTTTCATTAAGAAATAATCTCTCTCTCTCTCTCTCTCTCTCTCTCTCTCTCTCTCTCTCTCTCTCTCTCTCTCTCTCTCTCTCTCTCTCTCTCTCTCTCTCTCTCTGCGCGCAAATGGAGACCTAAGTCCCCTCGAAGTGACCTACTCAAGATCCCAATGATATGTGTGCTTCATAATTTATCAATTAAATTTTATTAGCCACATACTTCTGAGAGGTAATAGGGATGAGAAAACAAACAAGATCTCTAAATTAAAAAATGTGAACTTACAATAAGATAAAAGTGCATGACAATGATATGTGTGCTTCATAATTTATCAATTAAATTTTATTAGCCCCATACTTTTGAGAGGTTGTCACATCAACATCATCAACTATCTACGTTAATATGAAAGGACTCACACATGAAGAAAAATGTGTAAAATTACATATTTTTGCTTAAACATAACTCACACAGTCACACTAGTGAGTGTATAATTGTGTAAACTTATAAATTTGCTACAATAAACTTTACACCGACATTATTCATTTTGCATTTAGTTTTTTTTTTTTTTTTTTTTACGTATCTCAAGTTTGAAGGAAAATAGTAGATGATGGTTGTTGTATGTGATGAAAGATAAACAATTTAAAAAAATCAAGAAAAATCAATATTTTTATAATTAATATAAAGTAAAATAGATAGTTTGATGTGGAATGTTTTGAAAAGTGAGAATGTAAAATAGCTAGAAAAAGTAGGTTTTTATGCTTCAATAGATAGGAATTTTTGCATGAGTTGATGCAAATGCTCTAATCCCCATCAATATTTGCGCCTGAGAAAGTCTCTAGACAAATGCCACAATTCTAATATGATCAACTATGAGTGGTGGGAAAAAAAAGTAGCGCATACGTGTGAAAGTGGAAGGCAGCCACTCATAATCAACCATATCAGAATTGTGGCAAAAGTTGTGGTATAAAAATTATCATAGAAGAACAATAACTCTGTCACCTGGATTGTTTATATCATTTTTACTTTATATAGTTAAGCATGTGTTTGCTTCTCTCTCTCTCTAACACTGGCCCTGCGCTTGAATTGAATTCAAATTAAGAACAAATTCATCGTCAACATTCTCATACAAACAATAATAACGACAACAACAACAAAAGGACTTGAGTTACTGGATATCGATGGTACTGGTCAACAGCAATATCTCCAGTACTCCCATCCATGATTTTACCTGTAACATACAACTCAAACCATCAGAGGAAAAGATTGAAAGGGGAAGGGGGTGTTGAAGAACATTAGAACAGAAAACATATGCTAACCAGGCATATGAGTGAAAACATCCCAGTTATTAAGTCCTTTACCATAGCTCAAGAAAGCTCCTTCAAACTGAAAATGAAATAAAACATAAAAATATATTGAAAATTAGTGATTAGTATGTTTGAATGAACTTTAATTTTGAGAGAAGTAAGAGAGAGGCAAGAAAACCTGATAAGAAGAAGAAGCTGTTCCAAAGAGGAAGTTGCTTGGGAATTGAGATGATTCAGTACTTCCTTTTAGAGATATGGTATCACATGTTGCCACTAGAATTGGAAAGCACATATGAAATACAAAGAAAGCATGCGATACCAATGAAAGCTCCATAGTAATTAATGCTATTCCAAATAAAATGAATCCTTTGAGAAAGAAAGAGAAGTAAAAGTTACTCTAGTGAACTTATTATAGAGTACTATCTTTTTAGAAAATGAGAATTTATGTTGTTCAAAGGGTAACAATCAGAAAGAGTATCTAAACAAAGAAAACAGCAATTATTAGCTGAAATGAGCATGTAGATGGCTTTGACATTTATAGTCATGCATCAGCCAAAATGTGATATACATGACACATTGCACTGTTTGAATGGACACAAGTGATATCTCCCACAAAATCCAACCATACATGCAACTATCATTAGGTGGGTGGATAATGAATTATTGTTACTTCATTGACTTATTCTTGAAATAATGATTTTCATCACTCACTTCACATCAACTACATAGCATAGAAAAGGCAATTGATTAAGCTTCTTCAAGTAGTAAGCACTTAAAAAAATCTTCTGTAACTTGTGGTTAGTAGTGGTTACGAACCTAGGACTACTAGAATTGTGTGACTTCCATTGAGAATGCATTAGTCTGCAAATAATAAAATTGCGGGGTCACAGTGTCACATAAGTCTATGACAAAGAAAAAATGTATATTTGAAATTGACTGGGAGATATGATGTTAACGAATGAGAGAAAACGAATCTATATCTATATTTATTTAAAAGCTGAAGCGTAACATTTATTGTTGCTACGCTTCAGTTGAGCCACATTAACTTCCACGTCATTATCTTTTTTCTTTCCAATTTCCTATAATCGTTTTTAACATTTTTTTTTTAATATTTAGTTTTTTACACTTCTCCAACCTTTCTCCCTCCCCTATCTCTTCATCTCCCTACTACTTCTCCAAATTTTATCCCTCTCTTACCTTTTCATCTCCCCACTACCCTCTACATTAATATCATTATTCCTTTTTCCCTTCATCTTCTTTTATTTTTGTCTCTTCTTATTCACATCCTCTTACTGTAAATTTGTCACTATCTCTTCCGTTCTATACATAGTTCTCCACCACCAAAAAAAAAAATGGCTCTCTCTCTCTCTCAATTTTTTGGTGGATTTTTAAAATTTTTCTTGCATCTCTGCTTTCGGTTAATAATTTTTTATATTCTTTAAAACTCTACTTTAAGTTAATCCAATTTAGTTTTGTTTTTTAAATTGTTGTTGTTGTTGTTCTTTTTTTTTTTTTTTTTGCTCTCTTTGATTGTTAAATGTTATCCTATTGCGTTATAAAGAATTAAATATAGCATATAAAGATATAATATTATTCTATTACATAGCATGATTTGGATCATTTGGTATTTTTTCTATTACATAGCATGATTTTTCATAGTGCTCAATTTAGATGTTAAACTATGAGATTTTACTAATTTTTGTTTATTTTTTAATCATTTGTGGTGGACAAAGTGCTCTTGATAGTTGTATTAAAAGTACTCTATAATGTCATTTATTTAGAGAAAAGCAAAGGTTAGCCAAACGAAAATAATCGAAAGGGTGACAAATTTTAGTTTTTACAATTTTATTATTATTATTATTATTATTATTATTATTATTATTATTATTATTATTATTATTATTTTATAACAATGCATATATAGAAATTTAATTCTTAGATTTTGCTAATAATTGTTTATTTGATAATATATTTTGGGTGGACGAAATTAAAATTTCTACAAAGAAAATAACCATAATAGATTATAAACAACAAATTGTTTTCCTAATTGGTCCAATTAATCATTATTAAATTTTATTAATTCTTTTAGTTACGTTTTCCAATGTTTTGGATTGTATGCAGAAAAAATAAGGTTAATTTGAGAAAGTTTGTTTAAAACTAAAAGAATAATTTCCAAATTTTATATTCTTTTTAATAATTCAAAAAATGTTATAAATAACTTTTATTAAAAAATGAATATTTTCGTTAACTTGCCTTTTGAATTTTTGAGAAAAATTGTATTATTTTCATTTTAATACTACAAAATTTATATTTATGATTTATGATTATTCCTATACTACATTTATGATTGTGTTGAGGGCCATTTATGAGCATCCAGGTGAAAAGAAAGAAAGCCCAATAACAAGGGCAACAAAGAATTGACAAAAGCAGACAGCAAAACCATTAGGCCCAAGCGGCAGGAATGATGGATCACAGGTCCAAGAAATAAACAAATAGGTCTTGAAGAGGCAAGTGGGCTCAAAGAAGCCCGGAAAGAGAGAAATAGCATCCCATGGGCAGTGTATGAGATAGAAAAGCGAGAAAGGGCCGCCGCAGGCCCAAAGTAATGCAAACTAAAAAAGTAAGGGGTTTATGGCAGGCCCATAAACCCCAAGGATGAAAATAAGGTTATTGGGCCAGGGAAGCCCAATGAAGTTAGTAAAAAGCCCATGGGAATGTAGAACTAGCAAAAGGGCCGAGGAAGCCCAAAGAAAGCAAACGGGCCGAGGATACCCAAAGGAAAGTCAAAAGGGACATAGGAGCCCATAAATAAAAGCAAATCAGTGGCCATGCCAAGCCACTAAGAGAAGGAATGAACGGCTGGCCTAAAAGAGGCATAGCAGGATTAAGTTGTTACGGCAGGCATAACAGAACGACATTGTAAGAAATAAAGGAAACCAAGTAGTGGGCCAAAGAAATGTAAGACCCATCATCAAGTAAAGCCCAGCTCGTGAGCGGAGCGGGAAAACAAAGAATGGCCCACGTAAAAGAACGAAGAGGCGAGACAGAATGTGAAAACAAAGCTCCAGACCGTAGCAAACGCATGAGCAGCAGGCAGATTTTTGGACATATCTGAAAGGAGAACACGCGCAAGGCCCAGGCACTACTAGCCTGTACCCAACCAATATGGGACGTGGTGGGGTCATGGGTCAGAGGTAAGAGGTAAGGGGGGTATGGTTTGGTGGTGGGGAGAGGGGAAAAGACCTATTCTACGGCTCCTGCCTAAGCCCTTTTTTGGGAGGTACGTCCTGCTGGGATGACAAACCACCCAAAAGAGGCAAGGTTGAGGGGGGAACCGTTAGGTGCATGCCTTGAGGGAAAGAGAGAGAAAGCATTTACACCATGGCAGGAAAGAGTGTTACGGTGGACTAACGAATGAAACAAACCTGCCTTTGTCTGGCAAGGGTGAGTGGCACACAGACGAACCCTTTGATGGTCGGCAAGTACGCCCAGACCAGACAAAGGCGGTTAAGGGGCAAAGTGGTAAAATCTAGTCACGGCAGACACTATAAAAGGACCCTTGCCATGCCCTGAAAGAGGGAGGATGAAAAAAACGGAGTATCACAGAGTAAAAGAAAAAAATAAAAAGAAAACAGGAGAAAGAGAAAAGATAAGAGAGAAAACAGAAGGAAAAAGAGAGGTAATACAATGGGCATGCACCAGTAGGTCGATTTCCCTCTCTCCCCTTTAAATCCTGCTCTCTTCCAAAACATAACAAGGATTCTTTTTTTTTTTTTTTTTGGCATTAACCATTCAGGTCCGATTCCCTCAAAGCCATTAATCCCCACGGCAGGATCTTTCCTGGGGGATTATTTGCATTGAGAGGAGGCGTTCTCCCCTCTCTGGTTTTGCTTCAACGGGCCAAACTTGAACTTAACTTTATGCTCATTCTTGATTGATTCATGCTATCTTCTTTCTCCTTTACTTCTCTTCATAAATGACATTGTTATGACTATAGTTATGTTTTATAAGTAGGGACTACTTGGCCATTTTCCATTAAATAGTCAGAGTACTCTGTTTTGTTATTATTATTATATCTGCCTGCCGTAACTCATCTGAAACAGCTCTGTCTGCCATAAGCACACTCCTGGCAGACGAGGCATAGTTTGTGCGCAAGCCAGCCCAAGTTGAGTTTCAGTTGGACCGATCTCAACTCCCTTACTCAGAAACATTTGAGCCCATTACCTAGAAGGCAGCCCAGCCTAACGTACAACACAAAAAAAGGCCCCCACATTAAATTGGCGACTCCACTGGGGAGTTGAGAAACAGATTAGGGACAAGAGCCCTCACAAACAAATGCCTCCAAAATCAAGGACGACCCGAAATATGAGTGTCGTGCCCTCACAAGCAGAGTCTAGGCCAACGACGCCTCATCAACAACAACCTAACCAGGTAGAAGGTGCCAACGGAACGGGGGCTGGACCCCAACCTCCTCCAAGAATCCCCGTAGACAATGCCAACACCTTCATTGAGGTGTTGCAGGCTCTGCAGCACTCGTAACAGCAAATGATGGAAAAAATCCGTCAACTAAAGATAGACAGAACAAGGGAGAAAGGTAGCTAGCATGACCTAGAGCATGCGGCAGATAGAGAGGAGACACTGGCAGGAGGTGTCCCACGGAACGCAGAACAGCGCTTCATTACTATGGCCGAAGTAGCGGCTCTTCTAGAGCAAGAGAAAGCCAGAATACCAAAGGAGAGGTTTTACGCACGAAGACCTCCTTATCCTCTAAAGGTACTCAACAAACCATACCCCGAGAGGTATGAGCCGAGGGCCTTTGCACAATACGATGGTAGGAAGGGAAGTGCAGTTGAGCACGTGAGCAAATTTATTGATACCCTTGGCCTTCACGCAGCAGACGAAGACTTATGTCTGCGGGAGTTTTCAAAGTCACTGTGTGACCAGGCATACACTTGGTACATCGGCTTAAAACCAGGATCGATCCCAACTTGAGATGACATGGTGGATGTATTTTGCACTAAGTACTTCCACGGAGAGGAAACAGTAACACTCTTAACCCTACAAGCGACCAAGCAAAGGAATGGCGAAGATTTGATGGAATATATCAAGCGGTTCAGGGACATAGCACTTGACTGCTACGACCACTGTGAAGAAAGAACCTTAGTAGAAATGTGCATGACCAATATGATTCAGGAATTCAGAGCTGTCCTGGAAAACCTAGAAATTTTCCAGTTCGCACAACTATTGCAGAAAGCTAGAAAAACAGCTCAGCCTGTAAAACCCAGTTCAGACAAGAGAAACGCCTCGCAGGCTATGGCTGTGTCCACTGGAGAACGGAGGAGGAAAACAGAGGGGAGGGAGTATGATACACCCCCACCCTTACCATGTACTCCTAAGGAGTTGGATGTGTTGCTAGACAAATGGATAGCAGACGGGATCTTTAAACCCAACCAGGTTTCCAGAGAGCCCACAGAGGAAGAAAGGAGAGACCCTCGCTTCTGCCGCCTACATAACTATGTACAACATCCCACCGCAGAATGCTAGGTGCTCCGCAGGTTGGTGCACCGCAGGATTAAAGAATGCACATTGGAGCTAACTCAACAGGAAGTCCAAAGAAACCCACTCCCAAACCACAAGGGAAAGGGTGTAGCAGCAGTAGTAATATGCGCAAACCTAGGAGAAGACGAGGAACAAAACTTGGCTCTGCCTGCCGCGTCGATTACCACTCTACAGCAGAGTGCCAAGTTCAAAAATCTATTTGACCAGTTGGGACTTACAGCAAAAGAAAGAAAAATAGCCACGGAGGCTTTAGTAAGTATCACCTCCGAAGCAGGGGTGGAGTGCCTGTCAGCAGAAATGCCAGAAGACAGGGCCCTCCTACAAGAATCAACGGAAATCACGTTCAGCAATGAGGATATGGAGGTGGGACACCCGGATCACAGAAGGCCTCTCTATTTAGCAGCATCCATAAATCAAATCCTCATCAAGAGGGCCTTGGTGGATACAGGTGCTTTCGTAAACCTCATTCCATTGAGCACCTTGCAAGCAGCAGAAATTTCAGAAAGAAAGATCCAAGGATGCCCGATGGAAGTAACGGGGTTCAGCGGAAGAGGTGAGTACACCACAGGCCACATCTAGCTGTGGTTGAAAGTAGGCCCTATAGCTTCCTTAGCTCGTTTCCATGTGGTCAGAACGGAAGTATCCTATCATGTGCTTTTGGGAAGACCCTGGTTACACAAACACCGACTAGTCCCATCCACCTACCACCAATGTGTGAAAGGAAGATCGAATGGCAGGATGATACGCATAGCTGCAAACCCCTCACCATTAGAATAGGCAGAAGCCGAAACTATGTTCTACGACCAATGGGCTTCGTCTGGGGAAAGCTCAGTATCAAAGCCACAAGGTACCTTCGTACCAAAGTGGGAAGACATCCAGGATGACCCAAAGCCTAATCTAAGAGAATTATTAGCATGAAAGAAGAAAAGAAAAGAAGCGCCCGCCGCGGGATCAGATGACATGCCCCAATGCATTAGAGTCCGAGGCTTTGATGGCAGGATTGTCTACAAATTATGAAGGCGCGGGGGGCCTGCGATTGAAACCCAGACGGGCCCCACCCAAGAAAGACAGCACGAGAGTTTGATGTGTTGCGGAGTTCAAGAAAGATCAGAGGAAGAAAGTAATAAGGAGAAAAGCGAAGGAGTTGTGGTAGAAAAGAAGGTACAGGTTACGGCAGAAGAAGAAATGGAGGAAGTTGACCTGGGGTCTGTTTCGCAAGGGCCGAGGCCCATCTCAATTAGTGCAAGTTTGACGGAAAAAGAAAAAACAGAACTAGTACTGTTGTTGAAAGAATTCAAAGACGTATTTGCTTGGGACTACAGCGAAATGCTAGGGCTAGACCCTGGGTTAGTTGCACATACATTAAATGTGGACCCGCAGGCCAGGCCAGTGGCCCAGCCTGCCAGGATATTTCACATAGAAATAGAAGGGCAGATAGTCAAAGAGGTACAGAAGTTGCTGGCCGCAGGATTCATCAAGCCTATTCAGCATCCTCGCTGGCTATCCAACATAGTACCAGTGAAGAAGAAGAATGGCCAGATAAGATGTTGTGTAGATTTCAGAAATCTCAACAAAGTCTGTCCAAAGAACGAGTTCCCATTGCCAAACATGGATTTACTAATAGGTGGACAGGAAGCACCATGTTTTCATTCATGGACGGTTTCAGCAGATACAACCAGATCAGGATGGCACCGAAGGATGCAGAGAAGACTGCTTTTAAAACACCCATGGGCAATTTCTACTACACTGTGATGCCATTCGGGTTAAAAAATGCAAGTGCAACTTATCAATGAGCAATGACGGCCATATTTCACGATATGATGCACCAAGAGCTAGAAGACTATATGGATGACATAGTGGTTAAGTCAAAGAGGAGAAAAGAGCACTTTTGTGTGTTAAAAAGGGTATTCGAAAGATGCAGAGCTTTTAAGTTAAGAATGAATCCCCTCAAGTGCGCATTCAAAGTGTCCTTTGGGAAATTCCTGGGTTTCCTGGTTCACAACAGGGGCATAGACGTGGATCCGGCCAAAGCCACAGTCATAGCAACTATGAGACCTTCAGCCACAGTAAAAGAGTTAAAGAGCTTCTTAGGAAAAGTCTCATATATCCGGAGATTTATCCCTGGATTGACATTAATCACCTCTGCCTTCACCAAGTTACTTAAGAAGGGGCAAAGTTTTGAGTGGGAGGAAGCACAGCAGACGGCCTTCAAAAGGCTACAGCAAATAATGATGAACCTCCCCACGGTGCAGGCCCCTATTCATAAAAGACCATTGCTACTTTATTTGGCCACCAACTCGTATGCCATCGGCGCACTAATCGATCAGGAAGATAAAGGTGGTGTCAAGCAGCCAATATACTACATCAGTCGTGCCTTAAAAGACGCAGAAACTCGTTACCCAAGGGCAGAGAGAGCGTGCCTGGCCATTGTATACGCTTCGCAGAGGTTGCGTCACTATTTCTTGGCCTACGAAGTATGGCTGATGACTAAGTCCCATGCCATTAAAGCTCTGTTACAACAGTCGATCCTCTCCGGCAGGATATCCCAGTGGTTGCTACAGTTATCACAATACGACTTAAAGATGGGGACACCTAGGGCAGTGAAAAGTCAGGCTATAGTAGATTTATTAGCACAGTTTCCAGGAGAGGAAGAATTCCCACTGGACGATGAAGTTCCAGGGGAAGTAGCCATGGCAGAAGAAGTCAGAGAACAGTGGGTAATGAAATTCGATGGGTCTTCTACTACCCATTCCGGAAGGGTAGGAGTAGTTTTGTATCATGAAGAAGACAAGGCAGTGGCGGTCATTTAAGCTGGAATTCCCCTGTTCAAACAACACGGCAGAGTACGAGGCCTACTTAACTGGGCTTGCCACGGCTCCCGAAATGGGAGTCAAACATTTGAAAGTATTGGGAGATTCGAACTTGGTTGTCTGCCAGGCCAAGGGAAGCTTTTCCTTAAAGGAGCCTAGCCTAGCCCTGTACAAAGCGATGGCCCAGAGAATGGAAGAAAAATTCTCAACCTTTGAAATAGAGCATGCTCCCAGAAACGAAAATCAGTTTGCGGACACATTGGCTGCACTGGGTTCGCAAATAATCTTCAAATGGAGTAGCACCAGGATAGAAGTCAGCAAGAGGGAAGAATCCATCATTGACGTGTTGAAGGAAAAGTTCTGGGAGGAACAGAGCGAAGGGGATTGGCGAATCCCCATAAAGGAAATCTTGGTGAAGGGAGACGATGCAGCAGAATTAAAGATGTTAAAAGACTATGCCTTGGTAAAAGAAGAGCTGTACCACAGGATGCTAGGTGAGGTCTTATCCAGATGCATGGGGCAGGAAGAAGCCCAGAGAAAATTGAAAGAAATACACGACAAGACTTGCGGGTCTTGCGAAGAAGTCAGTCTTTACCGCAGACTTCAGAGAGCAGGCTTCTATTGGCCAAGTATGGGTAAAGATGCGGATCAAGTCCAAACCTATTGTGAGATCTGCCAGCTTGCGGCAGACAGGGAGGAAAGTTACGCTGTATTCGTCAGCGAGGATTGGAGAAGCCCTTTCATACAGTACCTAACAGAAGGCATCCTGCCACAAAAGCACAGTGAAAGATATAAGCTTAAGAGGTTGGCAACACGTTACTTCTTGCAAAACATGGTCCTTTTCAAAAAGGGATATGATGGGGACCCTTTGAGGTGTTTGGGCCCTGAAGAAGCAAAAGAAATGATAAAAGAAGTGCATTCAGGAGAATGTGGTGAGCACCAGGGGAAGAAAAAACTTTACAGGTGCCTGCTGCAGATGGGCTACTACAGGCCAACCATGAAAAAAGATGCAGCAGAATTTGTGAAAAAGTGTCACAGTTGTCAAGTACAAGCCAACTTGATTCATACCCATCCACAGGGCTTGCACAGCATGGTCACCCCATGGCCCTTCCACACTTGGGGGCTGGATTTGGTAGGGCCAGTCAACCCACCATCACGTGGATACATATGGATATTAGTGGCTACAGAATATTTTACTAAGTGGCCAGAAGCAGTGCCACTCCGTAAGGCCACAAGGGGAACAGTGGCAAACTTCATCAAAGAAAATATAATTGTGAGGTTTGGGGTGCCCCACAGGATCATCAGTGACAATGACACGCCATTTGTCAACAGTGATATAAGGAGGATGCTAGAATTCTACCAAGTCAAGCACCACAGGTCATCACCTTATTACCCTCAAGGGAATGGGCAGGCAGAGGCAACAAACAAAACACTCATAAAGATCATCATCAAAATGAGCCAAGAATATATGGGAGGATGGGCGATGCACCTGCCAGATGCTCTCTGGGCTTACAGAAAATCACCAAAGTCAGCCACAGGCTTTTCACCCTTCTCCTTAGTCTACGAAACTGAGGTAGTGAGTCCGGCAGAAATAATGACACCGTCCCTGAAGGTCATGCAGACGCGAGAAAAACAAAATGAGGGAGAAGTCTTTGCGGCAAAAAGGTTCGAGGACCTAGAAGGACTTGATGAAAAGAGAGAAGAAACCTAGGAACGCAGCCGAAGATATAGGCAAAAGATGACTGAAGCCTACGGCAGGATGACCAAGGAAAGAGTGTTTGCAGAAGGACAACTAGTGTTAAAGGTGGCAGACTATGTCAGGCGAGGCCTGGTAGGACCATCTAAGTTTGCACCAAAGTGGGAGGGATCCCTTGTGATAAGGGAAGCGCATCAAAGTGGGTATTATCGCCTAACTCGAATGGATGACAGGGACTTGATGGATCCCAAACGTTATTTTGCTTAGGGAAAAGAGTTATGTGGTTGTCCCTTTCTTTTGTTAAAAAAATTTTATGTTTCCTTCACTGTTTCTTTTTTATTCCTCCAAGTGACTATGCCACAGAAGAAAAAGTTGTAACATGCTTTCATGAGTATATAATGAAAAGTACGAAATATTAGCATCATGTCATAGCAATAGTAAAAGAAGTAGCAAAGTGTAGCATCATGCTTACAAACCCAAATTGTGGCAAACACATGCCAAATAACTACTGTAGGAAACACATAAGTGTTCTGTGCAACATAACAAAAACAGGAAAACAAAGAAAAGGGAAGGGAACCGCACCATCATCAATAGAGTCCGGAAATGAGACTCTGGTCTCCAAAACGACTAGGCCCACTAACACCGGAAAGAAGGCGCTCACGACGACCCTCCAAATCCGCCACCTTTTTCTTCAAAAGCTCGATACGGGCATCTATGGCATCAACGGCTGGCTGAACTCTCCTCATAAAAAGGGCTCGGGCAACTTCACGAAGATGATCAAGAACAAACTCCACAGCAAAGCCCACGCTGATAAGTTCCTGAATCACGGCCCTCCACTGCAGGATTCTCTCGGCAGAAATAGAATCAACGAAGTTATGCTCAATATCGTTCAGCACACATCCCAACATCTTCAAGAAATGCTCCCTAGCAGAGCGGCCAAGACGGAATTCTTGCATAAAATTGCCACGGTTGCTGAAGATCGTCACCAAATGAGAAACACAATTCTTGGGAACTCGGAAGCCACAAAAATCCACGTAAGGAGGACCGGAAGCCCAGAAGTCTGCCGGACCAAGGTCGTTGACCTCTGGCTGGTCAAAGCGGGCAAAGAAGGTCGCAACATCATCCTGGACGGCAGCGGAACTACTACCCGCCTCAAACTGAGAAGGGATAGTAAGAAGTGGACCTGTATAAAAGAAAAAAAAAACGCAAGGCAAAATGAGAAGCCATTGTATAAGAAGAGAAGACTTACAGAAAAAAAAGAGAATGTAATAAAAGGGAAAGGAAACTTACCGGAGCTACTAGAAATGGGGGCTGCAAGTGTAGCGGAAACAAGTACGGTGGGTACAGTAGAAGCAGGAGCAGTAGGTACGGCTGAAAAGGGCGCTAAAAGTGCGATAGGAACGGGCGCTACGGGTGTGGCAGGAGCAGGCATTTCCACACCTGCTGCGATTCCTGGCCCCTCAAAAGTCTCTGCAAGCAGGGAGATAGGCGTACAAATGAAACGCAAGTACAACAAAAAAAAAAAAAGATAGAAGAAAAAGAAGGGGAGGAAAGATACATACCCATGAAGTCAGGCTCGGGCGAAGCACTCCCCTCTTCATCGGAATCGGAAATCCTCTTCTTCAGGATGGGCGCATCATCAGGATCCTCAAGAATGTCATCGGACCCCTCAGAGGATAAGTCCGTATCAGGACCACGGGTAGCGGAGCCGGCAATGGAGGAAGGAGTAACAACAAGGGAGGCACCGCCCTTTGCAGCCTGGGAGATAGCCGCGAAGGGGTCACTGGTGGAGAACAGAGGGAGCGGTCTTAGCCTGAACGACGGCAGGAGAAATGGCTCTCTCTGGAGGAGCAGGTGTCTCGGTGGGCGGAGGTATAGTCTCACCAAGCCCTTCGGTATGAGTACCCTCTTCTCTGGGTACCGGCTCAGCGGAAGGGGTGGGAGCTTTGGCAGAAGCCTTATGTACAGCAGTAGAAGGAGCAGGTGTTGCAAATACCACATCGGCCCCATCGAAAAAGCCTTCCATGGGTACGCCCATGGAGGTGGAAATCTCCTCAGCAATAGGGCGATATATGGATAAAGGCTCGGGCTCCTCCTAAAAAAGAAATGAAAAGAAGGAATTATTAATAAAGCAAAACAAGAAACACATAGCAAAGGAAACACGTGCGAAAAAGAAAAAAAGAAAAGAAAAGTGAAGTGAAGGAAAGAGACTTACCTCAGATTCAGGATCATCAAGCAAAATAGGGCGGGTAACTGACGAGTCTTCCTTATGCTTAGACTAAAAAAAAAAAAAGGCAGAGGAAATTAGCAAGGTTAGCCGCAAGAAAGTTAAGAAGTATTTTTGTCAAAAAAAAAAAGGAGAGATAACTTACCCTCCATTCAACAGTAGATACGGGGTGAGGGGTTGTCTTCCTTTTGCTACCGCGAGTTCTGCTAGCCAGAGAAGCACCTGTAGGTGGAAGTGGGGTGGCAGGCTTGGTCTTGCAGGAAAATTTGAGCTTGGCAGGAACTTTCTTACTCGGTATAGAGATGTTTATTACCTTGACCTTTTTCTCCCAACCGGGAGGGTAATCACCAGCATGCCAGCACCATCCTTTTTTCTCTGTGTCCCATTCAAAAATGGTCGACCGGTTTTGCTTCCTAGCATACGCCAAAACAGACTTAGAAGGAAGAAGCAAGCGAGGGTTAACCGAGACAACCATACCTAACCCATCAGGGGGAATAAGGGAGAAGCCACGGCTACCCGCTAGCTCATCCACAAATGTAGTCATCACTGCGTGCCAATAACCGTGCATGGGAGGAGTACAGAGACCCTCCCTTAGTGAACCGAGAACTGTAACGGCGTTGAAGCGCTGCCTCAAAAACTCAAAGGCAGTATGCCGTAGGAAAGGGTGGACTGAAGTAGGAGATTCCATGAGGAAGGAAATGTCATCGGGGATATCTTGATCCAACCCAAACTGCCTTCTCACCTGGTTGGCAGGATAGTGAACAAACCAAATATTTCATCGGCTAGGTAAGGCAGCCATCCGGCATTAGCGGCCGCCAGATAAGTAATCCCTGTTTCATCAAAACTAACCAAAGGGGAGGTAGTCCCAATGGTGTCAACAAACGAACCTATGGCAGAATCCATACAAGTATAATTTGCACCCAAGTTTCTATAGGCCCTCCAAGAAAAACCAACGCCCTCATCGAAAGATTCAACCACAGAATAACCAATGGGCTTCAAGCCAGACCAGCGAAAAGCAAGTGGAAAATCGAACTCAAACTTACCGCAAAAGTCAGTAATTACTCTCGGACATGTTTGGTACTTATCTCTAGCAAACCGAGCAGATCTACACTTTGTCAAGTACTGAGCACAACGCTCAAACAACAACTGTTGAAGTATGGTATAGTGAACGGAAGAGGTAACAATGTGGCAGAACCCAGCCTGACTCTCATCACTACGAAGAATGTCTAGTTGGACATACAGATGCCCCAGGAACATGGGGGCCAGCGGCAGGCTCACCCTGGCAGATATTTTAATAGCCAAACGAAAGTACAAAGGCTTATGGCATAGTGGGGGTGGGACATAAAAACAAATTTGCAAAGCCAAAACGCAACAAAAGCCGCGTGGGGAGCAGCAACAGAAAACTTAGAAGAAGAACTAACCCAGTATGACAGCTTGGCGTTTCCGGCCATCCTTTTCCTCAATTCGGCCTCAATGGCCTCTTCCTCTGGAGAAAACTCTAGAGTGGCAGGATCGGCATCACCAAGAATAGGCAAGAGTAACTGATTAGCCACATCTTTGAGGGTAACGGTAAGTTCGCCGCACGAGAAAAAGAAGGTGTGGGTGGTGGTACACCACCGTCGAACCAAGTGTCGGAGGTTGTAGAGGTCCTGGAAGTTCGACAAGCAGCGAGATGAGACAATAGCTTTCAAGACGCTGGCTCATTGCAACAACCCCATAAAGCCCGTATCGGAAAGCTCGCTATCAACCCATTCTTTCCAACCCAAGGCAGTGTCGAACCAAAATTCGAAATGAATGGGTACGGGAAGCGAGATGCCTTGGAGAATGGCCAGCTCGGGGATCAAAGATGCTAACGGAGCCCAAGAGACGTCGGGGTTTCACCGAACAAGGGCAAGCCATACACGACCCGACAGCGGTGGTGCATAGTCACCGGGAACTTTTGGAAAGTGAGGGTGGACTTCATACCACGGGTCGATCAAAGGAGGGCATTCACTGTTAGGGTCGCGCTGTGTCTCTTCCTCAGCGGACTGCTCCGACTCGAAATGTTCCATCTCCTCGCCTACATCAGGAACGGCGGGAGAGTCGGAAGCGATTGCCTTCCCTTTGCGGCGGGAAGAGCCTTGGCTTTTCACCGGCGACATGGTGAGAGGTTTTAGTCGGAGAAGATGGGTACGGATGTTTGAAGGGGAAAAGATGGTGAAGAGTAAGAGACGGAGAGTATATGTTCTTGGAAAAGAAGGAGTTTTTGTTTAAAGTGCAGAAGGATTCTTCCTTAAATACCCAAGTCATTAGTAACGGCACGAAGGAAGGTGACGGGTCAGCCATTAGAATGGGATGAAATTAATGAAGCGGCGACTATGCTTAGAGAATAACTGTCAAAATGGGAAATTCGAAGAGACAACCCTGTTCGCAGCAGGAAAGAAAATATATATATATATATATATATATATGAGAAGGGATCCACAGCTTTAAAAAAGACCCGCGAAGAAAAGATGAAAAAAGATGAGAAGAGAGAGGACAGAAACGTCTTTTATTCACATATAAACCGCAGGAACGCTTCATATGTTCAGGGGGCTAATGTTGAGGGCCATTTATGAGCATCCAGGTGAAAAGAAAGAAAGCCCAATAACAAGGGCAACAAAGAATTGACAAAAGCAGACAGCAAAACCATTAGGCCCAAGCGGCAGGAATGATGAATCACAGGTCCAAGAAATAAACAAATAGGTCTTGAAGAGGCAAGTGGGCTCAAAGAAGCCCGGAAAGAGAGAAATAGCATCCCATGAGCAGTGTATGAGATAGAAAAGCGAGAAAGGGCCGCCGTAGGCCCAAAGTAATGCAAACTAAGAAAGTAAGGGGTTTATGGCAGGCCCATAAACCCCAAGGATGAGAATAAGGTTATTGGGCCAGGGAAGGCCAATGAAGTTAGTGAAAAGCTCATGGGAATGTAGAACTAGCAAAAGGGCCGAGGAAGCCCAAAGAAAGCAAACGGGCCGAGGATGCCCAAAGGAAAGTCAAAAGGGACATAGGAGCCCATAAATAAAAGCAAACCAGTGGCCATGCCAAGCCACTAAGAGAAGGAATGAATGGCTGGCCTAAAAGAGGCCCAGCAGGATTAAGTTGTTACGGCAGGAATAACAGAACGACATTGCAAGAAATAAAGGAAACCAAGTAGTGGGCCAAAGAAATGTAAGACCCATCATCAAGCAAAGCCCAGCTCGTGAGTGGAGCGGGAAAACAAAGAATGGCCCACGTAAAAGAATGAAGAGGTGAGGCAGACTATGCAAACAAAGCTCCAGACCGCAGCAAACGCATGAGCAGCAGGCAGATTTTTGGACATATCTGAAAGGAAAGCACACGCAAGGCTCAGGCACCACCAGCCTGTACCCAGCCAATATGGGACGTGGTGGGGTCATGGGTCAGAGGTAAGAGGCAAGGGGGGTATGGTTTGGTGGTGGGGAGAGGGGAAAAGACCTATTCTATGGCTCCTGCCCAAGCCCTTTTTTGGGAGGTACGTCCTGTTGGGATGACAGACCACCTAAAAGAGGCAAGGTTGAGGGGGGAACCGTTAGGTGCATGCCTTGAGGGAAATAGAGAGAAAGCATTTACATCGTGGCAGGAAAGAGTGCTACAGTGGACTAATAAATAAAACAAACCTGCCTTTGTCTGGCAAAGGTGAGTGGCACACAGACGAACCCTTTGGTGGTCAGCAAGTACGCCCAGACCAGACAAATGCGGTTAAGGGGCAAAGTGGTAAAATCTGGTCACGACAGGCACTATAAAAGGACCCTTGCCGTGCCCTAAAAGAGGGAGGATGAAAAAAAATGGAGTATCACAGAGTAAAAGAAAAAATAAAAAGAAAACAGGAGAAAGAGAAAAGATAAGAGAGAAAACAGAAGGAAAAAGAGAGGTAATACAATGAGCATGCACCAGTAGGTCGATTTCCCTCTCTCCCCCTTTAAATCCTACTCTCTTCCAAAACATAACAAGGATTCTTTTTTTTTTTTGGGCATTAACCATTCAGGTCCGATTCCCTCAAAGCCATTAATCCCCACGGCAGGATCTTTCCTAGGGGATTATTTGCATTGAGAGGAGGCATTCTCCCCTCTCTGGTTTTGCTTCAACGGGTCAAACTTGAACTTGACTTTATGCTCATTCTTGATTGATTCATGCTATCTTCTTTCTCCTTTACTTCTCTTCATAAATGACATTGTTATGACTATAGTTATGTTTTATAAGTAGGGACTACTCGGCCATTTTCCATTAAATAGTCAGAGTACTCTGTTTTGTTATTATTATTATATCTGTCTGCCGTAACTCATCTGAAACAGCTCTGTCTGCCATAAGCACACTCCTAGCAAACGAGGCATAGTTTGTGCGCAAGCCGGCCCAAGTTGAGTTCCAGTTGGACCGGTCTCAACTCCCTTACTCAGAAACATTCGGGCCCATTACCTAGAAGGCAGCCCAGCCCAACGCACAACACAAAAAAAGGTCCCCACAAATTGTTCCTATAATAAATAAAAATATAATTACAAAATACATTACTCATTATTAAATTAGTTTAAATTGTAAAAAAAATTAATAAAACCAACATAAAAATAATTATCACGCGCAATGCGTAGGTTCACGGCTAATTGATCATTAAACTTGGAAAGAAAGAAAAGTTATGCATCTAAAATTATTGCATGATGTTGAAAAGAGACTTGGCCTTGAGATGTCAGGGAAAATTTCCATGATGTCTCTATTTAATATCAAGGGCAATTTTTGGCTCTTATGTTCCACAATATCGCCCCAATTAAAATTTCACAGATTTGTATTTGGGTGAAGTTTGTGTTCAATATCTTTTTGCACTGGACACGATACGATTAGGACACATGTCCAATTTTAAATATTTTTCCAGTCCAAAAAAAACACCAGACACAAGCCGTATTCTTTGTATTTAGTAATCTCACACAATCATAGATCATAAATTATTACCTCAGTTAGATTTAACTTACATCTTACAACGGTTTTGCCATAAAGTTAAGAGGAAGTTTACTGACATAACTTTCATATCACAATTTTTGTCACAATTTTAAAGTGATGAGTGATAGATGAGAATATATTGAGTTCACGCAATCTCTACCAGTTGAGTCATTCATTTCATCAAAGTCATGGTTAGAGTTGCGGCGATGGAGAGAAGACCTATGAAATTAATTGGAAGAAATTTCTAGAGCATTTATTTGATGATTGGAAAGGACCTCTTTCGGTGTTTGTAGTGGCCCACTGTCCCCCCAAAGTGCCAACAGTGATAAAGAATACTTTTAAGTTGATGCCATATAGATTCTAGCACATCCTTATGATACTTTTGAGATATAAAATTGAAAATATGAAAGTTACTGTTATAATTTTATTACAAAATTTATACAAAACTGATATATGGATAATGAATGTGACATGTGTCAATTTAAATGAAAAAGTTAATACCACATTTATGAGTAATATAAAAAAAGTTGTCAAAAAGTAAAACCCATAAGGTATCCATTAACTTTTCTCAATAAAATAAAGTTAATTTTTTTTTAAATTAGTAACACATCAATTTGTAAAGTCTTATATATTTGTATACACACACAATGTGATTTAGAAACTATGGTATCTACTCTTTAATAATTGCTATTTATTATCAGATTAAGACATTAATATGTTATAAATAAAAAAATAAAAAATAAAAAGGTTAAGATACCAATTAGAGCATCCTCAATAAGGTTGTTAAATTAACAAAAATGTCAATTTAGCAACCAATACCCTAAAAATAACTTCTACAGCGAAAAAGGCAAAGTTTAAAAATTTTGAGTTTGAGATTTAGTGAGCTGCTAGAGATAGCAGCTCGCTGCAACTTAAAACTCAAAACAAAAACAAAAAACAAAAAAAACAAAAAATTAATGTTGGGGTGTTAAAAAAATAGTATTTTAATGTGTTAATAGTTGTGGTTGTTTATTATATTGGATATATTATTTTATTGTGTTGTTTATATTATTTTAACAAAATATTCATATATAACAAAATGAAAAGTAAGCATATGCTATATATCAGAAGGCATACAAGCTTGTTCACGCAGCACAAGTCACAACATCCTGAATGGCAGTTCCAATGTCACTGGCATATTTAACATAAGTATCGAATGGCTAGACGATGCATCCGGAACATGTACTGCACTTTTGTACCCTTCATGCAAAATATTGGAGCCAGATCCTTAGTAAAACTGGGTCAAAGACTTAAAGTGCTTAAGTTCATTTTCATCAATGTCATAGTGTCAAATCTTCCTGACCAAAAAATAAATAAAACAAAAAAAAAAAAAAAAAGAAGAAGAAATTAGACGATAGTTGATCGAAACAAAAATGCCACAAGACATGGAAGTCTAAGTAGTGCATATGACCAAAGTCTAGCCAAAACAGGCAAGATTGTTTAGCACACTTTTGTAATCCAATTTCAAATGACATCACAAGGATAGCATGCCATCTTAACAAATTTAAAAAAAGTGCAGTACTAAATAAGATTTAAAGAATATTTTTTAGGGTGGCGGTTTCAAGAATATTTTTTAGGGTGGCGGTTTCAAGAATATTTTTTAGGGATGTAACACCCCATAATTTTGATACCAATTTAATTATTATACGTAAATTATAAAGGAGGCCTATAATTAAATGGATTAAATTGATTTGGACTTAAGATATTAAAAATAAGATAAATACTATGGAATATGAAGCCCAAGTGAGGTGGCATAAATAAATATATGGACTTTGATAAGCTTTATAAAAATAAAAATAAAAACCCTAGCCTTCTTCCTCTTTACACGTGTATTTACTGATGGGGCTTCCTTTTGCTTCAGCCGACTATTGAACTTTGCTTTTCTTCACTGTGGCTGTGAGTTGGAGTCTACAGATATGGTTTGTTCCCACTCTTATAGGAGGCATCTCTTATTTGTGTACCTGATAGAATAATAGGAATGGCCATCTTGGATCTAAATATCTATGATTATTTTAATGGGAAAAGGGGTACTCTATGGTTATTTTATAATTGTATATAGCCTTACTAATTTCTCCACCATCTGTCATACACCTACACCCTTATCATTGTCCAAATATGTGCCCAGCAATGTCCTTATGTCTTGCAGCATTAAGAGAGTTATGGGTCATTGGGTGGATGAACTAAGATATATATAATATATGGCTTCTATTATTAGATGGATCAGATATCCATCATTCGGGCTATATTGAAGTTTTATTTTACTTGAATCTATTCCATACTTGTGACTCTGCCATTAGGTTTAGGTGTCCTCTTCTTAGGATTTTATTGTTTTTTTTCTCGGTGACAAGGCTGATACAATATTGATATATATTAATTTCCTGGTTATTATAAAAAGGGAGAATGATCGGATATGAATATTAGATTGATCAATCAAGGTTATATTATGTGTATTCTAAGAATTGTAGTAGTCTATATGATGGCTAGACACGTAATAAAATCCTAGAGTTGCATAGAGTTGTAGTACAAACGGGCCAATTAATAGATAGTGAGAATATATGAAATAGAACAAGCTGATCAAAGACTGAAAGTGAATTGGATAGTTAAGTGAATAAATGAAATTTTTTGGATATATCAGAAGTGCCTAGGATAAATTGTTTAAGCGTGAAAACAGATTTTTAAGCAGGAAATTGTGTATTGATGGACCTATCTTTGGTGTTGCTAGGTTCTAATTCTACTAATCTGTTGTGATTCAAGGGAGGTTGATTTCTTTCATTTTTGCAAATAAGAGGTAAGTGGTGTTTACTAATTTTGGAGGTTTTCCCAAAACAGTGTTGATTATTAAACTATTTTATATCAAGAAATATGTTGATATTCTATATATAAATTGATATTTTATAAATGTTTGATGTGCACATTGACTATTCGTTTTATGAAAAACTTGTGGGACAACCTGAATTTATTTAAACTTGAATGCGTGAATATATCTTTATATTTTTGAGAATTATGAATGGATTATTTTTGTGAGCCTATTGAATGTGTTTTGAAAACCTATGGCAAGTCGTGATTAAAAGCTCAGTATTGTATTTAGTCCTTAGCAAAGGACAATCATATTGCAGCTAGTCCTTAGCAAGGGACGGTCCCAGAAAAGGGAACAATGCACATTTGATAGATCCTTAGCAAGGAGTGCACCTTTAGGTTCCAAAGGAGCCATCCTTAAGAAAGGGGATGAAAAGGAGGTTCCAGTCCCAAAAAGGGAACAGCACAACCCTGTCAACGGGGCGTAAACGTTGACCGCGAGAAAAGCCTAGGAAACTGTGTATATGATGGTATTGATATATATATATATATATATATATATATATTAATATTATGATGGCTCACAATATAAAGATATTTTATATATATATATATATATACGAAATATTCGATGATAAAATAGTGATGAGCTACAAGTTATGAATTTGTTGTAAGAATATTTTTTGAAAGGTTTATTCCCACACCCCAATGTTAGTGAATTCCACTTATTGAGTTATCTCACCCCCCCCCCCCCTTTTATTTCCCCTTACAGATATATTAGAGTAATTATTGGAGTAGAGACTCTAGGAAGACAACAGTTACGAATTATTTTGTGAAACTAAGGATTTTATTATGATTTTTATGGCATTAAACATTGTACTGGAGAATTATTTTGAGGATGTTTTGTCTTTGGTGGATTAGAACCTCTGACATTTGTGAAGAGATTTTAGGTTGCTGGTTTCTTTTATTTAATTTTTTTTATGGATTATTCAGATTAAATAGACTCTTATTGCTTATGATTTTGGGGCGTTACAATTGTGGTATCAGAACTTAGGATATGATTCTGTAGACACTTGAAAAATTAGGTTATGATCCTATAGACACTTGAAACTAGGTTATGATCTTGATTTTTTTTGTCAGAGCATTTGGCATCTAGGTTATGTTTGATGAGATATTTTAAATAATTTTGACAATGTTACTTCTTATGTTTAGTAGTAATAATTGTTGCACCATCTATATTTCTTGATTTTCTTGTTAGCTAGGTATCATGCCACCCAAAAAGAAGAGAGTAGCTAATTCCAATAGTGAGGAACCTATTGTTAATTTGCGAAGGTAAACCAAAGCAAGGGTTGATACTGAGGTTGAAGTCACTCAAAACGTGAGAGATAATGAACGTCCTAGGGTGACACACATTGATCCTTTGGATGAAGCTACTGCACGATTGTTGGACAGGTTGACCCATGTTGCTAGTAAAGGTGCAGGTAGAGTAGAGGCAAGGGCTGGTTGCTCTTTTGAGACTTTTATGAAGCAGAATCCCCCTTCCTTTGATGGGAAGCCAAATCCTATAGAAGCTGAGAACTGGTTCTTGCAAATGGAGAAATTGTTAGAAGCTTTAGATTGCACTGACTCTCAGAAGGTGCGGTTTGCAACTTTCAAGTTGTTTGGAGAAGCTGAACGTTGGTGGAGATCCACTAAAGCCATTTTGGAGGGAATGGACACAGAGAGAAACCCCATCACTTGGGAGAAATTTGAAGGGGGTTTTCTATGATAACTACTTCCTTGAGGTGGTTCGGGAACGAAGAGAGAGGGAATTTGCTGATTTGGTGCAAGGAAGTATGACTGTTGAGCAATATGCAGCTAAATTCATCGAGTTATCTCACTTTGGACCCCACTTAATCCTTACTGAGGTGAAGAAAGCAGGTAGATTTCAAAAAGGGTTGAATGAGAGACTTCGACACCATCTGATTGCATCAGGGGTTGATAATTATGCTAAGTCAGTTAAGAGAGCTATGAGACTGGCGAAAGATTTCAAGAACAATGTTAGGAATAAGAACCTACCTAGAAACACTGGACAGACAGGCTTTCGACAAGGCAATGCTCAAGGTCATTGGAACAAGAAATGATTTTTTGGGAGGTCTAGGAGTAATTCATCATCAAATAAGCCAGAAAATAAGAATCCACCCCAAAATGCTCAAGGTAGAAGTCCGAATGCTTGCCCTACATGTGGAAGGTTTCATGGAGATAAGCCGTGTTTCTTTGAAGGAAAGGCTTGTTATAATTGTGGGAAGACAGGACATTTAGCTAGAAGTTGTACATCTCCTCAACAAAACTCAATGGCACAACCTGGAAAGAATGATCAGAGGAGGAAGGCACAAGGGAGAGTGTTTGCACTCACACCACAAGACGTTCAAGCTTTAGATACTGTGGTTACAGGTATCCTCCCATTATTCTCAAACTTTGCTAAAACTCTATTTGATTCTGGATCTACACACTATTTTATCTCCTCTCGATATGCTCAGTTATGTGATAAGAAACCTGGACTTATGGATTATGACTTGTCTGTGGCCACACCTATGGGTGATTCTTTGGTGTGTAATTTTATGCCTAAGTCTTGTGTCATCCAAATTGAGGATAGGGAAATGTTAGCAGACTTGATTTTGATGGACATGTATGACTATGATGTAATTTTGGGAATGGACTGGTTGGCGGCTTATCATGCTAGTGTAGATTGTTTTAGAAAAGAAGTGGTGTTTCGGCCTATAGGAGAACCTAAATTTCGGTTTAAGGAATCTAGGATGCATGCTTTACCGAGGGTGATATCAGCCCTTCGAGCTAAGCATCTATTACGGAAAGGATGCCAAGGGTACCTAGCTCATGTGGTGGACACTAGGAAAGAGGTATTGAAGTTGGATGATATCCCTGTTGTGAGGGAGTTTCCTGATGTCTTTCTTGAAGACCTACCATGGATACCTATAGATAGAGAGATTGAATTCTCCATTGATTTGCTCCCTGGAACTTCTCCTATATCAAAAGCACCATATCGAATGGCACCCACTGAACTTAAGGAACTCAAGGAACAGTTACAAGAACTCCTTGACAAGGAGTTCATCAGACCAAGTGCATCTCCTTGGGGTGCACCAGTTTTATTTGTGAAAAAGAAGGATGGGACTATGAGGTTGTGTATTGACTACCGTGAGTTAAATTGGGTTACTGTGAGAAACAAATACCCTTTCCCTCTTATTGATGACCTATTTGATCAATTGCAAGGGGCACAAGTCTTCTCTAAGATTAACCTTCATTCTGAGTATCACAAGTTGAAAATCAAGAGTGAAGACATACCCAAGACAGCTTTCCGGACTAGGTATGGGCACTATGAATTCTTGGTAATGCCTTTTGGTTTGACCAATGCTCCTGCTGCATTTATGGACTTGATGAATAGGGTGTTCCATGAGTACTTAGACTGCTTTGTTATTGTCTTTATTGATGACATCCTAATCTTCTCCAAAAGCATGGAAGAACATGAAGAGCACTTGAGAATTGTTTTTCAAATTTTGAGAGAGAAGAAGCTATATGCAAAGTTTAAGAAGTGTGAATTTTGGCTTGACCAAGTGGTGTTCCTAGGACATGTGATATCTGAGGTAGGGATTTCTATAGACCCTAGTAAGGTTAAGGCTATGGTTGATTGGGCAAGACCGACAAATGTAAGTGAGGTTAGAACCTTTTTGGGCCTTGCTGGCTATTATAGGAGGTTTGTAGAAGGATTTTCCGTATTGCAGCCCAATGACTCAACTAACTCGTAAGAATGCCAAGTTTGTGTGGACAGAAGAATGTGAAAAGAGTTTTCAAGAACTTAAGCAAAGGTTGGTCATTGCACCAGTACTAACCATCCCTAGCAACTTGGGAGGCTTTGTCATTTATAGTGATGCTTCGAAAAAAGGGCTTGGTTGTGTGTTGATGCAGCATGGTAAAGTCATAGCTTATGCTTCCCACCAATTAAAGAGTTATGAACAAAATTATCCCACTCATGACTTGGAGACATTATTTGTATGGTGAAAGGTGTGAGATTTATACAGACCATAAGAGCTTGAAGTACTTCTTTACTCAGAAAGAATTGAATATGAGACAACGAAGGTGGCTTGAGTTGATTAAAGATTATGATTGCTCAATCAATTACCATCCAAGCAAGGCTAATGTGGCAGCTGATGCACTTAGTCGGAAGTCTTCCGATTTCTCAACTGCCTTGTTAACTACCCAAAAGGAGATTATTAACAACTTGGAGAGAATGGGAATTGAAATTGTCATGGGTGATTCCCAAGTCTTTATGGCCAGTTTGACAATACAACCCACTTTGATTGAGAAGATTAACAGTTCACAGGTTATGCACAAATTGTAAAGATCATAGGAGAAGTACAAGAAGGGAAGAGACCAGAATTTAACGTGTCTAATGATGGTGTTTTGAGGTTTGGAAATAGAATTTGTGTGCCAAATGATTTTGCATTAAAGAAGGAGATTATGGAAGAAGCCCATCGTACCCCATACTCAATGCACCCTGGTAGCACTAAAATGTATCGTGACATTCGAGAAACTTATTGGTGGAATAACATGAAGAGAGAGATAGCTCAGTTTGTGGAGCAATGCTTGACTTGTCAACAAATTAAGGCACTACACCAGAAACCTTCAAGATTGTTGCAACCACTTCCCATTCCTGAGTGGAAGTGGGAGCGTATATGTATGGATTTTGTGACTGGTTTGCCAAGATCTCCTAAAGGACATGAGGCCATTTGGGTAATTGTGGATAGGATGACGAAAACAGCACATTTTATTCTGGTTAAGATGAACTACTCACTTGATCAGCTAGCACAGATATATATTGATGAGATTATGAGTCTTCATGGAGTTCCAACATCAATTGTGTCTGATCGAGACCCAAGATTCACCTCAAGTTTTGGGAAAGCCTACATAAAGCTTTGGGTACTAATCTTATCTTTAGTACAGCCTTCCACCTGTAAACAGATGGTCTATCAGAAAGGACTATTCGTACTTTGAAGGATATGTTAAGGGCTTGTGTATTGGATTTCAAAGGAAGTTGGGAAAAATACTTGTCTTTAGTGGAATTTGCCTATAATAATAACTACCACTCTAGTACTGAGATGGCTCCCTATGAGGCTTTGTATGGTAGAAAATGCAGGTCCCTATTGTGTTGGGAAGAGGTTGTTAAGAGAAAATTGTTGGGACTAGAAATCATTCAGATGACATCTAAGAAGATTAATCTGATTCGCAAGAGATTGCAAACAACACAAAGTTGACAGAAGAGTTATTATGACAACTCGATAGGAAAGTTGAATTTGAAGTCGGGGATATGGTATTCTTGAAAGTCGCCCCAATGAAGGGTGTGATGAGATTTGGGAAGAAGGGGAAGTTGAGTCCTAGATTTTTTGGTCCATTTGAGGTCTTAAAACGCATTGGTAAAGTTGCCTACGAGTTGGCCTTACCACCTACACTTGGAGGAATGCATAATGTGTTTCATGCTTCCATGTTGAGGAAGTACATCCCAGATCCTTCACATGTTTTGAACTATAAGCCACTCAAGATCAAAGACAACTTGACTTATGAGGAAGTTCCAATCCAAATTCTTGACCGCAAGGATCAAGTGCTACACACCAAGACCATATCATTGGTTAAGGTCCTTTGGAAGAATCACACAGTGGAAGAGGCATCTTGGGAGCGAGAAGATGAGATGAAATCAAATTATCCAAAGTTGTTCATTAACGAAGGTATGTACAATTTCAACGATGAAATTTTTTTAAGGGGGGAAGGATGTAACACCCCATAATTTTGATACCAATTTAATTATTTTACATAAATTATAAAGGAGACCTACAATTAAATGAATTAAATTGATTTGGGCTTAAGATATTAAAAATAAGATAAATACTATGGAATATGAAGCCCAAGTGAGGTGGCATAAGTAAATATATGGGCCTTGATAAGCTTAAAAAACAAAACAAAAAAAACCCTAGCCTTCTTCCTCTTTAGTTACACGTGTATTTACTGATAGGGCTTCCTTTTGCTTCAGCCGACTATTGAACTTTGCTTTTCTTCACTATGGCTGTGAGTTGGAGTCTACAGGTATGGTTTGTTCCCACTCTTATAGGAGGCATCTCTTATTTGTGTACCTGATAGAATAATAGGTATGGCCATCTTGGATCTAAATCTATGATTATTTTAATGGGAAAAGGGGTACTCTATGGAATTTTATAATTGTACATAGCCTTACTAAGTTTTCCACCATTTGTCATGTACCTACACCCTTATCATTGTCCAAAAATGTGCCCAGCAATGTCCTTATGTGTTACGGCATCAAGAGAGTTATGGGTCATTGGGTGGATGAACTAAGATATATATAATACATGGCTTCTATTATTAGATGGATCAGATATCCATCATTCGGCCTATATTGAAGTTTTATTTTACTTGAATCTATTCCATACTTGTGACTCTGCCATTAGGTTTAGGTGTCCTCTTCTTAGGATTTTATTGTTTTTTTTCTCGGTGACAAGGCTGATACAGTATTGATATATATTAATTTCCTGCTTATTAAAAAAAAGGGAGAATGATCAGATATGAATATTAGATTGATCAATCAATGTTATATTATGTGTATTCTAAGAATTGTAGTAGTCTATATGATGGCTAGACACATGATAAAATCCTAGAGTTGCATAAAGTTGTAGTACAAACGGGCCAATTAATAGATAGTGAGAATATGTGAAATAGAACAAGCTAATCAAAGACTGAAAGTGAATTGGATAGTTAAGTGAATAAATGAAATTTTTTGGATATATTAGTATTGTCTAAGATAAATTGTTTAAGCGTGAAAACAGATTTTTAAGTAGGAAATTGTGTATTGATGGACCTATCTTTGGTGTTGCTAGATTCTAATTCTACTGATCTGTTGTGATTCAAGGGAGGTTGATTTCTTTTATTTTTGCAAATAAGAGGTAAGTGGTGTTTACTAATTTTGGAGGTTTTCCCAAAACAGTGTTGATTATTAAACTATTTTATATCAAGAAATATGTTGATATTCTATATATAAATTGATATTTTATAAATGTTTGATGTGCACATTGACTATTCGTTTTATGAAAAACTTATGGGACAACCTGAATTTATTTAAACTTGAATATGTGAATATATCTTTATATTTTTGTGAATTATGAATGGATTATTTTTGTGAGCCTATTGAACGTGTTTTGAAAACCTATGGCAAGTCATGATTAAAAGCTCAGTATTGTATTTAGTCCTTAGCAAGGGACAATCATACTGCAGCTAGTCCTTAGCAAGGGACGGTCCCAGAAAAATGGACAATGCACATTTGATAGCTCCTTAGCAAAGGAGTATACTATTGAGGATCCAAAAAGGAAGCTCCTTAGCAAGGAGTGCACCTTTAGGTTCCAAAGGAGCCATTCTTAAGAAAGGGGATGAAAAGGAGGTTCCAGTCCCAAAAAGGGGACAACACAACCCTGTCAATGGGGCGTAAACGTTGACCACGAGAAAAGTCTAGGAAACTGTGTATATGATGGTATTGATATATATATATATATACACGAAATATTCGATGATAAAATAGTGATGAGCTACAAGTTATAAATTCGTTGTAAGAATATTTTTTGAGAGGTTTGTTCCCACACCCCAATGTTAGTGAATTCCACTTATTGAGTTATCTCACCCCCCCCCCCCCTTTTATTTCCCCCCCCCCCCCCCTTTTATTTCCCCTTACAGATACATTAGAGGAATTATTGGAGTAGAGACTCTTGGAAGACAACAGTTACGAATTATTTTATGGAACTAAGGATTTTATTATGATTTTTATGGCATTAAACATTGTACTGGAGAATTATTTAAAGGATTTGTCTTTGGTGGATTAGAGCTCTGACATTTGTGAAGAGATGTTAAGTTGTTGGTTTCTTTTTTTAACATTTTTTTATGGATTATTCAGATTAAATAGACTTTTATTGCTTAAGATTTTGGAGCGTTACAATGGTCACTAAGGAGAAATTCTCAGTAGGATACTACATAAGATTTGTTGTGAAATTATTGTGAAATAGTTGTATATGTAACATTAATCTTCTTTTTATTGAACTTAAATTCTAGTGATTTTCAAGTCAGGGTATTCCTTATTTTTATTAGGGTGGTCACAATAAGTTAGTTTAGTATATAATTATTTTTTTTGGCAAATATATAACATTTTTTTGCAAGTCAGGGTGGTCTTGTGACCACCCTGGCTTAGAGGTGGAGCCGCCACTAAGAATACCAAGTTCCTGGCTTGAAAGTTTGTAAGCAAACATGGTTCCAAATTAATACATATCAACACAAAAAGTCAGAGATGATATACACCCTTTTTTTTAGTGTTTCTGGAAATATTGGGAGAACTATTTATTAATATGCAATACAAAGAACATGTATAGCAAAGCCATGCATTATGGAACCTTGCTTTAGAACCCAAGAAGTGGTACCAATATACGATGGAATAAAAATAAAAATAAAAACCATTGAACCATATTAGAATAAACTAAATTATGATTTGAGCTAAATAAAAATAAGTTGAAAAATAAATGACAGTTTCTACAATTGAATTAAAGCCATGAAATCTAAATTTAATTCCAAAATAGCATATTGCCTAAAGATGATGTGCATAGCTGCTAAAAAACAGAAAACAAAAGGATTGACAATAAAAATAGTATTTTTTAATATCACTCATTTAATATTTTGTAGCTTCAACACTCATTTAATATTTTGGTGGCCCCAAATTTCACACTAGATATTTGGTGGCTAAGACTTTGCCATATATATGCGCCATGTATGTATACAGTAAAGTATTGGGTAACGTATTCATCCAGTGCTCTTGTGCACTGGATGGGATACCGGGCCAACACATAGCCATTTTAGAACATATGTCATGTTTGTGTCATCTTCATTGCACTATTGCACTGGTCCACCGGACGCATGTGAAACGACTCAAACCTGTATTTTATGTTTTAACCCCCCACATTCTGTTGAGACCTTGTCTCTTGGATTCTTTTCAATCACAAAGCCTCGTGAGATAACAAAGATTACGCAAGTTGATCGAGCTAGCAAACACTAATACTGAAGAGGAAAAATTATGCATGACTGAGCTATCTGGATGGAGGTGGCACGGACAGAAGTGGCATATACAGACCGAACGGCCATGTGGCATCCAACCCATTATTATGTGGTCTCCAAGGAACCTTAAATGGAAAATACTTGCGACACACGATTAGCCCTGTTTTATAGAGTCCCAACACGAGTAGAATTCTAGAATATACACGCATTAATGAGTATTTTCCCCATAAGGAAAAGACTTGTTCCGCAAGCAAAGGAGTCTGGCCCTACGCAACTATAAAAACCCAAAGACCCTCAAGAAAAAGGTACGCACAATTTCTCTAAAGCTCATACTCTCTAACATTGTTGGAGCTCTCTTCTGACTTAACCTTCGGAGGGTCTTTGGCCGGTACTAAACCGGTACTCTCTGTAAGGTCTTTTTCTGTGTTGGGCAGGTCTGGTGTCGAGCGTGTTGGAATCGTATGGCTCACTGGTGATTTTTTCGGCATCATCAGTTGGCGCCGTCTGTGGGAATACGAGTAATCAGTCATTGCTTTATCCCTGAGACAAAAGGTCGTACGGTCCAAACTCGATCGATGGCATCAGCCAACCAAGAAACTGGAAATCCCCCCACTGTTGTAGAATGGCAACTGCAGACACTCTCGGCTGCGATTGAGTGACTTACTCAACAAAATAAAGCTCTTATGCTACAAAACCAAGCGTTGGAAGTGCAAGTTAAGCATTCGAAAGAACATCAAGTCTTATCGCATGATCAACGTAGAAGTGGTCATAGTCACCATCCACCCCTTCAAAATATTACAGAAAGGAACAGCAAATAGAAGAGAAGACTGACGACTACAATACTATAGGACGACGAATGACTGGCCAAAGAGAAGGCAAGAGACCTAGACACTCTAACAGCCGACCCGTTCGCTCCACCCCACTAAACGCTCCTATCGACCGTATACCTACACTTATCAAAGACGACCCCATGTTGGAATGGCCGAGGAGGATGAATGGGGATCCAAGCAAGCGATCAAAGCACCAAATATTGACATTACCACCGTGAACATGAACATGACACAAAGGAGTGTTATGATCTGAAACAACAAATAGAGATCCTTGTAGGCCAAGGGAAGTTGCAACGAATTGGAGCAACCCAACAAGACGGAAGACCAATTCTCCACGAAAAAGGCGCCTTTTGGACAACAACCACCCTACAAGAGAGACTTGATGGGTAGAAGCTACCTCACCCTTAGAATATCGAATGCCTGAAGAATATTTACTCTACTTGCGATTAAAAAAAAAAAAAAAAAAAAGCGAACAACCAATACCGCCTACCCTTCTACAATATCTCCTCGGTAGTACCGATCATCCAAGTCGCCAAGGTGACAAACAATCTGAGAGATGATCAACTCAAGTAGCGAAGGCAAACATGGAGGGGGGGGCAATAGACGAGGAATATTTGTACAACGCATAGCCAAAGTCGCTTACGGGTGGACGGCCACTATACTATGTTACCTACGGGTAGACGCGTAGCCAAAGTCGCCTACGGATGGACGGTCATTACGCTAAATCACCTACAGGTAGACGCATGACCAAAGTTGACTATGGGTGGACGGTCACCACACTTTGTCACCTCAACAAGTCCATAACCCCAAGTGGACGACCAACAAGGTGATGAGGTAACACTTAGTCACCTTAAGTCCACGACCCAAGGTGGACGTCCAACAAGGTGATGAGGTAACACTTTGTCACCTCAATAAGTCCACGACCCCAAGTGGACGACCAACAAGGTGACGAGGTAACACTTAGTCACCTCAACAAGTCCACGACCTAAGGTGGACGTCCAACAAGGTGATGAGGTAACACTTTGTCACCTCAATAAGTCCACGACCCCAGGTGGACGACCAACAAGGTGACGAGATAACACTTAGTCACCTCAACAAGTCCACGACCTAAGGTGGACGTCCAACAAGGTGACGAGGTAACACTTAGTCACCTCAATAAGTCCACGACCCCAAGTGGACGACCAAAAAGATGACGAGGTAGCACTTACTCACCTCAACTAGTCCACGACCCCAAGTGGACGACTAACAAGGTGACGAGGTAACACTTTGTCACCTCAACAAGTCCATAACCCCAAGTGGACGACCAACAAGGTGATGAGGTAGCACTTAGTCACCTCAACAAGTCCACGACTCAAGGTGGACGTCCAACAAGGTGACGAGGTAACACTTTGTCACCTCAATAAGTCCACGACCCCAAGTGGACGACCAACAAGGTGACGAGGTAATAGTTAGTCACCTCAACAAGTCCACGACCTAAGGTGGACGTCCAACAAGGTGATGAGGTAACACTTTGTCACCTCAATAAGTCCACGACCCCAGGTGGACGACCAACAAGGTGACGAGGTAACACTTAGTCACCTCAACAAGTCCACGACCCACGGTGGACGTCCAACAAGGTGATGAGGTAACACTTTGTCACCTCAATAAGTCCACGACCCCAAGTGGACGACCAACAAGGTGACGAGGTAACACTTAGTCACCTCAACAAGTCCACGACCCAAGGTGGACGTCCAACAAGGTGACGAGGTAACACTTAGTCACCTCAATAAGTCCACGACCCCAAGTGGACGACCAAAAAGATGACGAGGTAGCACTTACTCACCTCAACTAGTCCACGACCCCAAGTGGACAACTAACAAGGTGACGAGGTAATACTCAATCACCTCAACAAGTCTACGACCAAAAAATGACAACCCAAAAAAGTGGACGGACAAAAAAAAAGGGAGGATGCATGTCCATGAAAAAAGTGGACGGACCAAAAAAAAACATCCAAGTTTGTCCACAGGATGGACGGATACACTGACTAAGTCCACGAGGTGGACGGATGAAAGGTATATAATGTGGTACAACTCATTATTAACAAATCCACGAGGTGGACGGAAGAAAGATGTATAATAAGATGGACCTAAATTACTACTAAGTCCACAGGAAGTGGACGGATACACTGACTAAGTCCACAAGGTGGACGGATGAAAGATATATAATGTGGTACAACTAATTATTAACAAATCCACGAGGTGGACGGATGAAAGATGTATAATGAGACGGACCTAAATTACTGCTAAGTCCACAGAATGGACGGATTAAAGCAATTAGGAATTCTTCATGACACAAAAGAAAGAGGTCAAACACAAATATATGAGGCCGACGGAAGCAAGGAAAGCTCAGAAAACCAATGAGCGATAGTCGTTATCCTTACAAAAGCCATCGTTCTGAAAACAGCTCCCATATACTCAAAACCCACTAGCTAATGAGCAACACATGCCCAGAGGTCCCAAAGTATTGAAGTGTTTAAAAGCCGATCCGATTTAGTCTTTATCACAGGCACTATCTTCGGCAAGATCTTAACAATCTCATTGTCAGGCACGGTTGGTTCGCAGTTCATGGGCCACTCCATGGCCACCGTATGGCAAGATTCCCATGAGTCTAATATCAAAGGTGTTTGTTTTGTTGACCAAACTGTCCCACTCCGCCATGGAATCGACCGTGACAATGGTTGTGCTCTTTGTAACTTGCCTCGCCTCTGAAACTGAGCCATTGACTGATTGGTTAGATCCACAACTAGTCCTACATGACCCAACGGATCATGCCCAGTCGAAGAAAACAAGAAAATTCCTTTCTTCTCGAAGAAATCACAGTTCTAAGGTTGATTCCAGTTCTTGAAGATGGGTCCGAATGGGGTTGTTCTTTAACAACTCGTGCTCATATAAATGATGTTCCTTTCTTGCCTTGCTGCTAAGGTGTTTGCCGAAAATCCCGTGAAAACCCCTTGTGGTCAATACAACTTTAGCTGACCCACTAAAGCTTTGGGTCTCAATAGAAGAGTAAAAAAAAATAGGGATTGGCAAGGAAAAGGAAACAGAGAAAGCTCTTTCCCTTTCCTAACTCAGTCACGGTTCCAGCTGAAAAGCTCATCGCCAAATTCAGGGAAGTCTTCTCTACTTTATTTATCCTCTGCCTTTACTTTTCTCTTGAAGCTTGACATCATTTGGTTATATCAATTTGAGAACCAATGTATAAATTTGGCTTCACGCATGGTTGCAAGACATTTTTATTATGACTATATATTAAATATGGTCCTTGCTTTGTTACAATCACTATTAGCCTTTTCAAAGTTAGCTTATTTATTACGAACACCTTCAAGAAAGTGTTATGTTCTTTCTAAGCCTTTTGGATGATGCCTAAGCCAGACTTTACTACCTTCTGCAGCTAAGAGCTTTCATTGGCTTATGTTCCCTTTTATTTATTTTCTTCTTTAAGATTCTTGTGAAGCTTTAAGGTGCTTTTAATCACATTCGCACCTGGGTTGAAAGTAAAATATGGCTGTTAATTCATTTTGAAGCTGATGTTGGTTGGCCTAACAGGTGTTTAGCTTAAAGATGGTTTCATCTTCCTTATCATTAACAACGGGAACACTATGGGTTGGAGCTTACATGTTGCCTGCAACAAGCTCATCACATTTGGCATTATTTCACCAATAGAAGCTGAAAAGACAAACAAAGATACTTCCCATAGAAAGCTAGCATCCACTTAATGTGAGGGCAGGTTCTTAAAATCTCTAATTTGCGTCTCGAGGGAAGTTTCTTCACTTTGATATTTTCTCATATGTTGCTAGAAACACGACTGTTTGAGTTGAGAGTAATGCCTAAACAGTATTTTCTCTCAAGACCAGTTTTAACAAGCTTAATACATGGTTACAAGATTTAATTTTTCTCATTATGATTTCCCATCCATGGACCTGTATCTGCACAAGGCTAAATGGCTGATTTAGCCTTATTTAACTGCAAACTAGTTATTTAGTGGTACTAATCTTGTTCTTGCAGGTTAAGTAAATTATTTTTTATGCCTTATGGCGAATCTGTAATGACGTTACAGGACACTCAGAAATATTTTGACTATCTAGTTGTATTGCTTGGATGTTGCTTTGAGCCAATCAATCTAGCTTGGGAAAGATAGTGACAGTACAACTTGTCAAGGCATGAGCCCAAATGGCCTTAAGAATGCAATTAGTGACTACTAACTCAGTGGCAACATTGTGGAACCTTATTGCCAATATTGGGAATGACCTCTAGCCTCCTGAGCTACAAATTCAGGGAAGTTCCTTGACTCTTTCTTAAAAGCATGAATAGCTTTCTATTGAATCATGGTATCCCTTTTTGCTTAATCGGAGAGTAAATCCTCCCATTTCACATGTTTGGGACTATGTATAGATTTGACTACATGACTGCCTTCAATAATTTCAGTGGCTGATTTACTTTGCTGATCTTTCATCACTAATGAAAATTATCTTCGCGAAATTTATACCAGATGAAAGTAATTCAGTCTTGTCTTTTTGGCAGTCCCATGGAGGCTTTTTCAAAATAAATACTTTATTGAACAAATTGATTCTGGGTAATTACTAGGGGGCAAATTTAGTTTACCCCCAGTATCTTTCATGAAGACCTAGATTCATCTACTAACCATATATGTGTGGTATACAATTTACTTACTCCTTGAAATGATATTTTATCAAGCCATTGTGTTATACAAAATTTTCATGACAGCCATGACTCGTTTAGCAAAGCTAATTCTTAGCCATTATGCAAGGCATGGCCTTATGTTGCCTCTTGGAATTCTATGGATCAGACATGATTTACTTTGAATGGTCATCATACTTAATGCATACTGGTGGCTAAAATGGCTTATTATCATCGCTATCTAGCTTGTCAAGGTGATGGTGATCCCATCTTCCATGAGACATAACAAACACAAAGGAGCTCCTTGCAGCCCTCTGGGCTCATTGTAATCTCAAGTTATAAGCCACAGAAGCTTCGCATTTTCTCTCTAGTCTATGACATGGAAGCTATCATCCCCACAGACCTCCATAAGCTAGCTATAAAGCTAGCAAGGATTTCAGGAATATCCGTGGGGGGCTACCAATGGCGTTATTCTTTCTTGAAGACTTCAAATGATAGCACTTACCTCATTGGTATTCTCAAAAGCCATACAACATGCCATTGGATTGATCAGATGGGAAACCTTACTCGGTAGGGATCTATATGCTCATGCATTGTGCCATCTAGCATGATATTGACGGGATTGCCTTAAGCTTAAAAGAAAAGGGGGTGCATATTTCTTAGGCACCACAATTGCCAATGCAAACATGGGTGATATAAGCCAAGGCGACTAGTCTCACTTTCGATGAAGTCAAAGACTTTGTAAAGGCTTCGCCCTCAAGAACCGGGCTCAGGGATGTATTCTCGTTGCCATCTTACTTAATTATCTCACTATTCTATTAAGAAACAGTGCCCATTCATGTGAATGTTTAAACATATATTTAAGTAGCTCATATTGGTTGAATGGCATGTCCTTATGATTAGACAGATTTGAAAATATAGTGATATTTATCAAGTGCTTGAGCACCAAATATTTGAGCTGGCTTTCACATTTTAAAGCTTTAGCCAATGTATGGCACATACATGCTCTTTAAGAACAATTCTTTTACCCTGATCTTTTCAAGTACTTCACACCCACATTCACTAGACCATGCGTTGTTACATGCTTTCACAGGAAAGAAAAGTTAAAAGCAATATACTGCTTGCACAATAAGCTTACATGAATTCACGTGCATTCATTGGAAGTGTACTATGCCTACTTGCCTTCTAATTGGTTTTATACAAAATCAAAGTGGAAAGCTACACATGATGCCAAATTGGAACCAACATTGTTGTTCCACTCAATATTGCTTGGGATTGCATATGCGTCTAGACCTCTGATCTACAGCGGACTCTCATCGCTTAAACCAAGTCTTAAAGTACAAAGAGATGGCGACATAAGAGGCGGGAACTTACCCTAGCCAATGGATGACGAGCAAAAGTTTGGAAGCGACGAATGGCTAGAGCTCAAAAAAACAAAAAATAAATAAAATAAAATAAAATAAAAAATAAAAATGTGCGGGAGACGAAGCGACGCCTCAAAAAATGAGTGCACCCACTCAGAACGCACCACGTGTCCCTTGCATTTAATACCTTCAACTACCCAAGGAAAGAAACGACAACTGCAAGAATCTGTCACCCCATGGGTCCTTCCACTCCAAGATCATGGACCCATAGGGTGAAGGGGGCAACTGAAGAGGAAAAATTATGCATGACTGAGCTATCTGGATGGAGGTGGCACGGACAGAAGTGGCATATACAGACCGAACGGCCATGTGGCATCCAACCCATTATTATGTGGTCTCCAAGGAACCTTAAATGGAAAATACTTGCGACACACGATTAGCCCTGTTTTATAGAGTCCCAACACGAGTAGAATTCTAGAATATACACGCATTAATGAGTATTTTCCCCATAAGGAAAAGACTTGTTCCGCAAGCAAAGGAGTCTGGCCCTACGCAACTATAAAAACCCAAAGACCCTCAAGAAAAAGGTACGCACAATTTCTCTAAAGCTCATACTCTCTAACATTGTTGGAGCTCTCTTCTGACTTAACCTTCGGAGGGTCTTTGGCCGGTACTAAACCGGTACTCTCTGTAAGGTCTTTTTCTGTGTTGGGCAGGTCTGGTGTCGAGCGTGTTGGAATCGTATGGCTCACTGGTGATTTTTTCGGCATCATCAAATACATATAGGATACAAAATATTAGGGGTTTATTTAGTTTGGACTTTAGACTTCAAAGTGATTTTGATTCATTGAATAATCAACTAACAAATTCCATTGCAATTAATAAATAAATAAAACAATTTTTTGATTGAATTGTTTAATTAGCAATATTCATGTAACATGTTGGGGGATAGCCATCAGGGTGTCCCTGGAATTGGGCGCTGCCTTGGTCCAAGACTACGGCGCCCAAGCTTTGCCTATAAATTAGTTCTGCCATCAATGGAAAATGATATCCGCCTTTACGACCAATATTTGAGAAATCAAGCTAGGTAAAAGTGGATTTAATCAAGGTGGCCAAAGCCTAATCCCTAGCATAGATCAGCTGGTAATCTTACATTCAGTTATTCATCCCATGCAACTACAATAAATCAATGTGGAAATTCATAATTATCATTATTATTGCCTCAAATTAACATGTCTCAAATATTGAACTCATCTACTACAACAAATTTTCTCAATTGTGAACAGAGGAAATGAACACTATCATCTATAGCCACCCTTGTAAATTGAACAAATATGCTATTCCTATGATTTTGAAGAAGAAACACTGGGGACCCAATGATCTCGATCTAATACCAGTAACCTTAATCAGCAGTCATCAGCAATGCTTCCAGCTCCAGCCCATGTTATCATCATCGCTTTTGTCTTATCCATGCTACATGATTATTATCAAATCCTTAACTTCCTCACAGCTTTGCCTGCTCACAAGTATAATGGAAAGTTGTCAGGATATGCAGATAATCACCATGGGGGTCTTGCATATTCTAGGGTCACTAGAATTGTCATTTGAATTAGAGTTCACTGGCTATATAAACTAAATGTTCTTAAGGCTCACATCCTCTGGGATAACATGTGAGAGTTCAATAAGCAAGAAAGATGATCAGCCTACTTCTCTAGTGGCCCTAAGTTAGTTCAAAGGCTGTTCTGCAGTGTTTTTGACCCCATACAAACAAGTTACTCATGAAGAATCCAATCAAAAAGAAATCCACGAAATCATTAATGCATATTGGTCCAGGGAAAATCTCACGACTCATAAAATTATCAAGCTTAATCTGTAAGGAGCTGAGAATGTACCTGTGAATAGAGGAAGGTGCCAAGAATTGCGATAGCAGCTCCAAGAGCATTGATGGGTTGGACAGGTGTGTGGAATATTATGATAGAGGAGACTATGACAGATATCCGCTTCATTGTGTTTCCTATGCTAAATGTCAAGGGAGAAATCTGATCGAGAGACATATATGAAACTTGGTTATACAAGTGATAGAAGACACTTTGGGCTGCAACCCACCTGCAAAAATTCAGAGCCACACATTTTTCTTAGTAACAACAAAAATGAAAGCATGTTAGTATTTTAGCAACTGATTAGTACCACTGAATAATCAAAACCACCACACCAAAATTGCTACTTCAATCATCCAAAACCAGACGGGAAAAACATGCCCCCTTATGAGCTGACACAGAAGATCCTACATATTGTGTTCGTTCGTATCTAATTAATCAGTTTTTTGCTTGATATTAGATATTCTACCATTGGATAGGATGTCATTTAAATTAAAAAAAGAATGTATTTTATCTAAACGCCATAATAACAAGACCAAAAAGAAATGAAGAGGTAAAAATTTACTTCAGAAGTTTGAATGCCTCTTACATTAAACTATCTAAAATAAAATATTTCTCCTACACCATTCAAATTAGTACATGATTTTACTTAGTCAATCTAGACCTTTCTATTTGAAGAGCTTCAATTACTTAAATTACCTAAACCAACAATATATTTACAGTGACTTACATCTCTTCTGTTTACCTAAAAGGCCAAAACAAGGTCAAATTATACTTAAAAGAAAGTTAAATTTTTACATAGCAAATCTACCCTTGTAGAATTGATAACATTTATTTAGTTTTTACTCCAAAATAGACCAAACCACATCAAGTCAATAAAACAGACAATTGAGAAGTACAATGTCTAAGATAAGTAAAATGGTAACAATTCAATGAGAGAAGTAGGCAACTGAGATTACCATATGAAATGTGGTCCAATCTGAGAGATGGCAATTTCCCAGCCAGCAGCCCACATCTTAGGGCCCTCCATGGCAATGGCAAAAGGTGTAAGAATCAATAGAGACAATATAGATAGACATGCATAGTAGTTCATCCCACTAACAGACTTCCCCTTCATCCCTTTCTTTGAGAATATGTTCCGAAACACAAATGCCAAATTCGATATCATAGCCCCCATAAACCCTGAAACACATTGCATCATGTATTAGATCTCAAAACACCACCACTAACAAGATCATACTACTACATTCAACTGTAATAATAACAACCTAGCCTTAGTCCCAAAATTTTGAGCTCGGCTAACATGATAACATCCATCAACATTTTCCTTAATTTAAACAAGTAATTAAGTAAGATTTCTCACCAGTCATATTGAAGTTGAGCTCGGTCACAGCAGCAAGTGCACATCCTCCGATGATTGGCAGGAGTGACAAATAAACCGGCACCGGAAACGTCTCACCTAACAAAAACCTTGAAACCAAGACACTGAAAGCAGGCTCACCGCTTTTGATAATGTGAGTGAAAGAAACTGCAACTTTCGACATGCTCACAGTCGCTGCTACATGTCCAATTGTATGAGCCACCGCAACCTACACACATATCCAACTTAGTAAATACAAAGAAAACAGAGTCCCAAAAAATAATACAAAAAACAGAGTCCCGACACCACAACACACTCTGTTTGAAGACAAGATAACAAACAAAAGTCACAGTAAAAACATTTCAAAAATCTCATTATGTTTTTCAAACAAAAACCGCAAAAGGGCGTTCTTAATTCTACTCTAATATACAAAATTACATTTGATTTTTTCTTTTCTTTTCGTTTATTTTTCTCGGTTACATTTTCTTAGGAAACAAAAACAGAGGAAAACTCGCAGCCAAGAAAAAAAAAGAAAAATCACAGAAAATTTGATAAATGTCATTATGGTTTTCAAAATAATCCTAAAAAATGGTGTTATAAAATCTTCTCAAATATTTAACAATTCCATTTGATTTTTTTCTTGTTCTTTTCTTGTAGGCCTCCCTTTCTCAGCCAAAAAACAAAACAGAGGAAAACAGATAAAAACTTGAGCTGATAGAAAAATTTCAAGCTTCTTACAGGGAAAAGAGTCTTCCAGAACTCCAAATCGGTTTTTGGAGCATCAGCAATCCTTGTGACCCACGAGATCAGCATCATAAGCGACCCAGTTGCGAGTGAGAGCGTTGAAGTGAGCCAGGGATACGGAAAAGCATTCAAAACCTTCTTGTTGTATATGTTGAAAACCACATTCAAAGCCCACCAGGTGGCGAAATATATACCAATTCTGAGCCTCTGAGCCGCCTCCAACCGAGACTGCTCGTCCGGGAGATCAATGGTAATCTCCAGCGGCCGAGACTGGTCAGCTTCGAAGGCCTTGCACTCTGTTCCACGCTGCTCTGTTTTCTTTAGCAATGAGAAATTCTCAATGGATGAAATGTAAAGTGGCTTCTGACAAGAGAAGGAATGGTTAATAATAAGGTTCTGTTTGACATTTTGAGAAGTGGGTTGTAAAAAATATTGAGGCTTCGGGAGAGGAAGCTTTCGGTTTGTGAAGGACGAGGCTGTGAGCTTCACTGAAGAGATCATGATGTTTGGTTTTCTGCAGAACTAAACAGAATGTGTAAATTTAGATTGGAGGTTGAGTGCAGGAAGTGGAACGGAGTTGTTTGGTTTGTGGGAAAATGTAAGAGGGGAGAGAGGTTGGTGTTGAATTTGAGAGAGAAGGGGAGGGAATTGGGATCTAAGGGAAAGTTTTGAAAGGGTCTTTTCTAGGGAAGAAGTGGGAAGCAGAGGGGTTTATATAGGTGGACTCACTGAGGAGGTCGTGGGAATTTTCTTACCTCTTCTTCTTTTTCTTTCTTTCCCTCCTTTTTTGACTTGTATTATTATCATTTACAAAGGAAAAAAACAAAAACAAAAACATTAAAAAAACATAAAAACATTTTTTTTTTTTTTAAGGCTTGACTTTTTTATTTTGTTATCGGCATTTAGACTTCCTTTTCACATGAATGAGAATTTTATGTGTATGATTTATAAACCGACTAGAGAAATGAGATATCCATAATATTTTTACAACAAATCCTAAGTGGCAGGTTGTTACTGATTATTATTGTTGGGGCAAAAAGAAGAGCATGATACATCGCATGCATTGAATAATTTTACAAACTATTTAGTGAGATCTTATAAAATCTTTTATAAGTGGTAAATAATTTAGTTATGACACTTACTTCTTGAGTTTTTATAAACCTTTATTTAATCAGTGCTTAAAATGCTTCTTCTTTTTTCCTTTTTTTTTTTTTTAACCTGAGTGAGTACTTTAAGAATATTTTCCAAAAACTATTTTTTTATTCTTGATCAAATGTTTCTCATAGATATATGATAGTCTGTAGATTCATAAGCTGCATGTAAAAATTAATAATGGAGTTGGCATTTTCTTCCTTGATAATTTTGTAAAAGTTGACTTTTTAATGTTGAGAAAAGAATGTTTAATACTCAGAAGAATTAAAGGGGAATTATAAAAGATAGGAAGAAGACCTAACATCTGCTTAACCTTGCAAAAATTTTGATTAGTAATGAAATCTTCAGTTTGTTTACAGCATGAGTTAATTATGTGGTTTTCTTTTTTACCAATTTCTTTTTCCATGTATAAACAAGTTTCAAAATTAAACTCAATGCCTAATCACATCTAGGTCCCAACATTTTTTATCCCAGCCAAAAGATAGAACCACAAGGACTATATGGGTCTGTCTTAGAAATTTGTACCCCTTCTCTTAGCCAATTTGCAATTTTTCAACTTTCTTCTAATTCCAATTGAATGGTGAATGCAAATTTGAATCAAATTTCGATTGATTTGTCCCAATATTTAGCTGCAATTACTTTTGATATTGAATTTTTTAACGAAATTTTCCCGATCATCTTTTTCCGTGCCCAAGTTTCATGTCATTCCTACTTGATTGATCGATTCAAGTCTTATGGGGGAAGAAATATACTTCTGTTTGATATGATCTCTTCCTACAGTCCTACCCCACCATGCTATTCTCGAACATTGTATGTACAAATCAGTACAAAAATAATTGATCGAGTCCCAATAAATTCTAAATATCAAGATTTGTCTTTATTCCGAAACCTTTTTTTTTTTTTCTATTCAAGCCCACCATGATGGTTACACCACACACGAACACGACGTGCATGCCTTTAGCGTTGCTAATTCTTCACCGCAATTTCCTTGCAACAACTTCGAAGTCTGAATATAACGACAAAAACCAAGTTCATTGATTGATTGGGAGCAAAAAAATCTCATTGAGAAAGACACACACACACCTGGACTTTTTGCTTGTGAATCACTTGGCAACTAGTGCTAAACGTATGCCAAGTTGTTTCTTTAAGCACATGATGATGCTTATTTCCAATGTTTCTTACACCGCAAATATTATTCTTCATGTTTTGTATTTTGGACGGACGAAGATTTTTCAATTCAAAGTAATTCTTGACGGCTGGTGCAAGATGTGAATTAGATTGGCCCAGTTGTTGGTGATAATAACAGTATTTTGTCTCCATTGGAGAAGAAGGATGAATTCATTTGAATTTGGTTCCAAGCTGTAATTGAATAGGCATGGGTTTGAGTTGTGAATCCAAGGAAGTATAAAGGGGACCATGGCTCAAGGGTCATTTTTATGTTAGGTGGAAGTGTTTGATATTGCTATATAGGGCAAGTGAACTCTCAACTTGTGCAAGTAATACCTGTCTACTTTGAATGTGGTAAGCAACAACCATTTCCATCATTGTGGAGTTAGCTTGCTCGTATATTCTAAATATGGGATAGCAAAATTGATTTATAAACTATTGGCATTTTATAATCCTTGACTAGAGCCCTTTGACAATCATTTATGATCTAGTATATCAAGAAATTGTTCCTTTATTTTGGATTAAATTCCAATAGCCTCATTTGATGATGTGGTGTCTAATGTACTTGTTGCATTCAATTGGATGTCTTCCACAGAAAAGGGTCTATGGATGTGATGTCCTAGATGGATTAAATATGGAATTGCATTACTTGAGTGCGTGTTATGTGGGGTGAGTGGTGCGTCTCACGTTGAATTATATACTATATGTTAACCTAGGCTTTATAAACAATTACAATGAGCTTTAATTGTGAAAAACTGTTCCTTTTGTGGTATGGCATAAATGTCACTAGCTAGCGTTTTTCCTTGTGTCATTTCATGTAGCCACTCAAAGGTGAGAGCCTTACCTATCACTCAATCCTAAAAATGGAACAACAATACATATAATGTATGTAATGGAGCATATAATATATTTTGCAGTCAACGACAATATATACATACATACATACATACATACACACTACAAGAATTTTGGTCTTTTGCGACCAATGTTTTAGCGACGACCAAAAAGTCGTCACTATTAGGCATACATTAGCGACGATAATATATGGTCATCACTAATAAGTATATTGTAGCGACAACACTAAGGTAGTCGCTAATAAGTCGTCACTAACGCCATGGAGAGAATTTTATTTACTTTTGGAAAATGGAGGGAAACTTTTAGCAACGACAATAAATTTTGTTACGATGACATTTATGTCGCTAAAATAAGGTTTATTTTAACGACGACATCTATCATCGCTAATAATCATCTTTAGTGGCAACCTTATGTTTCATCACAGATATGTGGCAAAAAATATATATTAAGTATATTATATATGTGCTTTATTTATCAGCGATGACACATTAGTGGTCGCTATTAGAAGGCTATTAGCGATGACACAACATGTTGTCGCAAATATATCTACCTAAATATAATGGAGGGTAAAATTTTCACTCTCAAAAAGTGGTGGGAATTATTGGAGGGAAGCAGATTATATATTAGCAACGAATTAGATCATCGCTATAAGGGATCTTTTAATGAAGACAAAGATTGTCGTCACTAATATGTGGCTAAAACAATTTTGATATAATATGATTTTTTTTTTTTTTTTAACAAATCCTCCAAATGCCTCTTAAAATATTTAAAATTACATAAATTCCTTTAAAATATTTGAAATAATCAAAATACCATTAACCTCGTCAAAATGACCAAAATACCCCCAAACTTATATAATGACCAAAATAAACTTGAAACCTCCAAAGTAACTTAAAACTTTCAGATCCATTAAAAAAAAAAGAAGAAAATTTGAGACAACGGAGGGCTTGTTGCTTCAAAATACTCTCAAATCATAATGTTACCCATTTGAAACTTGAAATTGATAAAATAATAAAAATTGAGAAAGTTTTGATTCCACTCAAAATATTGACTAATTCTCATAGTTATCAAAATGTAAATCGTATCATGAATCAATTTTTGATTTTTCTGTATCATGTGTCATAAGAAAGGTATTAGTCAATATTTACCAAACTAATAAATTCATTATAAATATATGAAAGGTATATTCATTCTAAATTCATAATACGTTCAACTAATAACCAATTCAATCATCAATTATGTAATAATATTTACCAAAAGTAAGTAAATAAATCAAATTAAAATATATTTATAACATACATATTCAAATTAATTAAAATCAGAAGTGATAATACATGATATGTGCCTAATCAACTTTATCTAAGTCAATGTTAACATGATGTTCATCATCTTTAAAAATTATTTCTTTATTAACATTTTCTAACAACTGCTCTAATACCCAATAATCCACTGAAAACCTTCCCACTGAACCTAATTTCACAAAGCCTAGTGGTCTTGAGACCATTTATTAAGTTTGACCAGGTTTGACCAACTTCAACTAAACTTTGACTGTGTCTTACTCTAAATCTAACAGTTTGATTGTGACCATAATTTACTAGAATTAACATTTCATTACACTCTTCTAATCCAACAGTTAGATTTCAAATCTAAGTATGGCGTGAGATGGACATGTGTTGTGTATCTGTATGGCTATGTTCTCTCAATCTAACCATCCAATTGGTCTCAAATTCACCAACGCCAATATGTCATCATACTCTTCAATCCCAATGATCAAGATTTGAATATGAATTTCACCAAGTCCAGTGGTCATAGGACCATCTATTAAGTTTAATCGAGTTTGATAAACTTTAACTAAACTTTGACCGCGTCTTTTTCAAAATCCAGCCATTTGATTGTGACCATAATTTACTAGAATTATCCTTTTATTACACTCTTTGAATCCAATGGTTAGATTTCAAATCTAAGGATGGCACGTGACAGACATATGTTAAGTACCTTTATGGCTATGTTCTCTCAATCCAATCATCAAATTGTTCTCAAATTTCACCAACACCAATATGTCACCAAACTCTTCAATCCCAATGATCAAGATTCGAATATGAATTTCACAAAGTCTAGTGGTCTCGAGACCATCTATTAAGTTTGACCGGGTTTGACCAACTTTAACTAAACTTTGACCATAATTTACTAGAATTAACCTTTCATTACACTCTTTGAATCCAATAGTTAGATTTCAAATCTAAGGATGGCACGTGATGGACGTGTGTTGTGTACCTTTATAGCTATGTTCTCTCAATCTGACCATCCAATTGTTCTCAAATTTCACTAACACCAATATGTCACCATACTCTTCAATCCCAATGATCAAGATTTAAATATGAATTTCATCAAGTCCAGTGGTCACAAGACCATCTATTAAGTTTAATCAGGTTTGATCAACTTTAACTAAACTTTGACCGCGCTTTTTTCTAAATCCAGTCGTTTAATTGTTACCATAATTTACTAGAATTATCCTTTTATTACACTCTTCAAATCCAACAGTTAGATTTCAAATCTAAGGATGGCGCGTGATGGACATATGTTATGTACCTTTATGGCTATATTCTCTCAATCTGATCATCTAATTGTTCTTAAATTTCACTAACATCAATATGTCACCATACTCTTCAATCCCAATGATCAAGATTTGAATATGAATTTCACCAAGTCCAGTGGTCATAAGACCATCTATTAAGTTTAATCGGGCTTGATCAACTTTAACTAAACTTTGATCATGCCTTTTTCTAAATCCAGCCGTTTAATTGTGACCATAATTTACTAGAATTATCCTTTTATTACACTCTTTGAATCCAACAGTTAGATTTCAAATCTAAGGATGGCGCGTGATGGACATATGTTATGTACCTTTATGGCTATGTTCTCTCAATCCGATCATCCAATTGTTCTCAAATTTCACCAACATCAATATGTCACCATAATCTTCAATCCCAATGATCAAGATTCGAATATAAATTTCACAAAATCTAATGATCTTGGGACCATCTATTAAGTTTGACCAGGTTTGACCAACTTTAACTAAATTTTGACCACTCATTTCTCTAAATCCAACCATTTGATTGTGACCATAATTTATTAGAATTAACCTTTCATTACCCTCTTTGAATCCAACAATTAGATTTCAAATCTAAGGATGGCACGTGATGGACAAATGTTGTGTACCTTTATGGCTATGTTCTCTCAATCTAACCATCTAATTGTTCTTAAATTTCACTAACACTAATATGTCACCATACTCTTCAATCCAAATGATCAAGATTTGAATATGAATTTCACCAAGTCTAGTGGTCATAGGACCATCTATTAAGTTTAACCGGGTTTTATCAACTTTAACTAAACTTTGACCACGTCTTTCTCTAAATCCAGCCGTTTGATTGTGACCATAATTTATTAGAATTAACCTTTCATTATACTCTTTGAATCCAACGGTTGGATTTCAAATCTAAGAATGGCACGTGATGGACATATGTTGTGTACCTTTATGGCTACGTTCTCTTAATCTGACCATCTAATTGTTCTTAAATTTCACTAACACCAATATGTCACCATACTCTTCAATCCCAATGATCAAGATTTGAATATGAATTTCACCAAATCCAGTGGTCATAGGACCATCTATTAAGTTTAACCAGGTTTTATCAACTTTAACTAAACTTTGACCACGCCTTTTTCTAAATCCAACCGTTCGATTGTGACCATAATTTACTAGAACTAACTTTTCATTACACTCTTCAAATCCAATGGTTAGATTTCAAATCTAAGGATGGCACATGATGGACATATGTTGTGTACCTGATGCGAACCTCAATCGACACGCTTTGAGACCCAACAAAAATATTGGAATACTTGCCCAAGAAAGCTAAAATTCAGATTTTTGATAGAAACCCTGACCCAATGTTTATAATCGAAACGCGAACCAAAGGTATAAGTATAACACCTTGACCCAATGATTATAATTGAATCACGAACCAAAGGTATAAAGTTTGAACGCCACAAGGAAGAATCCTTGATAAGTTCATAGTTCTTGAAGAACCAAAAGAAGAGCAAAGCCTCACCTTTTCTGATTTTTATTCAATAATTATCTCTGAAAAACGTTTACAAACTTAGGGGCCAATTTAAGGGCTCCATAAAACTTGACAAAACAAGAAAATATATTCTAAACTAACTCCTAATTGATACCTAACCATATCAGGAATCAAATTTGATCTAAAAAGCATTAAATGCACCTAAAAATAAGGAAATAAATCATCTAAATCTAAAATAACGTTTTTTACATAAAAATACCAAAAATAATAAATTACAATAATTAAATAGTAAATTGTGTTGTACATCAGTACCTTTATGGTTATGTTCTCTCAATCTGACTATCCAATTGTTCTTAAATTTCACCAACATTTTTACAACAAATTCTAAGTGGTAGGTTGTTACTGTTTGTTATTGTTAGGGCAAAAAAGTAATGTTAGTGTTAGGTTCAAATTTGAACCAATAACAACTAACCACCTATGATTTGTTGTGAAAATGTTGTGGATGTAACACTTCACATAAAAAAATGTGTGTTTTTTTATTGTTTTTGAAAACTTGAAATACATACTAGGTTTAGAATAAATTAATTTAGTTTTTGTACATAGCACTTCTCATAAAAAAAATGTGTGTTTTTATTGTCTTTAAAAACTTGAAATACGTACTAGATTTAGAATAAATTAATTTAGTTTCCATATAATTCAAACATGTCGTGCAAAAGTATAGTGGTTAGTTCCTAGGTGCATTAACTTTGCTCATGTGTTCGAATCCCCCTTGTTGCTCATTGATATGATTTTTTGTCAGCTTCTCTTTCTTCTTTTTAGATGTATTTTGGTGTACCATATTTGAAGATTTAAAAAAATAATAATAATAATAAAAAAAGAAAAGATGTGAATTTTGTATTTATCTTAGATGTTAGACACACAAAACAATAAAGCAAAATATAAAATTGTTTTATTCAAAATAATTAAGGAGGAGACTGAAGTTGGAACTTGAAAAAGTAAAGTAAGGTCAAGCACGTAAAAAAGCACAAAACCAATGTCAGATTGGATAAGAAAGTCTAAAGTGAACAGTGACAAGACAAGACAACATTAAAAAGAAATGGTAAATGAACCCACAAATTATATAAAAAAATTATTACTAGTTTTAATTTGAATACACTATAAATAAAAAAAATTAAAAAAAAATTAACTCACCAATATTTGCTAATAATAATCTATTACTTAAAATTTATTATGAAAATATTGTGATAGCATTTCTCAATTGTGATTTCTTATTCTTTATATTATTTTTCCTTCTTTCATTTATACATTTTTTTTTTCTTGTTTTTTCTCCTCCACACATGTATACCTGTGTACCATTTTAGAATTACCGTTATTTAAAAAAAATTATATAATTATAATATTAATGAATCTAATAGTATATATATTATTTGAATGTTTATAAATTTAATTTTTGGTAAAAATCCATATAATATGTTATGCATCTTTATAAATGATAATAGTAACTAGTTAATTTATATTAAACAAAAAAGTAACTAGTTAGTTTATATCTAACCCAATGAGCTTATAAGTTATATATATATATATATATATATATATATATATATATATATATATATAATTATAAATAAAAAATAAAAAAAATAAAAAAGTGAAAGAAAAGACCATGAGACACTAAAATAAAATAAAAAAGACCATGAGACAAGACAAGACAACATTAAAAAAGAATTGGTAAATGATACATTGATGGACACATTGGAAGTAAAAAATGATTAAAAAAATTAGAAATTTATGGATGGAAATCCAAAAACTCTTTCTCTAGTTGTTTCTCCTCCACACGTTTTGGGACTCTTCTACTTTTCTCTTTATAATTTATCCATTTAGGGTTCGTTTGGATATCGCTTCTTTTACTAAAAACTAAAAACTGAAAACACTATAGTAAAATAATTTTTAAATGTGTGAATAGTGCTGTAAGATCCATTTTTAATGAAAGTTTTGGTGAAAAAAAATTTTTGGATTCTGTGAACAGTGCATGAGACCCACTGGAAAGCAGTGAAACGCACTTTTCAATGAAAAAAAAGAAAAGAAAAGAAAAGCGTGAAACACTGGAAAACGCAGACACACTCAATATAATCTGTACCCAAACGGGTACTTAGACATTTGGAATTATGTTAGGACCACCTAAATGGGCATAACTTTATACCACAACTTACCCTATGGCGAATTGTGATTGACAAAAGTATGTCAGTGGGCCATGTGAGGACACACTTTTACTTATTCTTCATCGAGTTTAATTCATTATCCATGGAACAACAACTTTGTACTACAATTTTCTCTGCCTCAAGAGCAAGAGAGTCAATACTGTACCAAAAGCCGTTTCGGTTTAGTCAAAAAAATGAAATATTTTGGTAACCGGTCAATACTGGTGTACCGTTTCAAAGTTACCGCTATTTTAAAAAAATTATATATTCATGAATTTGAAAGTATATATATATATATATACACTTTCATTTTTATAGATTTAATTATTTGATAGAAGCCCATATATTGTATTATGAATCTTTACAAATACATGTTACAAATACAAGTTTATAAGTTATAAAAATTAAAAAAATTAAGTAAATGATTTGTAACTTTTATTAAAAAGTTAAACAAAACCACAAAATATCAATTAGAATCAGTAGATGAGATCGTTAGAGCATTTTCATCAGCTATTCTATAAAAAATGTCATTTTGACACACCAAAAGCCTACTTTATTATTTTACCACATCATTTTACAATATCTCATTCATCAGATGTTTTATTCTTCAATTCTATACATTATAATAATATTTACAACACAATAAATTAATATATATACTCCTCTCATCAACAACAACAACAACAACGACGACGACACAGCCACCACTGCCACAACAACAACCACGGCCACAACAACACTGACAACCACCACCAACACAAACCCACATCCAACAACGCTACCTTAAAAAAATAAATAAATAAATAAATAAAAATCCATAACAACCCAAAAAATAACCACCACAACCACCAAATTGCTGCCACAACCACCAAATTACTGCCACAACCATAGTACCACTACCACAACTAACCCACAACCCACCACTTTCACAAACCTCAAAACCCATCCCAAATCAAACAAACCCAACCTCCATTCCCTCTAGATAAACTTGAACCTCACAACCTACTGGCAACAACAAAAAAAGCCACCACCACAACCCATGAAAATCAACCAATGGCCACAACAATAAAACCCACGGCAAAAAAAAAAAAAAACCCACAACCAGAGAGAGGCAAAGTGAAAGGCGGACAGAAAGGAGAGGGAAGAGGGTGAGATCGACGATAGCCTTGGGGTGAGATCGGCCATGACTGGAGAAGGTGAGACCATGAGTGAGATCGGCAAGATCAAGCATGGCTGAGCGAGATCGATGATGGCTAACGATATTGACGGCAATTGGGCGAGTTGGACTATGGGCGAGATCGGCGGCAATGGCTTCAAAGGGTGAGAGAGATTGAGAGGAACAAAGGTAAGAGAGGTTGGGAACCGGTGAGAGAGAATAGAGGTGAGAGAGAAGAGAAAAGAATAAAGTGAAGAAAGAGGAGAGAGAAAAGAGAATAAAAAAATATTAAAACTTATACCATTTGTCTGTATGCTCTCATATTTGAGATTGTACTGTTCACTTATGCCAAATATTTTGGCATTTGAGACACCTCATGAGGGTTTGTTTTTGGTGTTTGGTGTGCCAAATGCCAAATATTTGGCATTTGGCACACCTGATGAGAATGCTCTTAATAAGGACGTGGGGATTTGCCTTGGTTAGCAAAATGGTATTAAATATATTTTTAAAAAACTAATTAGTCAAAGAGGGTGATAAAACCCAAAAAATGACGGACTGCTGTTTTTTCACTTCTCCCAATCTAGCTTTTTAAGTTTTCCACTCAGACACATTAATCAGCTTCTCAATTTTTACTTATTCAGTTCTTCTTCTAGTGTTTAGATCAAAAAAATCTCTGAGTCTCTTGCTCAAGAGTCTACCTTGGTCATTGCATTCAATGGGTTTGAGACGTCCCATCATAGTTTATAGTGGCTATAGACTATATAGGCTATATTATATATAGTCCACCTTGGTCATTGCATCCAATTTTCAGTTTTGACTTTTTATGTAAAAGAAAAAAAAAAAATAGTAGCTATATAGGCTAGTAATAGTAGCTATAAGCTAGTAATATAGCTAGGAAGCATTATAGTTTATATTCTTAAGGAATTCTTTAAGTTTCCATGTCTCATCTTTGCTCCCCAAGTCTATAAATCTCAAGATTGAAGGATTATAGTTTATATACTCTACCTATCTTCTGTTAGGAATGCTATAAGCATATGAATAATAATTGTTGTATTGAGATTTAGTTAGTTAGTTAGTTAGTTACAATTCCAAGCATGTTAATCACATTTAGCACATGTTGGAATTATTAATGCACATGGAGAATAATAGAACTAATAGGATAAGGCCATGTAGGCCAATGAGATTAGAGCTAGTCTCCTATAAATACATGATTGTAATTCAATATGAGATATGAAATGAAGAATAAACCAATTTCTTAGTGCATTAGTACATCTCTCTCTCTCTCTCTCTCTCTCTCTCTCTCTCTCTCTCTCTCTCTCTCTCTCTCTTTTAATCTCTCTATTTCTCTATGGAGGGTGACTAGCTCGAATTAAGTCAATTTACCTACAATTCCCATCCATTTCCCTATAATTCCCATCAATCTCCATTAGGAAACACCAGGTTCCTAACATCTTCTTCTTCATTTTGCTGCCCAAGTTTGTAAAGCTCATCTCTTTTTATCTTCTTTTTATTTTTACCACTTAGAACCATGCAAACAGCAAGGGCAAGAGGCAGATTTGCACAAAATTGGGGCGGATTTGCGCATAATCTCTTCTCATCTTCCTCCTCAACACATCCCAAATGGCTTCTATCTTCTTCTTCTTTTTTTGTTCTTTTTCTTTTTTTTTTTTTTTTTTTTTGCATTTGACTGCAGTTTAGAAATATTTGAGAGGAAGGATTGTTTATATTTGGAGGGAAAATGGGTTAGGGATGGGCCAAAAATTATATTTGGAGGGAAAATGGGTATCAAAATTCTTTTTTTGGTATTTCGGAAAATGGGTATCATATTTAAATTTTAGGAGTTTAAAGTGAGTTTTTTTTTTTTTTTTTTCCTAGCATTTTAATCGGTTGTGTGTGTTTTTTTTTCCCCCTTCATATGAAATATTTAGGTGATAATCGAAAATTTTTTGTCACAATAACTCATGATATGTATTAAAAAAAACACCTAATATAACGGATTTTGAAGTCCCATGATGAGCATCATCCCCATGTCTTTCTCAGTCATTACCGCCAATTATATATCACTCATCATCTCTCTCATTCTTTCTCACATACCCACTAAACCTATAGATCCACTGTCACTGTTCAGGTATTTTCTTTTTTATTTACTTCTGGTTTTGTTCTTAGTGTTTGTCATTAAATATATGTTTGTTTTAATTCTATTTTCATAGAAAATTTGTTTCAATCCCCCTGTCTGCTTTACCATTCTCATGATGAGTGTGATTTGAGTCCCTTTTAAGGCCGTATAATCTTCTTGTTCATTGTCTGTTTTGTCACAACATAATTTATAACCAAGTTAAAAATATTAGTAAGAGCACTCTTTATTATGAGTTCTTGGAAATTGTAATTGCCACAAATTGCAAAAATTGTCAGATTTAGGAAATTTTACTAAAAATGATAGATGTTCTTTTGCATTGCATAAATACATGTAAGAGTGCATTAATTAAAAAATTGATTGGACTAAGGGACTAGACTTTACTGGTAGTTTTGTATGTGCTTGATGGTCCCACTGGGAATTTTTACTCTTAACTATACTAACAATATCAAGCAAATAATTGAACCCTGTCCAGGGGACTCTTGTTTCCCTCATCCCATTTGTTAACTGTTTGATTGGCATACAGTATACTATGTTCCTAGATTTGGATGCTTGTCAATCATGTTGCTAAAAAAGTTCTAAACTTGTTTTGAAATTTCAAGATTTAGGGCTAAAGTCTTTTAGTGTATTGTTACAAACTTTCATAGAAATAATGAATTGATTAGAATGTCTCTGGTGTCTTTTTTTTTTTTTTCCATTTTTTCTATTTCTTTTTTTATTATTTAATCAACTCTGTCAATATATATTAGTTTCCAACCCCCTAAGAAGAATGTCTCCTCCACCTGATGGACCACCACATGAGATGGTTGACTCAACTCCCATTTCAAGTGAGCAAGAAGCCCTTACTGCATCTGGTGAGTGAAAGTTTAATCTTTCATGTAGTTATCTTTGTTATTGTATAGACTTTGAATAAGTTACTTTGCCAAAATGTTATTGACTATGCTATCTTATTTTTCCTAGTAGCTACTATGGCCAACAAACGGAAAAGAGGTAGAAATCTATGCACCAAGTTTAAAAAACTGAGGGAAAATGGATTCATTCCAATAACCATCCCTCTAGGGGCCCAAGGACCCGCGGGCGAAAATGCTAGTGTGTTTACAAGAACGGTGGGCTTCTTCGTTCGTGAACATGCTAACCTTAGTTATCAATCTTGGTCTAAGGCCGCACAAGAACACCGACAAATGTTGAAGAATCGTTTGGTGGTAAGTCGTTACTACAAAGGCTATGGTATTTAAAATTTGTGTAAAAAAATGAATGATAATTGTTTTTTTAATTATTACATTTTAGGCTAATTTCACGTTGGACCCAAATCGCGTTGAGAATAAGAAGTGTATGGAGATTTCATTGTCAAGTACCTATATGTTCATAGTAACTATTACAAGGAGTACTTGAAATTTAGTAAGGAGGAAGTGAGGGCCAATGTTCCACCAGATTTGACACAAGACAAATGGGATGCTTTATGCGATTTATATGAAACAAGCACATGGAAGGTAAATCTTGTTAATACTAAAATGTTAATCATTTTCAACATGAGTATATTTTGATATATTCTTTGTTATGATTGTTAATTCTCTTTGTTTTAATTGTTATCTTTATTTGTTTTTTATCTAAAACTTGTTAGGATAAGTTCGACCGGAAGAAGGAGAACATAGGAAAGAACAAAACTGGTCACACTTGTGGATCCAAATCATTTATTGCTCGAGAAACTTGCAAAGGAACTTCGCCATCAACTGGTTCTTTTCATCATTCTCTCTATGATTTCATGGAAGCGCACATGTCCATGCATTAATGAGATGATGAAGAGGGGAGATATATTTCATTGCAACAAGTTTCAGCTTGGTTGTATATCTTCATGAGGAATTCGTTATCATTTGATTAGTATTTGAGTGAATAGATTGGAGCTTTTATTATGTATATGATATTGAACTTGGGTATTATTTTCCCTTATTAGTAGTTATTGATTGAGCAGTTGTTATGCTTATATGAGTATTTGTGATTCATTTTTTTTTATGTGCATAGGATTGTGTTATTTCCCAACAGGTACCCGTGTAAAATTTAGAATGTAAATTTTAAAGAAAAATAAAAAAAAAAATGTAAAATATTATTAGCGACGACAATGTTATTGCTAATATTTTATCATATCATTAATGACGACAAACAATATCATCGTTAATATGCAATTTCTAGTGATGACATGTCTGTGGTCACTAATATATCATTATTTGTGACGACAGAAAGCATCGTCGCTAGTAATGACATATTAGCGACACCAAATTTCTTGTAGTGACATATACATGTGTATATATATATATATATATATATATATATATATATATATATATATATATATTACATAACATAATTTAATAAAAATAATTAAATTACATAATTAGAATATTGTTTTATATAAATGAAGAAGATGACAAATGTTATTAAAATGACTTTTTAAAAATATATCATAATCGGTTGACTAATTGAAAATATTCAAGGATATTAAAAAAAAAATGTACAACACCATTCCATGGAACACACATAATATGTTACATTGAGTTTAAATTATAATATAAGTTTAGAATTGTAGCCTTTTTTTTCTTTCCAAATATAAGAATAATCCCAATATCATTGAAACTTGAATTTTAAATTAATCCTTTAAATATTTATGATTTTTATTACTTTTTTAGGACTCATTTCTCTCATTTTTAATGTCTATTTTGTTTGCACTATTTTTTAGCCCAAAACTAAAGAATTTGGCTCAAATATAATAAAATTTTATACCTTTCAACCCAAAAAATAAGAATAAATAAATAAAATTTTGAGCCCAAAATTGAAAAGGAAACCTACAAAAAGAATCAATTTAAGGCCTAACTAGTCTAAAATGGACTGAAATAGACTAAAGTGAACCAAATTGGACAAAAAGCGACCGATTTGGACCGAAATAGACTAAATAGAACCAAATTAGACCAAAGACATCATTCTCTTTGCTCCTCAGCAGACGAGTAGAGACTCCAAGAAGTGTGGCTCCCTTATTGTGTACCCATGCATTGGCAGCCTCCTTTATTGTGCACTCATGCATTGGCATATCCAAAAGGGCACATACCATATCAAATATTCCCTCCCTCAACTATCAAACTTCCAAAAAATAACTAATATTGTTATGTGTGGAAAAACTCTTAGTATCCAAAAAAATAAAGATCATTTGTTCCATTTTATATTCAACCAATCACAAGCATGTGATGAAACAACCTCATCCCTATTCTTATCCTCTCCTACAGTTACATTGATATACAAAATTCAAACCAGATCGCTTCATACTTTATCAGCAGATAATCCTCGGTTAAGCCAAGCATTATCCCATGGAGATTGATACAATCTTATAATCTGAAATTTTAATTTACATGTAAATTTGTACAGGTAATTTATACAAAACAAGTTTCAGGGGAAAGCAATTTATTTCAGCATTTGTTACCATGTATTTGTTTCACTTGTTGCTCCAAAAAAATATGGATTTGTTTCACTTTCCTTAAAAGATAACCAAAGTTTAAAATGAAAAAATAAATCAAAATCAAAATCAAACAAATATCTGTATAATAAAAAAATCAAACAAATAACATACCACGATTTGTATTGAGTTATGATTTTAACATATTTTGATTTTCCTGCCATGACAAGTTAATTGTTTTTTGCTTAGTGTGCTTGATCATGTCGTGAGGATCATGCCCATCTATCATCCTTAATTATCTAGAAATATCTTTAAACTGAATTTTGAAAAAATTTCCTTTAATTAATTTGGGCTTTTTAAATTTTTGAGATAAAGAAATAGGAAATTAAATAGATATATATTTTCAGTAAAGAACGGAGTGAATAGTTGACAAATTATATATAGGACTTTTTTTCAAAAAAAAAAAAAAAAACTAATTTTTATGTAGATTGGTTGAATGTTGGTACGTTTTAATAGTAATACCAACAAGTATTCTCTCCACTCCATAAAACCTATATAGATCTGTGTTTGCTCACTATCAAAGCAATGGATTCATTTTCTACCAAAAAAAAAATAAAAGCAATAATCCCTTTGATAAATTACCAGATGCTCTCATACTCTTCATCCTCAACAAAATCTTAGAGACCAAAACCCTAGTGAGCTGCTTTCTAGTCTCCAAGCGCTTCGCTTCTCTCATCCCTCAAACCAAAACCAACACTGTTTTGATGAATATTAGATCCAAATCTTTTGAATTTCGAGGTTCCAACGCATTAAAGCTTTTTCGAGAGATCAAATGTCTGAAAATCCAAAGTGACTTTGCAGGCATGAAAAACCCTTCCACTTTGGGCTTTCATATGTGGAAAGCTTTTTTTGGTGCTAAGTTTCATTACTGCCATTTTCTCTTTTCACCGTCTTCCTTCCACAAAATAAATGACCCTTTAGCAAATAGAATCGGATGGGATTCTTGGCGAGGAAAAAACTTTGATGGAGATACCTGGGAAGCTCAAATATTTTATATGGAAGAAGCATTAAGGAAAGCATTTCGAAGGCATCAATATGTCGAAAATATAATATCCGATAATCAGTGGGTGCTTAAGAGAGTTGTGGTTAGCGATTCGGAGAATTGGGGAAAGGTGTGTATGGGAGAAGAAGGCATTGTGGAGTGTAGGAGGAGTTTGGCTCTTGACAATGATGAGGATTCAACTTTAGAGTATAATGGCATGGTGTGGTATGTGCCCGATGTGGATTTGCCAGTGCATGGATACACAATGAAAAGGGCCATACTTTTTTGCATCTTTCCAACTAGTTTACCAGAGGATTTTGGCTATGAAAACCTTCTCAAAGATTTTGAAGATGATGAAGAGGAGTGGAAGATTTTCAATAAAGCTGTAAGGGAGATTGTGACTGTCAACAAGAACAAGAAGTACAAAAAGGGCTTACGTTTACTAGGTACTAGGGTGGCTAATTTGGAAATGAGGAACTGAGGGTCTTTACTCTTTGGTGAAGTTGGGACATTTTCATTTTCTAGGACAAAGTGTCATTAGAGATGCTTTTTGTGATGATCAATTTGTTTCTTTATTTCGTTTATTATCAATTTTGCAATTTGCATGTAGGGTGATAAGACACAGAAGAAGCTCTAGAGCTACTTCAAGCAATTTGTATTTGAGCTAATGAATTGCTTCTCTTCTTGTTTGTAATTCATTCTTATGCTTTATCATTTCACGGTACCAACCATATTCAAGCATCTGTAAACGATAGATTGAAATTAGTCAATCCCTTTTCTTAAAAAAAATTAATCCTAAATCTGATATTTTATGATAGATTCAAATACATTTACTCTAGATTAGGATGAGTTATTATAAGCTTTATTATTGAATTATGTTGGAGCATGATAATATTAAATAATTAAAATGAATAAATATTACAACATAAATGTAAAGATGTGAGAGTGAATATAGAAGATGAGGAGTTAGTGAAAATGCTTAATCCCACATTAAAAAGGAGAGAGACTATTTTATTCTTTTTAATTGTGGTGATTAATGGGCTAACATAAATTGTCTTAGATATTAGGTGTGGAGGTATCAAAAATGGAAATGAATCAGCCTCTTGGATCCTCCTACTTGACAGCCCAAGAAGGGTGTTCTTTCTAGTAGAGCTTTGGGTTTTGAACATTTTGGGCTTGAATCTCCTTAGAGCGAGTGAGGGATGTTCTTTTTGGTAGAGATTTGGGCTTTGAACACTTTGGGCTTGAATCTCCTTAGAGCGAGTGCCGTGCCTCAATTATTATTCAGTTTCTCGTTGTGTTATTTCCATTATCATTGTGTTTGCACCAACAAATTATTATAAGAAGTATTAGTGTTTATATTTATTTATTTATTTTCCTGTTGAAAATTAGTGTTTAAAACAACATTTTCAACCACTTTCGATATGTGTTTCTCAGGTGTTTCTTTTTTTATCCTTTTCACCAAATGGCCCTTTTTTTGAGCTAAACCATGCGTCGTTTTTCTACATTTTCCTCCAATGACACTATTTCAACTTTCAACAAAACGTTAATGACGTACAATTTATATTTTTCCTGACTAAGAAGGACGACAACTCTCTAAAAACTATAAGGCCAAAAAGGCAAAGCCCAATATGTAGAAACAGGTTCAAGTGATTCAAATTTTATTATCTATATGTGTGTTTACTTTGGGGGAGTAAAACTTTGAAATAAATACTTGCTATCAATTTTTCTTTTTCTTTTTTTTAAGTTGTTATCAAAATATACAGTATGCACTAGCGGCTCTACATGCAAGCCAGGGTGATCACAGGACCACCCTGATTTGCAAAAAATTGCATATATACACTTGTCAAATAAAAAAGTATAGGTTAAACTAACCTATTGTGACCATCCTAATAAAAATGTTGAACACCCTGATTTGAGAATTACAAAAAGTTAGGTTCAACAAAAATAAAAATAATGCAATATTAACAACATTTTCACAATAATTTTACAACAAATTCAATGTGATAAGCTGTTACTGATTCTGATTTGGTCTCAATACTGCTATTATTTTTTTACCCACCAATATCAACTTTTTGCATAAGATTTATTGTAAAAATATTGTGAACGTAGCATTACTTCAAAATTAATTATGCCCCCAAACATAATCCTTAATCCCTTTTATAAAATTTATAATAAAAAAATTATAAAAAAAAAAACTTAAATAACGACAATAAATATTAGTCTAAATAACAAGAAGCATAAACCAAACAAAAACAAAATAAGACCAAACAACAACAAGTGATCTAATTATTCAACAAAAAGCCTACTATAAAACAAAAAGATAAAAATCGCTAAACATTCAAATTTGTAGCTTGTTCAACCTATTCAATAAAAATAATCTCTAATTTCATGTTTCCCTAAAAAATAGTTCTAAGAAAAATATTATAGTTGTCAATTCTCCTTAATGGTGACAATAGTTATATTCTTTTTAGCTTTGCAGTCAACAATTTTACTCTCTTTAGTAACTTGACTCACACTTGGAGCAAATATTCAAATTATCGCTTTATTGAATTTTGTATAATTTAAATTTCTTAATGACCACTTAAAAAAATTCCTAAAGGCGCCACTGGGCACGTCCAATATTATGTTATCTATAATTTCTCTTCTTTTTTTTTTTTTTTTTTTTTTTTTTTTTCTTTTGACACAACCCATTTTATGAATGTTAGAGAACTCTTGGATGATGATGCTATATGAATGTGATAAAAAAGTTGGCTTTAGATAAATGAAGTGATTGCCAATGAATCTGATGCCTTTTTTTAGTTTTTAATGAATACATGCACGAGGACTGAACATAATCAAAATTTCTTCTTTATCTTACTAGCGTAATTACTTGTCTCTTGTGTAAGCTTAAGATGGAAACTTTGATGTACAATTGAAAAATAAATCAAGTAAGATTATGAGTTCTAGCTAATTTTGGCAGGCAATCTTAGAATATCTTTGCAAATATGGAGAGTTGATAGAAACAATAAATTTATTAGTTCTTAGTCTTGAAATTTTGAGCATATCATGTCTTAATGAATAACATTTTACAACCTAGGCCTATATAAATCCAAGTGCAGCACCTATTCTGATCATTGATATAGTGAGTTCAAGAGAAGTTAACTAGAGGGCGTAGTTGATGGAGTACCTTTCACTTTTTAGAATTTTCTTCATGGCGAATGTTCAACTTATCAGGAACATTTTTGGTTATAAGGAGTTCTGTATTAAAGCCGATCAAAAGCCAAAAAGAAGGTCGTTGTTCTTGTTAGAATATTAAGAGAGTTTTTTATAACTTGGATCTCTCCTAAGCAACAGGTAACCAATCATGTTTTCAATTTTAATTGTTTTTAAGAATAATTTTGAATTCATCTAGTAAAATGTTAGTTCTAATTCTACTTATATTTGGGTTTTTTTTTTTTTTTAAATTCTTTCATCAACTGAAGCCTCTGCTTTTTTTTGAATGTGGCAGGAGGCAAGATGCACTGTGAGTGCACTCAACATAAAGAAAGCGATTCATTACAAGAGTAATTCGAGTTGCTTACATAAAAAAGACATTTATTGTAATCTCTTGCATCTTTAATTTTGTGACTTAATAATATTCGGTTAACCTTACATTTGTTTGACTGAATCAAGTAGCATATTTCATGCGGTTGAAAAACAATATGAAATAAAAGGTCCATTTATTTTAGACACCACACCCCCCCCCCCCCCCCCCCCCGTTTTAATATTCAGAACTGATTTCTCACATATATTGAATATGGACGAATTTTTCCCTCAAAATGAATAGCTAAGCCAATTTCATTTGAACTATATTCAGAGGTAGAATATTACACGGACTTATACACCACGGCAAACCCTTGTGAAATTGACTCAATGCAAGTCCAGCGGAGTGTTACCGATGGGATGAACACCCTCCTTGGCCATGAGTTTACAAGGGAAGAGGTAGACTTAGCTTTATCTCAAATGGCGCCGCTAAAAGCCCCAGGTCCTGATGATGGGATGCCCCCAATTTTTTTCCAACACTATTGGGAGGATATTGGAAGTGATGTTGCTGCCGTCGTGCTCTCCTGCCTCAACTCAGCTCATATTCCAGCAAGTATAAACCACACCTATCTCACTCTTATTCCAAAAGTGAAAAGTCCTGAACATGTAACTGAATTTCAGCTCATATTTCATTTAAAAGTCATATTACCTTATATTATATCTGAATCTCAAAGTGCTTTCCAATCTGACAAAGCAATTTTAGATAATATATTAGTTGCTTTTGAGACACTTCACCACATGAAAACAAGGAAATCAGGAAAAATTGGCCCTATGGCGCTCAAACTTGATATGAGTAAGGCTTTTAATAGAGTGGAGTGGCCTTTCCTCTTACAACTGATGGAAAAAATGGGCTTCAATGGAAGATGGGTAAATCTGATTTCTGAATGCATTAGTACGGTCACTTATTCCATCCTGGTGAATGGCAAACCAAAAGGGAACATTGTCCCTTCAAGAGGCCTTAGACAAGGTGACCCTTTGTCACCATATCTCTTTTTGCTTTACTCAGAAGGCCTAAATGCTCTCATCCAACAAGCTGTGCATGAAGACAAAATTAGGGGGTACTCCCTTTGCCAATATGGTCCAAAAATCTTCCACTTATTTTTTGCTGATGATAGTCTGCTGTTTTGTCGTGCCCAGATAAGTGATATAAGAGCCATCCAAGAAATTTTGGACCTATATGAGAAAGCTTCAGGGCAGCGTATCAACAAGGAAAAGACCACTCTTTTCTTTAGCAAAGTTGTGTCCATGACAACCAAAAATGACATAAAAAATTTTCTTAGGGTCCTGGAGATTAAGGAATATGAAAAATATTTAGGCCTTCTAGCAGTGGTGGGACAAAACAGAAGTGCCAACCTGAATTTCATCAAGGAAAGGGTGTGGGGAAAAATCCAAGGGTGGAAAGAAAAATTATTATCACAAGCCGGTAAGGAAGTCCTCCTCAAAGCAGTGGTGCAAGCAATTCCCACCTTTGCAATGAGTTGCTTCGCTTGCTGGTTGGTCTTTGTAAAGACATTGAAGTGATGATCTATAAATTTTGGTGGGGGCAAAGGGGTGATCGGAGAAAAATACATTGGAAAAAATAGGAGACTTTATGTAAACCTAAGGTGGATGGAGGCATGGGGTTCAAAGATCCTTGCAAGTACAATGAAGCTATGTTAGCCAAACAAGTGTGGAGACTAGTGCATGACACAAATTCACTTTTCTATAAAGTGTTCAAAGCCAAATATTTTCCTAATAGCAGTGTGTTTGAAGCAAAAGTGAAATTTGGGTCATTTGCATGGAGAAGCATTTTACATGCAAGAAAGTTCATCCTAATGGGTGCTAAGTGGAGAGTTGGAGATGGTTCTCAAATCAAGATTTACGGATCAAATTGGCTGCCTGGGGAGTCACAAAGCCGAGTGGTATCACCTCCACCACCTACACTTAGATCAGCATCTATCTCGGCCCTAAGTGATCCACACACATATGGATGGAACTCCCACACCATTGACAATAATTTCCTACCTTTTGAAGCTGAGCAAATTAAGTCCATTCCACTGGGACTGACCAATCAACCTGACATCCTATATTGGCCAAGGAGTAGAGATGGTTCCTATTCAGTAAGCACAAGGTATAAGTGGCTGTGTGCAGAAGAAAACAAAGATGTGGCTTCAACCTCAAACTTAGACAAAACTCACGGTTTTTGGAAGCAAATGTGGAAAGCTAATGTACCTAGAAAAATCAAGCATTTCACATGGAAAGCTTGTTCAAATGCGCTGCCAACGAGAGAAAATTTAATGCAACGAAAAATTATAGCAGAAAGCTCATGCCAACAATGCAAAACCCAGTCTGAATCTGTACTCCGTGCTCTCTAGGATTGTGCCTCTTTCCGTCAGGTATGGGATGCGGATTTTGGATGGGTTGATCACCAAAAAACTTCCAAGGGATCCTTCCAAAATCTAGTAGAACCGATCATTCAAAAGCCACACCAATTAGAGCCCTTCATCACCATTACATGGTTCCTATGGTCTAAGCGGAACAAACTCAAGCTGAAAGAGGAAGCACTCCCTCTAAACCGAGTAGTATTTGAAGCAAAGAGGTACCTGACACTCCATCAGCAACCGGCCATCAAGCTCCCGAAGAAGCAGTCACAAGCAAAAGAAATAAAGTGGAAGCCTTTAGATTTCAATAATTTCAAAACGAACTTTGATAGTGCCATGTTCACAAACAAGGGAGAGGCAAGCTTAGGTGTGGTAATACGTAACCATGCAGGTGAAATCATTGCGGCTCTCTCTGAAAAAATCCTACAACCTCCTTCAGTTACCTGTTTGGAGTTACTAGCAACAAGGCGTGCTACCATTTTTGTCCACGCAGTAGGTCTCCATGAGTCCATTTTGGAAGGAGACTCGGAAACTGTCATCAAATCCCTACAAAAAGGTGATATGTTTCAATCTGCTTATGGTCATCTCTTTAAAGACACTATGTTCTATGTCAATTCCTTGAGGAGCTCTACTTTTTCTCATACCTATAGGAAAGGAAATTCTATAGCTAATGCTTTAGCAAAAAAAGCTAGATTTAGTTCTGATTTAACCGTCTGGATGGAGTCTATTCCACCAAATATCAACACTGTATTGGCAGATATGCCTCCTTGATTTAATAAGACATTACAAATTGGATTCTTAAAATATATATATATATATATATATATATATATATATATATATGAACGAATATGAACGAATTTTCCCTCAAAATGAATAGCTAGGCCAATTTAATTTGAACAAAATTTAGCTCTAAGCATGTTCAAGACTTCCTTTTTCAATCTATTACTTGACGATTTATAAAACTATTTATGTGTATTATTCAAACAAGTCAAATGACTCCTTAACAAAGTCATGTGACTAAAATTATACAAAAATAATCTCTTTAATTGCCATAAAGTAAATTGTAAAAAGATAATTCCAAACATGTTTGGACCTAAACTTTTTTTATTTTATTTTAAAAAAAATTTGTAACTATTTCAAGCCAATATAAGCAAAATGCTACCCAATTAAAAAAATCCTATTTCCCTCTCGTAAATAGGACTTTAATTGCTCGAAGATTAACAATTAGAGGCTCCTTCAAATTTCACAAAGAAAAGATAAACCTTTTTTTTTTTTTTTGGGAGAATCAGACTAGCATATGAGGAGATTTAGGATTTGAATCTCCCCTTCTCTAATTGTTGTGACAATTGAATTATTAAAAAAATGGATAAATTTAAATTGTTGGAATTTACTTATATGTCATCCTTATTATTTTTTTTTTAGAAGACTTTTTAATTATTTAATGGGGATAGTTTAGACGAAACAAAAACTAGACACCAAAGAATCAAATTCTTAAATGGGTTCCAATTAGTTCGACTGGTAAAGTCTCTGATAGTTGAATAAAAGATCTGGTGTTCAATTCTTGCCTCTGCCTCCACCAAAAATCGATTGATATCTTAACCTGGTGATAAAGAACGCAATTATCAAAAGTAAACGTCATAAGTTAAAAAAACTCTATAATATATATATATATATATATATATATATATATATATATATAAGAATCACATAAGAGTAGATAATAATATCATACTTTTTTTTTTTGGCTAGGTAAATGCGGGGGCTTGAACCCCCGAGTAATATCATTCTTTTTTAATTTGTTCCCTTTTCTGACCACAACATGTGTCTCATGAGTTGTGGACAACTCGTGGGCCGAGTTTATTGCAAGGGCAAGCAGAGCCCAGCACTCTTCTAAAATGGGCTTCCCGCACTTCTACAGCTACCAAACACACCCTCAAACTTATGTGCCCAAGGCCCACACTAGTGAACCTTCACCTCTCAATAACACTATTATAATGCCTGATAGAGACTAGGGATTGAAGATTTCAGTTTGAGAGGTTCAATTAAAACAACTTCTTTCGCCTCTCAATATAACACTATTATAAATTCATAATGCCTGGTAGAGACTAGGGATCAAAGATTTCAGTTTGAGTGGTTCAAGGGAGCACAACTTCTTTCGCCACAATTTCAATATAGCTCTGACATAGCAGACTGTGAGTGGTTGTCTATCACTTTTACATGAACTTATAATTTTTTTCTCCATCACTTATAGCTTGTTATGTCAAAATTGTGGTTAAAAAGTTTGTGGTCCTGGAATTTCTCTCAGTTTGATATTTAACCATGTACTATTTATTGAAAAGAGTGAAAAGCAATTCTACACAATTTTAAAGATAACCTATATGCAACCAGATTACAAAACTTTCGTGGTAAAAAGCAACACTAACAATAAACCATACTCAGTCATAGTGCCTAATTTCATTATTACCAAAAGTTATAGCGCGTGGTATACTAGTTTTTTTAATTTATTCATATGTATATTAGTTGTAACTTCTATTTCTTTTTTTTCTTTTTTCTTTTTTTTAACTTTCTTTTCATAATCTAAAACCCTTAAAAAATAGACAACCCCTAAAACAGTATCAAATAGTCTGCATCTCACAAGTAAGCCTTTCATAGAACAACAAATTCAACCAACCATCAAAGTCTGCACTAGATTTTCCACACACACAAAAAAAAGTAAAACACTAACACTGAACACATAAATCAAGAATAAGCATATAGCTAGGAGGATAACTAATTATCACCAAATAACAAAAAGTATCATTAGATACCAGCAAGTTATATAGGTAGAACATCAAGGGAGGAAAAAACAGGAAATAAGTCTTTCAAGTTCAAGGTATAATGAAATAACTAGACAAATTTTCTCATGTTCCAAGAAATAGATATTTATGGCTTCTTTGAGAGCAAGCTCAAGAAGGCCATATCTCATGCTACTAGCCAGTAGCCTAAATTGAAACCAAGTATATTTTATCACCAATAATACAAAGAATGCTAGAAAGTTGAAAGGAAATTGTTCATAGCTTCCTACTCATTAGCCCATCTTCTCAATTAGGCCATATAATAGTCATATTTTGAGCAAACCCATTTATTTTCTTCCTATAGTAGCTAGAAATTATACCTTCTGTTTTAGCTTCATAACTCGTAGGTACTGTACTACACATAAATTGAGTGTAAACTTATAGCTTGGACAATTCAAAACTATATTATCAAATAACAAAAAAGATCATTACATAACAGCAAGTTACATAGGTAAGTAGAAGGTCAAGACAGGAAAAAAGGGAAATCAGTTTTTGTGGTTCGAAGTATAATGAAATAGGAATTAATGGTTTTCCTGGAAGTAAAAGCTCAAGAAAGGTTCAAATCAAAACCAATTCACAATGTTTTGACCCTCTGGGTAGCTTTAATAACTGTTCATGAACCTTCTTCTGCTTCTCTAAGTCCTTTACAAAATGCTGTGAACAAGATATGACTAATTCTTCCAAGACCACTGCATTCTCGAGCAAAATCTTTACAGCAGATACCTCCATCTCATCTCCCCTATAACCATAGACTTTGATGCAATTGAGCTGTGACAAGAAACATGGAGGCACTGGATCCAGTATTCTATCATTTCTTTCATAATCTGAGGACAGGCTGATCCCCTAAATTATCATTACAAAGTGAATGTTTTAACCATCATGGGAAATCAGAAAAATAATATAGAACACATACAGGATAATAAACAATGTAGTGCTGGTGAAGTTACCTCACTAAATTCCATTGTCTTAAGACAGGGAGAGTTTTGCAATATCTTCAACAGTGCTACACTGTTGAGATTAACCGACCATTCATCCAATGCCAAATACTCCAAATTATTGAAGATAGGCATATGAGGTAGGAGTTCTACAACTTCTACTGCATATGTTAAAACCTATGAATAACAATGCATCATAATTAAGAGACTTTCTGCGGCAAGAAGATAAGAAGACAAATGCAATTATAAAAGTGTGCAAATATGGATGCTTGATTAATGAATATGAGATAAGCAACAATAAGATTAAATTAGAATTTTTTTTTTAAAAAAACTTATGTAATCTCCAATCATTTACTGATGTAGGTATTTGGCTCAAGTGGTAAGGGATTGGATGAGGTCAAGAAGGATAGGTCATTCATTTAGCATATGGATCCATTTAACTGTAGTTCAAATTGTCAGAAAATTTGTTCCTGTTCTTTAGCTTTACCAGACTAGGAAATACCTATCTTAATCTTTTGTATATATTGTCAAATGTATCAACAGAGAACTGCTAATACTTTAACAGCCTTTTTCCAATAGTTGTCTAAGACATTTATATCAGTGCCGTTAGAGTCAATTGCTCACAAGTCTTCTTGATGACCAGCTTAACCCTTGTTAATGGCTACCACTACATCTTCCACACCCCAGTATCCCTAAATGTCATCTTTGAACATTGGGAACCATGTATCCCTTAGCCAAATTTATTCCTTTCCTCTATAATATTTAATCTAAAGTCATACTTACTATTACTTCCTTAACGGACATGTTCTTTTTTATTCATTTTAATAATGTTATTTTTTGTCAAACTCTACCTTTTTTTGTTCTTTCAACTTGGATCAACTCACTCTTTCTAACTAGTGCATTAGTCACTCTCACTTCATGCATTTTCACTTATCCATCTTAACACTCTCATTTGACTAAACTTATTTTGTGAACATGTTGCAACTTAACAGCCCAACATTACATTCGCTACTATAGAGAATAACTGGTTATATAGCAATCTTATAAAATTTTGCTTTAACTTAATAGGTATTCTATGATCGTACAATACTCCTGATACACTTCTCCACTTACCCTGCTCTTATCCGATGATTCACATCCTCTTCAATCTCCCCATCTTTATGAATTGTTGATCCAAGATATAGAAAGTTGTCACTCTTTAGTATCTCTTCACCATTCTTACCGCTCCTTCATTTCTATTTCACATTTACTAAACTTACATTCCATGTACTGTGTTTTAGTACTACTTAATTAAAAGCCTTTAGATTCTAGAGCATCTCGCCATTTCTAACTTGGCATTAATTCCATTTCTAGTTTAATCCATTAAAAACTATATCATCTGCAAAAAATATAGATGAAGGGACTTTCCCTTGGATCAATTTAGTAAGTTCATCTATCACTAGTGCAAAGAGATAATGCCATGTTAGAAAGGCAAATAAAATCTAAAAATTCTCATCATTCATCTAATTTTGTTGACCATCAATTTTATTGATCTAAAATTCCAACTCAACTCAAAATATACATGTAATAAATTTATAGTTGACCTATTTTCAAATTTTGGAAATTCCATTATAAATATGGATTGCCTTGTAATGTGTTATAAACCCCAAGTGAATGAAAGATATAGCATTTGACTTTTGATGTTGTGGATATAGGTCTTAATGACTGCACCATTATAATCTCTTTTGTTCTTCCTTCCTGAATTTCTCTTTTATGTTCAATAAAATTCCAAGTTTTAAAAGGTATATTGAACTTTTATATGGGATTTTGGCTTAGATACCAACAAAGGCAGTGGCTTGTAAGAAAAAGTTAAGAAAAAAATTGATTACCATATGATGAAATGTTTGTTCAAGTGCTAAACATGGTGTTTAAACTTAGGTAAGTTTTATTCGCATATAATTAATTGTTCAGGACTCAGGGGTCAAGACTCATTATGTGATAAAATTTCCTCATCCATAAGAATATTCTTCAAACATGCGTCACAAGATTCAAAACTCAACAAACATGAAAGCACAAAATGCTATTCTGACATTAGCTTCAACCTTTAATCAGTTACCTTTTCCAATTTAATGTAAATGATACATAATTATGCAAGCAATGCAGAGGAGGAATTAAACACTTGATACAGTTAAATATATATTAAAATAAAATAAAACTAAAAAAAAAAAACAATAAACAAGCTTATAAAGAGAGAAGAAGGCATACCTCAACAGCACAGCTTGCAAGTGTTAGTTCTTTTACACTAGAGAACCCTGTAAGAAGCATATACATGTGGTGGGCAATATGCCTTTTTCTCTCATTATACCAACTAGCAAGAACTGATGCCTCTACAAGTGAGGGTGAGTTGTGTACATGGTATTCATTGTAGAATTCACCAACATAACGAAAGTAATTGAGGCTAACTCCAGAAATCATGACCTGACAACCATTTTCATCATTCTGATTTTCCCTATCTTCAACTATACGAATTGAAAGAAGCTTTGGAGCAGAAATACTCACAACCTTAAGATTCACCCAGTAGCAATTCTGTAAATCCAACTCCTCAAGGACTGGCAGTCCAGAAAAAAGCTTCTCAGTTGAGTGCTCTTTCGTAAATGTAACGTAGCTCAAATTTAAGGTCTTGAGATTTGTGAAGCAAATTGTAGGAGGAAGTTTGAGGATACAAGGCATTTCAAGTTCTAACTCTGTCAGCGTCATACAAGTAAACAAGCTATGAGGCAATGAAAATGGTTCTCTGAAATTGTAAAGGCTAATATACAGCTGTTGAACATTACGCCTTACTGCAGCAGAGATCCACGCACTTACATGAGATGCATCACGTAGCACATCACAATAGAGAGTGAATGTTTTTATATCAGAAGAGTCGCGAAGAAGAAGCACTCTTTCCACAAAATTCATGAAATGCTTTCTCTTAGCCAGCTCCAACCCTTTAAAATCAAGATTGGGAATGGAGGTCCAGAGGTATTCCCACCTCTTGCAAAGTACGCTAGTCCTAATAGCATCTTTTGTTGGAAGTAAGGATAGGATGTATCGAAGAATCTCCTCTGGTAAATTATGTAAGCATTTGATGTTCTTGTCAACAACGTCTTGTTCTTCATTTAGCTTCGGTTTTTTGGGTTGTTGAGTAAGACCGCTTCCATCCATAGTTTGAACAATTCCTTTAATATACAAAATGCTTTATCAGATACAAGACCCAGAAACAGCTGCTATATTAAGAACATAGTGAGATGCAAAATAGCTAAAAACATAAGTTTTTTATAAGCTACTTCATAAACATATGGCAGACCCTAACTAATCTGTCGAAAATCCATAGCCGACCCCAAAATTTTGGATTTTGTTTTTATAGCTATAAACATGAGCTATTCCAACAAGTATAGCTTTTTGGAATCTTGACTAGACTGACCTATCATTATACAAAATCACCACCATTAAATAATTTAAAAAAAAATTCCCTACTGGGTCTTGTTTACATTTCTAACATTATTACCAAAATCAAGAAAAGAACAGAAATTCCAAAACCATGTATTTTGATTGTCACTTTTTTTTTTTTTTTAATCTTTTGGCCAAGTTTGGATCAATTGAAAACTTCAATGCACTAAGAACACAAGATAATCACTGAACAAGAACTATAATACTAGTATATAAAGATGGTAAAGAAATGGGTAGATAATTACCGTTTGTGCCACTGGCAGGAACCAAAACGACGTCGGTGGGGTGGAGTGGAGTGGCGTTTCAGTGTTTGATGTGAGAAGAAAAGAAAGCAGAGAGGGTTTTTGGTTTGGTGGGAAACAAGGTAGAGAATTCCCTCCAAATTGACGGTGAAATGGGCTTTTAAAACGACAGCGTTAGGGGGTGAAGATGTGATGGACCTGGGCTAGTCATAGTTGGCTGACAATTCAGGCCCACTTGGATTTTTTTTTTTTTTTTGATAGGAAGCCCACTTGGATTTTATTCACTCAACTCAAGGATGATTTTGGCCGTTTGGTAGAGGAGTTTGAGTAATGTTATTTGGGTGTTTTTGATGTACATGTGGGTGAAAATGTGTATTGAAATATATGTAAAGTTGTTTAAAATGTGAAAATGTGTGTTAGAACTTGCTCACCAGACAGGACAGTTATTATCTTTTTATTTTTTGGCTGAATGATATATGTTTTTTTTTTTTTTTAATAAGTAAATAGTGAGAGAAGTGGGAGATGAGTTCAAACCACAAGTATGAGGTGCTTTAAAGGATGTTATAATTGTTGGGCTATCATTTATACGCATTCTATTAACGCAAAATTAGCAACAGTTCAAGCAAAAAATGAATGCAAATTGCCTAAACAGGAAGGTCCCTAGCTGCACAGACAAAGACAATGTTGCCTAAATGGTCACTGCATTCTCAGCAAGCCTAAAACTCTAGTGTCAATATTCAACAAGAAATTTTGCTGCAAAGTAACATAAAGTTCTTTTTTTGTTTTTAAGGCAAAGACATAAAGACTTGAAACATATGTCTCACATGGCAATGCAAATATTCATGCATTAATGCAAGATGTACAAAAAGAAAAAATGCAAAATTAGTAATCAATTTCTTGTTAAATAGAACTATGTACATAATGTACTACAAAAAAGCAGTAATAGAAAGAAGAATTTTAAAGAACTGATTTATAGGTATTCCCATAACATATAGATCTCACTACATATGCATGGAGACTACTTATTGTTGCTATAATAGTGTGCTTTCTCAAATGGGGGTTCATTTGTCATATCTTCATGCTAATAACCAGTAAATTGAACCAAATACATTTTATCACCAATAATACAAAGAAAGCTAGAAAGTCGAAAGGAAATTGTTCATAACTTCCTACTCATTACCCCATCTTCTCAATTAGACCATATGATAGTCATTTTCTTCCTTTTAGTAGCGAGAATTTATTCCATCTGTTTTAGCTTCATAACTAGTAGGTACTGTACCACACATATATTGAGTGTAAGCTTATAGCTTGGACAATTCAAAACTATATTATCAATTAACAAAAAAGATCATTACATAATATCAAGTTACATAGGTACGTAGAAGGTCAAGACAGGAAAAAAGGGAATTTAGTTTTTGAAGTTCGAAGTATAACAAAATAGGAATTAATGGCTTTTCTGGAGGTAAAAGCTCAAGAAAGGCTCAAATCAAAAACCAATTCACAATGTTTTGACCCTCTGGGTAGCTTCAATAACTGTTCGTGAACCTTCTTCAGATTCTCTAAGTCCTTTGCAAAATGATGTGAACAGGTTATGACCATTTTGTCCAAGACCACTGCATTCTTGAGCAAACTCTTTACAGCAGATAGCTCCTCCTCGTCTCCCTCATAATCATATACTTTGATGCGATTGAGCTGTGACAAGAAACATGGAGGCACTGGATCCAGTATTCTATCATTTCTTTCAAAATCTGAGGACAGGCTGATCCCCTAAATTATCATTACAAAGTGAATGTTTAAACCATCATGGGAAATCAGAAAAATAATATAGAACACATACAGGATAATAAACAATGCAGTGCTAGTGAAATTACCCCATAAAATTCCATTTTCTTAAGACGCGGAGATTTTTGCAACATCTTCAACAGTGCTACATTGTCAAGATTAACCAGCGATTCATCGAATCCCAAATACTCCAAGTTTTTGAAGATAGGCAGATGAGGTAGGAGTTCTACAACTTCTGCATATGTTAAAGCCTATGAACAGCAATGCATTATAATTAAAAGACTTTCTGTGGCAAGAATACAAGAAGATAACTGCATTTATAACAGCATGCAAATATGGATGCTTGATTAATGAATACGAGATAAGCAACAAGAAGAAAAAATTAGAATTAAACAAGAACTTAAGTAATTTCCAATCATGTACTGATGTAGGTATTTGGCTCAAAGTGGTAAGGATTGGATGAGGTCAGGATAAGTCGTTCATTGAGCGTATGAATAAGTTAGATAAGAATAAGGATGAGCATGAAGTTACTATATAACTATAGTTCAAATTGTCAGAAAAACTGTTTCTGTTCTACGGCTTTACCAGACTAGGAAATACTTATCTTACTCTTTTGTATATATTGTCAAATGTATCAACAGAGAACGGTTAATATTTTAACAGCCTTTTTCCAATAGTTGTCCAAGACTAAGACATTCATGATATCAGAGCCATTAGAGTCAATTGGTCACAATTCTTCTTGATAACGAGCTTCAACCTTATTAACGGCTACTACTCCTTCATCTTCCACACCACAGTATCCTTACATGTCAACTTTGAATATTAGGAAATATTTATCCCTTAAGCTGCCTCAAACAAATTTAAAACAGTAACAACAAAGCCTTAGACCTAAAATTTAGGAGTCAGCTATGGATCCTTAACAAATTAGTTAGGATTGACCATATGTATTCTTTTCTTCCATTCTATTTATCTAAAGTTGTACTCTTTGTTACTTCCTTAATTGACATATCATTTTTTATTACTTCTACTAATGTAATTTTTGGTCATACTTTACCTTTTTTCATTCCCTCAAAATAATCAAACCATCTCAAGTGACCCTCCTATCTTTCATCAACTAGGGTATACCTATCTTTAAGTGGATTTTCTCATCTTAAATCTTATTTTTCCGTGCATTTCCACTCTTATTTCAGCTACTCTTATTTTATAAATATGTTGCTTCTTAACAGCCCAACATTTGGTACCATAGAGCATAGATGATCAACAGTCTTCTAAAATTTTCTCTTTAACTTAATAGGTATTCTTTTTTATTTTCTTTTCTTTTTTTGATAAATAACGGAATTGTATTAAAAGAGAAAAACCAGGTACACTAGGGGTGTACATGAAAAACAGTACATCAAACACTTAAACTACAAAGATCAAGCATTTCTAAAAAATTAGAACAAGGAAAAAGATTAAAAGACGAACTCCACTCCAAAATAGACCGTTCCTTGCCTTAAAAACATCTTGAGTTCCGTTTTAGCCAAATACACCATAGGACACAATGAGGAATAGCCCTTCATGAATCAATGCTCCGATGCCCACCAAAGGAACCTTGCCAACTCGAAAATAAGTCAAAAACACTATGCGGCATAACCCAAAGGAGGCCAAAAAGGGTCCACACCATAGACCATAACTCATAGGCAATAGGACAATGAAGAAGAAGATGATTCACTGATTCCTTACTCTTTTTACACATATAGCACCAATCAATAATTGCAACACCCTTATACCATAAGTTCTCAAGAGTCAAAATCTTACCTAAAGCGGCAGTCCAAGAGAAGAAAGCAACCCTAGGAGGGATCTTTGAACGCCACACAAATTTCCAAGGGAAAGAAGTTATAGGAATAGAGGAAAGGGAGACATAGAACTCACTCACTTTAAAATACTTATTCCCAAATAGGTATTCTATGATCACACAATACTCCTATTGTGCTTCTCCACTTCATCCACTTTGTTTTTATCCTATGATTCACATCATCTTCAATTTTTCCATCTTTATTAATTAGTAGTCCAAGATATTGAAAGTTGTCGCTCTTTAGTGTTTCTTGACCATCAAGTTCAGTTTCTACTTTTATTAAACTTACATTCCATGTACTATGTTTTAGTCCTTGATTGAAAGTCTTTAGATTCTAAAGCGTCTCGCCAAATTTCTAACTTGGCATTAACTCTATTTCTAATTTCATTCATTAAAATTATATCATCTACAAAAAGCATAGACCAAGGGACTTCCTCTTGGATTGATTTAGTGAGTTCATCATGTAGAGTCATCATCGACTCTAGAGTATTAGGCCTAAAATTTTCCAATGTTTTGCATGTGTGACAATAGGTGAACAGTTCAAGACAAAGAAGTGCTCCTTTCTTGACTTTTCTTTTACCATTTTTTCTACTTGTTTAACTAGTTAGGCAAGTGAATTCAGGATGTTGTTTCCTTGCTTGTCTCCTTAGTGTGGTAGTTGTTCTCTATATAAGGCTAGCTACGGATTGTATCAATTCATCCAAGAAGTGAGTAGTATTCAAGAAGTGATATAGCTATCCAAGAATAAGTAGTGAGATAGTAAATAAGTGTAAGGAGAAAAGCAGTGAGTAAAAAATTAGGAGTACTAGTGCATGTAGCAAAGTTTGTGCAATGTTATAAGCATCAATAAAACTTCTTCTTATTGATAATCCTTTGTGTATTCTATTTGAGTGTGGTGAGATTTATCACAAAGTATTTGATAAGATATTTTCTTTTTTAATGTTAAATTTATTTTGCTAAGCTTTCACCACGGCAAATCTCAACACATCCATCACCAGTGCAAAGAGATAACACCACATTAGAAAGGTAAATAAAAACTAAAAATTATAATCATTCATCTAATTTGCTAGACCAAAAATCAAATGATTAAATATATATATATATATATATATATATATATATATTTTTTTTTTGATAAGTAATAAAGATGTATATTCAAAAAGCTACCTCATGCTAAAAGGCATAAGGCAGATCAAAGATTATAGAAAGAGAATAATAAAAGTTCAAAGAAAATACTAATTACAAAGGAGAGAACTAAGGAATATAGGGAGAGAATTACTAGAGGTGAGCCCCCAAACCCTAAACTAGTCAAAAAGGGAGCCAATGAAAGAAGCAAGCAGCTGGTCGTCAAAGCTTTCCTTGTCCTCAAACGCCCGCCAATTTCGCTCCCTCCGAATACACCACATTATGCACAATGGAACTAAATTCCAAATGCTAGATGAGTTCTTTCCAAACCAATTCCACCAACCAAAAAAAGTATCTGCAACCGACCTTGACAAGACCCATGAAATCCCAAAAGATCTAAAAACAAAACTCCACAACCAATAAGTCTTTCCACAATGAAGTAGCAGATGATCCACTGTCTCCCCATTACACCGACACATAATGCACCAGTCAACAAAATCAAAGCCTCTACCCTGTAGATTATTGCCTATAAGAATCTTATCCCAAACTACGGTCCAAACAAAGAAAGAAACACGCCAAGGAGCCTTAACCCTCCAAATACCTTTCCAAGGAAAAATAATGGTTAAGGGACCTTGTAACTTATTGTAAAACGAGCAGATATCAAAATCCCCATTCTTCGTCAACTTCCATCTCATACGGTCTCCATTCTCAATTGGAGGTAAATTAGAACCCAAAGTACGAAGAAATTCATCCACAACACCCATCTCCAATCATTTGGTCTCTGAATGAAACGAACATCCCAACTTCTCCGTTCCTCTATCCCCAATCTTTCAAGAGAAGAGGCCACAAAGGCTTCTTTATCGGAAGCAATCCCAAACACAACCAAAAAGGTCAATTGGAGTGGTGAATCCCCACACCACTGATCTGTCTAAAACTTCACTCTATCCCCCACCCCTACCTCAAACTGAACATTTTTGCTAAAATCCTCCCAACCCATTCTGATACTTCTCCACAAAATGAAAAACTTATTTGGAATTAAAGGGAATATGGGATCATTTTAATTTAGAAAGAAATTATTTGAAAGTATTGACACCTTCCACACATTGAAGATAAAATTAAGGAATCGATTGTCACAAGCCTAGGAGTAAATCAATGAATTGGAGAAATCAATTATATTGATATGAAATTCAACTTCAAAATATACACGAAATTGATAATTGACTTATTTTCAAATTATGCAAATCTCATTATAAATATGGGTTCCCTTAAGGCTTATTATCAACACAGTGAATAAAAGAAGTCACCATCAGGCTTTTGGTGTTGTGGACGTAGGTCTTAGTGACCAAAAAATGTTAATCTCTTATGTTATTTCTTTCTCATATTTTCTTTATATTAATACTTCAAATTAGTTCATACCAAAATTTTCCTTTATTGACTAATTTTCTTGTACTCCCAAAAAAAAAAAGTTTTATTTTTTTATTTTTTTATATATAATTCCATAGTTGGGGGAGGAAGGATTGAACCCTAAACGTCTCTGTTGGAAATACTAGAAAGTGTCAGCTAGTTGAGCTACCAGACTCTTGACAAAAAAAGTACAATAATTTCATAAGACAACTCCAAGCTTTGGGTTCAATTTCTACAAGTTGTGTATTTCATCAAAGATTAATCCACAACTTGAGGGGTTATTGGAAAGTATCACTTTCTACCAAGTGAAGATGAAATCAAATGATTGATTGCTAGAAGTAAATCAAGGGGTTGGGGAAATCAATTATATTGATTTGAAATTCCATCTCAACCCAATAGATGTAATAAATTAATAGTTGACGTAGTTTCAAATTCCATTATAAATATGGATTGCCATGTAATGTCTTATAAATCAAGTGAATGAAAGATAGTCCTTTGACTTTTGATGTTGTACATGTAGGTCATAATGACTGAACCATGTTAATCTCTTTTGTTCTTCCTTTCTTAATTTCTCTTTATGTTCAATAATATTCCAAAGTTTTGACAGGAATATTGAATTTTTAAATGGGAGTTTGGCTTAGATATACCCACAAAGGCAGTGGCTTGTAAGCAAAAGTTAAAACAGTTTTGAATATTATATGAAGAAATATTTTTGTTAAGTGTTAAAAAAAGTGTTTCAAGCTTAGGTAAGTTACTGCATATAATTAATTGGTCAGGATTCAAGACTCATTATGCGTGGTAAAATTTCCTCGTATGTAAGAATATTCTTCAAACATGTGTCACAAGACTCAGAACTCAACAAACATGAAAGCCCAAAATGCTATTCTGACATTAGCTTCAACCTTTAGTCGGTTACCTTTTTCCAATTTGATATAAATGATACATATTTGTGCAAGCAATTCATACAGTTAAAAATAAAAAATAAAAAATAAAAAAACAAAAACAAGACAGCCTTATAAAGAGAGAAGAAAGCATACCTCAAGAGCAGAGTCTGTAAGTATTAGTTATTTTACTCTATAGAACCCTGTAAGAAGAACATACATGCGGTGGGCAACTTGCCTTTGTCTCTGAAGAGACCAACCAACATAAATTGATGCATCTACAAGTGAGGATGAGTTGTATACACGGTATTCATTGTAGAATTCACCAAAATAATAAAATACATTGAGACTAACTCCAAAAATCATGACCTGACAACCCTTTTCATCATTCTGATTTTCTGTATCTTCGGTTATGCCAATATAAAGAAGTTTTGGAGCAGAAATACTCACAACCTTAATATTCACCCAGTCGCAATACTCTAAATCCAACTCCTCAAGGATTGGCAGTCCAGAAAAAAGCTTCTGGGTTAAGGACTCATTGGAAAATGTAACATATCTAAAATTTAAGGTCTTGAGATTTGTGAAGCAAATTGTAGGAGGAAGTTTGAGGATACAAGGCATTTCAAGTTCTAACTCTGTCAGTGTCATACAAGTAAACAAGCTATGAGGCAATGAAAATGGTTCTCTGAAATTGCAAAGGCTAATATACAGCTGTTGAACATTACGCCTTACTGCAGCAGGGATCCACGCACTTACATGAGATGCATCACGTAGCACATCACAATAGAGAGTGAATGTTTTTATATCAGAAGAGTCGCGAAGAAGAAGCACTCTTTCCACAAAATTCATGAAATGCTTTCTCTTAGCCAGCTCCGACCCGTTAAAATCAAGATTGGGAATGGAGGTCCAGAGGTATTCCCACCTCTTGCAAAGTACGCTAGTCCTAATAGCATCTTTTGTTGGAAGTAGGGATAGGATGTATCGAAGAATCTCCTCCGGTAAATTATGTAAGCATTTGATGTTCCTGTCAACAACGTCTAGTTCTTCATTTAGCTTCGGTTTTTTGGGTTGTTGAGTAAGACCACTTCCATCCATAGTTTGAACAATTCCTTTAATATACAAAATGCTTTATCAGATACAAGACCCAGAAACAGCTACTATATTAAGAACACAGTGAGATACAAAATAGTTAAAACATAAGTTTTTTATAAGCTACTTCACAAACATATGGCCGACTCTAACTAATTTGTCGAGAATCCATAGCCGACCCAAAAATTTTGGATTTTGTTTTTATAGCTATAAACATGAGCTATTCCAACAAGTATAGCTTTTTGGAATCTTGACTAGACTGACCTATCATTATACAAAATCACCACCATTAAATAATTTAAATTTTTTTTTCCCTACTGGGTCTTGTTTACATTTCTAACATTATTACCAAAATCAAGAAAAGAACAGAAATTCCAAAACCATGTATTTTGATTGTCACATTTTTTTTTTTTTTTAAATCTTTTGGCCAAATTTGGATCAATTGAAAACTTCAATGCACTAAGAACACAAGATAATCACTGAACAAGAACTATAATACTAGTATATAAAGATGGTAAAGAAATGGAATGGGTAGATAATTACCGTTTGTGCCACTGGCAGGAACCAAAACGACGTCGGTGGGACTGGCGTTTCAGCGTTTGATGTGAGAAAAGAAAGCAGAGAGGGTTTTTGGTTTGGTGGGAAACAAGGTAAAGAATTCCCTCCAAATTGACGGTGAAATGGGTTTTTTAAAACGACAGCGTTTTGGGGAGAAGATGTGATGGACCTGGGCTTGTCAAAATTGGCTGACAATTCAGGCCCACTTGGATTTTATTCACTCAACTAAAGGATGATTCAGTTGTCTTTTTTTTTTTTTTGCTGAATGATACATGTTTATTTTTTTTTTTTTTTAATAAGTAAATAGTGAGAGAAGTGGAAGAAGAGTTCAAACCACAAATATGAGGTGCTTTGAAGGATGTTATTATTAGAAATTAGAAGCAGTCCAAACAAAAAATAAATGTAACATGATCTAACTTTTAAAATTATCATCAATAATAACTTATTGGGGAGGAAAAAAATATTTTTTTAGGGATATTGGGGGAATTAATTATCCCATTTACGCTTATATAGTTATATAACTTAAATATGGGTGGGATGTGGACATGCGTGCCTTTCACAGTCCAACTTGAACATGCGTGTCTTCTTTAATATTCAAAAGCCAACTGGTGTAATTCAACATACGCTATACAACAGTAGACGTGCACCAACTAAGTTGGTATTTCAGTTTCTCTGTCGCTAAGAAAGTTGGGTTTTTTCCCTCTTCTCTTAGGAAGTAGAAGTTTTTTGTCCCTTCAAAGAGTTTGTTTTTTATCTGTTAATTTGCTTCTATGTCCTCTAGGGTCACCAAGTGTGCCTCTTGAGTTTGTTTGTTTTTGTTCGAGGTTTTGGGAAACACTTTTACTCCTTCTATTACTCTCCTACGCAAGGTGAATTCTCTTTCTTTTCTTCACTGATCATCGTGGAAGACCTCACTAAAAATTGGTCTGAATTATCTCTATCCAGTAGAGATCATGCTAGTTTTGTCCTTCCAAAAATTCACAAATCAGGGGAATACATTATAGCAGCAAAGTTTTAAACTTCACGCTATCGTATTATGGAGGCAGTGATTCGTACTTTTCAACAGCGATGGAGGTTGATGAATGGTTATAAAATTCGAAATCTAGGAGATCATATGGTGCTTTTTGTTTTCGACAACAGTTCAGATGTGGAAAGGATAATTGAAAATCAGCCATGGAGTTTTGACAAACACCTTGTGGTCTTGCAAACATTTGAAGAGTTTCCAAAACTCAAAGATCTAGTTTTTTATAAAGCATTGTTTCAGGTTTAGGTTCAAAATATTCCTGTTCGCTTCATGTCAAAAAAGGTTGCAAAAAGCATTTGCGAAACTATTGGAGAGGTCCAAAGGTCACCTGAATCCACAGATGATGATGGAGGTAACTTCATTCGAGTACATTTCACAGTGGATATTACTCTTCCTTTATGCCGAGGTAGGGTGTTCAAGCTAGAGAATGGGGAGAAACTATGGGTTTGTTTTCAGTATGAAAGGTGTGGTCGTTTGAAACACTATGACAAACAATGCGAGCTCTAGATTCAAAGCAAGAGCTCTCTAACCACTGATAAACAACAGTTCGGTTCCTATCTCAGAGTGGCACCATATCAAACAAGTGGAAGAAGGGTAATTCTGGTGTCTGGGTACTATGGTCAAATGGCAACGACTGAGAAAGTTTCATCGGAGGAGGGAAGTCCATCGGTTGCTGCAGTGGTAGGGAAACCTGATACAATAACTGAGGACGATAAGGAGAGAATTAATTCAAAAGGCTTGGTAACGGTAGAAACGAGAACGGAGCATGCAATGAAAGGAATTAATTCTCATAATATCAAAATTCCGGATTTTTCTCTCCCTAAAAAAACAGAATTGATATTAATTGAGAATGATGTTCTGTCAACGTTAATTGAAATTAATGAGGGCATTAATTCTAGCTCCATATAAAGACACCCAACAACGTCTGATTTGGAAAAGATGGCTGAACCAAAGAAATTGGCCGAAACGGCAAGGTTTGAGGTGGAATTTCTGGATGTCAAGGAGCTGTTGTCTTGGCTGATTGCAGAAGGGAAGTCACTAGAACTGTTTGTATACTCGGCTTGGATGGTGTGGAATCAAAGAAAATAAAATCCGACTAAACTTACAAGCTACTTCGCTTCATCAAGTGGCAGAACAAGCAAAGGAAATGTTGGCACAGTACCGAGTGAATTTGCAGGTTCCAAATGTCTAGGTAATAAACAGTGGCAGTGGAGGGACAAGGTGGAGATGCCCGCAAGCTGGGTTGGTGAAAATAAATTTTGATGATGCTGTATTTAGTGCATCAAATATGTCCAGTATTGGAGTGGTGATACGGGATAGTAATGGAGCTGTTTTGGCTTCTTACTCACAAAAAATCCCTCAAGCATACAAGGCTAAAGAGATTAAGGCATTGGCAGCCCTCAAGGCATTGTCTTTTGCGTTTGAGTTGGGATTTCGTAGTGCTATTTTTGAAGGTGATTCTCTTAGACTGATTCAAGCTTTGAAGTCAGCAGAGCGTAGCTTATCACCAACGGGTTTATTGATTGAAGATGTGAAAATTTTTGCTAACAATTTTGCAAGATTGTTGTATTCTCACATTAAGAGAAACGGCAATAGGGTTGCTTATAGTCTGGCTAAAAATGCATTATGCATACCAGACTTTCAAGTATGGATGAAAGATGTCCCATCACATATTGTTTCGATTTTACAATAGGATGTAGTTGAATTACATTAATAAAATCCATCAGTTTCTTTCTCAAAAAAAAAAAAAAAACTTATATGCATATGTCTCTCACAAGGTTCTACATGTGTATATACCCAAATCGCCTAACCAGGAAGATCCCTAGCTGCACAGACAAATACAATGTTGCCTACATGGTCACTGCAATCTCAGCAAGCCTAAAACTCTAGTGTCAATATTCAACATAAAGCAGTAATAGAAAGAAGAATTTTAAGGAACTGATTTATAGGTATTCCCATAACACATAGATCTCACTACATGTGCATGGAGGCTACTTAGTGTAACTATAATAGTGTGCTCTCTCAAATGGGCGTTCATTTGTCATATCTTCATGCTAATAACCAGTACCCTAAATTGAAACCAAATATATTTTATCACCAATAATACAAAGAAAGCTAGAAAGTCGAAAGGAATTTGTTCGTAACTTCCTATTCATTACCCCCATCTTCTCAATTAGACCATATGATAGTCATATTTTCTTCCTACTAGTAGCTAGAATTTATTCCATCTGTTTTAGCTTCATAACTAGTAGGTACTGTACTACACATATATTAAGTGTAAGCTTATAGATTGGACAATTCAAAACTATATTATCATTTAACAAAAAAGATCATTACATTATAGCAAGTTACATGGGTACGCAGAAGGTCAAGACAGGAAAAAAGGGAATTTAGTTTTTGAATTTTGAAGTATAATGAAATAGGAATTAATGGCTTTTCTGGAGGTAAAAGCTCAAGAAAGGTTCAAATCAAAAACCAATTCACAATGTTTTGACCCTCTGGGTAGCTTCAATAACTGTTCGTGAACCTTCTTCAGATTCTCTAAGTCCTCTGCAAAATGATGTGAACAAGTTATGACCATTTTGTCCAAGACCACTGCATTCTTGAGCAAAATCTTTACAGCAGATAGCTCCTTCTCGTCTCCCTTATAGTTACAAACTTTAATGCAATTGAGCTGTGACAAGAAACATGGCGGCACTGGATCCAGTATTCTATCATTCCTTTCATAATCTGAGGATAGATTGATCTCCTAAATTATCATTACAAAGTGAATGTTTTAACCATCTCGGTAAATCAGAATAATAACATAGAACACATACATGATAATAAACAATGTAGTGCTAGTGAAGTTACCCCATAAAACTCCATTGGCTTAAGACAAGGAGATTTTTGCAATATCTTCAACAGTGCTACACTGTCAAGATTAACCAGCGATTCATCGAATGCCAAATACTCCAAGTTTTTGAAGATAGGCATATGAGGTAGGAGTTCTGCAACTTCTACTGCATATGTTAAAGCCTATGAACAGCAATGCATTATAATTAAGAGACTTTCTGTGGCAAGAATACAAGAAGATAACTGCATTTATAACAGCATGCAAATACGGATGCTTGATTAATGAATACGAGATAAGCAACAAGAAGAAAAAATTAGAATTAAACAAGAACTTAAGTAATTTTCAATCATGTACTGATGTAGGTATTTGGCTCAAAGTGGTAAGGATTGGATGAGGTCAGGATAAGTCGTTCATTGAGTGTATGAATAAGTTAGATAAGAATAAGGATGAGCATGAAGTTACTATATAACTATAGTTCAAATTGTCAGAAAAACTGTTTCTGTTCTACAGCTTTACCAGACTAGGAAATACTTATTATCTTACTCTTTTGTATATATTGTCAAATGTATCAACAGAGAACGATTAATATTTTAAGAGCCTTTTTCCAATAGTTGTCTAAGACTAAGACGTTCATGATATCAGAGCCATTAGAGTCAATTGGTCACAATTCTTCTTGATAACCAGCTTCACCCTTATTAATGGCTACCACTCCTTCATCTTCCACACCCCAGTATCCTTACCTGTCGACTTTGAATATTGGGAACCATTTATCCCTTAAGCTGACTCAAACAAATTTAAAACAGCAACAACAAAGCCTTAGACCTAAAATTTAGGAGTCAGCAATGGACCCTTAACAAATTAGTTAGGATCGGCTACATGTATTCTTTTCTTCCATTCTGTTTATCTAAAGTCATACTCTTTGTTACTTCCTTAATTGATATATCATTTTTTATTACTTCTACTAATGTAATTTTTTATCATACTTTACCTTTTTTTCATTCCCTCAACTTAGATCACCTAATCTTTTCTTACTAGTGCATTAGTCTCTCTCCTCTCAAAAGAATCAAACCATCTCAAGTGACCCTCCTTTATCTTTTCATCAACTAGGGTATACCTATTTTTAAGCGGATTTTCTCATTTTAAATCTTATTTTTCCATGCATTTCCACTCTTATTTCAACTACTCTTATTTTATAAATATGTTACTTCTTAACAGCCTAACATTTGGTACCATAGAGCATAGATGGTCATACAACAGTCTTCTAAAATTTTCTCTTAAATTTAGGGTCCGTTTGGATTGAACTTATTGTTGCTGAAACTGAAAACACTGTAGTAAAATAATTTTTAAATGTGTGAATAGTGCCGTGGGACCCATTTTTAATATTTTTTAATGTATAAACAGTGCTGCTACAGTGATGAACAGTGCGTGAATAGTGACGGAACAGTGTGTGAACAGTAAAATTTGTCTCATGAACAGTAAATTTTGCTCCCTTAAACGCGTGAAAGCCAAAAAAAAAAAAAAGTGAAAACGTGACGCGGGATTCAGCGGAAACACTGAATCCAAACCCACACTTAATAGGTTTTTCTTTTTTTCTTTTCTTTTTTTGATAAATAACAAAATTGTATTAAAGGAGAAAAACAAGGTACACTGGGGGTGTACATGAAAAACAATAAGGTATGAAAGAGGAGAGATTTAAGATCCGAAATAGACCGTTCTTTCCCTTAAAAACATCTTGAGTTCCGTTTTCTCCAAATACACCATAGGACACAATGAGGAACAGCCCTCCATAAATCAATGCTCTGATGCCCACCAAAGAAACCTTACCAACTCAAAAATAAGTCAAAAACACTATACAACATAACCCAAAGGAGACCAAAAGGATCCACACCATAAACCATAACTCATAGGCAACAGGACAATGAAGAAGAAGATGATTCACCGATTCTCCACTCTTTTTACACATATAGCACCAATCAATAACTGCAACACCCTTATACCATAAGTTCTCCAAAGTCAAAATCTTACCTAAAGCGGTGGTCCAAGAGAAGAAAGCAACCCTAGGAGGGATCTTTGAACGCCACACAAATTTCCAAGGGAAAGAAGTTACAAAAGTAGAGGAAAGGGAGACATAGAACTCACTCACTTTAAAATACTTATTCCCTAATAGGTATTCTATGATCACACAATACTCCTAATGTGCTTCTCCACTTCATCCACTCTGTTTTTATCCTATGATTCACATCATCTTCAATTTCTCCATCTTTATTAATTATTAGTCCAAGATATTGAAAGTTGTCACTCTTTAGTGTTTCTTGAGCATCAAGTTTAGTTTCTACTTTTACAAAACTTACATTCCATGTACTATGTTTTAGTCCTTCTTAATCGAAAGTCTTTAGATTCTAAAGCGTCTCGCCAATTTTCTAACTTGGCATTAACTCTATTTCTAGTTTCATTCATTAAAATTCTATCATCTGCAAAAAGTATAGACCAAGAGACTTCCTCTTGGATTGATTTAGTGAGTTCATCATGTAGAGTGAGAGTCATCATCGACTCTAGAGCATTAGGCCTAAAATTTTCCAATGTTTTGCATGTGTGACAATAGGTGAACAGTTCAAGACAAAGAAGTGCTCCTTTCTTGACTTTTCTTTTACCATTTTTTCTACTTTTTTAACTAGTTAGGCAAGTGAATTTAGGATGTTGTTTCCTTGCTTGTCTCCTTAGTATGGTAGTTGTTCTCTATATAAGGCTAGCTACGGATCGTATCAATTCATCCAAGAAGTCAGTAGTATTCAAGAAGAAGTGATAGAGCTATCCAAGAATAAGTAGTGAGATAGCAAATAAGTGTAAGGAGAAAAGCAGTGAGTGAAAAAGTGAGGAGTACTGGTGCATGTAGTGAAGTGTGTGTAATGTTATAAGCATCAATAAAACTTCTTTTTATTGATAACTCCTTTGTGTATTCTATTTGAGTGTGGTGAGATTTATCACAAAGTATTTGATAAGATATTTTCTTTTTTAATGTTAAATTTATTTTGCTAAGACTTTCACAACGGCAAATCTCTACACATCCATCACCAGTGCAAAGAGATAATGCCACATTAGAAAGACAAATAAAAATTAAAAATTCTAATCATTCATCTATTTTGCTAGACCAAAAATCAAATGATTAAATAATTTAATCACAAAATGAAAAACTTATTTGGAATTAAAGGGAAAATGGGATCATTTTAATTTAGAAAGAAAATATTTGAAAGTATTGACACCTTCCACACATTGAAGATAAAATTAAGGAATCGATTGCCACGAGCCTAAGAGTAAATCAATGAATTGGCGAAATCAATTATATTGATATGAAATTCAACTTCAAAATATACACGAAATTGATAATTGACTTATTTTCAAATTATGTAAATCTCATTATAAATATGGGTTCCCTTAAGACTTATTATCAACACAGTGAATAAAAGAAGTCACCATTAGTCTTTTGGTGTCGTGGACGTAGGTCTTAGTGACCAAAAAATGTTAATCTTTTTTTCTTTTTTTTTTCTTTCTCATATTTTCTTTATATTAATACTTCAAATTAGTTCATACCAAAATTCACCTTTATTGACTAATTTTCTTGTACTCCCAAAAAAAAGTTTTATTTTTTTATTTTTTATATATAATTCCATAGCTAGGGGAGGAAGGATTGAACCCTAGACGTCTCTGTTGGAAACACTAAAAAGTGTCGGCCAATTGAGCTACCAGATTCTTGACAAAAAAAGTACAATAATTTCATAAGACAGCTCCAAGCTTTGGATTCAATTTCTGCAAGTTGTGTATTTCATCGAAGATTAATACACAACTTAGGGGTTATTGGAAAGTATCACTTTCTACCAAGTGAAGATGAAATCAAATGATTGATTGCTAGGAGTAAATCAAGGGGTTGGGGAAATCAATCATATTGACCTGAAATTCCAACTCAACTCAATAGATGTAATAAATTAATAGTTGACCAAGTTTCAAATTCCATTATAAATATGGATTGCCTTGTAATGTGCTATAAATCAAGTGAATGAAAGATAGTCCTTTGACTTTTGATGTTGTACATGTAGGTCATAATGACTGAACCATGTTAATCTCTTTTGTTCTTCCTTTCTTAATTTCTCTTTATGTTCAACAATATTCCAAAGTATTGACAGGAATACTGAATTTTTAAAAGGGATTTTGGCTTAGATATACCCACAAAGGCAGTGGCTTGTAAGCAAAAGTTAAAACAGTTTTGAATATTATATAAAGAAATATTTTTGTTAAGTGTTAAAAAAAGTGTTTCGAGCTTGGGTAAGTTACTGCATATAATTAATTGGTCAGGATTCAAGACTCATTATGCGTGGTAAAATTTCCTCGTATGTAAGAATATTCTTCAAACATGTGTCACAAGACTCAGAACTCAACAAACATGAAAGCCCAAAATGCTATTCTGACATTAGCTTCAACCTTTAGTCGGTTACCTTTTTCCAATTTGATATAAATGATACATTTTTGTGCAAGCAATGCATACAGTTAAAAATTAAAAATAAAATAAAACAAAAACAAAAAAGACAACCTTATAAAGAGAGAAGAAAGCATACCTTAAGAGCACAGTCTGCAAGTATTAGTTCTTTTACTCTATAGAACCCTGTAAGAAGAATATACATGCGCTGGGCAACTTGCCCTTGTCTCTGAAGAGACCAACCAACAACAACTGTTGCATTTACAAGTGAGGATGAGTTGTATACACGGTATTCATTGTAGAATTCACCAAAATAATAAATTATATTGAGACTAACTCCAGGAATGATGACCTGACAACCCTTTTCATCATTCTGATTTTCTGTATCTTCGGTTATGCCAATATAAAGAAGTTTTGGAGCAGAAATACTCACAACCTTAATATTCACCCACTTGCAATACTCTAATTCCAACTCCTCAAGGACTGGCAGTCCAGAAAAAAACTTCTGGGTTAAGTACTCATTGGAAAATGTAACATATCTAATAATTAAGCTCTTGAGATTTGTGAAACAAACTGTAGGAGGAAGTTTAGGGATACCATATATTTCAAGCTCTATCTCTGTCAATGTCACACATTTAAACAAGCTATGAGGTAATGAAAGTGGTTCTTCAAAGTGGTAAAGGCTAAGATACAACTTTTGAACATTACGCCTTACTGCAATGGAGATCCACGCACTAACATGAGATGCATCATTTAGCACTTGACAAGAGAGACTGAATCTTTTTATATCAGTTGAGTCGCGAAGAAGAAGCACTCTTTCCACATAATTCATGAAAAGTAATCTCTTATCATGATCCATTCCCCCAAAAAAATCATGATTGGGAATGGACGTCCATAGGTATTCCCACCTCTTACAAAGTATGCTAGTTCTAATAGCATCTCTTGTTGGAAGTAAGGATAGGATGTATCGAAGAATCTCCTCCGGTAAATTATGTAAGCATTTGATGCTCCTGTCAACAATGTCTAGTTCTTCATTTAGCTTCTGCTTTTTGGGTTGTTGAGTAGGACCACTTTCATCCATAGTTTGAACAATTCCTAATATAAAAAAATGCTTTATCAGATACTATATTAAGAACATAGTGAGATACAAATAGTCAGCTAAAAATATAAGTTTTTTATAAGTTACTTCACAAACATATGGCCGACCCTAACTAATCTGTTGAGAATCCATACTCGCCCCCAAAATTTTGGGACTAAGACTTTGTTTGTTGTTATAACTATAAATAAACATAAGCTATTCCAACAAGTATAAAGTTTTGGAATCTTGACTAAACTGACCTATCACTACACAAAATCACCACCATTAAATTTTCCATTTCTTTTTCCCTACTGGGTCTTGTTTACATTTCTAACATTACCAAAATCAAGATAAGAATAGATATTCCAAAACCATGTATTTTGAATGTAACAGTTTTTTTTTTTAATCTTTTGGCCAAATTTGGATCAATTGAAAACTTCCATGCACTAAGCTCACAAGACAATCGCTGAACAAGAACTATATATTACTAGTATATAAAGATGATAGAAAGTAATGGGTAGATAATTACCGTTTGTGCCACTGGCAGGAACCAAAACGACGGCGCTTTGGTGGGTGGACTGGCTTTTCAGTGTTTGATGTGAGAAAAAGAAACCAGAGAGGGTTTGTGTTTGGTGGGAAACAAGGTAAAGAATTTAGAATTCCCTCCAAAATTGTGATTTTTTTTTTTCTTTTTTTTTTTTGCGGTGTTAAACCGGCAGCGTTTGGGGGAAGATATGATGGACTTGGGCTTGTCAAAGTTGGCTGACAATTCAGGTCCACTTGGATTTTATTCACTCAAGGATGATTCAATTGTATTAGCCGAAACAAATTCCAAACTCAGTTTTCATCGGTTCTTAAAAGAGTTTGGTTTATTTTCAGCACTTTTATTACTAGATATTTTCTTTTATTTTAAATATACAATCGCAAGTGGCAGTGAGTTTTAATTTCTAAATCTTATATACTTATTAAATGATGTGGCAAGTTCTCATTAAAACAAAAATAGATTCCAATTAAAAAAATACCAGAGGTAAGCCAAACCCTTTTCAAAATCTACGAGCGCCACCTTAAGAAACATTGTTTGGTTCAATTTTTGTTTTTACTTCCCATAACTCCAAACTTAAAAAATTGAGTTAGACTTACCAAAATTAAGAACAAGTTTTAGGGGGTTTCAAGCTATGGAAACTGAGATATTGTGGCATTCTTGTAAATCTTTGCAATTGTGTGGGACCCGTGGTCATGACTTGTTTCCATCAAGTCAAACCACAACACACTCTCCCAACGGTTCTCACACCCTTTCTTCCTTCTCATTACTCTAGTATTTACTCCACAAACCCAAACCACACCCACCACCATTACATTTCATTTCACCTTCCTCCTCTCAATCCTCTGAACTTTTCTTCTTTTGCATTCGAATAAGAGCACCTATCCATCCAAAGCTCTCGGTGTCTGGGTTCTCTTATCAAGCCCCTATAGACGTTTCAATCAATCATCTCTCTCAACTACTTTATTTTTTGTCCCTCATTTCTCTCAACTATTTCTTTTTTTAATAGGTAAATAGTGAGAGATGTGGGAGATGAGTTCAAACCACAAATATGAGGCAATTTAAAGGACGTTATTAGTGCTCGGTTATCTCATATATGTATTGTGGGGTTAAGGGCCCGGATCACATATTGGGCCTTAGGCCCTGTTCGAAGAGGTAAGTAATCCGATGACAAGCAAGCAGTACAAATTGTTTTGAGTCAGACTTTACAAACAAAACATGGAACAAGAAGGTTGTCTGAGGAAGAGTGTCTCCTCGGACCAGCTAGGAATAGGTCAAACACCGAACCTAATGATCAAGGCGACCTCCCAGGATGCATCAATGACAAGGACATACCCCAAAAACGTGCAAGAGAGAAGAAAACCCCAAAAAATATCTAAAGGAAAGCTGCTACCACCACATTAAATGCACTGCAACTACTTTTCTGGCCGCATTTATGTGGAGAAGATCCCTGAACAGTATTGCCTTAGCAACCGCAACTCACAGAAAGCCAAGAAATGTGTCTGATGGGACAGGTACTCAAGTAAGAGTTCAAATGGTCAACAAGTGTAAGATCAAGATGGTCCAAGGAGGACTATATAACGTGAAAGACCCTCCATGAAGAGGGGGGGGGGGGAGAAAATCTGTAAACAAAATCTGTAATAAAGCTTTAAGAGTAAATATAAAAGAATCAGTGTCCTCGGACCAATCTGAGAACGTTATTTCTTAACAAACTTCTGTTATCTTTTTCTTTCTAACATCAAATTCTGTCTTTTTGTTATCTAGTTCACGAACGCCCAGTTTTCCAATCCATTCTCTACAAATTTATTGTTTTGGGTTATTTTGGGCTCAAGTCCATAGACCCATTGGGCCAGGAGTCTAAATCAGGTCCCTACATGTATTATATTAAGGTGAAATTAGAAACAATCCAAACAAAAATGATTGCAACATGATCTAACTTCTTCAATTGCCATCAATAATAAATTATTAGGGAAGAAATTAATTATCTCATTTAGTGATTATGGGTAATTCTACCGTACCCCCCTTTTTTCTTGGGATGCGGTACCCACTAGTAGGCAACCTGCTATACCAGGTTACCAAAATATCACATTTGATGGTACCATCCTCACATTGTATAATACTAACATCACATGTGACTATACTTTTGTCACATTCGGCGATTCCCTTATTTTTTTTCTCACATTTGATGATACCATCCTCACATTTAATTTTTTTCTCACATTTGACAATTCCATTGTCACATTGGGTAGTACCAACATCACATGTAACTGTACTTTTGTCACATTTGATGGTTCCCTTTTTTTTTTTTTTTCCCCTCACATTTGATAGTTCCATTGTCACATTAGGCAGTACTAACATCACATCTGATCGTACTTTTACTACATTCGGTTGTACTTGAATTTTTTTCTTACATTTGATAGGACCATCCTCAAATTGTGCAGTACCAACATTACATGTGACTGTACTTTTGTCACATTCGATGGTTCCCTTACTTTTTTTCTTACATTTGATAGTTCCATTGTCACATTGGATTGTACTAACATCTTATTTGACCGTACTTTTCTCACATTTAGTGGTATTTTAATTTTTACTCACATTTGACAGTTTTATCGTCACATTGGAATTTGGGCAATACCAACATTACATGTAACCATATTTTTGTCACATTTGATAGTTCCCTTTTTTTTTTTCCTCACATTTGATGGTTCCATTATCACATTAAGCAATACCAACATCACATATGCCTGTACTTTTGCCACATTCGGTTGTACTCGTATTTTTTTTCTAACATTTGATGGTACTATCTTCAAATTATGCAGTACCAAAATCACATGTGACTGTACTTTTATTACGTTTGGTGGTTCAATTTTTTTTTTCTCACAAATGATGATTTTATTGTCACATTAGGCAATACCAACATCACATTTGACCATACTTTTCTCACATTTGGTTATACTTTAATTTTTTTTCTCACATTTGACGGTACCGCCCTCACATTGTGAGGTACCAATATCACATGTGACTGTACTTTTGTCGCATTTGGTGCTCCCATTATTTCTTTATTATATTTAATAGTTCCATTGTCACATTAGGCAGTACCAACGTCACATTAGACAGTTCATTTTTCACACTCGGTGGTACTTTTGTCACATTTGATGGTTCTTTTTTTTTTCTCACCAATTAACATAATACCCTCGAAACCTAAAAAATGACCGAATTTACCTTAGAACCTAAAAAATGACAGAATCACACTAAAACTCAAAAAGAAATTACCAAAATTACTATAAAACCCAAAAAAATGACCAGAATAACCATGAAACTTAAAAAATGACCAAAATACCCCTAGAAAAAAAATTGACCAAATGTCCTTGAAACAAAAGAAAATGACTAAAATGACCTCGTAACCTAAAAAGTGACTGAAAACCCTTAGGACCTAAAAAATAACTTAAATATTTATAATCCACTTAATAATATAAAATTTACAAAAGAAAAAACGTGAAAAAAAAATTACCTAGTACTTGATTTCAAAAAAATAAAGTACAATACAAAAAGATAAAGATAAATCACTTCACAGTCCACACTTTAAATACTAATTACTATCTTAAATATTTATAATTCATTTAATAATACAAAATTTACAAAACAAAAAAAGTGAAAAAAAAATATTTACCCAGTACTTGATTTCTTGAAAGTAAAGTACCATACAAAAAAAAAAAAAAAAAAAAAAAGATAAAACACTCCACAGTCCACACTCTAAATACTAATTACTATCTTAAATATTTATAATCCACTTAATAATATAAAATTTACAAAAAAAAAAAAAAGTTAAAAAAATACCCAGTACTTAATTTCTTAAAAATAAAGTACAAAACAAAAAGAAAACGATAAAAAAAAAAAAGATAAATCACTTCGTAGTCTACACTCTAAATACTAATTACTATCTTAAATATTTATAATCCACTTAATAATATATAATTTAAAAAAGAAAAAAAATTTACCTAGTACTTGATTTCTTGAAAGTAAAGCACCATACAAAAAGAAAAATGAAAAATCACTCCATAGTCTATAATCTAAATACTAATTACTATCTTAAATATTTATAATCCACTTAATAATATAAAATTTCAAAACAAAAATGAAAGAAAAAATTACCGAGTACTTGATTTCTTAAAAATAATGTACCATACAAAAAGCAACAGAAAAAAAAAAGATAAATCACTTCACAATCCACACGCTAAATACTAATTATTATCTTAAATATTAATAATCCACTTAATAATATAAAATTTACAAAAGAAAAAAAAGTGAAAAAAAAAATTACCTTGTACTTGATTTCTTGAAAGTAAAGTACCATACAAAAAGAAAAAATAAATAAATAAATAAATCACTTCACAGTCCACAATCTAAATACTAATTACTATCTTAAATAATTATAATCCACTTTAGTAATATAAAAATGTAGGGACACGGTTTTCAGCCCAGGCCCAAAATGTATGGGATACTGGCCCGGTGAACCCAATACAATAAATTTGTAGAGAGTGGATAGAAGAACTAGACTTTAGTGAATGGGATAACAATTATAACGAGTTTCCAAAACAATCAAATATAAACAAACCAAATTTGTACAAGAAAGTTAGTCCTCAGCACAATCCGAGGAGCTCTGTTTTAGTATATATTGGATGATAATGGTTGCAGGGGTTGTTGAGGTTGTTACCGTATTTTTTCTCCCCCCACTTCTCCCTTGGTTCTCCTTCTCTTTTATAATAGCATTTACCCCCCCCCCCTCTAGTGTCCACGTGTAAGCTCCACTTTTTGGGGTTGAGACTTGTCCTATCAGCCCATACCTGGAGTGGTTGGGAGTGGTTGTAAAAGCTAAATAGCATGGTCCAAGGTATGGACCTGTCAGACGCAGAGTCCTTTATTGTTGTATTGGCAGCTTTTTCACTTGGCCTGCTCCTGCACTTAGCTCGTTTCCTCCTTTAGGCGTTCTATGGGATGCTGAGCATAAAATCATCCTCGGCCATAGCTTTAGGCCTTTTTTGGGCTTTCATTATGCGTCCTCGGCAATAGCTCTCCTCGGCTTAGGCCTTGGGCCCTAATGTAAAGTGGACCGACGCCACAAATTCTCCGGCCCCACAATAGCCCTTCAAAATCCTGCTGCCCGACCTCTTAGTTGGGGAGGAGGGTTTTGGTGATGTCGGGCCCACATCATGGCTTGCCTAGCTCTGCACTTCATTAATGTCGGTGTCTCTCCATTTGCATGGGAGATGCGTCGGATTATGAAACATTCCTCTAGATTTACTCACGCGGGGTCCTCGCCGTTTCAGTGCTCGAGGCGCGTCTTTAATATGCCCCCTTCACGAGGCCACCCAAGCCCTATGGTTGTAGACGGTATGGGGAATTGAATAGGAACTGTCTCGTCTGTAACGCTTCTTGGAAATCTGCGTAGATTAAATGCCGCCCACTTGCCTTCCATATAAGAAGCAGGGTAGCGAGTCACTCCCTTTACGTGCAGATCTTTCAGTCCTTTCAAATTCTTAATCTTTCAGCTGCGCTCCAAGTCTTCATCTCCAGCGCAATCAAACCTTAGAGTGATATGTTTGAGGCACGAGTGGGGATGAAGGAACCACACCCGTTACAGAGGCATTGGGTCCTTCCGAGACTCAAGATGGCGCAGTCAGGACAGGGGAGACATAGACTCAAGACAGTTCTCTGCTTTCACAAGGTGGGAGCGATGCCTCCACTTCTTTCAGTCAAAATCCGAAGCAGGTGCTGGTCGCGTCAGATTTTTGGTGCGACAGCAGTGGGGTTCCTCGTCGTCAGTACCATTTGCTCTTTCTCGAGCGTTGCTAATATGACACCTGTGTGTTAGGAGTCAGAGCTGATGCGGGGATTAAGCATCCCTGCTTCTTCCTCTCTTCCTTCATTGGTGTCTCTTTTCGCCTTCGCTTCTTCTTCTTTCTCATCACCGAGGTTACCTTGGTGTTTATACTTCTTCTTCCTCTGCTTCTTCTTCTCTTCGTCAGCGGGCCATCTTGTCGTGTATAATCTCTACCAGAGCAGAGTTTTGAAGGATTTATCTCTCGTATCTTTTTCCTTTTGCTTCTGTAGTTAGCTTTTGGTATAGGCTTACTTAAACCCTTCATTGTACGCTGTACTGTTTCTTTGTTTGAATAAAAGATGATTCTGTTTTGTTCTACATATTCTTTCTTTTCTGCAGTAATTACTTTGTGACTGGATGTATTTCATATGGGTGTTTTTTATCATTATATTTTTTGTACGATACTTAGGGCAAGAACCCTTGTAACAAAAAGCTGTTATTTCGAACTTATTGAGACTGTCAAGCATAATAATACTAACCTACAGTAGATTAAATATACGAGACTAACCGTGATAACAGCTGAATGCCCTGTGTTGCGCACGAGACAATCATCCGAGAAGGAGTAAACTAAAATAAACCATTCGAGAGGGTTGCCAAGTACTAGAGGGCTTGGCCGCGTTCTCGGTAACATATGAACTTAATCATTTTTTATATCTGGTCCGAGGATCGGGGTATGGCTATACCGGGCCTAAACACTCGTTTGCGTTAGTTCCCTTAGAATTGAGGATCCGAGGACAGATCGGGACTTCCATTCGGTCCGGGACTTAACCCAATTTTTAATGGGCAATCTCTCCATGGGTCAGAGTCCGAGGACCATACAATACCTTGGTTCTGTCTAAAAGTTATAATAACGATTAATTAATAATAATAAAAATCTCTTTAGGCTCAGGTCCGAGGACTATACGGTGCCCTGGCCCTGTCCAAAACTCTCTTAAGTAGTTGGTTTCTCCATAGGCTTGAGTCCAAGGACCATGCAAGACCTTGGTTCTGTCCAAAACTTATATTTTCTATTTGAAGTACTTGGTTTCCCCATAGGCTTGAGTCCGAGGACCATGCAAGACCTTGGTTCTGTCCAAAATTTATATTTTCTATTTGAAGTACTTGGTTTCCCCATAGGCTTGAGTCCGAGGACCATACAATGCCCTGGTTCTGTTCAAAACTCTTTTAAGTAGTTGGTTTCCCTATAGGCTTGAGTCCGAGGACCATGCAAGACCTTGGTTCTGTCCAAAACTTATATTTTCTATTTGAAGTACTTGGTTTCCCCATATGCTTGAGTCCGAGGACCATGCAATACCTTGGTTCTGTCCAAAACTTATATTTTCTATTTGAAGTACTTGGTTTCCCCATAGGCTTGAGTTCGAGGACCATACAATGCCCAGGTTCTGTCCAAAACATATATTTTCTATTTGAGGTACTTGGTTTCCCCATAGGCTTGAGTCCGAGGACCCTGTCCAAAACTCTTTTAAGTAGTTGGTTTCCCCATAGGCTTGAGTCCGAGGACCATGCAAGACCTTGGTTCTGTCCAAAACTTATATTTTCTATTTGAAGTACTTGGTTTCCCCATAGGCTTGAGTCCGAGGACCATGCAATACTTTGGTTTTGTCCAAAACTTATATTTTCTATTTGAAATACTTGGTTTCCCCATAGGCTTGAGTCCGAGGACCATACAATGCCCTGGTTCTGTCCAAAACTCTTTTAAGTAGTTGGTTTCCCCATAGGCTTGAGTCCGAGGACCATGCAAGACCTTGGTTCTGTCCAAAACTTATATTTTCTATTTGAAGTACTTGGTTTCCCCATAGGCTTGAGTCCGAGGACCATGGAATACCTTGGTTCTGTCCAAAACTTATATTTTCTATTTGAAGTACTTGGTTTCCCTATAGGCTTGAGTCCGAGGACCATACAATGCCCTGGTTCTGTCCAAAACTCTTTTAAGTAGTTGGTTTCCCCATAGGCTTGAGTCCGAGGACCATGCAAGACCTTGGTTTTGTCCAAAACTTATATTTTCTATTTGAAGTACTTGGTTTCCCCATAGGCTTGAGTCCGAGGACCATGCAATACCTTGGTTCTGTCCAAAACTTATATTTTCTATTTGAAGTACTTGGTTTCCCCATAGGCTTGAGTCCGAGGACCATACAATGCCCTGGTTCTGTCCAAAACTTATATTTTCTTTGAGTCTCGAGGATTAGCCCCTTGACAAAATTATAGGGCATTAACTTGATGTTGGAAGCCCCTAGAACTGCTCGTGCCACTGGCACTTCACAGTGTAGCCCCGAGTGGGAGCTGTGTTAAGGCAACCACCGCGCGCTACTGGAAATGATGGGAAAGCTTTCGCATAGCTTGCACCACTGCCAAAATGATCTCTTTCGAGGGACCCTTGTTGATAGGAGCTTGATCCCACCATGATTAACCGTTGCACTCACTAACGCACAAGCTCTTCCCACAGACGGCGCCAATTGTAGGGACACGGTTTTCAGCCCAGGCCCAAAATGTATAAGATACTGGCCCGGTGAACCCAGTACAATAAATTTGTAGAGAGTGGGTAGAAAAACTAGACTTTAGTGAATGGGATAACAGTTATAACGAGTTTCCAAGACAATCAAATATAAACAAACCAAATTTGTACAAGAAAGTTAGTCCTCGGCACAATCCGAGGAGCTCTGTTTTAGTATATATTGGATGATAATGGTTGCAGGGGTTGTTGAGGTTGTTACCGTATTTTTTCTCCCCCCACTTCTCCCTTGGTTCTCCTTCTCTTTTATAATAGCATTTACCCCCCCCCCTCTAGTGTTCACGTGTAAGCTCCACTTTCTGAGGTTGAGACTTGTCCTATCAGCCCATACCTGGAGTGGTTGGGAGTGGTTGTAAAAGCTGAATAGCATGGTCCAAGGTATGGACCTGTCAGACACAGAGTCCTTTATTGCTGTATTGGCAGCTTTTTCACTTGGCCTGCTCCTGCACTTAGCTCGTCCCCTCCTTTAGGCGTTCTATGGGATGCTGAGTATAAGATTGTCCTCAGCCATAGCTTTGGGCCTTTTTTGGGCTTTCATTATGCGTCCTCGGCAATAACTCTCCTCGGCTTAGGCCTTGGGCCCTAATGTAGAGTGGACCGGCGCCACAAATTCTTCGGCCCCACAAAAAATTTTACAAAACAAAAAAAAAAGTAAAAAAAAAAAAAGTTACTCAGTACTTGATTTCTTGAAAGTAAAGTACAATACAAAAAAAAGAGATAAAGATAAATCACTCCACAATACACAATATAAATACTAATTACTATCTTAGCTATTTATAATCCACTTAATAATATAAAATTTACAAAAGAAAAAAAAAGTGAAAAAATAATAATTTACATAGTACTTCAATTCTAGAAAGTAAAGTACCACACAAAAAGAAAAAGAAAAAGAAAATGATAAAGATAAATCACTCCAAATTCCACACTCTAAATACTAATTACTAACTTAAATATTTATAATCCACTTAATAATATAAAATCTACAAAAGAAACAAAAATTTACCCAATACTTAATTTATTGAAAGTAAAGTACCATACAAAAAGAAAAAAAATGAAGATAAATCACTCCACGGTCCACACTCTAAATACTAATAACTATCTTAAATATTTATAATTCAATTAATAATATAAAATTTACCAAAAAAAAAAAAACCAAGTACTTGATTTATTGAAAGTAAAGTACCATATAAAAAGAAAAAGAAATATATATATATATATATATATATATATAAAGATAAATCACTCCACAATCCACACTCTAAATACTAATTAATATCTTAAATATTTATAATCAACTTAATAATATAAAATTAAAAAAAAGTGAAAAAATTTACCAAGCACTTGATTTATTGAAAATAAAGTACTAACAAAATGAAAAAAAAAATGATAAATTACTTCACAGTCCACAATCTAAATACTAATTATTCTTTTAAATATTTATAATCTACTTAATAATATAAAATTTACAAAAGAAAAAAAAGTGAAAAAAAAATTTACCTAATACTTTATTTCTTGAAAGTAATGTACCATACAAAAAAAAAAGATAAAGATAAATCACTCTACAGTCCACAATCTAAATACTAATTACTATCTTAAATATTTATAATCCACATAACAATATAAAATTTGCAAAAGAAAAAAAAAAGTGAAAACAAATTACCCAATACTTGATTTCTTAAAAATAAAGTACCATACAAAAAGAAAAAAAAAAAAAAAAAAAACTTCGCAGTCCACACTCTGAATACTAATTATTATCTTAAATATTTATAGTCCACTTAATAATATAAAATTTACAAAAAAAAAGTGAAAAAAAAAAAAATCAACCCAATATTTGATTTCTTGAAAGTAAAGTGCCATACAAAAAGAAAAAAATAAATCAATTTCGCAGGCCACACTCTGAATACTAATTATTATCTTAAATACTTATAATCCACTTAATAATAAAAAATTAACAAAAGACAAAAAAAAAAAAAAAAAAAAAAAAGTGAAAAAAAAAAATCTACTTGGTACTAGATTTCTTGAAAGTAAAGTACCATACAAAAAGAAAAAAAAAAAGATAAATCAACTTCGCAGTCCACACTCCAAATACTAATTACAATCTTAAATATTTATAATCTAGTAAATAATATAAATTTTTTTAAAAAAAAGTGAAAAGAATTACCCAGTACTTGATTTTTAAAAATAAATTACCCTACAAAAAGAAAAAGAAAAAGAAAAGATAAATCACTTCGCAGCCCACACTCTAAATACTAATTACTATCTTAAATAATTATAATCCACATAATAATATAAAATTTGAAAATGAAAAAAAATTACTAATTACTTGATTCCTTGAAAGTAAAGTACCATACAAAAAGAAAAATAAAAAGATAAAGATAAATCACTCCTCAATCCACAATCTAAATACTAATTACTATCTTAAATATTTATAATCCACTTAATAATATAAAATTTACAATAGTATGAAAAAGTTATAAAAAAATAATTTACTCAGTACTGGATTTCTAGAAAGTAAAGTACAATACAAAAGAAAAAAAATGATAAAAATAAATCACTCCACATTCTACACTCTAAAGTCTAAATACTATTTACTAACTTAACAATTTAAAATCCACTTAATAATATAAAATTTACAAAAGGAAAAAAAAAATGAAAAAAAAAATTACCCAGTACTTGACTTCTTGAAAATAAAATACCATACAAAAAGAAAAAGAAAAAAATAAAGATAAATCATTCCACAGCACACACTCTAAATACTAATAACTATCTTAAATATTTATAATTCATTTAATAATATAATATTTACAAATGAAAAAAAAATGAAAAAAAAAATCCAGTACTTGATTTATTGAAAGTAGAGTACTATACAAAAAGAAAAAAAAATATAAAGATAAATCTCTCCACAGTACCATACAAAAAGAAAAAGAAAAAATCACTCCACAATCCACAATCTAAATACTAATTACTATCTTAAATATTTATAATCCACTTAATAATATAAAATTTACAAAAGAAAAAAAAAAGAGATAAAAAAATTACCAAGTACTTGATTTCTTAAAAATAAAGTACCATACAAAAAGAAAAAAAAAAAAAAAGAAGATAAATCACTTCGCAGTCCAAACTCTAAATATTAATTACTATCTTAAATAATTACGATCCACTTAATAATATAAAACTTCTAAAAGAAAAAAAAATGAAAAAAAAATTACCTAGTACTTTATTTCTTGAAAGTAAAGTATCATACAAAAAGAAAAAGATAAAAAAAAAAGATAAATCACTCCACATTTTACAATCTAAATACTAATTACTGTTTTATATATTTATAATCCACTTAATAATATAAAATTTACAAAAGAAAAAAAATTTATCCAGTATTTGATTTCTTGAAAGTAAAGTACTATACAAAAAAAAAATGATAAATAACTCCACGGTCCACAGTCCACAATCTAAATATTAATTATTATCTTAAATATTTATAATCCACTTAATAATATAAAATTTACTGTAGAAAGAAAAAGTTAAAAAATAAATAAAAATTAACTCAGTACTTGATTTCTAGAAAGTAAAGTACATTACAAAAGAAAAAGAAAAAAAATGATAACAATAAATCACTCCACATTCCACACTCTAAAGTCTAAATACTATTTGCTAATAACTTAACTATTTATAATCCACTTAATAAAATAAAATTTATAGAAGCAAAAAAAAAAGGTGAAAAAAAAAATTTACCCAGTACTTGTCTTTTTGAAAATAAAGTGTCATTCAAAAAGAAAAAGAAAAAAATAAAGATAAATCATTCCACCGTCCACTCCCTAAATACTAATAACTTTATTAAATATTTATAATTCATTTATTAATATAAAATTTACAAACGAAAAAAAAATGAAAAAAAAAATTTATTCAGTACTTGATTTATTGAAAGTAACGTACTATACAAAAAGAAAAAAAAATATAAAGATAAATCTCTCCACAGTCCACATTCTAAATACTAATTACTATATTAAATATTTATAATCCACTTAATAATATAAAATTTACAAAAGAAAAAAAAATTTACCCAGTACTTGATTTCTTGAAAGTAAAGTACCATATAAAAAAAAAAAAGATAAAGATAAATCAGTCCAAGGTCCACTATCCACAATCTAAATACTAATTACTATGTTAAATATTTATAATCCACTTAACAATATAAAATTTACAAAGAAAAAAAGTGAAAAAAAAAAGTTACACAGTACTTGATTTCTTAAAAATAATGTACCATACATAATGAAAAAAAAAAGATAAATCATTTCACAGTCCAAACTCTAAATACTAATAACTATCATAAATAATTATAATCCACATAATAATATAAAATTTGCAAAAGAAAAAAAAAAGTAAAAAAAAATTTACCCAATACTTGATTTCTTGAAAGTAAAGTACTATACAAAAAGAAAAAGAAAAAGATAATGATAAATCACTCCACAGTTCACAATCTAAATACTAATTACTATTTTAAATATTTATAATCCACTTAAGAATATAAAATTTACAAAAGAAAAAAAAAGTGAAAAAAAAATTACCCAGTACTTAATTACTTAAAAATAAAGTACCATACAAAAAGAAAGAAAAAAAGAAAAAAAAAAAAAGGTAAATCACTTCGCCGTCCAAACTCTAAATATTAATTCCTATCTTAAATAATTATAATACACTTAATCATATAAAATTTACAAAAGAAAAAAAAAAGTGAAAAAGAAATTACCCAATACTTTATTTCTTGAAAGTAAAGTACCATACAAAAAAAAAGAAAAAAAAGGATAAATCACTCCACAGTTTACAATCTAAATACTAATTACTGTCTTATATATTTATAATCCACTTAATAATATAAAATTTACAATAGAAAGAAAAAATTATTAAAAACATTTACTTAATACTTGATTTCTAGAAAGAAAAGTACAATACAAAAGAAAAAAAATGATAAAAATAAATCACTCCACATTCTGCACTCTAAAGTCTAAATATTATTTACTAACTTAACTATTTAGAATCCACTTAATAATATAAAATTTACAAAAGGAAAAAAAAAGTGAAAAAAAAAATCACCCAGTACTTGACATTTTGAAAATAAAGTACCATACAAAAAGAAAAAGAAAAAAATACAGATAAATCATTCCACAGTCGACACTCTAAATACTAATAGCTATCTTAAATATTTATAATTCATTTAATATTATAAAATTTACAAATTAAAGAAAAAAAAATTATACAGTACTTGATTTATTGAAAGTAAACTACTATACAAAAAGAAAAAAAAATATATAAAGATAAATCTCTCCACAGTCCACATTTTAAACACAAATTACTATTTTAAATATTTATAATCCACTTAATAATATAAAATGTACAAAAGAAAAAAAAGGTGAAAAAAAATTTACCCAATACTTGATTTATTGAAAATAAAGTACTATACCAAAAAAAAAAAGATATTGATAAATAACTCCACAGTCCACAGTCCACAATCTAAATACTAATTACTATCTTAAATATTTATAACTCACTTAATAATATAAAATTTACAATAGAAAGAAAAGGTTAAAAAAAAATTAAATATGTACTTGATTTCTAGAAAGTAAAGTGCAATACAAAAGAAAAAGAAAAAAAAAATGATAAAAATAAATCCCTCCACATTCCACACTCTAAAGTCTACATTCTATTTTATAACTTAACTATTTATAATCCACTTAATAATATAAAATTTATAAAAGGAAAAAAAAAAAGTGAAAAAAAAAATAATTTACCCAATACTTGACTTATTGAAAATAAAGTAACATACAAAAAGAAAAAAAGATAAATCGTTCCACAGTCCACATTCTAAATACTAATAACTATCTTAAATATTTATAATTCATTTAATAATATAAACTTTACAAATGAAAAAAAATTTATCAAGTACTTGATTTATTGAAAGGAAAGTATCATACAAAAAGAAAAGAAAAAAAAAGATAAATCTCTCTACAGTCCACATTCTAAATACTAATTGCTATCTTAAATATTTATAATTCACTCAATAATATAAAATTTACAAAATAAAAAAAAAGCAAAAAAATAAAATTTACCCAGTACTCGATTTCTGAAAAATAAAGTATCGTACAAAATGAAAAAAGAAAAGAGAAGAAAGATAAATCACTCCACAATCCACAATTTAAATACTAATTACTATCTTAAATATTTATAATCCACTTAATAATATAAAATTTACAAAAGAAAAACAAAAGTGAAAAAAAAATTACCCAGTACTTTATTTCTTGAAAGTAAAGTATCATACAAAAAGGGGAAAAAAAAAAGATAAATCACTCCACAGTCCACAATCTAAATACTAATTACTATCTTAAATAATTATAATCCACTTATTAATATAAAATTTACATAAGAAAAAAGTGAAAAAAAAGTTACACAGTACTTGATTTCTTAAAATTAAAGTACCATACAAAAAGAAAAAAAAAAAGATAAATCACTTTGTAGTCCACATTATAAATACTAATTACTATCATAAATAATTATAATCCACATAATAATGTAAAATTTGCAAAAGAAAAAAAAGTGAAATTTTTTTTACTCATTACTTGATTTCATGAAAGTAAAGTATCATACAAAAAAAAAAAAGATAAATCACTCCACAGTTCACAATCTAAATACTAATTACTATCTTAAATATTTATAATCCACTTAATAATATAAAATTTACAAAAAAAAAGTGAAAAAAAAATACTCAGTACTTGATTTTTTAAAAATAAAGTACCATACAAAAAGAAAAAGAAAAAAACAAAGGCAAATCACTTCGCTGTCCAAACTCTAAATATTAATTACTATCTTAAATAATTATAATCCACTTAATAATATAAAATTTTCAAAAGAAAAAAAAAAGTGAAAAAAATTACCCAGTACTTTATTTCTTGAAAATAAAGTACCATACAAAAAGAAAAAGAAAACAAAAAGGATAAATCACTCCACAGTTCACAATCTAAATACTAATTACTGTCATACATATTTATAATCCAGTTAATAATATAAAATTTACAAAAGAAAAAAAAGATGAAAAAAATTTACCCAGTACTTGATTTATTGAAAGTAAAGTACTATACAAAAAAAAAAGATAATGATTAATCACTCCACGGTCCACAGTGCACAATCTAAATACTAATTACTATCTTAAATATTTATAATCCACTTAATAATATAAAATTTACAATAGAAAGAAAAAGTTAAAAAAAAAAATACTCAGTGCTTGATTTCTAGAAAGTAAAGTACAATACAAAAGAAAAAAAAATGATAAATACTAATTACTCCACATAAAATTCGATTTTTGAAAAATAAAGTACCATACAAAATGAAAAAAAAAAAAAAGAAGATAAATCACTCCACAGTCCACAATTTAAATACTAATTACTATCTTAAATATTTATAATCCACTTAATAATATAAAATTTACAAAAGAAAAACAAAAGTGAAAAAAAAATTACCCAATACTTTATTTCTTGAAAGTAAAGTACCAAACAAAAAGAAAAAAAGAAAAGAAAAAAGAAGATAAATCACTCAACAATTCATGATCTAAATACTAATAACTATCTTAAATATTTATAATCCACTTAATAATTTAAAATTTACAAAAAAAAAAAAAAGTGAAAAAAAAGTTACACTATACTTGATTTCTTAAAAATAAATTACCATACAAAAAGAAAAAAAAAATAAATCACTTCGCATTCCATACTCTAAATACTAATTACTATCTTAAATAATTATAATCCACATAATAATATAAAATTTGCAAAAGAGAAAAAAAGTGAAAAAAAAAATTACCCATTACTTGATTTTTTGAAAGTAAAGTACCATACAAAAAGAAAAAGAAAAAGAAAAAGAAAAAGAAAAATCACTCCACAGTCTACAATCTAAATACTAATTACTATCTTAAATATTTATAATTCACTTAATAATATAAAATTTACAAAAGAAAAAAAAGAGTGAAAAACAAATTATCTAGTACTTGATTTCTTAAAAATAAAGTACCATACAGAAAGAAAAAGAAAAAAAAGATAAATCACTTTGCAGTCCAAACTCTAAATATTAATTGCTATCTTAAATAATTATAATCCACTTAATAATATAAAATTTACAAATGAAAAAAAATTACCCAATACTTTATTTCTTAAAAGTAAAGTACCATACAAAAAGAAAAAGCAAAAAAAAAGGATAAATCACTTCGCAGTTCAAAATCTAAATACTAATCATAGTCTTATATATTTATAATTCACTTAATAATATAAAATTTACAAAAGATAAAAAAGATTAAAAAAAATTTATCCAGTACTTGATTTCTTGAAAATAAAGTATCATACAAAAAAAAAATGATAAATCACTCCACGGTCCACAGTCCCCAATCTAAATACTAATTACTATCTTAAATATTTATAATTCACTTAATAATATAAAATTTACAATAGAAAGAAAAAGTTTAAAAAAAAAATTTACTCAGTACTTGATTTCTAGAAAGTAAAGTATAATGCAAATGAAAAAAAAAAATCACTCTACATTCCATACTCTAAAGTCTAAATACTATTTACTAACTTAACTATTTATAATTCACTTAATAATCTAAAATTTACAAAAGGGAAAAAAAGTGAAAATAAAAATTTACTCAGTACTTGACTACTTGAAAATAAAGTACCATACAAAAAGAAAAGAAAAAAAGATAAATCATTCCACAGTCTATACTTTAAATACTAATAACTATCTTAAATATTTATAATTCATTTAATAATATAAAATTTTCAAATGAAAAAATGATGAAATTTTTTTTTATCCAATACTTGATTTATTGAAAGTAAAGTACTATACAAAAAGAAAAACAAATATAAAAATAAATCTTTCCATAGTCCACATTCTAAATACTAATTACTATCTTAAATATTTATAATCCACTTAATAATAATATAAAATATACAAAAGAAAAAAAAGTGAAAAGAATTTACCCGATACTCGATTTCTAAAAAATAAAGTACCATACAAATTAAAAAAAAGAAAAGATAAATCACTCCACAGTCCACAATTTAAAAAATAATTACTGTCTTAAATATTTATAATCCACTTAATATTATAAAATTTACAAAAGTAAAAAAAAGTGAAAAAAGAATTACCCAATACTTGATTTTTTGAAAATAAAGTATCATACGAAAAGAAAAAGAAAATAAATAAATCACTTCACAATCCACACTCTAAATACTAATTATTATCTTATATATTTATAATCTCCTTAATAATATAAAATTTACAAAATAAAAAAAAAAGTGAAAAAAAAAACTTTCCTAGTATATTATTTCTTGAAAGTAAAGTGTCATACAAAAAGAAAAAACAAAAAAGATAAATCGCTCCACGGTCCACAATCTAAATACTAATTATTATCTTAAATATTTATAATCCACTTAATAATATAAAATTTACAAAAAAAAAAAAGTGAAAATTTTTTTTTTTACCGAATACTTTGTTTTAAAGTACCATACAAAAAAGAAAAAAGAAAAAAAAGAAAAAGATAAGTCACTCTACAATCCACAATCTAAATACTAATTACCATCTTAAATATTTATAATCCACTTGTAATAGTTTTTTTGTTACACGTGACAATTCTTTTGTTACATGTGACAATTTTTTTGTCACATTTGTTGGTTCCCTTATTTTTTTCTCACATTTGACGATTTCATCCTCACATTGTGCATTTCCAACATCACATGTGACAGTTCTTTTGTCACATTTTGTGGTTTCCTTTTTTTTTTCTCTCACATTTGATGATTTCATCCTCGCATTGTACGGTTCTAATATCACATGTCATATTTCTTTTGTCACATTTGATGGTTCTTTATTTTTTTTCTCACATTTAACTATTCCATTTTCACATTGTGCAGTTTTAACATCACATATGACAGTTCTTATGTCACATTTGATGGTTCGTTTTTTTTTTTTTCTTACATTTGACGATTCCATCTCATATTGTGCAATTCTAACATCATATGTGTCAGTTCTTTTGTCACATTTGGTGGTTCCCTTATTTTTTCTCACATTTGACAGTTTCATTCTCACATTGTACAGTTCCAACATCACATGTGATAGTTCTTTTATCACATTTGTTGGTTTCCTTATTTTTTCTCACATTTGACGGTTTCATTCTCACATTGTACAGTTCTAACATCACATGTGACGGTTCTTTTGTTACATTTGGTGGTTTCCTTATTTTTTTCTCACATTTAATGGTTCCATCCTCACATTGTGTTGTTCCAACATCACATGTGATAGTTCTTCACATTTGATGGTTCCTTTATTTTTTTCTCACATTTGACGGTTCATCCTTATATTGTGTAGTTCCAACATTACATGTGACTGTTCTTTTGTTACATTTGGTAGTTCCCTTTTTTTCTCACATTTGATGGTTTCATTGTCACATTCAGCAGTACCAACATCACATTTGATTGTACTTTTGTCACATTTAGTGGTTCCCTTATTTTTTTCTCACATTTGATGATTCCATCCTCAGATTGTGCAGTACCAACATCACATGTGACTGTACTTTTGTAAGATTCGGTGGTTCCCTTACTTTTTTTTTTCTCACATTTGATGTTGTCATTGTCACATTAGGCAGTACTAACATCACATTTGACTGTATTTTTCTCACATTTGACCAAAATGGCCCCATAACCTAAAAAATTACTAAAATACAGTTAGAACCTAAAAAATGACCGTAATGCCCCCAAAACCCAAAAATTACTAAAATACCCCTGACACATAAAAAATGACCGAAGGACCCTTGAAATCTAAAATTGACCAAAATACCCCCTGAAACCTCTATTTGCAAGACCAAAATGACATTAAAAATGTTATACAACCACTCTATTTGCTTGATTTGAAACTCATTGATTTTAAAATTAATAGATTTTAAAAGCTTGATTTGAAATCAATGGATTTAAAAAGCCATTGATTTTTAAATTCCTTGTTTGGGTCTTTTTATATAATGAAGGATTTGAAATTCCATTGTTTGGATACCTAAATTTGGATTTGGATTTAGATTTAGGTTTAAGATAAATAAAATAATTTTTCCAATTATTATTTTTCTTAAACTTTCTACATTTTAATTTTAGTAATAGTTTTTTAATAAATACATGAAGTAATGAAAAAGCCATTGATAATCCAATTAACAAGATAATGACTAAAAATCTATCATCTCAACCAACTAAAATTTTTTTTTGCCAACTATTAACCACTAAAATGTTCTATATCAACATAAAGAGAGAACCCAAATGCATGAGTTTTTTCACAACATTTAAAACTCAAACTAAATTTTTTTCAAAGTTCTTGACAGCTAAAAAGTTCTATATCAAGAGAGATGATAAAGTATTCAAAATATGTGTTTTTTTACACAAAATTCAAAACAAAGAGGCCATTGATACACCAATTGACATGATAATGACTAAATATCATCCATCATAGCCAACTAAAAAAATGTCTTGCCAACTCTTTCCAACTAAAATATTTTAGAGAGAGTACCCAAAATACATGGGTTTTTTTTTTATTTTTTTATTTTATAATTATTTTTTTTTAACAACATTCAAAATCTCAAACTAAAAAATTGTTTTGAAGTGGATCTTTTCAACTCTTTTTTCTTTGGCAAGGCTCAATTGCATAACTTATTGATATCAAATGTTGATGTGTTGTTGTGCAATAGGAGAATTCATCACTTTTCTCCTTCCTCAGTCATAATTTCAACTGCATCGTTCATATATGTTGCACCAACACCAGTAGCTCTATCCCTTCCACACAAGATCTCAATGTCCTCCAATTGTAGCAAGATTGACAATTACTTTCGTCAAAATGGCTTTCAAAAGAGAAAATGTGAGCCATTGCTTTATGTCAGCATGAAGATACTAGAGATTTTCTATAAAATTTGTGATGGGTAGTAATCAACAGCCATGCAATGTTTACCAAATGCCAACCCTTACCAAGCTCATCTGGCCCTCACATATACTTCCTTTAACCTGTACAAACTCATAGACATTTTCATGCAGTACTTCAACCAAACATAAATTTTCCTTTGACAAACAAAACAAATTGATTAGCAGGAGTTTCAACAAGACCAAACATACCACATCAGACATGTCACTGTGAAGCTTAGTGACAGAGTCTCCATGGCCAAGCTCCTAAGCAACTCCATACGCAATATAAATCTTGTGACCCATATCTGATTTTTTGAGCAATTGGAGAGCAATGTTTAAAATACCCTTGTGTGGTTGTGTATGTTCCTTAAATGGCGAGCAACAAATAAACTCATCACCATGACTTGGCAAGTGTTCAAATAAAGTATATGGAGGCAAATCTTTTAGCTTCAGTATCAAGGGCCATGAATGACAATCAAACCGACCTTCTGTATACGCAATAAAAAGCTGGCGGATGTTGATATTAGTTTGCAATTCATCACAATAATTAGTATCACAAAGCAAAATTACCAAGGACTATTTGCATATCATTTTATTATGCTTGAGTAGACAGGTGGAAAGTAAAAACACTTTAAACAAGAAGGGAAAAGTAAAAGGAAAAGTAATGACAATAACTCCAAAAAAGAAAATTGGTCTTAACAATCACTAGCGTGAATGAAAAACCACCAGAAAGTGGTGGTCCTCCAATTTTTCATGGGGCTTTTTATCTATATATATATATATATATATATATATATCTAAAAGCTGAAGTTTGACATTTATTGTTGCTACGCTCTAGTTAAGCCACATCCGCATCCACATCATTATCCTTTTTTTTTTCCTAATTTTCCTATAATATTTTTTTGACATTCACTTATTTTCTTAATATTTACACTTTCTCCAACCTTTCTCCCTCCCTTACCTTTTCATCTCCCCACTACCTTCTACCTTAATATCACTATTCATCTTTCCATTCATCTTCCTTTATTTTGTCTCTTCTTATTCACATCATCTTATTCTCTAACTTTTCTCCCTCCCTTACATTTTCATCTCTCCACTACCATCTACTTTAATATCACTATTCATCTTTTCCTTCATCTTCCTTTATTTTTTCTCTTCTTATTCACACCCTCTTATTATAAATTTGTCATTCTTTCTTCCATTCTTTACATAGTTTTTCCTCACAAAAAGGTTATTTCTCTCTCTCCCTCTCTCTCTCTCTCTCTCTCTCTCTCTCTCTCTCTCTCTCAAAATTTTTTGGTGGATTTTCAGAACTCTAATTTGGGTTGATGCGATATAGTTTTGTGCTTTAAGTTTTTTTTTTTTTTTTTTTTTTTTTTGTTCTCTTTGATTGTTAAATGTTATCCTGTTGCATTATAAAGAATTAAAGATAGTAGATAAAAATATAGTATTATTATATTACATAGCATGATTTGGATAATTTAGTGCTTATTGTTATATATATATATATATATATATATATTTTTTTTTTTTCTTCTCATCTCATTTTATTCAACATTAGACTAGGCTTGGTATTAAGTTATTAACATGTTGGAGATGGTTGCAAATTTAGAATTCGAGTTGGGTCATGACATGTTTTTGTGATGATAGTTGCTAATGATCTTTACATGGTATATATCGAGTCTTCTTATTATTTTAGTTTCATCAATGATTGAGTTTTTATATGTTACACATTTTTTCAAATCTTTTCAACGCATTGCATAGCTTAGCAATTACTACAAATAATAATTGTTCAATCACTTTAAATTTGGGTTTGGAAAAGATTAAAATCCAACTTTTATATGAATACTTCTCAAATTATTTCTTTATGGGGTGTACAACTTTAATTTACTCTTATATAGCTTTTTAAAATAAATAAATAAAAGCAATCTCACATGGATGCAAAGTCATTGACAATTAATATTTCATCACTAAATCAAAAAAAAAAAAAAAAAATATATATATATATATATATATATATATATAATATACAAAAACATGGTATACAAACAAAATTAGGCAAGAACTTATTTAAATTACACAATTGTTTTAATGAAAAGAAAACAATCATTATTTTTCAATATTTTTTTTGAGAAGCTTATTTTTCTCAATATTGATCACTTCTAAAATCAAGAAAAAAATAATATTTCAAACAAATAACAACTAAACCTACGTACATAGGAATTTATTCAAATTACAAAACAGCCATAATAAAAAGAAACTAATGATTACATTCTTTAAAAGTGATAAAGAAAAAAAGTCAGAATAAATGGTAAGTCTTTTACTTTTACTTTTTTTCTTCTCATATTATTTTATTCAACATTTAAATTTAGCCACAGCCTCCATATCATTAAATTATTTATATTTCCTCTCTTTATTTATTTTAAAAAATTAAACATATAATGTTTTTCTTAGATTCAATAAAAAAATTGTCCTCATAAAATAGAGTAATGCTAGGGAAATACTCATTCTCACGTTCAATACACTAAAGGAAAAATGAAATATTAAAAAAAATGCCAATTCAGAAACACTAAATTAAAAAAAAAAAAATTAATGGGGATATCAAACCAAATATAACATAAAGAAACTAATAATGCATATTTATTGCCATAGAATCATCATCAAAATATGAAGGATGATAGGTTGCCAATGGAAAAACAAAGTGATAGGCCACAAACTGAATGACCCCTTGTGATAGAAATTAATTAATTAATCAGCCAAGTTATTAATTAATTAATTTATCATGCAAACGTGTGGTAGCACAAACAAATCACCAATAAACTAATAATGCAACGGAAAATAAATAACACGGTGATTTGTTTACGAATGGGGAAAACCTAACGGCAAAAACCCCATCGGATGATTTTCAGGTCACCACTCCCGAAACTCCACTATTATCACAACAAGCGGTTACAAGTAAAGGAATCCCAAGTACCTTACCAACCTACAGTTGAACCCTTACCCCAATACCCAATTGGACTTGTTCTGTAGTGACAGTTTCCCTTTCAGACACACGACTCCCAAGTACGTGACTAACCAATTGCGCGGATCCCAGTACGCGACTTCAATCACCAACTAAGAAGGTTGTTGGCTGCAAAATTCTTCAGTTCATCCACACGATGAAGATCAAGAAGATGCTTGGTCACAAAACCCTACGGTGCACATACATAGCAACTTCTTCAAGAGAAAGAGATGAACTAAGGCAAGAATTTTGTCTCCAGTCACAATTTGCTTGAACAGAGTTTGCTCAAAGCTTATGCAACTTGTGAATTGTTTGACGGCTCTTAAAACAATCCTTTTATATGTCTAGGGTTAGCAGAAAAGAAAGCCCAAAGACAAATTCACGGATCCCAAGAAAATCAGATTTGAATTCTGAAATTCTTAAACCTCGACAGATAGAAGGTGTCGAGCAGCTGTCGAGCAGGTGTCGAGCACACCGAACTTTGAACAGCTTCCTTAAGCTCGATAGATACAGCTGTCGTGCCAGCTTTCGAGTTTTAATGATTTTGCACTATCAACTTGTTTTCTTGGACAGACTTGAAGGTTTCAACACTTGATCTTGAAACATGGTTTCTTGAAGTATTTAAACACATCCTAAATCTACCCAAATACAAGTAAAGTGCGTTTTGTCAAAGGATAAGCCAATTACATAAAATCATGACATATGTTCTTAACATGTGTAACACATATGTCCTAACACAAAGAGAGAGAGAGAGAGAGAGAGAGAGAGAGTAGATAAAGAAAAAAAATCAAATGTCATTAGTAGCTGTTAATTGGAAAACAAAGAGGCGGTAAGGAGAAGTAAAAAACAAAATAAAGATGACCATATGGAGAATATTAAAAACTTTACAGTGCAGTAAAATAAACCGTTACATTCACTTAGAAAATTAAATTAATAATCAACAATTAAATACAATCAAAGTACTAAATTTAAATTTAAAACTAATCAAACTTTAACCATGGAAACCATATTTCCAATCATAACTAAAAAAGATATGTTCTCCAGTAATAATAGAAATTGTATAAGAAATCAAGTTAGAAAATTTTAAAATCCTTTTTTTGACATTTCATTTAACCTTATTTATATTATATATATATATACACACACACACACACACACACACACACATATATATATATATATATATATATATATAATTCTCATACACTATTACTTTTTGAAAATCTAATGAACAATGCTACCTCTCATTTAGCGTCTGTATTATGAAAATTATCAATAAATATATGATAATGGTAAGAAGCATTAGAAATGAGATCATTAAAAAAATGATAAAATTAATTAGCAATTATCATTATGGAGTAGTAGTTTATGGTTTTACGCATCTAAAGAAGTGGGATATATAGAGTTTATTTACAATTATATGTAAAGATTCACATTAAATATATGTGTGTGTGTGTGTGTGTGTGTGTAAAGGTTTTTAAAGTTATATGTAAGGTTTTTATTAACTTAAAAGATAATGAAAACCAATTATTAATAACTAAAACAATAATATTATTTAATGAGAATACCAAAAAAAAAAAAAATTTATCACGCATAACACGTGGGTTTGCAACTAGTTATATATTAATTTGAGACTGAAAAGCAAGGGATAAGAAGGCAGTCATCTCCCCTTAAAATCAATTTGATGAGTATTTAAAGGACTTATTTGTTGTAAATGACCGGAACACTAATGAACAAGTTGCAAGATAGCATCTCCCTTTTTCCCTTACTTGGATTGAGTAAGATAACCATACTAAAACTCTATTCCTATTTCTTCCAGATTGAAAAACTATTATCAGTGGTCATCAAAGGTTGGGAATTGAATTACTGTGTTCATAACTAAAAGGAACCTTCATGAGAATAAAATAAATTGAAAATTCCTAGAAAGAAAACCCTTTTTTTTTTTCAAGAATTTTCAAATAGTCTCACTAAAAACTAATAAGGCACAATAGATCAAACACAAACTTCGAGCTTCAGAAATATTTTTTGAACTTGAATCTAATCATATTTTTCATCCAAATTTATAATTTTTTGAAAAAAAATTAATTTGAAATATAAATCATTTTCATTATATTTAAAAATCAAAAACAAAAAATAGTAAGACCCAGATAAAATATTCTTGACTTGGAGACCAAAAACATCCTAAAAATTAGCCAGGAACCATTTTAAAATGAAAACATACGATGGGGTTCACTATCACTTTCAAGGTCTTTATTACTTGAATGAAATTTAAAAATGCTATACCACACAATGACCACAGAGTTAGTATTTTTTAACAAAACAGAAATAGAGCATGCTAACTGCAAGTATACATGTTTAGTCATTCTCTCAAACACCTAGCATGCATGCCCACTAAAACATTGCAACTTAAATAACACAAAGTTATAAACTTTACCGTGTGTATGAATAAATAACACAATTTGATCAAAAAAAAAAACACACACACACACACACACAGAGTAATACATACAAGTTGGACTAAAAGAAACACAAATTAAATGGAAGATATTTGACCAAAAAAAAGCACCTATTAAATTTAAGATTTTATTCTCAATAGTTAACAAACCCATCAAGGGTTTGCAAAAATAAGAAAGAAAAACAACCAAAGTGATACTGACCTCTTTATGCACCCAATCCAAATCGGAAAAAAACTATTTCTGCTCATCAGGAACTGCCTTAACCAAATCTATGCATAGAAATTAACATTATAAAACAACAATAGAAATTACTTATGAAACCACAAATGATATTTGATATTTACAAATCATAGTAATAAAAGTAACATGTTATAGGGTGCCTCAATAAAGTAAAAGTGAATTCAAAGTTAGTGAAAAGCAGAGAGGTTAAAAAAAGACATGTGAACAAAGAGAGATCCTTCTGTGTGAAAGGTTCAAAGGATTTCTCCAAGAACCAAGAAGAAGAAGATGAAGAATTAACAATCAGAGGAATATAAACCATATTGTGCCACTTAGCAAACAACAGATCAGGGAAGAGTAAAAATCAAACCTGAAAATTAAATTAAAATGATTAAGTAAAAGAAAAAGTATCTAACCATTCTTCAAGACTCGACGAAGGTCATTTAGGTGTAGGATTTGATCTTTCTAGGGTTTTCTAGTGACTTCAATCAATAAATAGGAAAATGATTAAAAATCAAAATCATGATTTGAATACCAAACACATAACTCAAGGAGGCAGAGCCATGAAGGTTTGAGAGAGGTGGCTAGAGGGAAGAACCCGTTAATTAGAGATCTCTCTCAAGCGCTCGACAAAAGAAGAACCCGTATGTTTTGTTTTTTGGGTTTTATAGAAAACCTAGATGACTGGTAGTAGGTATCTTATTAAAATTAAATAAACAGACTAGATTAAAACAAGTGAAATTTATAACTAAGATTTAAGTGGGTACCGTACCCTTAAAAAAATATGGGGTACCGTAGAACGACCTAGTGATTATATGTAAGTCTCTCACAATGTGGGTTCTATATGTATATATACCCTCTATATGTGTATATACCCGCCGTATGTAAAACACCTTGTCTTTGGCTTTAATGATTGTCAGTGTTAGAATCTTTGCCAAATTACCTAACCAGGAAGATCCTTAGCTGCACAGACAAAGACAATGTTGCCTAAATGGTCACTGTATTCTCAGCACATCTAAAACTCTAGTGTCAATATTGATAGGCCAAAAATGGATTGACCCCTTGTGATTGAAATTAATTAATTAATTAGTCAAGTTATTAATTAATCAATTTATCATGCAAAGCGCGTGGTAGCATAAACAAATCACCAAACAACTAAATATGCAGCGGAAAATAAATGACACGGTGATTTGTTGACTAATGGGGAAAACCTACACGGCAAAAACCCCACCGGGTGATTTTCAGGTCACCACTCCCGAAACTCCACTATTATCACAACAAGCGATTACAAGTAAAAGAATCTCAAGTACCTTACCAACCTTCAGTTGAACCCTTACCCCAATACCCAATTAGACTTGTTTTGTAGTGACAGTTTCCCTTTTGATGCACGGCTCCCAAGTACGTGACTAACCAATTGTGCGGATCCCAGTACGTGACTTCAATCACCAACTAAGAAGGTTGTTGGCTGCAAAGTTTTTCAGTTCATCCACACGATGAAGATCAAGAAGATGCTTGGTTACAAAACCCTACGGTGTACATACACAACAATTTCTTCAAAAGAAAGAGATGAACTAGGGCAAGAACTTCGTCTGCGGTCACAATTTGCTTGAACAGAGTTTGCTCAATGCTTGTGCAACTTGTGAACTATTTGACGGCCCTTAAAACAATCCTTTTATATGTCTAAGGTTAGGAGAAAAGAAAGCCAAATGACACATTCACGGATTCCAAGAAAATCAGATCAGAATTCTGAAATTCTTAAATCTCGACAGATAGGAGGTGTCGAATAACTGTCGAGCACACGGGCTGAAACAACTTTCTTAAGCTCGATAGATGCAGCTGTTGAACTAGCTGTCGAGCTTTAATGAATTTGCACTTCTCAGCTTGTTTCTTGGACAAACTTGATGACTTCAACACTTGATCTTGAAACCTTGTTTCTTGAAGTATTAAAAACATCCTAGATCTACCCAATTACAAGTAAAGTGCGTTTTGTCAAAGGATAAGCCAATTACATAAAATCATGACATATGTTCTTAACATGTGAAACACATATGTCCTAACAAATATTTAACAAGAAAATTTGCTCTTTTATGTTTTTAAGGCAAAGAAATAAAGACTTGAAATATATGCCTCACATGGCACTGCAAATATTCATGCATTAATGCAAGATGTATTAAGGAAAAAAAATGCAGAAACGGTAATCAATTTCTTGTCAAATAGAACTATGTACTACAAGTCTACAACATCTACAGAAAAGCAGTAATAGAAAGAAGAATTTTAAAGAGCTGCTTTATAGGTCTTCCCATAACACATAGATCTCAATACATAGAAGTGATTTTAGGCATCATGTATCCAACGATTCTATGGTATAAGTTGGAAGTGGAAATCCTTATTTGAGAGAAAAGGTGTCTCATACATCGAATATATGCATTTTCTTTCTCATAGCACGGGTGTTCTACATGCATACTCATACACAGATACACCTTTTTACAAGCACGAAAATTAAATTATAGACCCTAAAGGGTGAGTTGGAATTGGCCTTTACTTTAGGAATCTCCAATATGGAAATAGAACTGGACTCTAGGTTGCTGCATACCTTGTTCTCATGGCACACAGGTCTCTCATGGCGCATGTCTCTCTTGTTACCGCAAGTGATGTACTCTACTTTCTACTTTTGAACTCCTCCAGATTGGTTTGTGCTTTGTTTAATATATGCCAAATATAACTGGTTATTAACCCACAAGATAAAAAGAAGGGAAAAAGAGCTTTCTCTGCACCATAATAAGCCTCTCTCCTGGCTGCCCCCTAACCCTATCTACATTGCCACAGTTTAATTTGCTAAAAACTGTCATAGAATCACCAAATATAGGCTTTAGGTTTCAGAACTTTGGACTTAAATGGTTTCAGAGATTTGGAGACTCATTCCCGGAATCCAAGCTTGGCTATTATATCTAAAATTAGTATTTCTTTTTTTCTTTTTTTAATATATTCTAAGGCCTTGAAGAATGGGAGCATAGAACAAATTCTCCATACTCTGGGACAATGCAACAAGAAAAGAGTTTCACATGCTTGTTGACTTGACAAAGCTACCACATTACACTATTTTGTGACAAACTTGATATCGTCATTATTAAGTAAATCACCAAGACAAAGACAATGCCTTCAAAATTACTCAGTCATTTTCAACGCACAAAAGATTCTCTTGTGGCATATCTTTCACCTTTAAAACTAGTAAGATAACGGCGCAAATATAGCTTTCCTTACATTAACCTGTTACCTATATGGTTTTCACTGACTGTTTTATTGACATAACAATTTAACAAGATACTATGTAATTCTTCAGATTTTTCCAAAAAAATAAATCGATCTGAGCCTCCTCCAATATGATGAAGAGCACAAAATTGGATCCTAGTGCATTTTTTCCCCTAAAATAAAAGGACGTTAAAAATCCACCTAAATCCAAAAACAGACAAACACACATATATATAGACCCCATTTCTCAAAGTTAAATATATACCATTCTTTAACTAAATACAAGACGGAATTAAAATATTTGTTAAATAATTGTGTTCTTATCAGAACAATATGGGGATATACAATTTCTAAGTTCTAATATTTAATATGGTATTCATAGTTTGATCATATAAGTTTGCATATTATATAATATGTTCCACATTATTAGTATGCATGTACTTGATGAGATGATGTCAACCATACAACCATAAGAGTTGTCTCAACAGCCACTACACTTGCAAATGATATGTCTGTCAATGAAACAATTAGCATAGTACTCATGCTGTCATGCATCCACAAAAGATACATAAGACCAAACATTGAATGAATGAACTATATATAAACCCAACTATCAGAGACTGCATTTGATTTCCAAAAGACGGAGTGGTGAATGTCACTAAAGGTCATTCCATGCTGCAAATTGCAGTCTCGTACCATAACAAAAAGTTGTAGATACTGGCTAGGTAGAAGGTCCTGGTAGTGAGCAAAATAAGTCTTTCAAGTTCAAAGTACAGTAAAATAACAAGTTGTACTTTAAGATGTTCCAAAAAGTAGGAATTGACGACTTATGAGTGGCTCTTTCTGAGAATCAAAGCTCAAGAAAGGCTCAACAGATAATGAATTTACAATTTTTTGACCCCCTGGGGAACTCCACCAACTGTTTCTCGAAGTCCCGTGCAAAATGGTTATCAGAAGATATAACTATCTTGTCCAAGGCCACCGCATTCTTGAGCAAATTTTTTATGGCAGGCAGTTGGTCTTCAGCATAACAATAGACTTTAATGCACCTGAGGTGTGATAAGAAACATGGAGGCACTGGGTCCAGTATACCATCAACGTTTTTGCAATTTACAGACAGATCGATCCCCTGAATTTTCATCATAAATCAAATGTTTTAACCATAACAGAACACCATCAAAACAATATGGAAGAGTAGCACAACAGTAAACATTGTATTGCATGTGAAGCTACCTCAGGAAATTCAAGAGTATTCAGACAAGGAAATTTTTCCAGTATCTTTGATAGTGCCACTCTATCAAGATATGTTGGACCGTCATCAAATTCCAAATGCATCACATTATTGAACATAGGAACATGGGGAAGGAGTTCTGCAGCAGAGTTTAGAACCTAAGAAAAGGGTAATGAAATGCATCATGATTAAAAGAGATTTCGGTGGCAAAGAGCAAACAAGAAAAACAAATGCAAGCATGACTGTACAATGGTGGAGCTAGGATTATGATCAGGAGATAACCAATGCATGAAATAACTTAGATTCAAGTATTAACAAGGAAAAAAAAATTAAAAAGAGGGGCGTGGGGGTGGCAAATGAAAGAAAGAAAAAGTAATGCACTTAGAATATCTGCTCAATGACAAAGCCCAGAGTAGAATATAGACAATCCTCTATAATGACATATCTATTTAAAATTCTTTGTCATATTACTTAAAAAGATATTTTCAAAAAGAAAAAAAAAAGAAAAAAAAGAAGACAATCAATAGTATAAAGCCTTCTTTGATCTCTTTTATTATATCAGGTGTTCAGAAAATAAAGCATTTTTTTTATAGATAAGACTACACTTAAACAAGTTTTAACCACTGATTTTGGTAGTATCATCACAAAACTGAAATTATTAACTTTCAAATTATCTGCTTGACAATAAAATGGTTATATTACCAAATGGAAAACATTTTTGAAACAAAAATTAAGTAGGAACCATAAAATGGACAGTCAAACTTAGTTGAAGTGGCATCAACATTAAAAAATGACTGCTAAGTAAAGCCTTTCATTTCATAATGTTTCCTCAGTCACATGTGATTGGTATGATGCTAAAGCCTCTACGTTGACATTAGCTTCATCGTTTAATTTTGCAACTTGTTCAAGGAATTTTCAGAGTGAAAGAAGTGGCGGGGGGAAATCATACCGCTGTTCTGTTGATAAATCACATTGGACGTTGAATATATAATTTTATAAAGAGAGAGGAAAACATACCTCAACAGCACCACGAGAAAGCTTGAGCTTTTTAACGGTAGAGAGCCCACTAAGAAGCCTATACATGCGATAGGCAACTTGTCTTGCTGTCTTACCAGATTCACAAGCATCAATCACTACCCTTTCTAGTGAACATGAGTTATATAAGCAATAGTCATTGCAGAGTGGACCATAGTAAGTAAATGTTTTGAGGCCAGGTCCAAAAATCATGACCTGGCAACCATCCTCATCATCTATTATGACCAGGCAATGAAGCTTGGGAGAAGAAATACTCACAGCTGTGAGATTCACCCAGATACAGTCCTCTAAAAACATTTCCTCAAGGACTGGCAGTCCAGAAAATAGCTTCTGGGTTGAGTAGTCATCCGAAAATGTAACATTTCTAACAGTCAAGATCTTGAGATTTGTGAAATAAATTGTAGGAGGAAGTTTGAGTACACAGGGTATATAAAATCGTAACTTTGTCAGCGTCACACAAGTAAACAAGCAATGAGGCAATGAAAATTGTTCTTCAGATATGTTGAGGTTGAAAACCAACTCTTGAACATTATGCCTTATTGCAGAAGAGATCCATGCTTTTATACGAGATGCATCGCCATCATGTAGCACATCACAATAGAGGGTGAATTTTTTGACATCAGAGGAGTCATGAAGAAGAAGCACTCTCTCCACAAAATTCATGAAAAGTGTTCTCTTAGCCTTTGATCCTTTTATAAAACCAAGGTTTGGAATGGAAGTCCACAGGTATTCCCACCTCTTACAAAGTATGCTTGTTCTAACAGCATCATTTGTTGGAAGTAAGGAAATGATGTATCGAAGAATCTCTTCAGGTAAATTCTCTAAACATTTGGTGTTCCCATCAACAATGCCTCGTTCTTCATTTAGCTTATGTTTTTCTGAACTTTGATTAAGACCACTTTCATCCATTTTCAAATGGTTAGTTGGTCCTAATATAAAAAAAATATATAAAATAAAATAATACTTTGTTAGCTATAGAAATATGTAAAAAATTACACGGTAGAAAAATTTGTAGAAACAAAGATACAAATATTCAGCTAACAACATGAGTTATTCCAGTATTTTCAAAATCTCATAATCTTGACCAGATTGATTGGTCCATATATAAAAACACTCCCATTATGCAATTATTATTATTATTATTATTTTGAGTGGATATTATTTACATTCAGCTAAAAACCTAAAATGCACTTTACACCCTCTAAGTTTAGCATCACTTTTAAATCAGGCTCCTCGCCTTTCAAATCTTGCAATTTACACACTACTATTACAAATATGTCAATTTTCTATCCAAAACAACGTCGTTTTTTGGGTCAATTAACGGGAAGGGTATGAATTGCAAGTTTTCAAAGTCGAAGTCCCATTTTTAGAATTGACTATTACATTTCTACCACTACCAAAATTGAGAAAGTAACTACAAATTCAGAATTTTGCACTTTTATTCCACAGATAAAAGGCCATCAACTTGAGTGATTCTTTGTTTTTTTTCCCAGTTTCTGATTATTAGTTTATTATATCTACAAAGATATATAATATCATGGACATGCTCACACATTTAAGTGTTGCAAACTTAAAACACACCTAAAACATTGTATGTAAATTATTAATTAATTTGAAAAAAAAAAATTAAACTTTTGATTTAGGGAAAATCAAGCATCTAATTAAATATAATTTGATTTTTTTTTTTTTACCAGGGTAAGTTAAGACAAGATAATTATTATAACCATTATCAAGAAAACAAAAGCACATATAAAAGTAGAATCCTCAAAGAACAATGTTTAAGGAAGATAAAAAAAACAGTACTGTTTTTTCATCAATAAAAAAGGAAGAGAAAAGATATGACTAGGTAAGGTAATTACCGTTTATGCCATTGGCAGGAACGAAACGACAGCGTTGTGGTATGGGAATTTGTTTTTTTCAGATGGAGAGGATGAAAAGGTATCTTATTCACATAAATATAGGCTTGTTTTTTATGGCGGGAAATCGTGAGAATAATTCCCTCCAAAGATGGAGAAATGATTTGGTGAGCCTGGGCCCATTACTATGGGCTGATTATTTAGATGTGTGAAGCCCATGTATTAGAAAAATCACTTTTTTTTTTTTATTATTATTTTTTTTTATTTTTTTATCTTGTGACGTCCACTTCTGATGATAGTTCTTTATCATCAGACTAAGATACCAATCAATTTTTTGTGTAGGCAGGGATTGAATGGTGAATGGCGAAGAAAAAATGGTAAGTTAATATGAAAGTGACAGAAAGCTAGTCATAGTCTGACACATAAAATAGTTCTAGCAATTTATGTGGTGCTAGAACTACTCCATATATTACTCAACAAGACTATATTTTTTCTTGTCATTGAACATGTGATGTCAGTTCTTTAATGGTTACTTGGTCTATTGAGGGATAAAGATAAGCTTGCGAGAAGCATTGTGAACCCCTTTGTCGACTGACTCTTATAATTAACAAGTGCCAATATTTTGTAGCTTTGAAAGTGCTAGAACATGAATTGTATATATAGTCAAAAAGTTATAAAAGAAAATAAATGAATTAAAAAAAAAAAAAAACTTTTCTGCTTTTGTAAGACATTTGTCATGGTAAAATTTGTAGATGACTATTTTGTAAGAAAGGATATGTATAGTCGTTTTAGATTTCTATTCTTTTGTATTCATGCATCTTTGTTTTGTATATAAGGAGATTCATTTCATTTGTATATCTCAACAAATAATAGAACTTCATATTTTCATAGTTTTCAATTTGTGTCTGTAAGACAACTTGTCTTGTTTTGATTCCACGAAAATCATAATTATTATATAGTGGTTATGGTGGTGAAGGTTGCGATCAGGGGCGGAGCTGCACTTAGCAATGGGGGGCCATGGCCCCCCCAAATTTTTTTAAAAACTTCATAATGTATGTATATTTTGCAATTGTTTAAAATATTAGACCTTAAAATCAATATTTGGCCCCTCCAAAAAATAAGAGCTGGCCCTTGCAAAAAAGAATTGAACAACTAATTGTTGGGTTCCAAAAAATAGTTGTTAAGAACAGCAAACTATCCACCTTGTAACATAAATAGTTGTTACTTTCAAATTTTTAATTTTTTCCTCTCTTAATTGGTAAGTTTTGTTTGTTGAGTTCAGATAGTAAGTTTTTAATAAAATAAATTTCTCTTAGAGTTATTTTATTTGAGACTAAGTCTTTTTGTTGTTTTTGTTAAGTTTCAAATTGTTTGTCAATACTTAATTAGTTAGTCACAAAGCATCAAATGAAAAAAAAAAAAAACTACACTGAGGATATGTAATGTTAGAGAGTGACACTACTTAAAAAGCAATTTCCTCTTGGACACACACACACAATTTTTATATTTAATTTTCAATTTGGGACTAAGTCTTTATTGTTATTGTTGCTGTTAAGTTTCCAATTGTTTTTCAATGCTTGATCTAGACCAAACATGTTGAAGGAAAAAAAAGTAAAAACTCAACTTGGAGCCGTAGGAGGGCACAAGGTTTATAACTAATTTCTCCAGATAAGGTGAACTTTGAAGCAGGTTAGCTATCCCGGGAAGGTCCCACTTACTCTGTGTCCAATACCAAAGTTTTGAGCTTTGCTAATAGAGATGGCGAACTTTGCATTTTCAATATTTTTAAGATATTAGCAAATCAAGAGAGAAGCAAGAGAGTTTAGCATTGATAACTTTTCAAATGACTGAGAAAGTATGTTTTCATAGCATGTACAGACAAGAATATTGATCATTCTTAGCAAAGAGGAAGACAGTGGGCTTCATTACTGGTTGATACAATGAAGTTATTGACCTTTCTCAGTTTCTTTGGTCGCCACCAAAGAAAAATAGAAAAGACCTAATGGCATGATTTGCACATCCTCAAATTCACAAGGTTACATAACTGGGGTATAAGATCTTATATTGCAAAATTGAGGTGCAGTTACTTTGGTGACTTTAATTACGTACATAATTGTATTAACTAATGCAAAAAAACAATAAATCTTTTACAATAATGGTAACACCCCAAATATTTTTAAAGCAATTTTCTTTTGTAAGGGAATAATATCTATTGGAGTTTATTTTTTTATTTGTGTGTTTAATTATTTTATGGAGGACTTATGAATACTTAAGTGAATTATGGGGTTATTTAATATATATGATCTGATACCCAAGTTATGTCACTATGGGAATTTGGGGATGGTTTAGGCTTGTAAACCTTCCAAATTTGGTAGCTAGGGAGTATTATATAGATCAATGTGCAAGCTAACTATAAATGGTTCTCTTCGTTGATAAGTTGGAAATTTTTTGTAATATACTTACCTTAGTAGTTGAGTCAAATCCTGTCATAGAAGAAACTAAATTGTGTCAGTCCCACAGTTTAATTAGAAATTTTAAAAAAAAAAATCATACTATTCTTGTGGCAACTAATAATGCCATTAGGTCTTTTGTATTTTCCTTCGGTAAACCTCCATTCTATTAGCTAGTAATGAAGCCCATTATGCCATTATCCCCTCTTTACTAGAACGATCAATATTCTCTGTAGATGATATGAAAACATACTTTCTAAATCATTTGAACTTATCAATGCTAAACTGTCTTATTCTCTTGCTTCTCTCTTGATGTGCTAAGGTCTTAACAAAATTGGAAGTGAGAACTTGGCTATCTCTATTGGCAAAGCGCAAATCTTTGGTTTTGGACACACAGCTTGACAAATGGGACGTTCCTAGGATAGCTAACTTGCATCAAAGTTCACCTTATCTGGAGAAATTAGTTATAAAACATGTGCCCTCCTACAACTCTGAGGTGTGTTTGTACCTTTTAGTCAGAACCACCCCATTTTTTTCATTGCTATATTTTACAATACAAAGTTCGTATAAACTTTATAGTATCTTACCACTTCTATTTGATATGTATCACCTTTAAAATATCCAATTTCAAATGGAAATGGTTTTTTTTTTCCTTCTCGAGCCTAATTTCCACTTGCTTTAAGATATAACCCGTTTATTTTTTAAGAAGGAAATTACGTTGCAAATTTCAAATATGTATCCCCTGACTTAATGTTCATCTGTAGTTGGAGTTTCCCCTAGACTTTACCATCGACAATAACTTTGATCACGAGGAGTATTGAAAATCGCAGAATAGAGAATTTGGGTGTTTGTCTTTGCATCTCAAGACTGTTGAGATTGTTGGTTTTGAAGCAAAGTGTTTTGGGTTGAAATATTTAACCAGACTTGTACAATTTCTACTTAAGCATGCAAGGGTCCAAGCTGGTTATATATGGAAAAGCTGAGGCTAATAATCAAAGCCAACTCTTTTAATTTGGAGGCATGCAGATTACTTGAGGTCACTTTACTATTTTTATCGATCATACCAGAGACCCTCTCCAAATGCTGTGCATATGTTCTCCTGAGGATCTATCATAACTTTCATAAACAACAGTTTCTTAATTACTATTAATTCAATTCATGCTTGGAAATTTTCCTTCTTTTCAGAGGACTTTGTGACCAAACTTTTCAATAGCCTATGCTCAAAATATAGTAATGTCATCTTCTTGGCATTAAATCATTAATACAGCATCCAATTCATGGATATAGTTACAGTGATGCCATTTTCTCTTGTCTAATCTCTTTGCTTTGTTTTTGAATTTGAAGTAATTTGATTCAAAGTTCTGTAAACTAAATATCAATTGAACTTTTGGTTTGAATGGCTTGTTGAACGGATCAAACAATAAAATGACTTCAACAGACTTGAAAACGTTGTTATAATCAAATGCTATTTTTTATTTTGTAAATGCTTTGTTTGGATGATATGAAAAGAATTGGGAAGTCTTAGAGTTAGATGTTTGACAGCTTGACAAAAGAGGGAATCATTTTTCATCTCAAGGATCCAATTTGGCATTATAACTCTAAGTTCCATTCTGATTTCTGTCCCTTTTTTCAATATGAATGACTAGTTAACTTATGTAAACAGTTCACTAATAGTTATAGAGATCGGCCTTTTTTTGTCAATTGGTTACATGATGCTGTTCTCCAATTTTTTTTTTAAAAAAATCTTTTACATGTTATAAAATTGTTTGTTAATGTTTTCTGTCATAGAATCGTGCTATTTGATTGAAGCATGATTAAGTCTTTAGAACATGAATTTCAAGGCCAAAATTGATCACTTGAATGCAATTTTTTTTTTCTTGTTGTTGAGAAGAACCTGAATGTAAACTTTTTTTTTTTTTTGGGAGAGATTTTCTCTTTATTATCAAGCCAAGACACTAATCAGTTTTTTATGTAGGCGGGGATTAAACCCCAGATCTCTTATTCAACTATCAGAGACTTTACCAGTTAAGCAAACTGAATGCAAACTTGGTTATTCACTGAGTATTTGATTATTTGGTCCTAAACAAAAAGAGAATTAAGAAGATGCTTGTTTGATTGTTTAAAGAAGAGAAATAAAGTTAGAAACAAATCTTCTTATTTTGGTTTTGGTCCTTATAAATATGCCAAGTCATTTGATGATTGATATTAGAGACAAAGATGAATAAGGCCTTGTTTGGATGTACAAAAATGATCGCTCATCACTTATCACTCTCTAACTTATTTCCTATCGCTAAATAATTCCCAAATATCTCCTAAAACCCGTTTGGCACCTAAAACCCAGTTCTATTTTCAACATCAAAAACTCAAAAAATTGGAATCCATACTTTGACCTATGCTACCCATGCACCTGAACCCCTACCCGGCCCTTATTAACTCCACTCACCCCGAAACCCAACTTTACCAAACCAGATTTCTCCATTTCCCCTCGCAGCCTCAACACCTCCAATGTTCTTTACTCAGTCGTCACCCACCTGCGCCGACGTCGTTGATGATGCCAACTGATGAGGCCGTGAATATCACCAGTGAGTTTGCACGATCCTCGCTCACCAATGCAACCTGCAAGAAGAAGAAAGTAATCTCGCCGTGGGCACCGGTGTGGTGTCGACCAAATACCCTCCGACGGCTAAGTTAGAATTGTTCTCAACTCTAGAGTGCTAGAGAGGGTAATTTATGCGTACCTTGGTTTGTGAGAGTATTGGGGTTTTTATAGTAGTAAAAAGTCGGCTTCTCTTCCTTGGACTAGAAATCTTTTCCTTTTAGGATTCTACTATGAGCAATCCCAAACGTGATGGACAAGCATTTCTTCGTAGAGTGGGCTTTTCATCAAGGCGAATCTTCTAGAATTATCCTTATGCGGACACTCTGATTTTCCTAGGATTCCATCCAATTCCAAACGTGTACACCAAGTATTTTAAGTAATGCTAAGCCCCAAGCCCTTCCTTAATGCCGGCCCATGGGTCCGAATCCGTCAGGCCCATTGTTGCGTGATTTTTGACCCCTTCAGTTGCCCCCTTCACCCTATGATCCGTCAGTATTTTTAAGTGGTCGGATCATTAGAGTGACGGTTAAATACGATTGGGATGATGGTCAGGTATTGTTCATGATGACGGTTGAAATTTGATAAGGTTGACAGTTCTCTAAAGGGTATCATCTGCTGATGCGTGTTTGACAGGTTGTCAACATTTATGAGGCATGCCATGTGTCGCATTTTGATTGGATGGTGTATCGGATCAAAGCGTCGCTTCGTCTTCCGTGCATCCCTCATATATATAATACACCTCTCCCCTTCATTTCCATTATTTTCGGCCAAATATCGTTGTCAGAGCAGAGTCGTCAGCTTTGTCAGAGCACTCCGTCGACAAACCATATCCGTCGATTACTCAACCGTCAACTACAATTTATTAAGTGTGGTGAGTACTTATTCTTATTATTTTTCTTTTGAAGTTTGCATTTCCTGCTTATATTTTTGTTTAGACCCACACACCCGTCAGTACATTTAGACCCGTCAGTACATTTAGACCCGTCAGTCTTAGGTTTCATCGTTAATTGTAGGCAATGTCTAGTGCGTCAAGTAACCAGTCAGTGGTTCGTGACGGGACGGAATACGAGGAGGTATACCCGTCCGGTCATAAAGACCAGGAGAGTCCCGGTGAAGATAGGAGTCCGTCTTCCTCTTCTTCATCCTCAGCAAATGAGGATATGGAGATGGTTGAAGGTTCTTCTGATGATGACGGAGATCAAGCATTGGGATTTGTCGTTGGTGCTGATGGACTTAGGGAGTTCATCATGCTACCAGAGTGGACGGTGCATAATTTCAGATCAATCATCAAGGAGAGACACTTCAGCACTTTTAGAGCAAACTTCCAAATTCCAGATAACATCCCCATCCGTCTACCTTACGTGTCGGAGAAGTGTTATTATGAAGGTGTAGAGGGTGTCGGAGTGTACGAGCAGATGCTGAAGGCCGGACTTCGGTTTCCGCTAAGTACACTTCATAGGGAACTCTTACATTATTTGGGACTGTCCGTCACCCAAATATCTCCGAACGCCTGGAGGGTCTTCATAGCGATGGAGATTCTTTATGGTGCGATGTCAGACGGTGAAAGGAGGTTGACGGTGCGTGAATTCCTTCATTGCTACCGTCCGGACGAGATTGATAGATCAAAGGGGATGTATAGTTTTGCTTGTAGAAGCCCATTGTTGAAGGTTATCTTTGAGACCCCCGACTCAAATAGAGATTGGAAGAGTCGTTACTTCTTCCTTGAGGGTGACAGATGGATGAACAATCCAGGGGAGACGGAGTACATGCCCGTCGACACAACTTGGGGAGTGATACAATCATCTCGTATGCATCCGTCAAATTTTGTAATCCTTTTCATACCCGTCCATTAGCATTGTTTTTCTAACCATCTTCAGTCTCTGCAGGTAGACGGCGCCCACAAGTTAGTCTTGACGAGTACAGTTTTCTTGAGAAGATCTTCCAAAAGACTAAGCCGGAAGAAAGGACTTGGGCCAAATTGGTGAACCCAAAAACAATACATTGGTACTGTGACGGTCCTGAGCCTACTCAAGAGGCCATTAAATACGACGAGAGGATTCATAGACGTAAGCCCGTCAACTTTTTTAATTTACCAACTTGTTTTTATTGCTTGCAAATAACTCCATCCGTCATATTTTGCAGAGATGGAGGACGCAAAGAGGAGGGCACTGATTAAGTCACAGGCCGTCAGGCAAAAAGTGACGGGTGAGGTTGTCGTGCCCAAGGGGACGGTGTCGGCGGCAAAAAGAAAACAGCCGTCCAAGTCTGACCGTCCGCCTAAGCAACAAAAAATACCCTTAGAGCCCGTCGTTGGATTGATGGCTGAGGGTGTTAAGACCGTCACCCCAGCTAAGCATGGGGTTGGCAAGGGCCTAATGAAGGCTCCGTCCACCAGCCAGGAGAAGCCTCCTCCCCTTCTCCGTGACGACTCAAAATTTGCTTTGGAGAGGCTTACGTCGATTATTTCCTCGGAGGACTACGAGGACCTGGGCAATCACTCGACGGAGGCCATGGGGGAGACGGGTCTTTTTGCCGTTGCACAGGTAACTTTACCTGTTGGTTTGAGTCCATCAACTTCTCTTTGCTTCATTTTGACACCCTTTTTTGTTTATTTCAGTCGTTGGTTATGATGAAGGGCCTAATGGACCGGTGTTTAAACCGAGAGGCAACTCTGGAACGTGTACGGGCAAAGGCAAAGCAGACGGAAGACGAACTCAGTCAACTTCATAAATGGAAGTATACAATGGAAAAGAAGTTTGACTTGTGTGAGCAGGAGAGAAAAGAGCTTGAACAGAGGACGGAGGAAGCTGGGAAGGCCTTGGAAGCCAAAGACCAGGAAATAGAGGTCTTGAAGGAAAAGCTCCGTCAGGCCAAGGAGGATGCGGTCCGTGAGTACCGAGACTCCGACGCTTTGTTAAGAGAGCTGGGGGGTTCGTTCCTTCAAGGCTTTGATGACGCACTCCGTCAGCTCAGAAAAGCCTATCCTGAACTGGACGTATCAATGATAAACGTCAATGATCAGGATCAGACGTCTGTTATGCCCGCCGCTTCAGAAAATACGGATGACCTTTTTGGTGACGATGTGCTTCAGGGTGACGGGGAGTCAGTCCCGTCAAAGGATGTCCAAGATGCCGGCCTAGACAAAGTAGACTGATACTTAATATCTTGTAATCTGTTTTTTGAACACAATCCGTCCCTTCTTTTCTGTATTAAACAATTGCCCACCTGGGCTTTTTTATCCGTTTATTAATGTTTTTATTTTATTTTTATGCTTACTTTTACTGTTTGGCACTTCCTTACATGCCCGTCCTTATGAAGATGAGAGTATTTTAGCCAATAGTTTAATCCGTCCACTTTGTGGAGTTCAATGATATTTCACTATTATTGACCTTGTCCACCCTTGGTGACCCGTCCTCCATGAGGACTTGTTACATCATTCTTTGGGTGGTCCGTCCAAAGTTATTTTTGTTACGCTGATCCGTCAACTTTGTGAACTGTTTTCACTCATTGATCGATCCGTCCATTCTTGGACTTTATAGGGTAGTTCACCCTTTTTGTGACCCGTCCACTTTGTGGATAGTGATCCGTCCACTTTGTGGACAGTTTTTTCACACCTTGAGTGATCCGTCCGTTTTTGGACTTTATGGGGTAGTTCACCCTTTTTGTGATTCGTCCACTTTGTGGATAGTGATCCGTCTACTTTGTGGATAGTTTTTTTTTTTTTTTTTTTATTCATTTAGTGATCCGTCCATTTTTGGACTTTATAGGGTAGTTCACCCTTTTTGTGACCCGTCCACTTTGTGGATAGTGATCCGTCCACTTTGTGGACAGTTTTTTCACTCCTTGAGTGATCCGTCCGTTTTTGGACTTTATGGGGTAGTTCACCCTTTTTTTGTGATTCGTCCACTTTGTGGATAGTGATCCGTCCACTTTGTGGATAGTTTTTTATTCATTTAGTGATCCGTCCATTTTTGGACTTTATACGGTAGTTCACCCTTTTTGTGACCCGTCCACTTCGTGGATAGTGATCCGTCCACTTTGTGGACAGTTTTTTCACTTATTGAGTGATCCGTCCGTTTCTGGACTTTAGGTAGTTCACACTTTTTGTGATCCGTTCACTTTCCGGATAGTGATTCGTCCACTTTGTGGACTCCGTTGCCTGTATTAATTCGTAATAAACATTTATGTGGAAAATCGAAGTTGTGTTTGAATCTTCTTTAAAGAAAATTTATTTCTAGAAAAAGTACCTGCCCCCTTGGGCTTAAAAAGGCACAAAAAGATTGTAGCAAAGGTGAAAGAAAAGCTTGTAAATTGTAGCCAAAAAATAAAATGAACTTGGAGATCGCCGGTTCCCCATGTTTTTTCTACTGGTAGTATTTCCGAAGATGCTCCGTGTTCCAAGGGTGATGCAGCTTTTGTCCGTCAATCGTTTCAAGGTGGTAGGTGCCCTTTCTTTGCCATGACGCGATCCTGTAGGGTCCTTCCCAGTTGGGGCCGAGCTTTCCTTGTGAAGGATCTCTAGCGGCGCCCATTACTTTTCGTAGTACAAGATCCCCGACCTGGAAGTCTCTGTGCCTCACTTTGTTGTTGTAGTGTTTCGCCATGAGGTTTTGATAACGCGCCAACCTCTGCTCCGCTGCTGCTCTGACTTCATCCATTAGATCAAGCTGGAGGCGCATAGACTCTTCGTTTTTATCTTTGTCTTAGCTCTCCACCCTGTAGCTCGTGAGACCCACTTCAGCGGGAATGACCGCTTCGGCTCCATATGCAAGTCGGAACGGTGTTTCTCCAGTGGGAGTTCTTGCTGTGGTTCTGTATGCCCACAGGACGCTAGGTAGTTCGTCCGGCCAGATTCCCTTTGCCCCCTCAAGACGGGTCTTGATTATTTTGAGCAGGGACTGGTTTGTGACCTCGACTTGCCCATTCGCCTGTGGATGTGCGGGTGACGAGTAGTGATTCTTGATCCCTAGCTCCGAGCAGAAATCTCTGAATGCGCTGTTGTCGAATTGCCTACCGTTGTCAGAGACCAGCACCTTGGGTATCCCATACCTGCATATAATGTTTCTCCAGACGAAGCTCCGGATGTTTTTCTCTGTTATTCTGGCTAAGGCTTCCGCCTCGACCCACTTGGTGAAGTAGTCTATGCCGACTACCAAGAACTTCAGCTGCCGGATAGCCGTTGGGAACGGGCCCATGATATCAAGTCCCCATTGCGCGAATGGCCAGGGTGCCGTCATAGGTGTCAGTTCTTCGGCCGGCTGCCTGATGAGATTGCTAAACCTTTGGCATCTGTCGCAAGATTGGACATAGGATTGCGCATCCTTCATCATTGTAGTCCAGTAGTATCCTGCTCGGATCAATTTGTGTACTAGTGATCGTGCGCCCAAGTGGTTCCTGCAGATACCCTCGTGTATTTCTCTCATCACGTAGTCTGCTTCCTCTCGGCATAAACACCTCAAGTACGGTCGCGAGAAACCCCTTTTATATAGGACGTCTTTTATCAGCACGAAACGCGAGGCCTGAACCTTTAGCTTTCTTGCAGCGCCCTTTTCTTCTGGTAACACCGTAGCCCTTAGGTAGGAGATCAATGGCGTGGTCCAGTTATACTCAGTGTTTACCACTTGCATATTTGTTCCGTTATCGATAAGTGGGGATATTTGGACGAATGATAATACCTGTTCAGGAACCAGCATGAATTCGGCAGATGCAGCTTTTGCTAGGTGGTCAGCCCATTCGTTCTCTTCTCTTGGGATCTGAAAGAATTCGACTTCGAGGCTGTTGGTCTGGTACTTCACTTCTTCCAAATACCTCCTCATTCTATCGTTCTTGCATTCGTAGTCGCCTTTGATCTGATTTGTTACCACTTGTGAGTCGTAGTGGGCAATTATGCTTTTTGCTCCTGCGGCCTCTGCAAGGTCTAGCCCTGCTACCAAGGCTTCATACTCTGCCTCGTTGTTGGTCGTTGGGAAATCCAACCGGATCATGCATTGTATCGTGTCCCCCTGCGGAGTTTTAATCACTACTCCGGCTCCTCCGGCTCTTCTGTTTGAGGATCCGTCGGTATAGATACTCCATTGTTCCTTGTTTTCTATCAGCTGATCCTCCCCGAGTGTGAATTCGGCAATGAAGTCAGCTACTGCTTGCCCTTTGATGGCCGTCCGCGGACGGTACTAGATATCGAATTCGCTAAGCTCTATTGCCCATAAGGCCATTCTCCCTGCTGCTTCTGGGCTATCCATGGCTTTTCTCAGTGGCTTGTCTGTTAAGACAATGATCGTATGCACCTGGAAGTATGGCTTAAGTCTCCGTGCGGCGATTACTAACGCGAAAGCCAATTTTTCCATCTGAGGGTACCTCTCTTCTGCTCCACGGAGTGCGCAGCTTGTAAAGTAGACGGGTTTCTGTATGCCGTCATCCTCCCTTACCAATGCCGCGCTTACCGCGGCACCCGATACTGCCAAATAAAGGTAGAGTTTCTCACCCTGTACGGACGGACTGAGCAGTGGTGGAGACGAGAGATAGGTTTTCAGGTCGTTGAAAGCCGTTTGGCATTCATCCGTCCACTCAAATGACTTTCTCAGTGTGCGGAAGAATGCCAAGCACCTGTCCGTCGCCCTTGAGACGAACCTGTTTAAAGCCGCGATCTTTCCATTTAGACTTTGGACCTCCTTTATCGTCCTTGGTGGTTCCAACTCCATTATTGCCCGTACCTTCTCCGGGTTGACCTCTATCCCTCTTTGGGATACCATGTAACCCAAGAACTTCCCCGCTGTTACTCCGAATGCACACTTGTTCGGATTCAGCTTCATGTTGAATGATCGGAGTGTATCGAATGTTTCTCTGAGGCCATCTAGGTGATTTTCTTCGTGCATGCTTTTAATCAACATGTCGTCAACATAAACCTGAACATTCCTGCCGATCTGATGTGCAAACATCTTGTTCATTAGCCTTTGGTACGTTGCTCCAGCATTTTTGAGTCCAAAAGGCATTACCTTGTAGCAGAATAGTCCCTGACTCGTGACAAAAGAGGTCTTCTCCTGATCAGATTCGTCCATCATGATCTGGTTGTAGCCAGAGAAAGCGTCCATGAAACTTAGAAGCTGGTGTCTTGCAGTTGAATCCACAAGGGTATCTATCCGTGGGAGCGGGTAGCTGTCTTTGGGGCAAGCCTTGTTGAGATTCGTGAAATCTACGCACATCCTCCAGCTTCCGTTGGCCTTTTTAACCATCACGACGTTTGCCAGCCAGTCGGGATAGTATACTTCCCGGATGAAACCTGCCTTCAGTAACTTCCCAACTTCCTCGGCTATGGCCTTATCTCGTTCCTAGGCGAAGACTCGCTTCTTTTGTCGGACTGGAGGGAAGGAGGGCGACACATTCAATCTATGGACCATGACTGAGGGGTCGATTCCTGGCATGTCTTCATGATTCCAGGCGAAGACATCTTGGTTATTTCTTAGGAAAGTCGTGATCATCTGTCGTATCGGCCAACTGGCTAGTGTGCCGATTTTTGTTGTTCGTTCAGGCCGTGTGTCATCAAGTCTTACTTCTTCCAGCTCTTCGACTGGTTCTGCTAATGCTCGCTGCTTCCCGATACACATCGTCTGCTGCTGATCCTCCATCTATAACATGGCAATATAGCATTCTCGTGCTGCTACTTGATTTCCCCGCAGTTCTCCTACCCCATACTCCGTCGGGAATTTGATCATGAGGTGGTATGTTGAAGTTACCGCTTTCCAGGAATTGAGAGTGGGTCGTCCGAGGATGGCGTTATAGGCGGACGAGCAGTCAACCACGAGAAACGTTATCTCCTTTGTGATCTGCTGGGGATAGTCACTTGCCGTCACAGCTAGCGTTATTGCACCCAATGGGAATACCTTTGTACCCCCAAATCCTACGAGTGGGGCGTTCGTTGGGGACAATTGTTCCCTGTCAATCCTCATCTGCTGGAATGCCGGATAGTACAGGATGTCGGCTGAGCTGCCGTTGTCAACGAGGACCCGGTGCATATTATAGTCCCCAACCTGGAGGCTGACTACTAGCGCGTCGTCATGAGGATGGTGAAGTCTCCGCGCGTCATCTTCTGAAAAGTTTATGACGGGGTTACTCATTCGCGGCATCTTTGGTACGGATCCTGTAAGTTGGACGCTATGGACCATCCTGAGGTAGGTTTTGCGGGCTTTCTTGGAAGATCTGGCTACAGTTGTGCCCCCTACAATCATTCGGATATCTCCTATTAGTGGTCTAGGGCGCTCGTTCTCTCGTCGGGGGGCCTGTTCTTCCGGTGCATCAGTTTTTTCCCTGCTAACGAACCTCTGTAGCTTCCCCTGCCTGATTAGGGCCTCAATCTGCTGCTTCAGGTCATAGCAGTTAGATGTGTCGTGCCCGTGATCTCGGTGAAAGCGACAATACTTGTCTCTCGGTCTTTTGTTGGGGTCTCCCTTCAACTTTCCAGGGAAGGTCAAAGCTCCTTCATCTTTGATTTGCATCAATACTTGGTCGATCGGGGTGGTTAACGGGGTGAAATTGGTGAATCTCCCAGTGGGGGGTCTGGAGCGCTTTTCTTCGCGTTGATCCCCGGTTCTAGCAACCTTTTGTCCCCTATCTTGTCTCGTGTCCTCCTGCCTTTCCCTCTTCTTTGGCCTTTCCTCACGGGCCAGCAGCGCATCTTCTGCATTCATGTACTTAGTAGCCCTGTAGAGAACGTCCGTCATGGTTTTTGGGTCATTCTTGTACAAGGAAAACAAGAACTTACCCTTCCGCAGTCCGCTAGTGAACGCGGCCACGAGTATTTTATCGTCAGCTTCATCAATCGAAAGGGCTTCTTTGTTGAAACGTGTTATGTAGGCTCGCAGTGTTTCGTTTTCTCGCTGCTTGATGTTCATTACGCACGCGGTGGACTTTTTGTATCGATGTCTGCCTATGAAGTGTGAGGTGAACAGGGCGCTCAACTCCTTGAAAGTATTGACGGAGTTCGGTGTTAACCTACTGAACCAAATTCTTGCAGGCCCCTTCAGCGTGGTCGGGAACGCCCTACACATAATCTCGTCAGGTACACCCTGAAGGTGCATCAGTGTTTTGAAAGTCTCTAGATGATCAAGTGGATCCTTGACCCCATCGTAACTTTCGATCTGGGGCATCCGGAACTTCTGTGGCAGGGGGAATGAGTTGACGGGCGTGGTAAACGGTGAGTCTGTCCTGTTCACCAAGTCATCAAGATCAGAAGATACTCGCCCCTTGAGGGCGTTCATCATGACCTCCATTTGCTCCTTCATCGCCTGCATCTCCGCAACGATTAGCGGAGGGGCAAAATCCATGAGAGACGGAAGGCTCACGTTTTGCCGCTCCGGTCGGCTTGGGGCGTTGCTGCCCTCTGGCTTCTCCTGCTCCCTTCGCTCGGCGCTGTTTCCTTCCTGGTTTTGCTCCTGAGGGTTAGGTCCTGCCTCCTTTTGGCGTAGCTGCTCCTCCAGATCATGGTTTTGCTTTGTGAGTCGTTCTACCGCCGTCATAAGAGTCTGGACCTGTCTTTCTAATGCAGTAGATCTCAGTGGATCCTCCTTTTGCGCGTTGTTGGTGGTAGCCATCGAGTGAGTGAGTACCATGCAACTCTTATGTCCGGGAGGCGATGATCTGGCTTAACTTCTTCACTTCCCCACAGACGGCGCCAACTGATGAGGCCGTGAATATCACCAGTGAGTTTGCACGATCCTCGCTCACCAATGCAACCTGCAAGAAGAAGAAAGTAATCTCGCCGTGGGCACCGGTGTGGTGTCGACCAAATACCCTCCGACGGCCAAGTTAGAATTGTTCTCAACTCTAGAGTGCTAGAGAGGGTAATTTATGCGTACCTTGGTTTGTGAGAGTATTGGGGTTTTTATAGTAGTAAAAAGTCGGCTTCTCTTCCTTGGACTAGAAATCTTTTCCTTTTAGGATTCTACTATGAGCAATCCCAAACGTGATGGACAAGCATTTCTTCGTAGAGTGGGCTTTTCATCAAGGCGGATCTTCTAGAATTATCCTTATGCGGACACTCTGATTTTCCTAGGATTCCATCCGATTCCAAACGTGTACACCAAGTATTTTAAGTAATGCTAAGCCCCAAGCCCTTCCTTAATGCCGGCCCATGGGTCCGAATCCGTCAGGCCCATTGTTGCGTGATTTTTGACCCCTTCACCAACGATTTCTTCCTCCCTCCTCCTCCCTGAAACCGAACCCACAACAACATCATAACGTCCTTCCTTCGTCCTCGGTGCCGAAACCAAACCCAGCATTAAGTTCCATTCGTGCTTTGCTCCTCGATCCCGTCGTTGTTGTGTGTATCCCAGCCCGATCCTTGCCCCGTGAAAGTTTCGATCACCGTCATAACTCCGTGGGTATTTCTTGTTCTTTATTCAATTTTTTCAATACATAATAAAATTGATAACACAAATTTCACTGTCAATGTGTAATTATTATATGTGGGTTCTTCAATGTTGTGTGTATCCCACACCGATCCTTGCCCCGTGAAAGTTCCAATCACTATTGTTCCTCTGTGGGTAACTTGTTCTTTATTCAATTTTCGTTAATACATAAAAAAAATTGATAACACTTGTTCGCTGTGAATGTGTAATTATTATTTATGGGTTCTTGAATATGTCTTTACTTCATTCTGTAGCTTTAGTGTTTGATGATTTACTTCAGTCGATTTTCCTATTTTTCTTTTGTGTTCTGTACAAAATGTGGTACTATTGTGTGGTGGTACTCTTCTCATTGGATAAGGAAAAAAAAAAAAAACTGAAAAATGTTATAAGTTAAGCATAATAGATTGCATTACTAGCAACAATCTTCAATTATTAAGAGAGACACAAAGAGCCACATTATTGTCAGAAGTAGTTTGTGTGTGTTAAGATTAATTTTTCTCATGAAGTATGCTAAATTCATTGTATATTTTGGTTCAGAATGTTGAAAAAAAAAATTCGTTCGACCCTTTTCTAAGGTTGACGGAAATTGCAACAGTCGCAGTGTATGGCCAGTTGGGCCTGTGTCAAATACTATAACAAAATAATCCATTGTTTGCACCAATCTGCAAGAAGTTAGTCCATGCAGGTAAATCAGAAAAATATATGTAAATAAATTAAGTAGGTTAACAACATTTAAAGGAAGTCTACAAAGAAAGAGCAAAAATTTCTGAGGCCATTGTTTCAAAAAGAAGATGCATAAGCGTCAATAGGCCACTCAAAATTGATGCTGGGCTGTGACCTGCTGGGTACTCTTGCAAATAATGTATCACATAAATATGCTTAATGTCTTCATTTTCATTTTAGTTTATATGCTACAAAATGTTATATACACTTGGATATGGTTAAGAAAAGTTAACCTCAAGATCTCTTGCAAACAACTTGAATAAAATATTAAATTAAATATCTCCTTTACAACCTACAAATTGTCCAAGACTCCAATTCTATGATTAGGTATCATAATATTGGAGAGTACGTGAGAAACAAGTATGAAGATAGCATTAATTCATAAAGTGATAAAGTAATTAATAACACTTGTTGTTGTGGACTGCTATATAAGTTGAGCATAACAATTTCTACTATTTGCCCTGTCTGTGTTGTTTTGTATTCTTGGGGGCGACGCAGACAATGTCTGAGGCCAATAGTTACAGCTCCACTTCTAGTTGGCATATGTGCGACATGTTGAGCATAACAATTTTTACTATTTTCCTTGTCTGTGTTGTTTTGTATTTTTAGGGGCGGCGTAGACAATGTTTGAGGCCAATAGTTACAATTCCACTTCTAGTTGGCATATGTGCGACATGGACCGATGTGTGCTTAGGACGTCCCTATCTCCCCATAATTTTGAAAGGAGGTTTTATGGATGTCAGCATTGATTGCCGATTTGTATCATATCCTTTTAGTATTGTACTATATTTTTATGTAAACTTCTGAATCGCCTTAGTTGCCCATCATATATATGGTATGAATTTTGTTGCAGGACTTCGATCAACATTGTAAGTTGTTTCAATGGTTGGACAAGAACACATGTCCTCGTGGTCGTGAAACAGCACCAATTGTGTGGGAAAGGTTTACAAGGCTGTCAACTGAGGTTGAGGCCGCTAGAAATGAGAAGGATAATGCCCGCGCAATGGAAGCAGAAGCACGGGAGCGGGAAAGGATAGCAAAGTGCAGGGCTAAAAAATCTAGGCTCGCACTCCGGATTGCTGAAAAGAAAGTGTACAAGTATAGGGTGGCTTTATTTATGTCCTAGATTGTACTTGGGGTGTATTTTGTATTTTCTACTGTATTTAGGAGCCATGGACAGACGCAACTGTGCCTGCCATGATTTCATTTTCGATCATGTTCGATATGTTTGACATTGTTTCCATGGCATGTTTTATTAAGCTATATATTTAACAGTAGTTGGAAGGGGGGGGTACCATTTTGGACATTTCTTATAATGCAATTAAGTAATGCCAATATATATATATATATATATATATATATGTTGGAAAGAAGCCTGCCATGTATTAATTGCTTATGGATCAATGAAATCTATGTACACCTCTTGACAAAACCGACAGCATCATAACAAGTTTATAATTATACCAATACTATGGTAGATACATGTGCGCGTTACAAAACCTATAGTTCCAAAATAGTGCAATAACGTTACATAATTATGCCGATAATATATTACACGCATGCATGTGCACGTTGTGATATAGTTGCAAAATAGCACAATAATGTTACATAAATAACTAATCCCTACATCCGCTTACATAAACGCTAATTGCTTGACATAGGCTACCAAGTTCATAAGTTGCAAAATCAATAGCGTTTACAATGCAACAACATGAAAGGTCAATGGCCACAGGCAACATAATCAGCCCACATTGCGTCAGTTATATCATCCCTAAATTGGGCCATGAGTCTTTTCTCTTCATCCGACATTTCCATTACATGCCTTTGGGTTGCTGAGCTACTTGATGCTCCAGTATTGTCATTGCCCTTGCTATTGGAATCACCTCCTTCAACCTTAGTCTCCCCCCATGAGCTGAACAGTTCATCACCCCGGTTGTTAATGCGTATGAAATTGTGCAGGGCATAGCACACAATAATTACGTAATGCTGTCTACTTCACTCGAAGTTTGGCATTAAATTCAGAATGGGGAAACAGGCATTTAGCACTTCAAAAGATCGCTCAATAACCATCCGCAAGGACGAGTGTCTATAGTTGCACAGCTCTTTCTTGGATGTTGATCGTCTATTGCTCGAGCGGAACTCCTGAGCATCGTACCTAGTTGACTTGTGAGGGGGAAGAAAACTAGTGCCAATTGGAAGACCCGAATCGACCAGGTAGTATGACCCTACACACACACACAACCAGCCAGTATGCACTTATTACTTTCATAAACATATAACAAACTCCGAATAACAAATAAAGTCATAGTAATGGATAGTACCCGTTGGTGGCCATGGGAATCCATGCTTTTGGTCACTGATCGCTTTGTCGAGCACCCTTGAGTCATTGGCATTGTCCTCCCACCCAGCATGGACATAAGTGAACTGCATGTCCATGTTACATACACACAACACATTAGTTGTTATAGTATTCTTGCGGCTCCTGTGTGCCTAAGTCGCATTTGCAGGAGGTCGGGCGCTCACGTGTGTGCCATCAATCACTCCTACACATTTCTACACATGAAAGTTTCCATCAATCTTAGGTACCATCAATCTTATTTAAGTAGGGGAATTTATTGTACCTCGAACCATGGCCAGTACTTGTTCACTTGAAGATGTTCGGGGAGGTCCACGATATTCGGATCAGGTTTAATCAAATGCTTCGCATATGAGTGGACAGCCCGCAACGCCCAACGAAAATGTCGGGACACGGTTTTAGTTGAGTTCTGAAACCTGTCTACAACACATTTGTAGCAGGTGTTATGCCCAAGTATGTACAATAACATGGCTACTGCCTAGGTGGCATTTACCCCACCCTGCTCGTCCCTCAAATAACCACGCTGATTTAACTCCTCCACTAAATGATTTAGTAATGGACGTGTCATGTGGAACATCTCATAACACTTAAGTGGATTACCTTCATAGAGTTCATCCATATATCCACTGCCAGTTAACATACTTGTACGCATTGGTTGTTTATTGAAATGCCGCTGCATGTAGGCATACATCTCCCCGACTATAGGATTCACTAAATTGAACTCTGATTCTTCTTCGCTATCACACTCTGAATCTATTCAGTCATCGTCATTATCTTCACCGGCATTATTAGAATCAACATCGTTGAAGTAGGCATCATCAAAGTCATACTGTAGGAATGTATCTAACCATTCGTTTCTCGATGCCATAAGTGACTTACCCAATGCAATAACACACTTTTCAGCTAGGTTATGAAAGGCAAGATATAAAAATAGATACATTATTGTCAACAATCTACACCTCAACCTGTAATCCAACCATAAAATGAACCATCAACATAGGAAATACCTCTTAAAATATTCCTAATGTAAGGACCTGGTTTGGACTCCTAGTCCAACGGAGGTATGGACTTAAGCCCAAAAAGCCCAAAACAATAAATTTGTAGAGAATGGGTAGGACAGGGCTTTAGTGAATTAAGTAACGGACCAATAGATTTTGATGACAAAGGCAGAGAAATAATAGTAGTTTATTAAGGGGACATGTCCTCGGATTAGTCCGAGGGCATTGATTCTTAAATATTGCTCTTTTAACTTTTCACAGGTTTGATTCCGTGTTGCTATGGCATTTTCCTCTTTTCTTCCCCCCCCCCCCCCTCCCCCCCTCTCATGGAGGGTCTCTCACATTATATAGCCCTCTTTGGGCTATCTTGATCCTATATTTGTTGATCATTTGAGCCCTTACTTAAGTACCTGTCCCATCAGACACCCTCTCTGATTTTCTGTGAGTTGCGGTAGCCAAGACAGTATTGTTCAGAGGTCTTCTCCATATAAATGTTGCCAGAAAAGTAGCTGTAGTGCATTTAATGTGGTGGTAGTAGCTTTTCCCTTAGATATTTTCGAGTTTCCTTCCTTCTTGCACGTTTATGAGGTACGTTCTTGTCACTGAACCTTCCTAGAAGGTCGCCTTGATCATTAGGATATGTGTTTGACCTACTCTTAGCTGGTCCGAGGAGACACTCCTTCTCGGACTACCTTCCCATCCATGCTCTGTTCATAAAGTCTTTAACTCAAACCATTTTGTACTGCTTGCTTGTCTTTGGATTGCTTACCTCCTCGGACAGGACCCAAGGCCTAATATGTGATTTGGGCCCTTAACCCCACACCTAATAATAACATCATCTGAATGTGTCTCCATAGCGTATCATTAAATGAAAAATTACAAAAGCAAACCAAACAATCAACCATAGATTATAAATAATGAAACCCTACAACCTGAACAACTTCATCAACGCCTAACCCAACAATCATCCTTATAAAATAAAATAAATAAATAATTAACAAACCCAACAAACATCCATAGATTAATAAAAGGCAAACCCTACAATCATCCATATTTCATAGACTCCTAATTCAACAATCATCGTTATAAAATAAAAAAATTAACAAACCCAACAAACATCCGTAGATTAATAAAAGGCAAACCCTACAAACATCTAAAGTTCATAAATAAAACAAACCCAACTATCATCCTTACAAAAGAAAAAAATAAAACAAGCTCAAAAGTCATCCATAGTTTTTAAAAAGCAAACCCGACAAACATAAGGTCATAGTGTTCTCCTTAATAGCGAAATACAACTACTTCTAAGTACTACATAATAAGCAAAAACAAAAGTCAATCCTCCTCTGGGTTAAGAATGTCCTCCATCCACGTCTTCCTCCTATGCTCTGGCATGCCCATAAACACCACCTTATTATCCTTTTGTTGCAGAGCTTTTGAGATCTTCACATATGCCTTGTTCCCAAGATCCTCGTCCTTACTAAGCACCTCAATTACCTTGCCAAGTGAACAAGGATCACCTCCAACTACGGATTGAGCAAATTGTTCAAATGTACCACTTGACTTGTCCCATTAACCACTAAACCTCTCCCTTGTCATTGCGGTGTACTCCTTTAGGGCCACAGTCATGTCACTTACCTTATATGCTTTCTTTGAAACCTTCTTACCCTTGCCACTTGCATCTTGCACTGGACATTTTCCAGCACTTTAGGTTTGGTCTTCAACCTCAATATCCTCCACAGTCTAAGGGACACTTTCCAAGTTTGGAGTGTAATAGTCATTATCCAGATGGGTGGGCGCACTTTCATTTGCAAGTTCTTCCTCTAGGGCATGCTCTTCATCATTGTCTAGGGTAGGAGTGTTTGAAGAGATCTGCAGGTTCCCAGTTGTAGTACTAGGGGCAAACAACTGTTGCAACTTGTCGTAGTCTAAACATCCCTGTTTCCATAAGTTTGCTGCCTAATGATTGCCCTGTAGCATCATTGGAAACATAATTTAAAAAAAAAAAAAAGTAGTTCATACAATACCAATTTCTAAGAAATTTCCATAATTAATTAACTGCAATAAGTTACATAAATAATAAACAACAGTAAACATACGGCCACCATATGTGCCTAAACCTTGTCAGGCCTAGTAACTGTTTGGGTGCTCTCGTCCCACCCCAAACTTGTATGTTTAAGCAACTGACTCCACTTGCGTTATTTTAGTCGGAACCTATTGTGCTTTTGAAGAACTTTCTTAGGGAGAAAATATTTTCCAATTCGCGTATTGAGTTCGGTTATAATTGTTTGCCACATAGGACTCTTAAACACACCATTCTCCATATTACCCTTTAGTTGTTCCTCCAACATAATCTCAATAAATATATGTTCTACATGGGGAGGCCACATTTTGTCATCCGCCTCTTGTGATTCATGTGCCATCTAATTCAAATATCTCATGTGGTAAGCTCAAGACACATTCAATAAATAGGTAATTTTAAGAATTGATATGTAGGAGTTTCATGTTTGTGTTGCCAAGTAGGTTTACTTATCCACATATACACACTAGAAAAATATTCCACACTTATATCAACACGGATAAACAAAAGTATTAAACGAATCTAATAAATAGCGGTAATATATAATCCGCTATCATACGGTAGTACATGTACAGTGTGACCAGATATACAAAAAGCTGGAAGATCGAAGCAATGAGTTAGTAAACTTAGTGGTCACAAATAGGAATAGGTTAGTGCATGCTAAAGTAGATGCTAATCAAAATAAACTAATCTACCAAACATAATGGGAAAAAAATATGTCAGCAGAATCACAAAAGGAACATGCACTAAATTGCTTCAACCAGACATCCGTCTCTTAATAAGGCAGATTAGGAAACAATCGGTCTGGAGAGGCCACCGGGTCAACATTCCCAAAGTGACCATACCTACAGACAGTCGTGACTGTGCGATACCACCTTTGGAGTGAAGCGAACTTCCTAAGCACCTGCCTCCTGGTAAAAGCCTTGCTAGTCTGGGCATTGAGAGTGTGTGTGATCACCTCCCAAACATGGTCATTGGTAGAATGGCGATACATATTCCTAAGCATAAATTGTCCAAACACAAGATCACATAACTCATCAACACAATCCTCATCCCACCTTCTCAAGTCCGCAGCCATCTTAAACAACAACACACACATCTCATATGCAAATGTTACAATTACAACACACAAATCCCTCAGAGGAACAAATATTGAGCATAGGACCCATATTGAAAAATTCCAAATGAAAAATGAAAGACACATTTGCTAGAGCTCTATCAACAATTTTTTTCATTCATCTAATTATAGTACTGCTATATGTATTGTCCAATACTTGCAATTAGTAGACAATTTAGAAACTACATAACCAAAAAAAAAGACAATTTAGAAACCACATTCTCAATAAACAAGATCCAACGAAATGATGACAGAAGAATTACAAATCCATAGGGCAAGTATATTTATAAATATGTATCTACAAAGCTTAATTTTAGTGTAGTAAAGGATACAACAATTTAGCAAAACTTTAGTGAGCATGTTTCATGCTTCTATATTCCATATCGCATATGAATGATGTAGTTGCTAGAACTCTATCAGCAACTTTTACATTCATAGTAATATATTTGCATCCTCAGTAAACAATGAACTACATTCTCCATACATCTAAAGAAATGATGATAAACCGATTACAATCCCACAAGGTAAAACTCAAAGATTCAAATGTTAGAGTAGTTATTTATTACTACAAAGTATAGAGCAAACAAATATCATACATAGTGTTAGTGTAGCACAACAATTTGGACAACAGGTAAAGAAGCATTATAGATTGTTTGTGATATAACAAATCCCATTTACATTGTGCCTTTCCATTATAAATTAAAATTTTGTGTCAATGTTAAAGCAGTAATTTTTCAAATTATCTATTTATAGAGAAACAGCAAGGCCATAGAGCACCATGAACCCACTATTCAACTTCTTAATAAGAAAATGACATGTTCTACAGATCCGTATAGCCCACGAGCCCTAGCTTAAATAGCACCTCCTTATAGGTTCATTACCCACCAGGTGGGTGTGTACTTATTAAAAAAAAAAAGCCTATAAAAGAGAGGCCACAACATATCACTGTCAACACTATCCGGTGGCAAAGACAATGTTGTTAATTGTATTATTCTTTCTACACAAATTTATTTGAATAATCATTATATCATTATCCAAAATTTCCTTGTCAAATATAAATGATCTTTATCTTACCAAATGGAGTGCAACTCTGTTTGTTGGAAAAAAGAATGTGAAATCATTTTCCTTCCTCTCAACAGGGACCAAGATTTTATCAATGGTAGTCACTTGGCCATGTAGTAATCATAAGGAAATCATAAATAAAAAGGAGTTGAAAGCAAGAATAACAAGTCATGGTATTATAATGATGCCATAGAATCTATCCAACAGCTTGTTATTCAAGGAAATAAGAACCTTGCTCTAGTGTTGGGGAATCTAAAAAGTTTATCAACAACAACAACCAAATTGCCCTGAAAACCACAACCACCATTCCCTTCAGAAACAACAACAGCAAAGCCCTCATCCAAAACAATGGGATCAGTTGTAGATTTCTATATGGGATTCACAAGTTTTCCAAACCCTCCCACCAAAGAAAAAAAATCCCAAAGAAGGAAAAAAAAAAAAAAAAAACAACACCACCACCACCTAACACACAAACACCACGGACAAGGCAGAAATCAACACAGAGGAAAAATCCCCAAAAAAATTATAAATAAAATCAGAAGCACAAGTTTTTCCAAGGGACATTCATGTTTAAAAAAAGGAAGAGAGAGTGGTGGATCTACCTTGGGGTTTTTGAGAAACGACGAATCAAATGTTCAAGGTTATGGTCAAAGTCTTGCCATCGTCGTCGCTGATTTGAGCTGTGGCTGCCTTTGGGTTGGATGTTCTTGTCGGCTTGATAGGCGTGACTGGGGTGAGGGATGAAGAACGAAGAACTATTGGAGAAAAGTGAGAGAGATGCTCTAGGGAGGGTAGTGTCACTAGAGCCATTGGTGGAGTGTTCATGTGGGAAAAGGAGAAATAGATTTGACAAGTTTTTGAACCATGGGCCCCTGTGTTGTGAGTAAAATTACAAAAATGCGACCATTACTCAGTTTCCATAACTTAAAAACACCTAAAACTTGTTTCCAGTTTCCATAATGTTAGGACATATGTGAATCATGTTAGGAATATATGTCATTTAGAATTGGTTAATCCTTTGACAAAACACACTTTACTTGTAATTGGGTAGATCTAGGATATGTTTAATACTTCTAAGGAACAAGAGTCCAAGTCCAAGTGTCAAAGCCATGCAAATCTGTCCAAGAATCAACTGAAAAAGTGCTGGATTTTTAAAACTTGACAGCTAGCTCGACAGATACCATCTATTGAGGTTTAAAAGGGATTTTTTGCTCGATACTCGACAATTGCCCAATAGATAACCTATCTATTAAGATTTACAAAATCAGAGTTTTCAGATCTAATTTCCGGCCCATGCTGACATGTATGTGTAGGGTTTTTTTTCTCACAATCCTAGACATATATAAGGCTTATTTTAAAGGTCATCACATAGGAGAATATAAGGAGAACACATGCAAAAAGTGACCGAGTGCCTTATTCTCTCTAAAAGAAGCTACTGCGTCTTTGCGCCTTAGGGTTTTGTAACCAAGTGCTTCTTGATCTTCATTGTTGATGAAGTGAAGAACTTTGCAGCCAACAATCTTCTTTAAGTTAGTGTGTTAGTCACGTACTGGGAGCCGTGCATCTTTGGTTAGTCACATACTGAGATCCGTGCAAAAGGTTGGTGTTCATATATTGAAGAGTTCAGAAGTTCTGAAGCGGTAGAATGTTTCTACTGTAAGTTCATCTACGGGGATTGTAGAGTCTAGGGATAAAGGTTTTGTACTAGATCTGAAACTTCTCTTTATTATAGTGGATTGCTTTTCGGGAAGGTTTTCCTCCAGGTTTTTTTACTGTGAAACTGGTTTGTTTCATTGGTTTTCCTAGGTCATCATATTTTGTCTTATTTACTTTTCCGCTGCGCATGATATTGACATGATATTGATGTTAGTTTGTTTTAACAAGGTTTATTTATAATAAATCTAATTAACAACTTGGGTTTAAAACTTGTTAATTCTATTAACCGGGGTCTAAATTTCCCAACACATAACTCATTACTCACTTTGGTGAGAATTGAGTGATGAAAACAAAATCTGAAAACACATCCAAACAAGCTGATGCTCTATGGGACCCACCATTTTTGAGTGATGAGTGAGGAAAATTAAGTGACGAGTGATGGAAACAAGGAAATCCAAACAGCCCTTTAATATTTGACACATACAGAGTCTTGTACTAATCTTGGTATCACACATAAGATTTTATCAATTGCTTTGCATCTATTCATAATTCAAAGATATCCCTTTATTATTTTTTTTCTTTTTGTATACGACATGGTTTGAACTTTTAGTATTTTCTCCTTTATGGTTCTTTTATTTTTTGTTTATTTTTATTTTTTTGTTATGACCATTAGACTAAGATTGTTTTTTACCATTAAGCCAAAACAAAAATATTTTTCTTTTTGGTAGGAAAGATTTGAACCCAAATAGTAGAATAAATAGTTCTGTATACTAGCACAATCATAATAAATTCTCATTAATAACTATCATAATTATCAAATTTCATATTCTAATAAAAATTAAGAAATAAAAAATCACATTTTATTAACATTGCATGGATCACTAGTTAATTAGTACTATTCATTTGAGTATGGAATGGTACTAGTTAATTAGTAGTTAATTACTACTATTCATTTGCATGTATCACTAGTTAATTAGTAGTATGCAAGAGTTTTTTTTTTTTTGACATCATAGTAACCAAGAGTTAGACCATTTTGGATATACATCACTGTCAGTTTTTTTTAAAACCTTCTCCTCTCTTCTCTGTGTGTGTGTTAAAAATACTTAGTATTCTCAAAAGAAAAAACTATGGGTTAATCCCACATTGGAAAATGAGTGTGAGTTAAAGAGGTTTAAAGTATGTGTTGTGTATACAAGAGTTAGGTCCTTTTGGATACACACCACTATCAGTTTCTTTAAGACCTTCTCCTATCTCCCATATATGTGTTAAAAATACTTAGTATTCTAAAAAAAAAAAAAAGGTTAATTAGTAGTATGCTCTAAGCTTTTTCTTACATCCCTTACTCAAACGAATATTGTTGGTCTAATTAAAAAATAGTAATAAAATAATTTAATACCCATTATAAATTGACCTTAGATGGGCCAACCGTAGCCCAACCTAACTTACTGGGCCTAATCTATTGCCTACTGGCCTATCTAGTTGAACAAATCCATGGGGGCATTCACAAGACCCAATTTAAGATTTAAAATAAATAAATAAATAAAACCCAGATATGAGAGCATTTGCTTCAAAATTTCAAGTCTATTTGAGTAAAAAAACGCACATTTTCTATTTTCATTATTTGCCTTCTTTCTTTGAATGGTATCGGTGTAAATTTATACCATCACTATAATAAATTTGTAAATTTAGATGGTTATACATTCGTTAAGATCATTTTTAAGCAAAAATGTGTTTGTGTTTTTAATTTTTTTGGGTTGTTGTAAGTTAATAACCACTTATTTGAGTGCTTTTAGGTGTGTTTGTTTGGAGATGAAATAGGGTGGATGGAAAACTTTGGAGAGAAAATATGAAGGAAAACTTTTTTGGAGTGCGTTTGGTTGGGTGGGGAGGAAGGAAAATAAATAGTGGGGTCTAGGTGTTTTCTCTCCGGGCCTACCAAAAAGTGAAGGGAAAACTCATGAAATGAGCTTCCAAATATACCCTTAGAATTCACTTCCAAGTCTCCAACGTATTGGCTTCTTCTTCTTTTTCTTTTTCTTTTTTCACCTTTTTTTTTTTCTTTTTTTGGTACTAACATGATGGCTTTTTTTTTTTTTTTTTTTTTTTCCTTTGCTTTTATCTGGACATGTTGGCTTCTTCTTTTTTTGGGACATATAGCTTTCTTCTTCTTTTTTTTGTTCTTTTTTTTTTTTGGGTGCTCATATTTTTATTTTCTCATTAATTTTGGTTGGTTTTTGTTTTTGTTCTTTTTTTTTTTTTTAAAAAAAAAAATTTGGGTTAATTTCTTATGCTGTGTTTTTTTTTTTTTTAACTGTCCATCTATACACAATTTGTTTTTAAGTATAATGTGTTATTTTTTGTTTTATTTAATAAAAACATAATTATAAATTTATACAAACTTTATTTCCAACCAAATAAAAAAGTTTTTCATCTCTTCACTTTTCTACCCTTCCAACTAAACACAAATGAAAAAAACTAAAATATTTTCTATCTTTTCACTTTTCCATTTTCTCTTTCTATACTCTCACTTTTCCATTTTCTATACACCCACTTTTCCAGCTCCCAGCTCCCAACCAAATAGACGCTCAGGAGGAAGAACAGAATTTTGGAGAACTGAGAAGTCTCCGCATCTCACCATTCACTATTGAGCTGAGTGAGAATGGAGGAAGAAAGCTATGGTTCTAGCGATAGCAGCTCAACTTCCAGCGAAAAGAGTGCTCCCTATTCCCCTCACCATGGTACAAAAACCATTAATTCTGAAGAAGAAGAAGAAGAATCAAGCCATGATCATCGAAGCAAGCGTCGTAAGCATGGACCAATCTTAGAAGAAGATCGAATCAGCACCTTACCTGACTCCATCCTCCTCAGAATTTTCTCCTTTTTGCTCACTAAAGACGCTATCAAAACAGGCGTTTTATACAAAAGATGGGCCTATCTTTGGACCTCCGTTCCTTCTCTCTGTTTCACAGATACTTCCTTTGAAAATGCGGCCGTTTTGGCCACTGTCGCGGATGAGACCATGCTCCTACACAGGGCTCCAAAACTCACAAACTTCTCCGTCCTTTTCAAGTACAAGCAAGACCTAAAGCATCGCGTCGATCTTTGGGTTCGTTTTGCCACAACTGCTAAGGTAGACCAACTTAGTCTACGTTTATCAGCTTCTCATTTATGCCTTTATGGAAATGATGGATACTCATTGCCGCAGCATCTCTACGCTGATGAGTTTGTTTCTGAATTGGATTTTCATTTCTGCGAAATTAAGCCTAATGGGTTAGTGGGTTGGAGTTCACTCAAGCACTTGTGTATTGGGTTCGCGACCTTGTCTGAAGATGTGATAAATAAAGTGTTAATGGGCAGTCCTAGACTTGAATGCTTGAAATTGCAAAATTGCAATGGGTTTCATCCAGGGGCGTAGCCAGGATTTTTTACATGGGGGGGCCGATTTTCGACGACAATGATTATCATTATTGTATGGATAGTCTAGATTTTTAGGTTGATATGGACCTTCTTTGAGATAAGCTCGTCAAATTCATCTTGTTTGTTGATAGGAAATTCACATATTTGTTTACGTGATCCTAGATCATGATCTATCTCTTCAGATTGAATTCTTGAATATTTGGAAGGGTGTTCATTAGGCATTGAAGTATCAACATTTATTTCCACAGTCACATTTGTTTCTACAGCCATAGGTGTCCTAAATTCTGAATTGCTAACATCTTTTTTCTTAAAGAATGCATCAATTGTTTTTCGTTTGCTCATAATTCTTTAAGTTTTAAGAATATGACTAAAAAATTAACCTGAAAGAACTTAAAAAATAAAATCTTAATTAGAAATTTTTACTTAATTATATGGATGTTATTCGTACTTAAGAAAAAAACAAAATTTCCACTGTAATTTAAACAGTCAACTTATCGTCATTCCTATTATTAATTATATGGATGTTATTCATACCTCCCCATGCCTTCAATCATATATTTCTCTAAAAATCTATGAAAAATTAAAGTGCATGTAAATATTTAAGTAAGCGTATACCCTCTGAATGATTTATTTTAAGAAAGCAAGAAGAAAGAAAATAATGGTCCGGGTTTTTTTTTTGGGGGATCGTGAGGACTGAGTTTGCAAGGAGGGCTGAGCTGAGGTTTTGTTTTGTTTGGGGGCTGCTGGTACCAGTGGAGTGGGCGGTGGCGTGTACATAGAAGACAAGAAGAGAATAAAAAGAAGAGAAATGATATGTCTACAATATTTTCACAACATTTTTACAACAAATCTTAAGTGGTAGGTTGTTACTGGTTGTTACTGTTGGAGCAAAAAAGTAATCTTAGTGTTAGGTTCAAATTTGAACCAATAACAATTAACCACTTATGATTTGTAAAAATGTTGTAAAAATTTTGTGGACGTAGCACATCTCTAAAAAAAATAGCAAAAGAAAGGGTTCTGATTTTGAGATTGAGAATGGGTTATAAAATGTTATTTTGTTGGATAGTGCCTTTAGGTATTTAAATATAAGTGGGCCATGTTTTGTTTTATTAGAAGATAAAAGAGGCCTACAATTAAAACTAGAGCATGCTGGGGCCTGGGAGTGAATTGAATAGAAATGGGAGGGGGGCCGGATGTACATCATTGGGGAGGCCCAATTAAAATTTTTATATAGGCTATTGGACTTTTTTTTTTTTTTTTTTTGCAGGGGTCACGGCCCCCCCAAGGGGCAACGTGGCTCCGCTCCTGGTTTCATCGATTTGATATATTGTCGGAGAGTTTGAGAAAACTGGTGATAGATTCTTGTATTTCTACATGCGATGAGCCGTTAGAATTGGAAATTGTGGCTCCATAGATCGAGTCTTTGGAAATTCTGGGGGATTTTTATGGTATGAATAAGTGTCAGATAAAGGACGGGTCGGCATTGGTTGAGGTTAAGCTTGATTTCGAACTACCGATGGAATATGAATTTTAGGATGAGGAGGGTGTTTGTATGGAATACGTAGAAATTGTGAGTGAACTTTTTGAGAATCAGTGTCAAGTGAAGAAACTTACTGTTGGCAAATGGTGTCTAATGGTTGGTTTTTCTTGATTACTCTATTCTCTTCTTTTTTTTTTTTTTTTTCTCTCGCAATACTTCATTTTTTTCTTGACTGCTAATGTTGATTACCATTCGCAGAGACTTGAATGTATCAAGATTGTATGATTTGTATCTTTTTATTGTTGGTTGTCTCACTGCTTTGCTAGGCTTGAATATAGAATAATGCACAGCATCTAGTGCTCTTTTTAGTGACAAGTTACTGTACAATTTGATTTTGCTTTAAAGAATTTATAGTAGCTAATTTATATTAATACCAAAAGGAAAAAATTCTTTTGCGATTTATAAGAGTTGGAAAATTACCATACTCTATTGAAAGTTGGCTTAGCCCCATAAAAATTTGGGATTACAGCTTGGCTGTTGTTGTGAGTTTGGCTTTTTCTGCTGGGCATCTGTTTTTAATACAAGTTGTAGTCAATCAATAATTAAAGGACCTAATAGTGTTGGTCCAATTTCATGAGTTGAACTATTGAGTTATGATGAGCTGTAGGGGACTTGCTTTAGTGCCAAATAATGATTCGTCATATGATAATTTGTCAACTTTAAATCAAGCTTCCAAAAAGTCATCTTTTATTTCATTGTCTGCATATAGGATACATTGAAAGTTATGTAAGTGTTCTGTAAAACATGTTAATCTAAAATGTTCACGGGCTATGTATATTACAATTGGTCATGTTATTTATTCTAACATTCACTTTACCTTATTGTGTTGTGCCTTTTGCTTTGATGGACCTAGATTCTATCTATGATGTCAATGAAACATCTGTCTTCTCCATTGTTAAACTGCAAATGTCTAACGATGAAGACAACCATGGAAAAATGGGATCTTCCTGGCATTGCAAGCCTGCTTCAAAGTTCCCCTTATGTGGAGACACTGGTTATAGACCTAATATCCAGACGTGCGCACTACACACCTACAGCGGTATGTTTTTCTTGACTGCTAATGTTTTTCTTGGTTCAATGACTGATGTAGGCAGAGGAATTCGTTGGGTGAGTGAGGCCATGAAATTAGCCTCAAATACCCCCATGAATAGGCTAAATATTGTGCATGAGTTACTCTTCATAGTCCTGGAGCAGCAACCCAAGTTTTAGTCATTACCCTTTGATGGATTTCCAAATCCTACTATTCCTTTTCTCATTAAAATCCCTATAATTCTCATTTCTTACTATTTTCCAGCCTTTTTCCTTCCAAAGCCTAACCTTAAATCCTCAAAATTGAAGATGTTCAATGTTGACTACCTTTCTCTTGTGCCAGCTCCTTTATAACATGACAAGATATCATGATTTAAAAGTAAACTTCAAAACATGCTAATGTACTTTTATTTTGCAGTTTCGATTAAGAGGCTATGTAAGAAGCTATGATGAAGTGAACCATTGGAAATCAAAGGAGGTCTATTTCAAGTCTTTGCTACAATACCTAAAGACTGTCAAGATTTTTGGTTTTAGAAAAAGTTTCCACCCAAAGAAAGTATTCATTTTAGTGGTGGAATTTCTACTTAAGAATGCAAAGGTACTGGAGAAGATGGTTATCACTGAACCACAGGTTATGCAAAATGAAACACATAATATGCTACTTAAATTTTTACAAGTGTCTCAAAAGTTGTTAAGCTTCCCCAGAGCCTCTCCTCATGCAGTGGTTATGTTTCTATTTCAGTAATATCATTTTAAGTTGTTCAATACTATTAAATGATGAAATTCTCATAAATAAATTGTAGTTATGCAGATTATTCTAGTTCAATGAACTAATCAAGATTTGCTTTAACTTTCAATTTCATGTACTTATGTTTTCATTGTGATGTTAAACTTGCTTTAAGATGCTTAATGTCAATGGTTATGTTGCTTAATTTCCATCTCAATTAAAGGCACTTCATGAACATGTTTGGTTGTGTTGGCATAGTAACTAACCAATACATATCTTTTTGGCTAAATGCCAATACATCTCATTATCAATACAAAAAGAAACACAATGAGATTAGATTAGCCAGAGGTGCTGCCTGTGCTTGTTGGAAGTCTTGCAGTAGCTGCATTTTCTTTTTTCACTAGTTTCAAACTTTTTTTACGCAACCTCCACGGCCATCTCATGTGCTCGATCTTCTCTTCCAAATAAAGCTTCCATTTTCAATAAACCTCTCCCTCAAATTATTTCTGACCTGTAGATAGATATGCGTATATGTGTGTGTATATATATATATATATATATATTTGTTTGTTTCCTATTCTTTAAAGTTCACTCTCTCTTCTTCTTCTTTTTCTCTCTCTCTCACTCTCTCTCTCTCCCCCTCTTTGTCCTTTTTTTTTTTTTTTTGTTAAAACTTAAAACAACTCTTCCTTAGCATTGTCAATCGTCTCCCCTGTCATTTCGTCTCCCTTGTTTTTGTTTTGTTTAACTTGCTAATTTGAAATCTACCAACAAGGCCCCCAGGTACCCATGGTAGCCAACCACACAAGACAAATGAAGTTGAAGAGTTGATTTGGAATATCAAAATGGAATTATGTATTTTGAAAAAGAATGTAAGAAACAAAATAAAAATGGAGAAGGGATGGGGAGTCATTTAGGGAGAGGAGAAAATTAAAATGAAGAGAAATATGAAGTGGATTAAAAAAAAAAAAAGCTGTAAAAGACTTTCAAAGGTGCACAAAAAAAAATATATATAGATATAAAAATGAAAATAGAAAAGATTTTGTTTGGGATTAAAGATAATCAAAATCTGGTAAGAAGTAAGAAATAATGAATGTTCGTTTCAATGGTAGCAATCAAAATGAGTTTTATTTGCATTATTGGGAGGGAGTTTTATTTGCATTATTGCATTATTGTAGTAGTTAAATCTGTCTATTTAATGGATCAAAACGATTCCCCCGAGAGGAGCTTGGCCCCTTTGCTCAACCTTCTCTTTGTCGTACATCTTTCATTTTACAACAAAGACATTACTAATAGATTTTTGGAAATTTGTTTGTTTTAATAAGTGGTCATTTACTGCCGAAGTTACTATCTAGATTTTCAGGTGCTGGCGGCAACAAGAAGCCAATTTCACATTAATTTTAATTTTAATTTTCTCTAGTTTTTAATGTTAGGGGCAATTCTGTAAGTTTCTAGTGTCTATACATTGGCTATTCTAATTGCCCATTGATTTGTCACCCTTTAAACCCCAAGATCCAAAATCACCTATTCATGAAAATAGCCTCAAATACCCCCATAAAAAGGCTAAATATTGTGCACATGTTACCCTGCATAGTCCTGGAAGTCTGGAACAGCAACCCAAGTTTTAGTCATTACCCTTTGTTGGATTTCCAAACCCCATTATTCATTTTCTCATTACAAACCCTATAATCCTCATTTCTTACTATTTTCAAGTCTTTTTCCTTCTAAAGTCTAACCTTAAATCCTCTAAACCAAAGATCTTCAAAGCTAACTACCCTTCCCTTCTCCTGCGCCAACTCCTTTATAACATTACAAGATATCATAATTTAAAAGTGAACTTTAAAACAGGTTAATGTACTTTTATTTTGCAGTTTCTAGTAAGATGCTATGATGAAGTGAACCATTGGAAATCAAAGGAGATCTATTTCAAGTCTTTGCTATGATGCCTCAAGACTGTCAAGATTTTTGGTTTTGGAGAAAGTTTCCACTCAAAGAAAGTATTTGTTTTAGTGGTAGAATTTCTACTTAAGAATACGGAGGTGTTGGAGAAGATGGTTATTGCTGAACCATGGGTTATGCAAAATGAGACACATAAGATGCTACTTAAATTTCTACAAATGTCTCAAAAGTTGTTAAGCTTCCCTAGATCCTCTCTTCATGCAGTGGTTATGTTCCCATGCATATCAGTAAAATCATTTTACATTTTTTGATGCTCTTAAATGATGAAATTCTCATAAATAATTTGTAGTTTTGTAGATTAGTCTAGTTCAATGAACTAAAATCTTGCTATGATTTGCTTTAGCTTATGATTTCATGTACTTATGTTGTACTTATGTTTTTGTTATAATGTTAAACTTGCTTTAGGATATATTCATGCTTAATGTCAATGGTTATGTTGTTTATAAAAATTTTAATTTCATTTTAATCACTTTGCAGTTTCAAACTTTCAATGAAATTGTAAATTTCTTCTGGTTCTTTTTTCTACAAAATGCAAATAAAGTTATTATTATATTTTAGCAACAAGTATATATAGGACTAAATAGGACTATATATACAGTTATCTTATCAAAAAATTTAAAAAAAAAAAAAAAAACTGTATAGTTAAATTGATTTTTAATTTTTAGGGACAAAAAAAGAGTTAATTTCTAACATTTTTAGTTTTTTTTTTTAAAATGACATTTTTTTAGATAAATAAAAATAAAATTCATATAACCGATATTGCAATCTTTTTTTGTTTTAAAATGAATCTGCAAATCTTATAGGGAAAAGTCTGCTCTTCGGCTTCATTTTTTCTTTCTTCCCGATCATTATTATTATTATTTTTTTTTGGTTTTCCTTTTTATTATTTTTCTTTTTCTTTTGTGATTCATGGTTTTGTATTTTGCAAAAATTTAGAAATAAATCAGTTGTTTACTTCAGGCCATACACTTAAAATAGAATATCCATAAGTTCCCTCTTTTATCTGATTCATTTTAGGGAAAAAAAAATGTCATTCATATTTATTTAATAAATAAAATTATTGGCATGTTCTTAGTTTGTTTAAAATGGTATGGTGGAAAAGAAAAGTCTTTTTTACTGATATGTTATTAGTTTGTTTAATTACTACATAAAAGCATAATGTTATTTTAATTTGTGAGTATTTTAGCAACTAATTTTTTTATAATAATACTGAAAATTAATATTTTTTCCCCTTTCTCTTTTCTTTCTTTTCGAGGTTGACTTATTCATAACTTTGTTTGTTTGTTTTTTTTTTTTTAAGGAGAAGAAAACCCAGTAATGTCAGCTAGGACAACAGGAAGTAAGGGTGATAGAACATCTTCCATTCACACCACAAAATTTAAAATACAAAGAGCATGTTTTGCTAAATTATGCACAACATTATTACATTATCTCTTAAATGAGAGTAAAGTAATTGATTAAAAAAACTAGCATTAAGTCTGATATTCTCAATTAACAAGCCATCTGAGGACAAGTAGGTCCTATCATTGATCAATGCATTTGCCAAAATTAGTGAATCGGTTTTCAGGACAGCTCGGTAGAAACCCATATCCGATGCAAACTCTAGTGCTGTTGAAGCAGCCAATGCCTCGATCTCCAAGGGTGTGTAGAGCTGTGGTAATTGTTTGGACAGTGAGGCCAAGACCGAGCCGTTGTTGTCTCGGATCACCACATCAATGCCTGATTTTTTCTGGTCTTTGAAAATAGCTCCATCACAGTTTATCTTCACTAGCCCTTGCATTGGACGACGCCACCTAGTCCCAGTGGAAGTGGGGACAGGCCGAGGAGGAGATGGTGGAGTTTGAGTCATTGCAAACTCGGCGAGACGTTCCTTTGTCAATGAAGCAATCAAGTGATCGCTGCAGCTGGATTTTTTTAAGCGTACCTGATTCCTTTAAGTCCAAATTAACCAAGCCGAAAGTGAGAAAAGCTCCAAGTTGTGCTGGTTTATGATCAGCCACGATAGCAATTCCTTAAAATCCACAAAACTGTGTGTTCTTCGACACTGCCACAGCGTATCATCCTCCCAAACCATGTCCAACTCGCTGCATGACCAGAGGATGTGGAGTGCCGATTCAGGTACCTGCTTACAGTGATCACAAGTTGGGTTTTCAATGAAAACTTTCAATGATGGTTCGACGCACCAACTTCTGTTTTGTTGGCAGTGAATTTCAGCAGGCTCTCCAAAACAAGTTTTTGATTTTATTTGGAACTTGCAAAGACCAGATTGTTCGCCACAATTCTCTGTCTCACCCCCTCTGTTCTTCATCATTCTCGGCTTGATCTTCAGATTTCAATAACCTGTACCTAGACTTACTTGTGTATATCCCATTTGGAGTGAATGGCCAAAACAAGCTATCCTCAACCTCATGCCTTGATAGTGTTAAAGTCTTGATCAAGTCTGCTTCCTCGGGGGTGAAAATGTCATCCATCAAGGCATGGTTCCACTGCCTTGTAGTTACTTCTATAAGAATCTCCACTTTAGCATCTTCCATAGATTCAATGATGGGGGATAATACCTGTGGTGGATTTTTCCTTGGTAATCAATGATTTTTCCATATGCTCACAGCCTTGCCATTCCCAATTCTCCATCGGCAGCCTCTAAGTAAAACATCCCTCCCATGTAAAATACTACTCCACGCATAGGAACCACCACTTGTATTTTTTGCCTCCATTATAGTGCAATTTGGGAAGAAGTGGGCCTTGAAAACCTTATAAAACAAGGAGTATGAATTTGCAAGAGTTGCCGTGCTTGTTTTGCCAACAAGAAGTCATTGAACATGACTATGTCCCTAAACCCCATGCCACCCTCCAATTTTTATTTTGTTAATTCATCCCACCTCAGCCAATGGATCTTCCTCTTATCCCCCCTTTGGCCCCACCAAAATTTCTTGATCAAGGTTTCAATATCATGGCAAAGACCCAATGGGATTTTGAAACAACCCATAGCATATGTTGGGATAGCTTGAATGATTGCTTTGATGAGCAACTCTCGACTGGCTTGAGACAAGAGTTTCCCTTCCCATCCTTGTAGCTTTCTCCACACCTTTTCTTTAATGAAAATGAAACTTTCCTTTTTCCTTCTACCCACCAAGGACGGCAGCCCAAGGTATTGCTCATAGTGTACAATTTCTTGTAAACCCAAAGCATCCTTAATCTCTTGTTTTGTTGCCTCCAAAGTTGATTTACTAAAAAAGATAGTTGTTTTGTTCTTGTTCATCTTTTGACCCGACCCCCTTTCATATTTCTCAAGGTTGTCAATGACTTTCTAGCATTCACCACTAGTTGCACTGCAAAATAAGAGGCTATCATTTGCAAACAATAAATAGGTTAGTGTTGGACCTTTCCGGCAAAGTGAGAAATCCTCGATTTCCCCCACACTTGCTGCATGTTAAATAAGGCCATGGAGGCCCTCCGTGCATAGGAGGAAGAGAAAAGGAGACAATGGGTCTCCTTGGCAGATGCCTCTAGTGGGGTGGATTAATTCTTAGGGTTCACCATTGACCATGATGGAATATGTAACTGTTTTTACACACACTATGATCAGTCCAATCCATCTCTCATTGAAGCCCATTTTTCTCATAACATTTTCTAGGTACCCCCATTCCACCCGATCATATGCCTTGCTCATATCAAGCTTAATTGCCATATACCTTGTGTTTTTTGTACTTATATTTTTCATGCAGTGTAGTGACTCAAAAGCAACGAGAATATTATCAGTAATCAACCTATTCTTGGCAAAGGTTGATTGGTGCTCAGTGATGCCAATGGGTAAAATTTTCTTAAGTCTATTTGTAAGAACTTTAGAAAAAATCTTATAAAGGACATTGCACAAACTGATAGGGTGGTACTGTGTGACGAATTCAGGGTTTTTTTTTTTTTTTTGTTTTAGGGATGAGAGTAATAAAAGTGTGGTTTAATGGGTGAGGGATTGTACCTGAATTAAGCCAAGATAGGACTGAGCTCGTTACATCATTGTCAACCACACCCCAAAAATGTTGGTAGAATAAAGGAGGGATGCCATCGGGTCTAGCTAGGGGCTTTGAGGGGGCCATTTGCTTCAGGGCTTCTTTAACTTCACAATCTTAAAAGGTAGTAGTGAGAGTGGCATTCATGTGGTCGGTGATAACCACAGGAATATGATCCAAGGCTGCCCCTTGTGAGTCCGGATTTGAAGAGGTGAAAAGTTCTTGGTAATAACTGATCAAAGTTGCTACAATCTCATCCGGTTGTACTCTCCAAGTGTTGGACTCATCCATGATTCCTTGGATTAGATTTTTCCTATATCTTTGAGTGGCTCGGCAATGAAAGAATTTAGTGTTATTGTCTCCATTTTTTAACCAAAGGGTTCATGATCTTTGTCTCCACATGCGAGCTTCCCTATCCAAAAGAGTATTCATAACTTTGTTGAACTGCATAAAGGTCAATATGGTTGTGTTTTAATTGAAATCTTTTTATTTTTATTTTGTTTGTCTCTTTTCCAGGTTAACTTATTGACAATATTGTTTGATTGCATAAAAGCCAATTTGGATGAATTCGGTGAGAGACACTCATACTTTTATGTAGTTTATTTTCATTGTATGATTGGCAGGACAATTTAAAGTGATTGTCATTAATGTAGTTGTTAAAAAGAGAACTGAATAAAAGGACCCTAATTATGTTTGTATTTATCAATTAATACATGTAATATTTATATTCTCTTAATAATTTTCATATTGGTATTAACTTTCTTGCAAGATATAACTTTCTACATTAAAAAAAGAAAAAAAAAAAAGAAAAAAAAAGAAAGAAGAGATATACCTTGCAAGGTGAATCGACTGCAAAAAAGAAAGAATTACTTACACCCTAAAAGATATATTTTGCAAGATATCATGAATAAATAAAAAAGAAAACAAAGAAAGTTATTCTACGTAAAATAAAACAATTAACCCCATGCATTGCCATTGAAAAATGCAAATACAGTTTGAAAAAACGTGTGTAATTATTAAAACAAATTAGTTATATCTTGAACTCTATGTTTGATGTCAATAGTGATATAAATATCAAATAATCACAATTCAAATTGTCAGCTTAAGCATATGCTTTGCCAGTGGTCAATGATTTTAATTAAAGTGATTGCAATAAATAAATTAAAAATAATAAATATTTACATTTCATAAAATTAATCTAATATTTAACCCGTGTAATTGCTTAAATATTGGCCCATATTGATTAATAATTTTTTTTTTGGAGAAAATATTGATTAATATTTTATAACCTAAAATTAACCTAATATTTAACCTGTATAAATTTTTATAATCTATTTTGATAGTCTAAAAAATAACACTTCACGCATTTTTTGTTATTCGAAAAACTAGCCTCTAAGCACGCATGTTGCGCGTGTTTAGTGGCTCTTTTTTTGTTTGGATAAAAGTAAATAATTTGCATCTATTATAATTTGAGATTACTATCTTTTCCAATCATGCAAAAACCCAGGAGTGTGGTGAATATTATGTATTTGTGGGTAAAATAATTTTTTCATCACGTCCCTAGATTTTTTTTTTTTTTTTTTTTTTTTTTGTGATTGGAAAATGTAGTAATCGCAAATTATAATAGATGTAAATTATTAACTTTTACCCAAAAAATAGAAAACCCTATGAGCACGTGCTTAGAGTCTAATATAGTCTAAGGGCCCATTTGAGATGTATTTATAACCTAGCTTATTACTTATTTTTTCTACTATTTACGGGTCACCTACTTATTTTATTTAACTTTTATTTATTTTTACTACTATTTGTGGGTTTTATAGAGTCATCTGCTTATTTTATTTAACTTATAATTTTTTTAAGATACTTTCAACAAAAGGTAGATAAATTTTTCCCAAAGGACACTAGAGGATTAAAAAAAAAAAAAGTTATTTAAAATTTAAGTTTCCGTTTGGAAACAACTTATCGAGTTTTTGCAAAAAAATTATTACTAGAAGTATAGTAGATAAAAAGTAAAAGTTAAATAAAGTAAGTAGATGACTCTCATAAGATCTGTAAATAGTAGTAAAAATAAGTAGTAAATTAGGTTAAATTCTTCTATAATTAAAAAAAAAAAAAGTAGCTTATAAGCACTTTTTATATTTTTGAAACACTAATAAGTACATTCCAAGCAGGCACTAAGAATTAAAATAAAAATAAAAAAAATTTAGAGATATAAAATGAACTTTTTAAAGGTAAAAAATTGAAGTTCATACAAAATTTAGGAACCAAAAAGGATACTATATTTTTATTTTTGAAAAAAAAAAAAAAGCATACGCACGTACGACACATCCACTATTCCACTGCAAAATCTACCCATATCCGAGGAATATAGGGTCTATTTGGTATATGTGTTTAAACACATGTTTTCAGTTTTTAAACAATATTACACGTATTTTCACACATTTTTCACTCACACATATTTCTCAAAAAACTGAAAACTGTTATTTAACCACACGTACTAAATGGGTCCATAGGAACAGAAAATCCAAACCCAATGCCAAAAAAAAAAATAATAATAAATATCTACTTGTATACCGTACAGAGAATCGACCAGCACCAAATAAACGAAGATCTCTCTTATTTTTATTCCGGAAATCAAAAAACCCTTTTTTGGTTCGACTTACTTGTTGCCTCGACGCTTACGCACAAATTCGACGTTAAAGATTTTGTCTCTGAGGTTTTGTCACTTTACAAAAAAACCTACTATTTGTTGGGCTTCGGTTAAAGTACTATGGATTGGTCATGCAAGGTTGAGCCATGATATGATGCAGAATATTTTGTTGGGTAGTCCTGCTCTTACAGAATTGAGATTGTATAACTTTGTGTTTAAAGGTTACAAAGTGGTCATAACTTCCACAAGCCTGAAAAAATTAGAGCTAGTTGGAGATAAAGTTCTTGCCAATAATGATGATGATTCTGCTATAGTAGAAATTTCGGCCCCTAATCTTCAGTCGCTAAACATTTCCGGGATTATGAATAAAAAGAGGTTCCAATTGACAGATGTTTCGTCTTTGGTTGAAGCTAAACTCAGTTATGAGAGAACAGTTACTGAGAGCCCGTTTGGTTGTAGTTTTCAAAAATTGTTGTTTAAAAAGATGTGAAAATTGTGGTTTAAAAAGTGTTGTTGAACAACGTGTTTTTAGTGTGAATAAAACAAAAAAATGTGTTTGGTATCATAGTTTAAACAATGTTTTTCATTGTTCAAAAAATGTAAAATATGTGTTTGGTATGTATGTTTTGTTTGAGAAAAAAAAGCTGACCCGTATTAAATAACAAATTTGTAATCCCATTTTTATCCCATCTTTATCCCATTTCTTTCCGTCTTTATCCCTTTCTCTTCAGTGTTTCCTCAGAGCAGAAACCCAAAAAACAAACCCACGCCGTCCTCAACTCCATTGCCGCCAAAGCAGATCCACGGCTAGGCTTCACGGTCGTCGTATCTTATCTCCACCAAAAAGCCAAACCCACGCCGTCCTCATCTCCATTGACGCCAAAGAAGATCCACCAAAAAGCCAAACCCAAGCCGTCCTCATCTCCACGAAAAAGCCAAACCCACGCCGTCCTCAATGGGTTCGAATCTCACTTTCACCTTGCTTCTCAATGGGTTTTTGTGTAAAGATTGAACATTTCCTTCTTCACTCAGATGTCTCCACTTGTTTGTGTTTTTTGTTTTTGGGTTTTCTCCCTTGTTTTTCCTCACCAATCGGGAAAACCCATTTTCCAGTTCTTTGTTTGCTGTTGAGAGAATAGTTGTTTTACAATCCAAATATACATGCCATACTACATCGAAATGTAGAAGGGTTTCCTCAAAATCTTTTGCTGTTGTAAATTTGTTTTGATTTACAACCCAGTCGATTTCCATTTTTCTTAACACTCTGTTTGGTTGCCGAGAAAGCGTCGGAAGATTAAACAAAAAAATAAAAAATTCTAACAAATCTGAGAACTCTATATATTAATAATTTGTTGTGGTTTTTCGTAGGGCTTCACAGCAACCAAACTCCAATGTTATTTGCTTGCTGTTTGAAATTTGAGGGTATTTTGAGTGTGAGAGGAGTAATGGAGTTCGGACTGTGAGTGTAGAGATGAGAGTAGAGAGGAGAGGAGAGATGAGATGAATTATTTGGGGCGTGAAGACTGATGGCGTGAAGACTGAAGAGATGAGAGTAGAGAGGAGAGGAGACAAACTTTAGAAAAAGCTGATCAGTGGGTCCGGGTGCAGTGAAAATTGAATTTCATTTTTATTACCGTTGTGCCATCAGAAACGCAATTTCGTTGTTTAAAATGTGGCCCAAGCATGTTTCAAAAAATATGTTTCAAACAGACGTTTTTGAGCAACCATTTTCAAACAACCCTATTTTAAACACTATCACCAAACATATTGTTTCAAATTTTGGACACTAGTGTTCAGTGTTTAAACACTGAACACTATGTTTTCAGTTGACAAACCAAACAGCCTCTGAATATGGAAGAAACAGTTGTTACATGATCGATCAGATTGATTTAATGGGTCTTCTTTTAAAGCTTCCTCATGTTCCTAAACTTACCGTATCAACTTGGTGTCTTAAGGTAAGGTTTTACTTATTTTCTTGGCCCATTATTTAACACACAAGTTCTTTTGTATGTTTTCTTTGAAGGCTAAAACATAGGCAAATTGTATATATACCACCTATCTGTATTTTAGGTTTCTCACTTAAATTTAAAAATGTGGTTGTATTGACTAACCACGTGATTTGAATTTAATTGTTATTGTAAAAGATATTATTGTTTTTTTTATTAGTTAATACAATTATGTACGTAATAAATTCACCAAAGTAACTACACCTCAATTTTGCCATTCTTTTAACGAATATATAAGAAGATGAAGAAGAGAATTGATGAACAGAACCTTCTTTGCATGTTTAGGCATGTTCTCTTATTCATTGTATATAGGCATGTTTATAATAATAATAATAATAATAATAATAGGTAAAGTTGAAAGAAACTCAAATTAGAATTTCAAATTAAAGTTTCAATTTGCATCATGTGTCTTATATTATTTATTTTTAAAGAGTTTTATTTCTTAATTTTAGAATAAAATGTGAGACCACATCATAAATATTCATTCAAGTGAGTTATTAAGTACAAAAACTAAATAGTTTAAAATAAATAAATTGTAAAAAATAAAAATAAATTAAAAAAGTGCTTCACAATTATTTTTTTTATAAAAAACATGGACAATTTACATTTCATTCCTAATAATATCCTTACAAATTTTTTAAAAAAATTAACAAAATATAAAAAAGACTATCAATAATATTTAAATTATATATATATGAATTATATTATGCATCTTATTGTATATCTTTAAGTGTATCCATGCATATGCATGAAGTTACAAACCAGTGTAGATAATAGATGGCCATGATGACATTCACGGTATAATTCTGGAGAAAATCTCTAAAACAATGCTTTAAATTCTTCTTTATAGTTCTAAAAAGCATATATTCTCAGTTTTTAATATATAGTTAATCTTTCAAATAGCACTAACCTTAAGGGTAATATTTGCTATGCAATCTTCCATGAGATTAATTTGAACCTCTTTTTTAATTTGAGTTTCCAATAGAACTTTCCATACCTGCATCTCAAGAGGGCCATTGTTGTTGAGCTTGTCATTTAGCGTGCATTTGACTCCAGCTTAAAAAGCCAACTTATTTTACTATTCAGCTTATTTTTTGTACTATTCATGGGCCCCACTACACTTTTTGGTACTATTCATGGGTCCCGTTGCACTTTTTGGTACTATTCATAAGTCCTATTGTACTATTTTAGCTAATTTTTACCTTTATTTATAGTACTTTCGGTAAAAAAATTTCAATTTCAGCAAAATAAGCGAATCCCAAACAAATAGTATAACCCCACATGTTGACTTGATAGTGAAATGCCCAGAAGAGCTTGGTGTCCATAGCATTTTTTTTTTCCTGCACTACCTGTGGTTGTTTGATTTGAAGAATGTTAGTAACTAATTCTTTTTAAACGTTTAAGTCCTGGTATGATGGCAAATGCCTTTTACTAAAAGCAACAAATCACAAGTTTCAATTTAAAAATCAGCCTATCATATAAATTTGGGGATAATGTTAGTGACTGATTCTTTTTCAACAGTGTGCATCATTTTTAGGCAATCCCCTAGTAGGATTATGTAATATAAGATCTTACACCCAAATTATGTCATCTTGTGAATTTGAGGATGTTTTAGGCTCGATCGTAACCTTCCAAATTTGGTGCGCAGGTAGTATTATATGCAGTAAATGCTTATAGATATTGTTCAATGTGCAAGCTAACTAGAAATGTTTCTCTTCATTGGTAAGTTGGAAAATTTATGTGATTTGCTTGTCTTAGTAGTAGAGTCAAATCCTGTCATAGAAGAGAATAAACTATGTCAGGGCACAGTTTAATTAGAAAGTTACAAACAATTTGTCATACCATTCTGGAGCAACTAATAATTAATGGTGCAAATCATGCCATTAGGTCTTTTCTATTTTTCTTTGGCGGCGGCCCTCATGCCATTAGGTCAATAACTTCATTATATCTACTAGTAATGAAGCCCATTATCTTCCTCTTTGCTAAGAATGATCAATCTTGTCTGTACATGCTATGAAATCATACTTTCTCAATCATTTGAAAAGTTATCAATGCTAAACTCTCTTTGCTTCTCTCTTGATTTGCTAAGATCTTAACAATATTTATAGTGCAAACTTGGCCATCTCCATTAGCAAAGCGCAAAACTTTGGTATTGGACACACAGCTTGATAGGTGGGACCTTCCCGGGATAGCTAACCTGTTTCAAAATTCACCTTATCTGGAGAAGTTAGTTATAAACCTTGTGCCCTCCTACAACTCCAAGGTGAGTTTTTACTTTTTAGGCAGAACCTCCATTATTTTTCAGTGTTATATTTTATAATACAAAGTTCATAAAAACTTTAGTATTTTACCACTTCTATTTGATCTCTCACTTTATTTGTTAAAGTGATTTTTAAAATGTCCAATTTCAAATGGAATTTTATTTTTCCTTCTGGAGCCTTATTTCCACTTGCTTTAAGATATACCCTTATATTTTTTACAAAGGAAATTGCATTGCAAATTTCAAATATGTATCCCTAACTTATTGTTTATCTTTAAGTTTGAGTTTCCTCCAGACTATACAGACAGTAACTTTGATCATGAGGAGTACTGGCAATCGAAGGACATGACATTTGGGCCTTTGCATCTCAAGACTGTTGAGATTATTGGCTTTGAAGCAAGGTGTGTTGGGTTGAAATTTGTTACTGGATTTGTACAGTTTCTGCTTAAGCATGCAAGGGTGCTAGAGAAGATGATTATATATGGAAAAAGAGATGATTTAAATAATCAAATCCTAACTCTTGTGGAGGCATGCCAACTACTTCAGGTCACTCAACTATTTTTATCATACCAAAGATCCTCTCCAAATGCTGTGGTTTTGTTCTCCTGAGGATTTATCGGAAATATCATAAGCAACAGATTCATTAATCACTATTACATTAATTCATGCATAGAGATTTTCCTTCTCGATCAGAATTTTATGACCAAACTTTTCAATAGCCTATCCTCAAAATGTAGTAATGTCATCTTCTTCTTGCTATTAAGCTTGTTTTAATGAACTATCCAATTCGTTGGTACTTGATAAAGTCGTTGTGATGTAATTTTCTCTCGTCTATACACTCGGTACTTTGCCTTTGAATTTTGGAAAATTTCCTAGTTCTATGGTAGTCTTGAATTTCGACTGAACTTTTGGATTTAATGGCTTGCTGGACGGACCAAAAAATAATACGGAAATTCACAAACTTGGAAAAGTTGCTATGATCAAATGCTTTTGTCACGTGGTCTCTATAATTTAAGGGTCATGTTTCTAGCATAAAAAACATGTGATGTAAGTAGAGCGGGGGGAATTGTCTCCCGGCCCCCACCAAAATTCACCTTGATGCTATAATTTGTAACTTTTTTTGTCTTTAGTAAATAAAATGGATTGAATAGAAAAGAAAATAGCTAAATTTATAGTAAATAAAATGGGAGAAAAAAAGTCAAAATAAAAGAAAGATAAAAGAATGGAGAAATTGTAACGTTAAGTTATAGAGTAATGGGGAGATAAAAATGTAAGAGTACATGAGGGGAAATGTTGGAGAAAGTGTAATTGTAAAGTGAGAAACTAATAAAGAGAAAAATTGTTAAAAATGAGAGAGAAAATGTTGAAAATAAGTGGAACTAAAGCATTGAGGAAGATGATGAAGTCCCATTACCCATTAGACTTTAGTTGCTAGTACAACCTCTAGACACATTGTCCACGTCAGGGGAGGCAGTGGCATAAATTTGATGGGACAGCCCTTAGTTCAGTCTTAGAGATTTGGTTGTTTCTTGAGGAATTCTCTAGTTGAACCTTGGTCAAGGATGGACAAGAGAGAAGCTGTCCAGTTGGTTCAGTCCTCTTCCTTGGGTTGCCTTAGCTGGAATTTCAGATTAGGCTTGTTTAAATGGGCTGGACCCTTTGGCTGGGCTCTTTTGTGCTCTTTTTCACTTGGGCTTATTCTCCTTTTATCAAAAATTGGGGCCTACAAAATGGACAACAATGACACATTGCCATGGGTTTATAACCCTTATGGACTCTTTTTGTTAGTAGATATTCAATGTATTTTGGGCTTTGGTAGATATTTGTAATCGGTCTTTGGATAATGATTTGTAATATTTTAAAATAATGGCATATGCTTAACTATTTCTAACTGCCTTGTAAATAATATTTACTATTTTTAAATAATGAATTCCATGGTTTTTTTTTTTTTTTTTTTAGAATAGCATAGGTAATATTTACAATTTCGAACAAGACCCGATAATGATGTCATGATTTTAATGATGAGCTTGTAGGATGAATGACTATCATAGCATTATGAAAGTGAAATGAATAGTGACCACAGAATCTAATAATCATAATTTCCCATGAGTGTAGGAAATAGATAAGGAGTTATGAGTTCTCAAGCTTTTAAATCAATTGTAGTTATGGGCATAGGTAATTTAACCATATGGTATTTCCTAAGTATCAACAATATTGGGTTTTTTACTAAATAATGCCAATATGAATTGGGTTTTTAAATATCACAAGTGAGAACTAGGTTTTCGATGTTGCCAACGAGAACTGTGCTTTTAATATTGTCAATGAGAATTGGATTTTTTGATATTGCTAGTGAGAACTAGGCTTTTTGATAGATAATTTTCCATGGACTTGAATCATGGTTTTTGATCATGAGATTTGAACCCCTTCAATAAAATAATTTGGGCATGAGTTTGAATTATAGGCCACACAAAATATTGGGTTTTATAATATTTTTTATTTGTGGCCCAATTTTGTGGGGGCATGGAGAATAGCTATGGGTTAGCATGATAATAGGGTAAAAAGAATATATAGAGAGGCCTAGGGGTGTCCACGGGTCAACCCGGGTAGGGTTTGTGCCCAACCCGGACTCGACCCGACAAACTCGGGTGGGAGAAATCAGAACCCACAACTGACCCGTGTGGAGCTTCGAATCGACCGGATTGGGTCTTGTCAGTTTCGGGTGCATATCGGGCAGTTTCGAGTTCGCTACAGGGGGTCGAAACCTGGCCGAATTTTGACCGAAATTTGGTCGGATCTCGACAGATTTGGCCGGATCTATCGAGATCTGGCCAATATTCCTCCATATCCTTTGAGATCTAGCCGAGATCTCGTTATATTTGTCGAGATCTAGTCGACATCTCATTATATCAGCGAAGTTTTTTAGTTTAGACTTACCGGTTTTTCATTGAAACACGAGACTCAAACCGAGATCTCATTATATTTGTCGATGAATGTTCACATCGGGCGGGTCGGGTTCTTCGGTTTCTCAAGCAGTCAAACCGAGACTCGAACCGATCGTGTCGGGTCTTCATGCTGGCGACCTGCAATCGACCAAACCACCGCTCAGATCGGGCGGTTATTGGGTCGGAGATTGTCGGGCTGGTCGAATTCTTTGGGCCGACGGGTGCTGGACAGCCCTCAGGCCCAATAATTTATTGGTAATGTTTAAGCATAGATAGGTGGTATTTAAATAAAAATAGGTGTAAAAACATGTATCGTAACAACGTATCTATATATTACTAAAAGCTAAAGCATATCATTTAATGTTGCTACGCTCAGGTTGAGCCACATCAGTAGTCATGTCATTACCATTTTTTCCCTGAATTTGTCCTACAATTTAAAAATAGTTTTTCTAAATTTAAAAATTGTAATAAAAAGAAAATAATTCCCAACCCTATCTCTTTCACGGTTACAATTTTAGAAATTCCCAATCCTATCTCTTTCACAATTACAATTTCAGACGGCAACCCTTTGCGTTCCACTATTACAATCTCAAACGACAACCCCTCAGTTTCTTAATGCTAGACTTTGGCTTTCTAACTCCTTCATCTCTTCCTCTCCTCACACTATATTAATACTAAAAATCTATATCTATCTATATATAATATAAAATACCACTCCTTATTGTTTGCAATTTAGTATTATTGTTGACAGTCCAATATCACTTTTCTTCTAATGCATGCAAAAGTTTAGTTTCCATGTATAATATATTTTAGATTGTGTTTGGCAGGGAATGATGAAAAATTAGCTGTTTGCAAGGATCGTGGAGCTAATGTTTGCATCAATTACTTACCAAGTATTAGTTAAATTTAGTATTCTCTTTATGTGAAATAGAAAAGGTTGTCAAAACATAGAAAATGCAATTATTTTACAATATTTTTTACAACCTGCAGAAATGGTGAGTGACTATTAGAAAGTAAAAATGTTATGATAATGGTAGGGTCAGATGAAAATATGTAAAAAAATTGGTCACATTAGTAGCTTGTAAAATAGTTTATGTCTATAGCATTACTCTCAAAACATTAATTTCTTTTTTATAATAGGCTAAATCAATCACCACTAAATTATGGCATAACATTGGAATTACTAAATCATATTGAAGAGAAATACTACGTTCACAACATATTCATAATAGATCTTAAGTGGCAGGTTATTATTAGTTATTATGGATGAGAAAAAAAAAGTAATTTAAACTCTAAATTCAAACCAATAACCATTTATCAACTGAAAGTGTTATGAAAATGTGGTGGGAATTAAAATTTAAAAAGAATAGAATATTAACATACCTTCTTAGTGAAGGTAATGAGGGTGAGCTGAATAAGTGCTGGAATACCAATTGTAAGTTTCATTGTACTCCAAGTCATTTGGAAAAAAAAAAAAAAAAAAAAAGCATCTTGTGAATTAAAAAGCGTTGCAAATTTATTTATTATTTTTACAATCTACTTATGTGATGATTATAAAACTCACCCAGATTAAGTTTTAAGAGATGAACACCCCTGTCTGGTAGCTAATCCCTAAGGTCGCTAGGAGTGCTGTCCTCGTGGGCCAAGTTGAGTTTACCAGCAAGGGGCTTGAAAGAAGGAGAAGGATGCTTGCACTATCACTAATGAATCTCCCCATTAACATGTAGATCTCTGTTTCTCCACCATTTGAGAAAGACGTCAACGTAGCTCCCGCCATACTGCAGACATTGGCAATTACAAACTTAAGTTTTTCGTGTGTTTTTGTAAAAATAAACAAGAAGCATCCCATTATCGCTCCACAATTAACAATTGATGCTTGGGTGTAAAGTTCGAGATAACTGGGGAGAAAGAAGACGAATTTCTTGGAAGAGAGAGAGAGAGAGAGAGAGAGAGTATTTTGATTAATTTGCCAATGAAAATAAATAAGTCATATAAAACCAAACGAGAAAGAAAAGCAACCCCAACTTGAATCAAAACCTAAAATAATTCCCGATAATATAAACTTGATTGGGGATTTCATATTTAGGAGATTTGATTTGGGTAACCTATCGAGAATAAGGTCAAGTGTAGGAATTATGGGTTTCGGATGTGTCATTTGAGTTTTTATATATTTTTAATGTATAATTGTCATATCATTGCTCCTTTAGTCACGTAAGCATTACAATAATGACAATTAACAAAATTAACAATGCTCATTTTTAAAACTTGAGGGATCAATAGTGCTCACTTGAAATTTATGGGACCAACTGTACCCACTAAGTAAATTTGAGGGACCAATAGTGTATTTTGGACAAAAAATTATCTAATTTCTTTCACATATTCAAAACACAAGTTTATGTTTAGGTACATGTTTATGTTAGAAAAAATTGTTGACTTCATTGTATTTAACAAATAATTAAATGCAAGTGGATGAATTTATAGTTTTATGTTACTCATAAAAGTTTAAATTCTTTGATATATAAGTTGAACATCATTTATTGTAAAATTTACCTTAATAGGAATCCTACTAGTTTTACTTAAAGATAAGGGTGTCCTTTATAAGTGAATGATGAGGGAGAGTTTCTTAGTATGTTTTGGTTATGTTCATCAAATAAATAAACAAATAGTATGTTTTGGTCATGTTTAGAGGAAAGAAATTAATGGTTCATAATTTTGATATATTTTAGATCCTTCTTTCCTTCACATATTTCATTCATCAAACACTCCCAGCTAAGCAATAAAGCCTATTCTTTCCTAATTTAAGGTCAATTTTACTTAAATCCTATTGCTTTGGATGATTTGGAGAAATACTAAAGTTAGGGTTAGGCTTAGGGTATGAATTAGGGATTTTTATGTTATAGTTATAGTTTCTTTCAATCAGTCAATAAATCATAAAATTGAGGACCTCAAATGAAGATTTAAACCTGTAATTGATTAAGGCTGTGTTGCAACTTATATTGTAGAGGCATTTTTTTTTGGGTTACTTTTCTATTTTATATATATATATATATAAAGTCAATACTTTCTATTCAACCCAATTCAAGTCTGATGTGTTTTCTAGTTACAACCATCAAATTATAAATGCTGAGGATCTATCAGAACTCTCATACACAACTGTTTCATAATTACTATTACTTCAACCATCAAATTTTCCTTCTTTTAAGAGGACTTTATGACTAAGCTTTTCAATAACCTATGCTCAAAATGTAGTAATGTCATCTTCTTAGTATTAAATTATTAATACAGCATCCAATTTGTGGATATATGTTACAGTCATGCCATTTTCTCTTGTCTAATCTCTTTGCTTTTCTTTTGAATTTGGAGTAGTTTGATTCCAAGTTCTGTAAACTAAATATCAATTGAACTTTTGGTTTGGATGGCTTGTTGAAATGAAATGACTTCAACAGACTAGAAAACGTTGTTATAATCTAAAGCTATTGGTATTCTTGTAAATGCTTTGATTGGATGATATGAAAAGAATTGGGAAGTCTTAGAGTTAGATGTTTGACAGCTTGACCGAAGGGGAATCATTTCTCATCTCAAGTATCCAATTTGGCATTATAACTCTAAGTTCCATTATGATTTCTGTCCCTTTTTTCAATACAAATGACAACTAAACTTATGTAAACAGTTTACTAATTGTTATAGAGATCGGTCTTTTTTTGTCAATTGGTAAAATGACGCTGTTCTCCAATTACATTTTTATTAAAAAAAAAAAAAAAACTTTTATGTGTTATATTGTTTGTTAATGTATTCTGTTGTAGAATCGTGCTATTTGATTGAAGCATGATTAAGTCTTTAGAACATGAATTTCAAGGCCAAAACTGATCACTTGAATGCATTTTTTTTTTTTTTTTGAGAAGAACCTGAATGCAAACTTGGTTATTCACTAAATATTTGATTATTTGGTCTTAAACAAAAAGAGAATTAAGAAGATGCTTGTTTGATTGTTTAAAGAAAAAGAAATAAAGTTAGAAACAAATCTTCTTATTTTGGTTCTTGTAAATATATCAAGTCATTTGATGATTGATATTAGAGACAGAGATAAATTATTAATTGATATTTGACACATACAGAATCTTGTAGTAATCTCGGTATCACATATAAAATTTTATCAATTGCTTTGCATGTATTCATAATTCAAAAATATCCCTCTATTGTTATTAAAAAAAATCCCTCTATTATTATTTTTCTATTTGTATACGATACGGTTCGAACTTTTAGAATTTTCTCCATTATAGTTTTTTTTTTTTTTTTTTTTTAACTATTAAGCCAAAACAAAAATATCTTCTTTTTGATAAGAAAGATTTGAACCCAAATAGTAGAGTAGATTGTTTTATATACAAACACAATCATAATAAATTCTTATTAATAATTATCATAATTATCAAATTTCATATTTTGATAAAATTAAGAAATAAAAAATCACATTTTATTAACATTGCATTCCTGCTGCCTGCTGGCCTATCTAGTTGAACAAATCCATGGGGGCATTCACAAGACCCAATTAAGATTTAAAAAATAAAAAAATAAAACCCAGATATGAGACTATTCACTTCAAAATTTCCAGTGCATGTATTTGAGTAAAAAGTCCACATTTTATATTTTACTTTTTAAAACATTCCTATTATTTATTTTAAACTACTTTTCCTAAAAATATCAAATTTTTTTAATTTTTTTAATTATTTCTCTTTCTTCATTCACAATAATCATCATTTACTTTTCTTTTTTTTAACCAAATACTCTCTTTCTTTAGAAAAGCATCGGTATAAATTTATATGATTACTATAATAAACCTAGAAATTTACTCAATTATGCATTCATGATGTTATTTTTAGGCAAAAATATGTGTTTTCTATTTGTATTTTTTTGTTGTTGTTAGAGCATTAGTAGTAGTGGAGTTAAAAAACTATATAACTATTTTAATTCCACGAAAACCCAAAAAATGCTCACACAGCAATGAAGGTAAAGCTAAATTTTTTTAGCTTCAGCCTTCCGTATGAAGCTATATTTGGCTTTGTACGGAGGGTGAAGGTAAAAACAAAAAATAATATTTTAATCCTACCTCTATTAAAATAATACTTTTATTTTTATTTTTTTATTCTTTTTCTTTTTACTCTGCTCGTGCTCTCCTTTCATTCTCACCCTCTCTCCTTCAGATCATCAAACTCTCAAACTATCTCAAACTCTCACCTCTCTATCTCATCGCCACCAGCTCGAGTCGAAGCTCAAAGTCAGTTTGAATCTTGGTTTTGGCTCAAACCCACGTCGATCCGATCTGATCCACGCCTCAAACCCATGCCTCCGACGCACGCCAACCCGACCCACGCTCAATTTTTTTTCTCTTTTTGGTTCTTTTTTGGGCTATTCTCTCTTTGTTAGAAAGAAGAGATGTTGGATTCGGGGTTGCCGATTGGTTTGCAATTTTGGGTTGTTGGGTTTTTTCTTGATGGGTTTGGTAACAGTGGCGGGGGTTTGGGTTGTGATCACGGTGGCTGAGCTATGAGTTTGGTGGGTCTCTGTGAGTCGATCTTGTGATGATGGGTTGTGATCATGGTGGCTAGGCAGTGGGTATCTGGCAGTGATCATGGTCGCTGGGTAGTGGGTATTTGGAAAGTTTGATCACTTTGTTCATCTTGGTTCAGAGAAAGAGAAAGAGACAAAGAGGAAGAGAGAGAGAGAGAATAAAAAATAATAAAGAAAAAATAAAGAAGGGATATTTAATTGAAGTGGTAAATTGTCTCAATTTTTTTTTTTTTTGAAATGGTAAAAAAATATCATTGTAGTGGCGGCGGCGGCGGCGGTGGTAGTGGCAGTGGTAGTGGTTGCGGTGGTTGTGATTGTTGTTTATTGTAGTAGATATATTATTTTATTGTGATGTTTATATTATTTTATTGTGTTGAAAGTTAAAATAGATTCACTGCTGCTGGATGTTTTGTAAAGTGAGTAGGTAAAATAGATAAAGTAACTTTTTGTGGTGCCAAATAGCTAAATTTTTAACTCCACTGCTGCCAATGCTCTTATAAGTTATAACCACTTTGAGTGCTCTCTTTCCTTACACGCATATGGTCCACGCTACTCGTAGTCTCGTATTAGGTGTGGTTTTTCTCTGTTTTTTATTTTTATTTTTTATTTTTTAAAAAAATTCGCTTTTCATGATTTTAGAGTTTTTGACACGTGTCTCCACTACTGCTAATGCTCTTATAAGTTATAACCACTTTGAGTGCTTTCTTTCCTTACACGCATGTGGTCCACGCTACTCGTAGTCTCGTACTAGGCGTGGTTTTTCTTTGTTTTTTATTTTTTTAAAAAAATAAAAAAATTTCGCTTTTCATGATTTTAGAGTTGTTGACACATGTCTCCATCGTGGGATACTAGACTCGGCCACAATTGTTGTTTAATTTTTGAACAAAGTTTCTCTCCAAACTAATTTGATGAGAAATTCTTCAAACTTCTCATATATTTCTTTTTTGGGTGTGAATTTTGAAAATATAATCGTTGAATTTCATATTCTTTATGTTTTTAACATACATATCAAATTTCATTCAAATTGGATATTATTTACTATTTGATTGATTAACTTATTTTTTATATACAACTTTAGTTCACAGAAACTTGAAATTATAACATTTATTTGATGACATAGCAATTAATCTTTAATCTTCTTGAAATTTTGTAAGCATTAAGAATGTAATAAGAACATGCAATTTAACAGTTAGATTTTCAAAATTAACACTCAATATAAAGATATAAGATGAATTTGTAGAGTTTCTCTCCAAACTTCTTATCTATATATATATATATATATATATATATAAAACCGAAACCTTTGAAGCTCTCACAATTTTCCACGTCAGCACAATATTTAAATAAAAATGTAAATAAAATTATTTGACTTTTTAAAAATAAATAACACACGTTCCTTTTTCAAAACAAATACTTGACTAGCCACGCTTCTTCTTCTTGAGCTAGGGTTTCAGCCATTCATAATTTTCTCCTTTAGCACTCCCTCTCCAGTTGCTACATCTGAAAAATCAAATCAAGGTTAGGATTTTTCTATTTGCTAAATTTTTTATATTGATTTCTAGGGTTTAGTTCAATAAACATTAGCAATTTACAAATCTGTGCAACCAACAATACATATTTATAAGTGGTGCAAGTGTTGAATAATACTTGATTGTTGATTTTTACAAATCTGTGCAACCGACAATACATGTTTATGAGTGGTGCAAGCGTTGAATAATACTTGATTGCTGATTTTTCAACCTTCAATGATAGCGTACAGTTCTAAATCTTGCAATCAAGTTTAGATATTTATTTACCATGACCTGATTGTATTAATATCGTTACATGATGAAAATTTTTGTGATTATAAATCAATAATTCCATTTTTTTAATCATTGATTTGTGCCCTTTGTTATAGATTTAGTTTTGCAAATCTCTATGGATTTCACTGATGACTTTTTTACTATGGATTTTCGTTTGCTGAGTGAAGGCTTAGTTATTGGTAGCATGGGGGAGGGAATCAATCTTATGAGGTGATGTCAACAATTATAACATACTGTATGAATTTTGGTACAACTACACCTCCATAGCAACTTTCTTAATAATTTTTAATTTCTGTTAATAATTGTTAATTGGAATTCTACTTTAATGGAGTAACTATGGCTCTCTTGCTTATTTATAAAATTGTTTTTTATTTTTTGCAATTGGAATTTACAAGTACTTCGGTGGATTTGTGGATTACATCGATTGGCAGAAGATTTCAGCACCTTCAAAACCCACACATGTGATCATAGTCGCCTCACCTAATGGTCTTCTTATTTATAATTTGTGTTGATATTATTCTTAGTTGAGAAAAGAAAGAAAAAGTTACCCAACATAGGTAATCACGTTAAATTTAATTTTACTATATAGCTGAAATAGGTTTGCATTTGATTTGATTTTTTTCACTTGTAGTTATTTTCGTCAATGTTGAATACTTTCTTGAATTTCAAATGCATTAGGTTTATGATTGTCTCAAGTGAGGAGAGACATTTTTTAAAATTTTCATTCAACCACCCCCTATTGGTGCATCTTCATATTTTGAATTTATATTGATCTAATTGTTATTCCTATCTTGCATGCTTTCTTTGCAGCATAATTTCTAATAATGATAAGTTTGCATCTGTAATATGTGGTCTTATTAATAGTTAAATATATATGGGGAAGTATATATCTTAACTTACATTTTAGTTTAATTTTCGTTTTTATGAATTTAGGACAGTTATTGATACTACATATTTTTTTTTTTTTGAGAAACAAATACTACATATTTTATATAACTATTCGGTACATCACACACGTTAGCGATCAGTTATTATTATTTTTTAAATTCCAACTTTATTCCTCTCAGTTCTTGTGGTCCAATCAAATGCCTGTACGTATCAGTTTCCGATTTTGACAGGTAGGCCCATGTGTCCCAATCGTTGACGCCTAATGGGAATATTTATAGGCGGTTTTCTTAATCTTTTGACACGTGTCTTAATCTTAGACCCCTTTCATTGACCCCATATTAAATCGGACACTAAAAAGTCTAAAAAAACCTCTACCGTACACGTCAGTAATAATAAAGCTTTTGATTCAGGTAGGCAGGATAATCAATAAAGTAGATTTCTTTTACACGTGGTGTGAGGGGATTGGGCAACGTGTGCAGTGACAGATAGGACAGTACGTCTTGCGAGGGCCCATGGCATGGATGAAAACACTCAAGCCTTAGAATTGGCTCCACGTGGAAAATCTGGCTGGCGAGCAATTGTACTATATATAATATATCTGTTGCCATTCACTTCTGAGCTGAGTGAGAATGGAGGAAGAACGCAATGGTTCTAGCGAAGGAAGCTCAACTTCCAGTGAAAAGAGTGCTCCCTATTCCCCTCACCATGGTACAAACCCCATTAATTCTGAGGAAGAAGAAGAATCAAGCCATGATCATCGCAGCAAGCGCCGCAAACATGGACCAATCTTAGAAGAAGAAGATCGAATCAGAACCTTACCTGACTCCATCCTCCTAAGAATTCTCTCCTCTTTGCTCACTAAAGACGTTACCAGAACAGGCGTTTTGTCCAAAAGATGGGCCTATCTTTGGACCTCCGTTCCTTCTCTCAATTTCACAGATACTTCCTTCGACGGGGCCGCCGTTTTGGCCACTGCCATCGATGAGACCATGCTCCTACACAGGGCTCCCAAACTCACAAATTTCTCCGTCCTATTGCACTACGACTACGAGCGAGACCTAAAGCATCGCGTCGATCTTTGGGTTCGTTTCGCCACAACTGCTAAGGTAGACCAACTTAGTCTTCGTTTATCAGTTTCTCATTTATTCCCTTATGCAAAAGATATATACTCATTGCCGCAGCATCTCTACGCTGATGCGTTTGTCTCTGAATTGGATTTTCATTTCTGCTAAATTAAGCCCAATGGGTCGGTGGGTTGGAGTTCACTCAAGCGCTTGTGTATTGGGTACACGGCCTTGTCTGAAGATGTGATAAACAAAAGTGTTAATGGGCAGTCCTAGACTTGAATTCTTGAAATTGCAAAATTGTATTGACTTTAATCGGTTTGATGTATTGTCGGAGAGTTTGAGAAAACTGGTGATAGATTCTTGTTCTTGGAAATGCCATGAGCGGTTAGAATTGGAAATTGTGGCTCCAAAGATCGAGTCTTTGGAAATTCTGGGGAATTTTTATGATATGAAGAAGTGTCAGAGAAAGGATGGGTCGGCATTGGTTGGGGTTAAGCTTGATTTCGAAATATTTGACGAGGAGGAGGAAGCTTGTAAGGACTGCGTAGGAGTTCTGAGTGAACTTTTTGAGAATCTGCATCAAGTGAAGAAACTTATTGTTGGCAAATGGTGTCTAAAGGTTGGTTTTCCTTGATTACTCTTTTCTATCTATCATTTTTTTTTTCCGCAATACTACATGTTTTTCTTGACTGCTGATGTTGATTTCCATTTGCAGAGAGATGAATGTATCAAGATTGTATGATTTGTATCTTTTTATTGTTGGTAGTCTCATTGCTTTGCTAGGTCTGAATATAGAATAAAACGCAGCATTCAGTGCTCTTTTTAGAGACAAATTACTGTACAATTTGATTTTGCTTTAAAGAATTTATTTTAGCTAATTTATATTAATTCCAAAAGGAAAATTATTTTGCGATTTATAAGAGTTGGAAAATTACCATACTCTATTTTGAAAGTTGGTCTTAGCCGACCCATAAAAATTTGAGATTATGGCTTGGTTGTTGTTGTGAGTTCGGCCTTTTCTGCTGAGCATCTGTTTTTAATACAAGTTGTAGACTTGTTGTCAATCAGTAATTAAAGGACCAAATAGTGTTGGTCCAATTTCATGAGTTGAACTATTGATTAATTATAGAACAGCCCCAAAACCAATTTAATTCCTAATATCCAAAACAAAAACAAATACTCAAACAAAACAAATTCTAAGTTTCTAACCCAAATACCTGAATCAAAACCAAATCTAACCCAAATACCTAAATTAACCAAATACCCAAACATAAATAATACTTAATGCTCAATTTGAAAAAAAAAAAAAAAAAAATACCCGTGAAGGTACCAACAGTATGACGGTGGCGGGAAGCCAGTTTTTTACTGGTTGGAAAAATTATTGATGACGGTTCCAAAGGTTTGGTGGTGTTCGGAGGCCAGATTTTCAGTGGTTAGAGACCAACTGTGGTGGTGGTCTGAGATTTCTAGACAATCTTATTGTTTCTTTGAGTAATTGTGCTCTGGAATGGTATAGATGGAGAGTGAAAGATATTGAAAGTGTTAGAAATTGGGCTTGTTTTGCCAACCCATAAACCATGGCCCATGGATCGTCCACATGGGTTATCTGATAAGTGAGTTTAAATTTGAACTTAACAGATATTGATATGAGTTATCAATATCAGTAGTGGAGTCATTTAAATTTAAAAGATGAGATTTTTTAGGGATCACATATATCTGATAGTAAGTGAATCTCTACTAGTATTTAAATACTCTTACATTAGTCAGATAGTGGTTAGACACAGTGAGAAAACATACGTATAGTTTTGAGTGCTCTCTCAAAATAAGCCGTCTCTCTGGGACATCATCTACTGTTCCCTAGAATTTGGAGCGTGGAAACTAGGAGAGACTCTAGTAGCCTTTCCTGCGACTTGGAGGTGTTCCACAAAGGAGATCGTGAGGAGTTCGTAAAGCAAGCAAAGTGAAAGATCCAGCAATTTGGTGATCTGCTCCACCAAAGGTATGTGTCTACATGACCTCTAGTAAAGTATATATTTATTCAACATTGGTATCAGAGCCGTTTTATGCTTGTTTTCACTCTTGAATGATGTCATGATCTCTTAAATATATAATCCCATATGCATGCTAAAATTAAAAGTTTAAGTAATTTTTAATTTTTTTTCAGATCTGTAATTTTTTTTTTTAGGCATGTTATGGCATGTAGAGAGAGAAATAAAAAGCTGTAATTTTTGATTGTTTACATGAAATCTGAAATTTACAGGCTTATTTTGACCCATTAAATCTTGTTTAATGTCAAATATTTTTTAATGATTTGAAAGTACATTCCATAAGCTTTAAAACGACAGTTTACATGCTTAATTTAGACTTTAAATGAGAAAGTTATGGTCTTTTAAAGAGTATGGTTGTATTTGATAAAATCTGAAAATTTGATGTCTAACGTGGAAGAGGATGAACAATAAAGTGAAAATTGTTTTATAATAGTGTACCGTGCGGGCTCCACTAACCACTAATTGTTTGAGTGGTTATCTAATATAATAATTGTGTAATGTATAAGAGTCCCACGTTGCTTTCACCAAAAAAACAAAAAAAAACAAAAAAAAAAAAGAAAAAAGAAAAAAGAAAGAAAGGAGCCCCACGTTGATGTTAGTGTGTTAGTTACACTAGAACACTATCCTTGTTTCATATACACACAAATATAAGGGCCCCACACTACTTTATTAGTTACACCTTGATAAAGATAATATGCATATCACGTTGGTGTATCACATATTGTTGTTGTTTCCTTCAACAAGGAAACTGTGCAAGTGATAAGCCACATGCAAGTGGTTGTGTGGGTTTGTAATATTGTTTACAAACAGTGGGCTTTTAATTTATATATTTTTTTAATTTATAGTAAAACTATATATATTCTTAATTTTGTTTAGACCACATTTTTTTCTAATGTGACATATGTGTACTTGTAGTGGCAATTTTTTTTTAAAATGTGATGTTAAAATATAATTGTGATAACCTGAGAAAATTGTGAAATTAGTTTTCTAATTTTCTGTATAATTATGCATGGTTTCAATCTTTGAATTAATTTATGATGTCTTTTTAACATATTGTGATATGATTGAATTGATATTATATGAATGCATTATGTGATGAATATGTATCCATAGGGTTTATGAAACTCTTTGGCTCATCTCTATAGTTAAAGATTGTATTGGTAATTTATGCAACATGTATATTTTTATTTATTGTTATTATGGATGGATAAGACAATTTTGAAATTATTTGGTAACGTAACATCCCCAATTTTTTAATTACAAATAGAATTTTTGTAGTAGGATACTTGAATATGTAATTTTTTGGGCCAATGTTTTTTGGCAATTTTTTTTTTTGGGCCATTGTTTTTGGCAATGTAATTTAAGGTTATGTAATTTAATTTTGGAAACCATGTAAGGGGATGTATTTCACGGTTACCTATAATTTTCAAATTTTGTCTTAGCATGTTGTATGAAATTACCAATAGGGCTTATAGTGGAGCCTATGCACAATGTGTTGTGCACAAAAATGTATGGACACATGTTATATTTATGATTTAATATGTGGATGGTGTGAGGTTTTATTCTTCACAAAATTTTATTTAAAAATCAATTAGATGTGTTATTCCAATTTACATAGTGAGAGATGATTATGAGCTTAGCGAAATTTTCGATCTTACTATGTAGAAAGGAATATCATGGTCTAGTTGGATTTTTTTTTGGAAATAAAATCTAAAAATGTATGTGCTAATGTCAACTTGTGTAATGAATGTAGTGAACATGACCACTAAGAATGTAGTTGCTGATCTAACTAAGGGTGAGAAACTAGATGGAACCAACTATGATATGTGGCATAGAAAAATTCAATATCTGCTTAATGAACAAGAGGTCCTTGAAACTCTAACCAATGTGATGATGCAACCTGAAAATGGGAATACTGCCCAACATCGCCGTGACTTAGAGGCCTATGAGTCTTGGGTTAAGAAAGATCGTTGTGCACGCTTCACTATGCTGAGTAGCATGCACAATGATCTTATTAGGGAGTTTGAGAACTACCCAAATGCCCAAGAGATGTGGAACCAGTTTAAGATTGCCTTTGGAGGGACTTCAGCAACTAGGTTGCGAGCTCTTACTTTGAAGTTTGAGCAATATGTTATGGATTCAAAACATATCATAGCTGAACATCTAAGGACAATGTCAGCATTGATCCGTGACCTAAAGGCTGCTGGTAATAATCTCTTTGATGGACAACAGGTCACAGCGGTGATACGTTCACTGCCTGAACCTACTTGGGGGCAAATGAAGCTTGTTTTGACACATAGTGAGAATATCAAGACTTTTGCTGATATTTCTCGTCATCTCGAGCTTGAGGCAGAGCGCATGGGGGCGCACCAAAACACCTTCCTTGTCGCCCAATCTGGGCAGCGGAAGGCATTCAGGCCTAAACGCAAAGGACAAGGGAGGAATGCCAAAGGAGTTGGTAACCTTGGGCCTAAAGAAGACAAGATAGCAAAGCGCCAAAAGGGCAAGCGTGCTAAGAAGGACAAGGCAAAAATCAAGTGCTACAACTGTGGTAAGAAGGGTCACTTCGCTCGTGAGTGCACTGAGCCGAAGAAGGTATCCATTCTTAACAACTCTGCTATTACTTATGTTTGTACCCATGTTTTTGTTGCTCATACTATTCCTGGGTGGATTGTAGATTCAGGAGCAACCAAACATATAGCCAGAGACAGAGTTGGGTGTGTGGATTACAAAAGGATACCAACAAGCACACAGTACGTTATTTTGGGTAACGGAGCTCAAGAAGAAGTCATAGGAGTTGGAACCTACCAACTCAAATTGCGTCTAGGACGTACGTTACTTCTTCATGATGTGCTTCATGCACTAGGTGTCCAATGTAATCTATTTTCAGTACTTACTATGCTTAGACTTGGATTTAGTTTCCGTTTTGATGGTCCTCAGTTGGATTTTTATTTAAATAAAACCTTGTATGGACATGGTTATTTATCTAATAATTTCTTTATGTTGGATTTAGATCATTCCTCTTTTTCTTTCATTGCTCATAATGATGATATTTCTGATTCTGTAATGTGGCATGCTAGACTTGGACACATAGGAAAAGATAGATTGGCTAGACTAGCTAGAGAAGGCCTATTGGGGTCTATCACTAATGTAAGCCTACCTATGTGTGAACCTTGTTTAGCTGGAAAGGCTTGTAGGAAGCCTTTTGGTAAGGCTCCAAGGGCAACTCATCCTTTGGAATTAGTCCATTCAGACATATGTGGACCTATGATTGTTAAGGCACGCCATGGCGCCTCTTATTTTCTCACATTTATAGATGACTATTCACGTTTCAGTTATGTCTATCTGATTTCTCATCGCTTTGAAGCATTAGATTTCTTTAAGCGCTTTGTGGCAGAGGTTGAGAATCAGAAAGAAAGGAACCTAAAGGTTTTTCGAACTGATAGGGGTCGTGAATATTTGTCTAAACAGTTTCAGGAATTGTGTGAGGAAAAAGGGATATGTAGGCAATTGACGATTCTTGGTACTCCACAACAAAATGGTGTTGCAGAGAGAAAGAATCGTACTCTATTAGAGATGGTTAGATCGATGATGGCGCAAGCCAACCTTCCAATTTCGTTTTGGGGGGATGCATTGATGACTGCTGCTTACATCCTTAACCATGTGCCTTCTAAGTCAGTTCTCACAACACCATATGAGTTATGGATTGGTGCAAAACCTAATTTGGAGAACTTGCGGCCTTGGGGTTGTGCAGGTTTTGTTCACAGTACTTCCCATAAGTATGGAAAATTGGGCCCTAGAGTAAGTAAGAAAATCTTTATAAGATATTCAAAAAGCTCAAAGGGGTATGTAATAATTAAAGGACCAAATAGTGTTGGTCCAATTTCATGAGTTGAACTATTGATTAATTATAGAACAGCCCCAAAACCAATTTAATTCCTAATATCCAAAACAAAAACAAATACTCAAACAAAACAAATTCTAAGTTTCTAACCCAAATACTTGAATCAAAACCAAATCTAACCCAAATACCTAAATTAACCAAATACCCAAACATAAATAATACTTAATGCTCAATTTGAAAAAAAAAAAAAAATACCCGTGAAGGTACCAATAGTATGACGGTGGTGGGAAGCCAGTTTTTTACTCATTTACTGGTTGGAAAAATTACTGATGACGGTTCCAAAGGTTTGGCGGTGTTCGGAGGCCAGATTTTCAGTGGTTAGAGACCAACTGTGGTGGTGGTCTGAGATTTCTAGACAATTTTATTGTTTCTTTGAGTAATTGTGCTCTGGAATGGTATAGATGGAGAGTGAAAGATATTGAAAGGAATTTGAACGGAGGTTTAGTGGTAGGAGAATTTTAGGCCTTCGGATATATAGTTTTGTAATTAAACAGTGGGAGTAAACACATGTAAGGAGACAGTCCATTAAAGAGAAGGCATGGAGGGAGAATTTTTTTTTTTTATTTTTTTTATTTTAAGAAATCTGTCCTCCAACTGCGTTAAGCCGTAAGACAATCCAACCTCTGCACCATCAGACCCCTACCTCCACCGGTATAGTCTCTATTTTATGTTTCTTTAAATTTGGGTTTAGATCTGGAGAGTGCAAAGACAGAAAAAGAGAGGGATTGTGAGTAGGCGTGCGAAAAGAGTTGGAAAGTGAGAAAACTAACATCTTCTGGTCAGACCGCCTGAAACCGTTATACGCTTTTTTTTTTTTAAATATTGCTTCAAATGTTTGAGTTGATTTAGGCTTAGGTTAGGGTAGTTAATTTAATTGATTTTGATTATGATTATGATTGTCAATTTGTCATGTAATTACTACTATAATTATTGTTACTAATGTATAACCCGTGCATATGCACGGTACAATTAAAAAAAATTACAATTACACACATATAGATTCAAATTACTCTTTTAAAAAAAAAAAAAAAAAAAAAAAAAAAATCTTTTGGATATACACGAGTTTACTCTTTTATTTTGTTTTTTTATTTTGTTTTTTTTTTAATTGAATTCTTGATGATTTATTTATATTAGACTCTTCGTCTTTTGTACTTCATTAACTCACCTAGAACAAAAAAAAAAAAAAAAAAAAAAAAAAGAACTTAAACAGGACACGTGGCACAAAATTAGACAACAATTGAAATCCAATTTAGAATCTAATTGGATTTTCTCTCAGTTTTGCCTATTAATATATGAGTCATGTTAACAAATGCTCTTAGGGCAATTGTTAATAAACCATAATAGAAAAGTTTTGACACTATTTTCATGGAAAATATAAAAAACTGTCAAAAACATTCATTTTTTTATCATTCTCCCAATGAAATGTTTCTAAAAATGGTTCTTAAACAAATATATATATATATATATATAGATTTCCTTTTATGCATGTTTTGATCTCAAGTTGGATCGATACAGTCCTACAACACTGCAATTGTCGATTAGTTATCTTCTATTGCGTTTATTTTTAAAGAATAATGCTAGAGATATAAACTATTTTACAAGTTTTTTTACAAACTGCTGATATGATAAATGATTATTGGTAAATGAAAAAGTGATATTAATGGTGAGACTAAATGAAAACCAATAAGAGATTGGCCACATCAACATTTTGTAAAAATGTTATAAAATAGTTTATGGCAGTAGGATTACTCATTCTTAAATGAATTTCCTTTTCGTTTATTACTGCCTGATTAGTGATTACTATACAAAAAATTCAAAGAACAAAGTCAGTACTAGTTGGTCCTCACAAATGACAAGCATCCCCCCATCATCATGCCAGAACTGTTACCAGTAAGTTTTTCTTTTCATTTTTCAGTTTGTTCATTAAATATGATCATAATTTGATATTTTATTTGGAGTGGTTTCAATTTGGGTCTTTAAATTATGTTTATCTATTACTATAATACCCAAAAAAAAAAAAAATTTAAAAGGAGGGGTATTTAAGTAAATTTGTTTATGGGGGTCAACTTTATAATTAATATTACTAATGGGGTTTTTAGAAAATAAGGTTGAAACTCTAGCTATATATAATCTAATTTAAGTCAACGTATAATGACAGATATTTTGAGAGAGGAAACTACTCAAAATACTCAAGTAGAGAAGGTTTGACTGCATAATTGAGGTAAGAGCCTAAGAATATCTTTCTTGTCAAATCTGTTTTTAGAAAAAAATTTATCGAGAATTGAAAAAACTGTCAAAATTTTTTCAATTCTCAATAAAATTTTTTCTAAAAATGGTATACTATTATGTGCCTTTAAGGCACACGATAGTAAAATCCCTATTTAATTATTCAAGAGTTTTAATGATGCAAAGAAAGAAAAGTTTGGATTTATTTTCGGTAAACTTGACGTTGTACCTGCAATTTTTCTATGTTCAGTAACTTAATCCTTTTCTATACCTTTGTGTGTTAAGCATAGATAGAAGCCGCAAAATTTTCCTTTAAGGGGTTAGGTGTTTTGCACTGATTTTCTTTAAGTAACAGTGCCGTAGTAGGGGACTTGATGAAAACAAAAGGCCTATTGCGCTTGGGCTTTGAGTTTTGACATGCCATCACCAAAAAAGAAAAAAAAAGAAAAGAAAAGAAATAATGGTTGTTTTTCCCATAAGGCCATGTGCCTAACTTGTACTTGGAGTTATCATCTAAAAAGATGATAATGGTGGCAGGTGGCATGAGATTTTGAGATATAATGGTGGCAGGTGACCTGTAACCCGATTGACCCGTTTAAAAATAACCCGGTTTGACCCGCGACTCGATTGGCCTGACCCAAACTTCACTCGACCCGTCCGTTTTGCCACGTCTACCAACGTTGAGTAGATTGAGATTGAGGTGGAATTCTTATAAAATATTTACTTAATATGTTATGTACTCCATCATATTTTATCATTTTTTACTTGCCACTTTCATTTTTTCTTCCTACTTTAAACAGATCGAAAATTATACCAAGATTAACTTCTAGAAAGTTGGAACAAGAGTTGCATTAAATTTGGGTATCAAGTGTTTAGTAGTAATTTGTTTAGTGGTAACAGTATCACTAGTGAGAATCTAATCATAGTTAAGGAACTTAGAAACAATTGACAGATTGCATCTATTTCCAAAAAAAAAAAAAAAAAAAAAAAAAAAAAAAAAAAAAAAAAATTGTTTGAAAAACACGGGTTAACTCGACTCGTCCCGCGACCCGACTCCACCCGTGATCCGATTGACCCACAACCTAATTGGCCCATTTAAAAATGACCCGTTTTGACTCGCGACCCGATTGACCTGCAAACTCGAACCCGACCCGACCGTTTTGCCACGTCTAGTAATAGCGTCCAGGAGTCTTTGTTTTTCTTCTAGTATGATATAATACCAAGTGTTTTAGCCTTGTCTCTAGGGCATTAATGGTGGAAGAAAATAAAGAAGATATATTAAGAATATGAGGATTTTTTTTTGGTATGAAATATTAGTAGAAAATTATTGAATATTTTTAGTAGTTTCTCTTCTGGCTGAGTATCGTTATAAGTTTTTCTTGAATTATTTGATTATTGAGTAAATGGTGCTTGAAAATTGTTTTGGTGATATCTAAGGATTTTAGAGAAAGTGTTAGAGAGAAGTTCTTTTGTGGTGAGCTAGTTGAGGTAAGTAACCTTATCCTAATTGGTTTTATTTTGCTTATATTACTATATTTTAACTACTGAAATTTGCTTATAATTGTTACTATTTTGTTTAATTGTTTTAGCTACATTGATTTAAAGTAAAGAATAAAGAATTATCACAAATATATTGAGTACTGTGTATGTAATTATATATATATATATATATATATGTATTTAAATGAAATATATTTTTGTTTGAACCATGATTTGATATATATGATTTTAGACGATCTGACTATGTTTTGACTCTGATACCCAGCCAATGGAGGTTATTCATTGGTACTCTGATACCCAGCCAATGAGGGTTATTCATTGGTATTGAAACTAGTTCTATCCGGGACATCATGAGCCTATTGTGTTTATGGACTCAGCTAATGGGGGATATACATTAACACAGAACTAGTTTCATCTGAATTTGATGCCCAATCACGGGGATATAGCGTGACCATAGTTGTAAAGATTGTTAAGAATATGAATTATTTTTGAATATTTGAATTGTTTTAAGTTCTTGAAACTGCTTTGTGTTTTTGGAACCTATTGTAAATTACAATTTTTGATATATGGAAAACTGATTATTTTCTAATCCACCTATGATATATTTGTAAGATTTAAAATATATGATCTCTAAACAATTTATTATTTTACAGATCTATTTGTTTGATAGAACTTATTAGGACTTTGGTTACGTATTGAGTTGTCAACTCACCCCTCTCTTTCTCCTTTCAGATTTTGATTAGGAAGAGTAGCATGTTTTTGGGCTTCCGCTGGGATGTGCGTATGAGTGAAGTTTATGAATCATTGGAATAAGATTTGGACTTTTAGGTTTAATATTGGCTTTTGTTCAGACTTTAGTCTCAAAAATTTAGTTTATTTTCTTTATGATGTTGGAAGATTATTATTTTGGAGATCCTTTGAGAATTGCACTATTAAAGAAATTTTTGGATTTATTGATTAAATTTTCTTTGAGGTTAATTCTTTAGTTGTTAAGAAGGTCATTCACACTTATAGGATGTAAACTTTATAAGTGTGTGGCTGTTGTCATGTTCCTAGCTCTTATTTGGGTTTGGGGCATGACAATTACATTTTCAGTTTGTGCATTAAATATGATCAAGTTTTTTTAAATTTGTTGGGTTTGGTTTAAGTTTAGGTCTTTAGGTTATATTTGGTTATGATTAAGTGGTTTTAATTTAGCTATTTGAGTTAAATTTGTTCATGTTTATCTATCTATGGTGTCTGGGTTAAAACACAGAGGAAAGGATTTAAAGAACTTAAGTGAGACTCAGTCTCTATGGTTGTCTTTCTGCCATGTTTACAGTTAAAAAAGTGAAATGTAATACCCATTCAGCCCAAACCAATATAATTATTCATAATTTACGACGTTATAGCCATTCATGTTTGACACCGATTAAGGTTTACATTTAACATTACACAAAAGGATTTGTTGAAATAGAAAAACACAAATGGACAGAGAGATACGAAGAGAGATTTCATAAACTAGAGACTAAGTCTCTCTCACCAACGTCAGGTTGCCATTTCTTTTTAAGAAGAAAAGGAAGAAAAGAGCATTCAGTTGAGATAATAAACTCGTTAAAAACATTACACTATTTAAAATTAGAAGAAAAACAGAGATCGAAAGAGAGAGAGAGAGAGATAAATCTCAAGGCAGCCACCATCATCATGAAGTCAGAACCATTATCAGTAAAGGTTTTCTTTATTTTTATTTTTTTAAATTACATGATAACTATGATTTATGTTTGGGTGTTTAGTACTATAGGTTTGATTTAGGCATTAGGGTTAGATTTGATTTTTATTAAGGTTATTGGATTAGATTTGGTTTATGGTTAGGGTATTTGTTTACTTTGGATTGGTTTGGATTTTATGTGATTAATTTTACAATCTGCATACTACGCTGCCAACTATATCTTTGTTGCTAGATGTTGCTTCTCTCTCTACAACAATCTGTCACTAAATAGGTAATGATTCTTTTACACATTTCTTATATGAGTTATTCTGTTCTTTTTTCTATTCGTTTATAGGACTTCTACTAGATGTTTCTTTACATATATCTTATTTGAATTTTCTTCAACAAAATATACCCAAGTTTAGCATAACGTAAATTTTTCCCTTCTTCAAATACTGTTTTTGCCAATAGTTTATGCAATTTCCAGTTCATTGTTTTCCCATAGTTGCTTTTCCTATTCAAATACTGTTACTTCGATTGCATAGTTAATTGATGGGATTATGCTCCTCCTTTGGATGCTTTTCTTTAGCATATATAACCTTTGGCTTTCTATTTGCTTTCTAATGTATTTTGTGGGTTTTTTTTAAATGTTTAATTGAAATGTATTTCATTAATGTTTCCTTAACCTTTCTGCTTTCTCTATTTCTTATTTGAGTTATGATATGTTTACAATATTTTTACAACAAATCCTAAGTGGCAGGTTGTTACTGGATGTTATTGTTAGGGCAAAAAAATAATCTTAGTGTTAGTTTCAAATTTGAACCAATAACAATTAACCACCTGTGATTTGTTGTAAAAATGTTGTAGACGTAGTATCTCTATTCTTATTTTGTTGATTACAGGGTTTAATCAAGATCATTAAAATTCCTTCCTCTTGAGAGAGAGAGAGAAATCTAAGGAAATTTACCACTGTTAGACCGGTGTCACCCTATTTTACGACTTCAAGTCACAGTCTTAAATTCCAAAATATTATTGTTAATGTTGTAGATTTTATTTCCAAATATGCTGCTAAAATATGATTAAGGCTTAGGTTTTGAATTGGATGCAAAACATAATTAAGGCTTTGGTCATTAATTTCCTTTGAAGCACTATTTGTGTGTTGATAAGGGTATTTTTGTAAAGAAATTGGGATCCTTAAACGACAGAGCCCATTAAGGAAAATGTATCATGCCAACAATAAAGCTGACGGCTTCAAAAGAACTGTCGGCCCCAAAGAAATCGTTGGCTTCCTTTGGAACCGTCCAGAACCCGGCACCCTACACCAGCAAGAATGCTGATAGTTATGCGGATGGGTCCAAATGGAGCTGACGGGTGCATCTCCCTACCAGATCGATATATGACCCTTACTGATGCAGAAGTACACTGACGGGTCCTACGTGGCCTTGCATGGTCTACACGCATTTATAAATGGAAACATGTGGCCAACCCAATCCATGGTTTTCAAACTTAGACCGTTCATAGAACTAGTAAAGGAAGAAGTTCAAGGTTTTTAAGGTCGAACCTAAGTTGGACCGAGGTCAAACCATGATGATATCATAATTAATTTAGTAATTAATTAATATGAAATAAATAAAATACATACATACAAATTAAAAATCTTAATTAAAATTTAAAAATATCTAAAATGATTAATTTTATTTTCAATGAAACCTAGACTATTACTAAAAATTTGTTGTGAAAATATTATTGTTATAACTTATGACATTTCTCTTTCTTAAAAAAAAAAAAAAAAAACTTATAACATTTCTCATATAACAATATCTTTAAAATTATCACATTAATATATCTTAACTCTTTAATACTGCCAAGTACCATAATAAAAATAAAAATCCAAATATTAAGGTGGCTTAGCTGTAGACCATTCCGAAAAAGTACAATTACAAACAAAACAAATAAGTCCAATCCAAGTATCAAGTGGCTTAGCTGTAAACCATTTCGACTGTTGCTTTTAATCCAATGGTCAGTAACTACGTTGGATTCTTAAAAGTTCATACCAAACTTCAAACCCTACAGACGTTATTGTCTTCTACTTATTTTTCCTTTCCCCAATAGCCTCCGCCATTCTCTCCTTCCTTTGTCAACCTCTTCTTCACAATTTTCAAACAAACAACAGTCTCTCGTTCACAATTTTCCAACAAACAAAGAAGAAGTGGATGCATATACAGAAGCAAGAAGCAAATTTGTAGTCTCTCTTCCACAGTTATCTATTCTTCTTTTTTTTTTTTTTCCTGGGGAGATCTGATGTTAGGAGATTGATTTGGCAATGTTTTGTGACTTTTTTAAGGACTGTCAGACCCGTGCCCGGTTTTGAAAACCAGGCGGTTTGACTGCGGTTTGAACAGTTCACTGAAAAATTAAAATTTTCGGTTTTGGCAGTTTAAAAAACCGGAATGATGAACGGTTTCCGGTTATCGTGGTTCAATCGGCCGATCCAGTCTGGATTTCAAAACCATGCTAAAGATAAGAAGCTAACAACTAGGACATCCAACTATTTGCAAAGGTGTTGCTGTTGTTGTTATAGAAAGAGGAAAAGGAAGGTTATATGAAGCCTAAATCTGAGATAAAGAAAGGGCCTTTCTTGTTAGAGCACTCACATCAGTGAGTGTATAATAAAAAAAATGTATAAAATTTACATAGTTTTGTCTAAAAATGACCCACATCAATCCATATATAATCGTGTAAATTTACAGGTTTGTTATACAATAATCGTGTAAATTTACATCGATACTATTCATTTTGCATTTTTTTTTGACGTATATTGAGGATGAAGGAAGAAAGCGGATGGTGGTTGTGTATGAATAAAGAGAAATAATTTAAAAAAAAAAGTATATTTTAATGAAATATAGAATCCGTTTAGATACCGCTTATTTTGCTGAAAACTGAAAATACTGTAGCAAAATAATTTTTAAATGTGTGAATAGTGTCATTGGAGCCATTTTTAATTTTTTTTAATAAAGTACTTCTAGGTCTCGTAAACAGTACACCTGACCCACTGAACAGTGCATAGTATCTCTTGAAACACGTGCATTAAAAAAAAAAAAACGTGAAACGTAGGGCAATCAGCTGAATCCAAACATGTACATAATGTAAAATAGATTATCTGATGTGGGGAGTTTTGAAAAGTTTGTAAAAAAAAAAAAGAGCAGGTTCTTATGCTAAAATAAAAGGCAATTTTTGCATAAGCGGATGTAAATGCTCTTAGGAAGTTAAATTATGCAAAATATTGTTAGTTATGTTGTTGCTTTTGTTGGTCTCATCAACCCAAAGGGTGTAACATATAGTGATTGATAATCTAAAGTGCTTCTTACTTCTTAGAAATGCCAAAATTAACTGTTGCACCTTAATTTGGGACTTCTCTGGCTTGAATTGTTTAAAAACTGTATGTCTGAAGCAATTTAGTAATAATATTATACATATTTATTTAATCCTACTTGGTTTCTGAAGATAGCTTTTTCATTTATTCTTTGTTTGCCAATAGCTTCTTCTTTCTAATGGTCAAGGTTTCAGTGACTACATCTTTGCACCATCAATGTTAAAGTTATTCTGTATATACAAGTGCTGAAAGTAGTACTGTGGCCACTGCTTCTAAAAGATAACACTTGAAGGCTATGGAAGCTAATTGAAAAATGCCAATTAGCTGTAAACTAAAATGGCAAAGAAGGAAAGCTACGAAATTAAAGTAATAGAATGAACCCTTTACGCATGTGTATATTTTGGCAGCGTATACCTAAGTGTTTGTTGGCTTGGTTCCTTATTTCTATGCCATTACTCTTTTGGATGCATCACTCTGCCTAAATTTTGTGATAGCAATTTGAATGTTATAGTTTTGGATGCATCACTAAAAAAATGATACTTTTTTCTTGCAATAGTTTGAATTTGGTCTCTCCCCTTAGTTTCTCTTTGTTTGCACCATAATTGACTCCAAGAACCTATATGTTTTTTCTCTAACAAAGTAAATTTTTTTCTTATGTCCTTGGAATTGTATTTGTTGCTATAATATGCTTGAATTATGGATTTTTATTTCAATTGCCTTAGTCATTACAGGATGATTTCAAAAGGGAAAGAACAACCAAAAGTTGATATAATGTGTCTGTCATGCAATTATTTGTTGTGGTGTTTCCTTCTCTCATAGTTGTAGATTTGGAATGAAGACTATGTTATCTTTGTTTTGATCAACTAAAGACCCCGCACCAGTGCAACACAACAGTTTTTTTTTTTTTTTCCCCATAAAATCAGAATGAGGTATATGCAAAGGGATGTAATGCTATAATGTTCTTTATGTTTTGCTTTTTGGAAAATTTCCATATCTATAAACTGGTTGTTTGGTCATAACCTGCCCTCTACTTAAAGCTTAGACATAATGTCACTTCATTTTTTTCAGTAAAAATGGTAGGTGTATTGTATGACTATCAAGCCATTTGAAAGCTACCTAAAGGAGAAAAAATAAAGATAGAATAAAGTTTGTTAAGTGCTAAATTAGCCATGATAATTTCCATTTCTATAGACTGGTTGTTTGGTCATACCCTACCCTCTACTTAAAGTTGAGAAACAATGTCACTTCATCCGAAAAATATGTTGTGTTTTCTTTTAGTAGAAATGGTAGGTGTATTGTAGGAATGTCAAGCCAATTTTGAATGCTACCTAAAGGATAAAAAATAAAAATAAAATAAAGTTTGCTAAGTGCTAAATTAGCTATGATAATTGACGATAAGATTAGATTTGGGATTGGTTTAAAATTTCATGGTTGTAACTAGAAAACACATCAGACTTGAATTGGGTTGTATAGAAAGTATTGACTTTTTTTTATATATAAAAAATAGAAAAGTAACCCCAAAAAAATTCCTCTACAATATAAGTTGCAACACAGCCTTAATCAATTAAAGGTTTAAATCTTCATTTGAGGTCCTCAATTTTATGATTTATTAACTGATTGAAAGAAATTATAACTATAACATACTGAAAGCTCAAATAATGTAAAACACTATAGCTTATTTAGACCCTCAATTTTTAATTACGGCTTAATTAATTTTAATCTAAACACACTTGATGCGAAATATACGTGATTAGCAAATTAATTAATCGAAGCACTCAACAATTACATGGATGAACAAATAAGTGTAATGCTAAAATGGAAAGGGCAGTGGGTAAAAGAATAGCAAACCCAAGATAACATGGCGATGTGTTATCGAAGAGGAAACAGTACAACTTGGCGAAAAACTTCTCCGCGACCCTCCAAGCCGAAATAATCCACTAGTGAATAAAGTTGGAGTACAAGAATATCAAAAAGACTTTTCAAGCCTAATCTACCCAAAGTACTTGAGCCCTTTAAGCTCCAGCTACCAATAGATTTCTTGGAGTCTTGTCTTCACTAGTTATCCAAATCCCGCAATATCGCCTGATTCCATCCACCAAGCCTCACTGGCTTATTTTGGCAAATACCCAATACTTCCCAAGCTCTAAAACAGTCTCTACACTTTAAATAGATGTGGTTTGTATTTGGGTACAAATCTTCTCTCAAGGTATAACAATGGGAGAGGGGAGGAGAAGAGATTACAAAGATTTCTCTCTTGAGGATGAGTAGCTCTCTAACAAGGTGGGTGTTGTAGAAACATTTCTAGGGTTTTCTTCTGAATAGCATCTTTACAGTTTTGTGGGTAATGAGGATATGTATAGTATGGGTGAAGGGTATAAGAGTCACACTTAAAATCCCAGTTGTCAGTGCATTTCACGAGTTGGCCAAGTCGCAAGATGAGTTGCAAAGCACATTGACTCTTCAGCTTCCAACGTGTGCTCCTCATGTGACCTTCGCGGGTTGCACCACTCATGAGCCAAGTCGCGAGATCAACTTCTTAAGCAAATCTTCACTACTTAAGACTAAACCTATGACAATTAAATCCCACAAAATACAAGGAAATAAATTAATGCAATTAAAACACCTTTTGTCATGAAATAAAGCCAACATAAATGTTATGTGAAAAGTCATAACTTAACAATCTCTCCCTTGGGCTATTCTATGACAAAAACACCTTATAACATACTTTAGACTTAAACGTGAGTTTGGAAACAATGGCAAAACTCACTCACACTTAAATCTAAAACCTGTGATGAACTTAGAACAAAATACCTGTTTCCTGAAACACTTGTACAAAACATGTTAGACCCTCAAGGTAAAGCAAGTAATAAAAGGACAAGTATAATGTAACAAGTAAATTGCGATCAAGTAAACATGATATGAAACGTATAAGAACAATTTGATCAAACACCAAATAGTCATATGGAAATTATTACAATGATCTTATAGCAAAGCAAATGATCATCCAAACATGCAATCAATAAAGCACAATAGCATTAGAAAGTATGCATGTCCAACACATAAACATGATGCGATGAGAACAAAAAAGCATAGATACTAAATATAACTCAAAGCACCATAAAGAAAACAAGAAAACAAACATAATGTAAAACAAAACAAAATAAGGTTTTCTCATATAAAATGTCTTCTCCCCCTTGGTTTATGAATCTCCTCATAGAATTTCTCCCCCTACGAATGTGCACAAGAAATAGAAATGACAATACTTTCCCCCTTTTTGTCACAAATAAACAAATAATCCAAGAAGAATGAGGGAAAAAAATGAAGACATGAACAAGGATATGATGCATATGGGGTACAACATGAATGGGAAATGAAACTCAAACATAAATATTATGTGAAAAACCATAACTTAACACATACAAATCCCTAATTCTTACCCTAAACCTAACCCTAACTTTAGTATTTCTCCAATTCATCCAAAGCAATAGGATTTAAGTAAAATTGACCTTAAATTTGGAAAGAATAGGCTTTATTGCTTAGCAGGGAATGTTTGATGAATGAAATATGTGAAGGAATGAAGGATCTAAAATGGATAAAAAATATGAACCATTAATTTCTTTCCTATAAACATGACCAAAACAAACTAAGTGACTCTCTCTCATCATTCATTTATAAAGGACACCCTTATCTTTAAGTAAAACTAGTAGGATTCCTATTAAGGTAAATATTACAATAAATGATGTTCAACTTATATATCAAAGAATTTAAACTTTTATGAGTAACATAAAACTATAAATTCATCAACTTGCATTTAATTATTTGTTAAATACAATGAAGTCAACAATTTTTCTAACATAAACATGTACCTAAACATAAAAACTTGTGTTTTGAACATATGAAAGAAATTAGATAATTTTTTGTCCAAAATACACTATTGGTCCCTCAAATTTACTTAGTGGGTACAATTGGTCCCATAAATTAGGTTGGGATTGCTTTTCATTCTCGTTTGGTTTTTATATGACTTATTTATTTTCATTGGCAAATTAATCAAAATACTCTCTCTCTCTCTCTCTCTCTCTCTCTCTCTCTCTCTCTCTCTCTCTCTCTCTCTCTCTCTCTCTTTTAGGAGATTTGTCTTCTTTCTCCCCAGTAATCTCGAACTTTACACCCAAGCATCAAAGGTTGATGGGCAAAATCATCCTTAGCAAGTCCTGTGGAGCGGTAATGGGATGCTTCTTGTTTATTTTTACAAAAACACACAGAAAACTTCAGTTTGTAATTGTCAATGATGATGCACAAAAAATTAGTAAGGTAAATGCTACAGGCTTCAATGGACTAGTGGTTGCTTGGAAGGTTTGAAAAGAAAGAAAGACAAGATCAAAGGTGACCAGAGTGATTCGGCCAAGAACCCTGCGATGCTTAAGTTAGTTTTCCTCTCTAGAACTCAAGAATTCTAACTTTAGGAGTAGTGAAACTTACTTTCATTTGATGTGGATAAGTTTTAATATAGTGAGTTTTGATATTGGACGAAATTCTTTTATTGGGTTAACCTTTCTAGACTTGGACGACACTATGGACGAACTGGAGATAGTCCAATTTTTTGGTCCACCATTAGTTGCCCCCTCTGTCCAAGGGTCATCCAGAACATTGTAGAGCCACTGTTTGCTTTTGACACATGTCAACATTTTAATGGTTGATTGTCATGCCAATTCATTTTTCAAGAAAAATTCCGCGAGTCAGCTCTTAGTTGGTCCACGTCACTTCGTTGATGCACCTCTGGACCTTATAAATGTGTATTCTCTCTCTTACCCTTCACTTTTTCTAATAATTTCCTTTCTGCCATCTAGTTCAAGAGCCTCGTCTAGTTGTCTAGTCTTCGTCTCTAGTCTCGTCAGGTATTTCATTCCCTTCATCCTTAGGTTTTCATCTTTGTTCATTCTTCTAATCATGTCTGCATTTAGTGGTAGTACTGAGAGAGAAATAGATGAGTACCAGGACGTGTTCTTTGGACGTGATGATAGTTATGAGAGTAGTAGTGAGGGTAGTACCAGTAGTAGTAGTGATAGTAGTTCCCAAGACGAGCATTATTCGTATAGGGTTCCTAGTTTTCCTTTAATGGAATTCTAGGAAATGCAACGTAGGATGGCTTCTGGGGCTGAGGCTAGCTCGTCGAAAAGGAGTAGGTCACCTAGCCCTCCTTAAGACGAGGAGGAGGAAGAAAATGTAATTTGTAGTTGTGCCCCTGAGGTGGCGTCTACTCTAGACACGGGTAAGTTAAACACTCTAGTAGATAGATATCAAATTCCTAAAGAGTTTACGCCTCATCTACCTGAAAGGGGGGAATGGTGTTGATCTCCTCTTTCAGGCTTTGGTGTATATACTTCTTATCTCTTAGCAGGTTTTAGGTTTCCTTTAAATTCTTTCTGTAGAAGTCTCTTCCATAGGTTGGGTATTGGACCAAACCAACTCAATCCTAATGGATGGAGGACGATAGTAGCCATGCAAGTGTTATGCCGTGAGACGCTTGAGGGGAACTGTCCAATCACAGTGGATGAGTTCCTTTACTACTACAAGCCTTCAGAGATTAAACAGTCTGCTAGTTTTTACCAGTTCTCCTCCAGGGGGCCCCAATTTAGCTTGATTAGGGGTCGTAAGAACCCAATTGATGTAAATAATGCCCATTTTCCTCCTTTTACCAGTGCCCTAGGTCGTTTTCGTCCTGAGGGTATGTCTTTCTTCATTTCTTTTGTTTGTTTTATTTGACTTCTTCCTCATCTAACCCTCTCTTATATTAGTGCAGCTATCACTCGTCCACGCTTGGACAATTTTTATTTGGAGCGTATTGATAGAGCTCGTACTTACCCTGAGAGGTCCTTCCATAGCTTGGTAACCCTCAGTCATCTAACTGTCTGGAGACTTGGTCCTGAGCCTACTGCAAAAAATCTTGCACACGAGGAGACCACTTGTTGCAGTAAGTATCGTCCAGCCAATCCTTTATATATATATATATATTAAATCTGTTTTCTTCATCATAGGGTTATCCATTTTGAAGGAAAATAAGGGGAAAGTTGTTGCCAGTGGCACTGAAGGTGAAGAGGACGTCTAAGTCCAAGACGATGCAACTCCCTTGGTCATCCAGAAACCTGTCGTCCAGGCTAGGAAGAGGAAGGACATTTCTGGTTCTGTTGACCTTGGTGACCTTCCAAGTCGTCGAGGTTCAAAGAAGCAAAAGTCTGGCAAGACTCCTTCTCCTAAAGTTCCAAAATTCCCTCCCACGACGGTAAACCTAGACAACCTGACAGTGAACTTGGTACCCGTCCAGACCATTCCATCCATCCAACATGAGAATCTTCCTCCTCATGCAACCAAAGCTCCTCACAGGACTCATCCTTCAGAGCAAACCAAGCGTCCTCCCAACTTGGTGCTGGACGAGGGCTATGCTTGGAAGATGTGGGCTATGCTTGGAAGACGTTCAAATGATTCATCACTAACAATGAGGTGAATGTATGCTATAACATGTCAGTGAAGGACTTTGAGCGTTCTGTCATCCATGACCTTTTTAAGGTATGTAGTTTTTATTATCCCTATTTTATTTTCTAAGAAATTTAAGAAAAATTTCTAACTCTCCTTCGTCCATCTATTTTTCAGGCCATGTCGAAATTTTATACTGCGTCCACTCAAGCCAAGGAGCTTTGTAATGAGGCTAAGGCTGCCAAGGAGAAGAGTAAAGAGCTGAATAACGAGGTCCTTTTGAAGAAGGGGGAAGTAATCAGGCTGTCTGAGGAGCTCACTCATTTATAGGGGATTGAGCAGAAGCTAAAGAATGAAGTGGAGGAGCTCAAGGCAGACTCCATTGAGAAGGAGACCCGTATCACTCACCTTGAGGTAAAGGTTCAAGGGTTTACTTCATCTATAGAGAAGGCTTAAAAGGAAGTCATTGCAGCCTTTGTGAAGTCAGACGAGTTCAAGAATCATCTAGATAGTCATTACGCTACTGGCTATGAGGACTTCTGTTCTGATGCAAAGGAGGCCTACCCTGAGATAGACTTTGACTCCTTCAAGATCCCTACTACCACAGAGAGTTCCCTACTTTCGACGATCTCCGAGGACGTCAACATGGTGGACAATGCTTCAACTAAACCTGCCCAGGATGCTACTGATGCTAGCAAGGACGACCCAAAGTCTCGGGGTGATGCCCCTAGTGGTTTATTCCAGTAACTTTTTTTTTAAGAAAAAATTATTTATTTTGGTTTGTTGGAAGTGCCCACTGTTTTGGGCTTTATTTTAAAACTCATTCAAGTACAATCCATTTGTCCAAGTTTATGGACATGCAACAGATACAATGGCCTTTACTAGCTTTGAACAACATAAGGATTTTTGGATGATGGTCCTCTACCCTTTTTACATTTTATGAATGAATATTTACTTATATTTTCATTCTTCATTTGGTGTTGAACATGTTATGTGCTTTATGTATGGACGAATTTTCTTTGTTTACATCATCCATGTTATTTCTTATGGTTCTAAATGTGGTCCATTCACTTATGAAGGCATTTAGTTCGTCCATGATAGGATAACTTTCTCATGCTCAACATTCTACCATTCATTATATTTTACAAGTGTAACTCGTCTGTGAATAGAATTTCCTTTGGCAGCTTTCTTTGTCCATAGGTTTGACTTATAACTTGCATTAATCTTCGTCCATAAGTTGGACGACTCTTTATTTATCTTTGGGCAAGACGTTTCCAGCATTTACTCGTCCAAAGATTGGATTATTTAGTTGGTGACATTTATCCATGGATTTTAAATATTCTTGCATGCACGCTTTACCTCGTCCATTAATTAGACGAATATACCTTAGGTTTATTTTACTTTGCTTTTACCTTATTTTAAGGAAAGCTTATAGACGTTACATCCCTACGTCCAGAGATTTTGCTCGTCTTAGGCTTTTAACCTTCTTGTGGATTAGCTTTAATGAGAACTTCAACAACATGAAAATTGGAAATTCACGCAACGTTATATACATTGGAAATTCAAACTATATTTACACAATATAAATATCGTCCACAAGTATGGCACATGCTTAGAAACTAGTGCCTTAAGGGAAATTGAAAATACTTATGTACAAACAGACTAAGTTCATGACTGCGTCCATCAAAAAATACATCCATAGACAGTGCACAAACTGGATAGTAATGCACTTTTAGGGAATTGAAATACTAAAGAACATGTAGTACTAGCAACTAACACAAATAAATATGAGGAAAGTAACACATAACTTTAACTTCGTCCAGAATGATCTCATCCAGGATAATCTCGTCCAAGATGATGCTCGTCCAGGATGATGCTTTACTGATAATATCTCTTTAGATGCTCAACATTCTAGGGGGGCTCTAATTTTCGTCCATCTAGGACTTCCAAATAGTATGATCTCTACCTTTTGCAATTGATAACCCTGTAGGGTCTTTACCAATTAGGGCCCAGTTTTCCAAGGGTCAGGTTTCTGGTTGCCAAGGAGACCCTTTTTATGACGAGGTCCCCGATGTTGAAGTGCCTAGGTTTCATCATTGCATTATATTGTCTAGCCATGAGATTTTTATACCTCATCGTTCTATGTTCTGCATCCAACCTCACCTCATCTATTAGATCAAGGTTAAGATGAAGTTGCTCTTCATTTTCCTCGTCCTGATACTTCATCACCTTGTGGTTAGTCATGTGCACTTCTGCAGGTATGACTGCTTTACTTCCATAGGCTAGTTTGAAAGGAGTTTCCCCTGTGGTGGTCCTCACAGTTGTCTTGTAATACCATAGAACACTTGGTAGCTCGTCTGGCCATACTCCCTTTGCCCCCTCAAATTGAGTCTTGATGATTTTCAACAAAAATCGGTTTGTAACTTCAGCTTGGCCATTTGCTTGTGGGTGGGAGGGTGAGGAATAATGATTTTTGATTCCAAGTTACTCACAGAAATCTCTGAAAGGTGTGTTATCAAATTGCTGGCCATTGTCTGACACTAGTACCCTAGGCACCCCAAATCGGCATACGATGCTCTTCCAGACGAAGTTCTTGACATTCTGCTGTGTGATCTTTGCTAAGGGTTCAACTTCTACCAATTTAATGAAGTAATCGATCCTCACTACCAAGAACTTCATCTGCTTGGTTCCTATTGGAAAGGAACTTAAAATATCCAATCCCCATTGTGCAAAGGGCTATGGGGCCATCATTGGGGTGAGATACTCCAATGGTTGTCTAAGGACGTTGCTACTGAAGCGTTGACACTAATCACACACCTTTACATAAGCTTTTGCATTTGCTTGAATGGTCGGCCAGTAGTATCCTGCACGGATGACCTTATGGACGAGTGCTCTTGCTCCTGAATGGTTTCCACATGCTCCTTCATGAATTTCTCTCAATACATAGTTTGCTTCATCTGGAGTTAAACACCTTAAGTAAGGTTGAGAGAAGTCTTTTTTATATAGCACCTTGTCTATAAGGACGTACTTAGCTGGTCTGATCCTTAGCTTTCTGGCTTCATCTCTTTCTTCTAGAAGCCTTCCATCCCTTAGGTAGGCTACTATAGGGGTCATCCAGTTTTCATCACCTTTTATCTGCTGCACCTCTGGAAGATCTATGCTAGGCTTGTACTGGACTTCATCAAGCTTGTCCACCAACCCATCTGCTGACGCTGCCTTTGCTAAGGCATCTGCTTCCATATTTTCCTCCCTTGGAACTTGAAGAAAACTACCTTCCTTAAATTTCTTAATAAGACGCTTCACCTTGCTGAGATACTTCTTCATCCATTCTTCCTTACCTTCACATGTTCCATTCACTTGACCTATGATCAACCGAGAGTCTCCTTGAACGACTACTGACTCTGCCCCTAGGGACTTAGCCAATTCCAGTCCTTTTAGGAGGGCTTCATATTCAACTTCATTGTTGGTTGTCTGGTATTGTAGACGAGCTGCATACTTCAACTTGTCCCCTTCTGGGGATTTCAGTATAACTCATATTCCTCCTGCATATAATGTGGACGAACCATGTACATGGATGAACCATTTTTTAGCTTCATCCACCTCGTCTAAATCTCCATGGTTTGGAGTGAATTCTGCAATGAAATTTGCTAAAGCTTGAGTCTTTATTGCACTTTTTGGTTGATACCTGATATCAAACTCACTAAGCTCTATAGCCTATTGGATCAGTCGTCCTGCGGCTTCCAACTTGTTCATTGCCTTCTTGAGTGGATGATCTATTAAGATATTGATGACATAAGCTTGGAAATAATGCCTTAGCTTCCTAGAAGCTATTATCAGTGCAAAGGCCAACTTCTCTATCATAGGATATCGTCCTTTTGACCCCCTTAGTGCCTGGCTTGTATAATAAACAAGCTTCTGTACTCTCCCTTCTTCCTTGATTAATGCCGAACATACTGTATGTGGGGACACTACTAAGTATAAATACAATTCCTCACTTGGTATGGACAGGCATAACAGAGGAGCCATTGTAAGATAGACCTTTAGATCTCAAAAGGCCTTTTGGCACTTGTTCATCCATTCAAATGCCTTCTTGAGAACCTTAAAAATGGCAAACATTTATCAGTAGCTTTCGAAACAAACCTGTTAAGGGCTACAACTCGTCCAGTGAAGGATTGGACTTCCTTGACATTTCTTGGTGGCTCCATGTTCAGTATTGCTTGGATTTTATCAAGATTTGCTTCAATTCCCCTCTGTGAAACTATAAATCCCAGGAACTTCCCTGACGAAACTCCGAAGGCACACTTGCTTAGATTCAGCTTCATGTTATATCGTCTAAGCGTGTCAAAGGTCTCCTATAGGTCGTCTAGATGTTTCTTCTCGTCCAAGCTCTTCACCAGTATATCATCCACATAAACTTCAACATTCTGTCCTATCTGTGCATGATATGTTCCAACCTCTGATAAGTTGCCCCCTCATTCTTCAAACCAAAGGGCATCACTTTGTAACGAAACAAACCTTGACTAGTAATGAATGATGTTTTCTCTTGATCTACCTCGTCCATCTTTATTTGGTTATAACCTGAGAAGGCATCTATGAAGCTTAGCAATTGATGACCTGTTGTTGAGTCCACCAACTGGTCAATGCGTGGCAACGGATAACTATCCTTGGGGCAAGCCTTGTTCAAATCAGTGAAGTCTACACACATCCTCCACTTGCTATTAGCCTTCTTAACCATTACCATATTAGCTAACCAATCTGAGTAATAAACTTCCCAAATAAACTCTATGGTGGTTAACTTTTAGACCTCTTCCTTGATAGCATTATCTCGCTCAGGAGCAAAGACCCTTTTCTTCTGACGAATAGGCTTGGAAGATGCATATATATTCAAACAATAAGTAATAAAACTTGGGTCAGTTCCTGGCATATCTTTATGACTCCATACAAAAACACCAATACTTTTCCTTAAAAACTGGACGAGATCTTGCTTCGTCTTCTCCTCCATACTTGTTCCAATTCTAGTAAACTTCTCGGGGTTACTCTCGTCTAGAGGAATGTCTTCCAGTACTTCAGTGGGCTCTGCAATGACCCTTCTTTCCTCTATATTCATCGTCTGCACATGCTTGTCCATAACCAACATGGCTAAGTAACATTCTCTAGCGACTAACTAATCTCCTTATACCTGCCCTATTCCATAGTCTGTTGGAAACTTGACAGATATGTGGTAGGTAGATGTTACTGCCTTCCAATTGTTTAAAGTTGGTCGTCCAATGATAGCATTGTAGGAAGACAAATAATCTACAACAAGGAAATTCACTTCTTCAGCTATCTACTGTGGATACGCTCCTACCACAACAAGTAAAGTAATAGTACCCACTGGTTGCACCTTCATTCCTCAAAATCCTACTAAGGGTGAATTTACTAGACGAAGTTGTTCTCATTCAAGCCTCATCTGCTGAAAGGCAAGATAATATAAGATATCTTCCAAACTCCCATTATCTACCAACACCCTTCTAGTCATGTAATCTGGAATGAGTAAAGTTATGACAATTGCATCGTCATGTGAGTGATGGACCCTTCCAGCATCTTCATCCATGAAAGTAATGGCCTGCTCATCTGCCCCTGTAGTCCTTAATGGTCGTCTAGAGAGTTGGACATTTTGCACCACCTTCAAGTATGTCTTCCTTGACTTGGAAGATTGCCCTACTGAAGTTCCTCCTATAATAACTCTTATTCCTCTAAGTAGGGGTCGTGATGGCTCTTCTACCTTTCCTTTTAACTTCTCGTCCTTATGATCTTGTCTAAGAAAATTCCTCAACTTTCCCTGCTTGATGAGATTCTCTATCTGCTGCTTCAAGTCATAGCACTCGTCCGTGTCATGCCCGTGATCTCTATGGAAACGACAATACTTATTCTTATTGCGCCTGTTGGGATCTCCCTTCATCTTCTCTGGCAATTTCAAAGATGGGTCATCCTTAATCTTCATAAGCATTTGATCAAGTGGAACGTTCAAGGGCGTGTAATGCTGACCTCTTCCTGAAGATGAACTTGCCTTCGTGTTGCCTCTATCTTTCTTCTTTCCCGTTTGGGCATTCTTTGGACAAGGGCCTTGTTCAGGATGGCGTGAAAGATCTGCTGTTATTCGCTCTGCTCTCTTCCTCTTCTTGGCAATGATCGCATCCTCTGCATTCATGAAGCTTTGGGCTGAATGGATAAATTCAGCCATGGTCTGTGGCTTTTGATCATAAAGCTTATGGATGAATAAATCTGAACTAACTCCATTATGGAAGGCTGCCAACATCAACTTATCGTCCATCTCGTCTATTGTCAGGGCTTCCTTATTGAAGTGAGTGATGAAGGACCGCAAGCTCTCATTTTCTCCTTGTTTTATAGTCTGCGGGCTGGACGAGGAGCGTTTATGCCTTTGTCCTCTAATAAAGTTGTTGACGAACAACTTACTCAACTCCTCAAAAGAACCAATAGTGTTCAGAGGTATTTTTCTAAACCACACCCGTGCTGGCCTCTTAAGGGTGGTTGGGAAGACCCTCACATTATCTCATCTGGAACTCCTTGAAGGTGCATTGTGGTCTTGAAGGTTGCAATGTGGTCACATGGCTCGCGCGTTCCATCATACGAATCCAATGAAGGCATCTTGAACTTGGAAGGCAGGGGATGACTATTGATGGAAGCTACGAAAGCAGAACCGGTTTGATAAACTAAATCATCTACATAACTCATCCTTCTCATATTCTCCTTTATCTCGTCCATAGCCCTCCTTATTTGATCCATTTCCCTTTCCAAGTGTGGCACCCTACGCGATGTTGTCCCCCTTGAGTGGTTCTCATGCTCAACATATTCTCTTTCTCTAACTTCTTGACTCTGAGCTTGCCCTTCCACACACCTTTCATTACGCTGCCTCTTTGGTTGATCTCTCGAGTCAACTCCTGATTCTAATGGGTTAACTCTGCTATGGTGGCTGCCATAGACTGTATTTATTGGACGGAAGGCGGTTGCATAATAGGTGTTGACTGGTAAGCGTGGTTGGGGTGGCTGGAAGCGTTCCTACTCTCTTGATGGCCTGGACTGGTGGCCATTGACCTTGTCCGGACCATACAGCCTTTTGTCAAAGAAAGATATATTGAAAAATACAAATTTAATCTTCCCCACAGATGGCGCCAACTGATGATGCACAGAAAATTAGTAGGCTGAATGCTTCGGGCTTCAATGGACTGGTGGTTGCTTGGAAGGCCTGAAAAGAAAGAAAGACAAGATCAAAGGTGATCGGGGTGAACCGGCCAAGAACTCTCTGATGCTTAAATTAGTTTTCCTCTCTAGAACTGAAGAATTCTAACTTTAGGAGTAGTGGAAACGTACTTTCATTTGATGTGGATAAGTCTTTATATAGTGAGCTTTGGAGTGGTTACTTGTTTGGTAACTTCCTTAACGTGTATGGAAGTTAAAATGTTTAGACTTAACTTCCACAAGTACTATAGAAGTTAGAAGATTTAATCTTATCTTCTACAACTGCCATTAGAAGTTAAGAACTTAGTGGGAAGTTAGAGCGATGAACAAGGATTTTGCTCATACTTCAAAATAGTAGAACGTAGTTCGAATTATATGCTTTTGTACATAAATTCATTCTGAAGATTTTCTAAGTGTTGAGGGGTTGTCCATTTGCTTCCATGATGGACAACCTTTATATCCTTGGACAACCTCCTGATGTTAGACGAAATTCTTTTATTGGGTTAACCTTTCTGGACTTGGACGACACTATGAACGAACTGGAGATAGTCTAATTTTTTGGTTCACCATCAGAGGAGAAATAGAGGTCTCAATTTAGTTGAACAACCAATTAGCGATAGTGCAAGCATCCTCCTCCTTCTTTCAAGCCCCTTGCTGATAAACTCAACTTGGTCCACGAGGACGGCGTTCTTAGCAACCGTAGGGATCAGTTACCAGACTGGGGTGTTCATCTCTCAAAACTTAAACTGGGTGAGTTTTATAATCATCACATAAGTAGATTGTAAAAATAAATAAATAAATTTGCAATGCTTTTTAATTCACAAGATGCATTTTTTTTAGATGACTTGGAGTACAATGACCTTTACAATTGGTATTCCAACACTTATTCATCTCGCCCTCGTTACCTTCACTAAGAAGGTATGTTAATATTGCTATTCTTTTTAAATTTTAATTCCCACCTCATTTTCATAACACTTTCAATTGATAAATGGTTATTGGTTTGAATTTAGAGTTTAAATTACTTTTTTTCTCATCCATAACAGCTAATAATAACCTGTCACTTAAGATCTATTATGAAAATGTTGTGAACGTATCATTTCTCTTAATACTATTTTGTAATTCCAATGTTATCCATAATTTTGTGGTGATTGATTTAGCCTATTATAAAAAAGAAATTAATGTTTTGAGAATAGTGCTATAGACACAAACTATTTTACAAGCTATTGATGTGACCAACTTTTTACATGTTTTCATCTGACCCAACCATTAGCAGTACTTTTTATTTTTATTTTTGTGAGGGTCCTTTTTCGGACAGTGTCCAGGCCCAAGCAGAAGCAAGGACCCTAGGCCTTTTAGTTGTTGTTTTAAGGGACTGGGCTTGGTTCACCGCAGCTAAATTGGCTGATTACAAACCAAGTGGTGCATAGAGCAGGAATCCTATAATACATACATACTAGCAAACAAGAAATATATATGCATGGAACAGTAAGAAACAGTAAAGGAGCAATGTGATAAAGGAAGACACAAAATAAACGTTAAGGATCCTTAAAACAAAGTGAGATATTCCATTACTTTTCTTAATTGTGTATTACAATATGCTCACTAAGACGTGTCACAAGGTCCAAATAAGCTAAAAAATCACAGACTTAGATGGCTATCCAAGCCTCTAAGACTTGCAAAGTTTGAACCCCTTTGAATCCAAGTATGTTCTATAATGGTTGTTTGAGGATACCGGGTGGTATTTTCCTTTCTTTTGCTACTTTGTTTAAGTCTTTAATAGAGTTTCTCAGTGATTCTATTCTAATTCACTGTTGCTAAATGCCCTTCCACTGTTGGCTGTTTCCCCTTTTTATAGTGTCATCCTAGGGTTCCAGGGTACCACTGATTCCCTTCCTTTGCTCCCCTGGGTACCAAAAGCCTCTTGCTGACTTTCCGTTCTAGGGTGTCCCTAGAGAGTTGACCTCTAATCTCTCTTCCTTCAAGGCTTCTAAACCTCACCTTTTCAGACTCAGCTTTTTGGATGTCTTTCCTTTTGTCATTTTTCCCGAGTGAGCTGATTCCATCCTTGCCAGGTTGAAAGTTTTCCCAGTTACTTCCTTTCATGGTTCTTCATTTTGGGTTCCCCGAGGTGCCAGCCCCTTGTTCACGAGTTGTTAGTCTCCAAGCTCTCTGGTTCCTTTCTGCATCATGGAGTGGCTAAAAAGGACGTATTTGTTCTTCGTTCCTTGTGTTTCTTGGCACTCCTTTTGAGCTGTCTTAATCTCATCCTAGCTCTGCTACACGTCCCGAGGACCCTGTGCTCCCGACAATCTCTAGGTATCTTGGCCTAGTTCTTACCACTGGAGTCCCTAGTAATTTTCTGATCTTGGTAAGCTGAGCTTTTTCTTTCTTCCCTTCGTTTCATGGGCCCTAAGGCCTATCCATTCATGGGTCTTGGGCTTAAATCTTTTTAATGGATTTGGGCTTTTCCTTATTGTGAGCTCAAGCCTTTTATTATTTTCTTTTTCATGGAGTTCAACTCACTGTGCCATTTTGGGCCTTGGTGCAACATTGTAACTTTTTAGACCTCAACAACTTTCTAATAATCACTCACCATTTCAGCAAGTTGTAAAAAATGTTGAAAAATAGTAGCATTTTCAATGTTTTGAAAACCTTTTCCATTTCGCATAAAGAGAATACTAAAGTTAACTAATAATTGGTAAGTAAAAATGTGATGTTACCAGTAAAAGTTTGTCACATCAACATATTATAAAAATGTTGTAAAATAGTTTGCGGTTGTAATATACAATAAATGACTCATGCCTATCTAATAAATTTCATTTATGAGAAATGTTAACGAATGTCTTAAGAGTATTGGTTTAGGAACTATTTTTAGAAACATTTTATGAAAAAATGATAAAACAATTAATTATAATCACTATTTATTTATAACTTTATGTCTTTATTGTATTTTTTTTTTTTTTTTTGCTGAATGTCTTTATTGATTTCTTGACAGGCTGTATTCCGCACCATTCATGAAGCTAGCTCTAGGGATCTAGGTGAAAGGAAATTAAGGACCCCAATAATTTCTTCTGTAATTATTGTTTTAAGTCCTTACGTTGTTGGAATCAAATACGATGTAGGTCTAGGCCCCAAAACCACCATCCAAATTAATTGCATTAATTTGGATGGTGGTTTTGTAGAGTCTTCTGGTTTTATTGGTTGTTCAATACCAATAAAAGTGTGTGGTGCTATAGGTTGTGAAGTCACTTTTTTACCCTTTAAAGCATTTATAAGTTACATAAACTTTAGGGTTTTTTTGGTCTTTTCCTTTTGGTACTTCCTTTGAAAAAATGGGATGTAAATATTATTTTACCTCTAGTCTAGACTCCAGAGATATCTATGGGCTTAAAAAAAAAAAATTGTGAGGATCTTATAGTCTTTTTGTTCTCAATTATATTAGTTTAAAGTGTTTAACTACTCCACTAACCACTCCTAACCTCCAAGCCCCAATTGAAATTTTGAAAGAGTGATGCATCTTGAGTTCAACAAAACTTAATTAGTTTAAGGACTTGACGGGGTCTTTGAAGTTTGAACACATAATGGGGAGCTATAAATTGAACTTATAATCATTTTGGTCAAAAACAGAGAAAATATAAAGTTGTTAGCAGTTGTATATAGCATTTCTGAAGGCCGATGAGCTCTAGTTATTGAGCTGGAATGCCAAACTCAATAACTTTATTTAATTTTTCAAATTTAATTAGTTCCATTTAATTTTTCAAATTTACTTAATTGTTGACTTATAATCCCACCAACTATGATTAATGCAACAAAAAAAAATTAATTAGAACTCATAATAACCAACATTCATGGGTAAACTACATAAATGATCCCTATCCTTTACACCATATTTTAATTTTGTCCATAACCTTTCAATTATATCAATTTGATCCCTAACTTTCAGTGATGTGTCAATTTAGTTCATACCGTTATCTTTTAAATAGACAAATCTGGCGTGTCAAATGGAAAAATTTAAAAACGATTTACCTACACATCAACTACTAATTGTGCAGCCACATCATTCATATATATATATATTTTTAAGAAAAAGAAAAAAAGAAATGAAGTTCTCACGTGAGTTAAAGTTTGGGGGAAAAATCAAATCCCTAACTTTCTCTCTCATCAGATTAATCTGCTCTGCTGGTTGACTTCCATCTTCTTAATTTGCTTCCTCAAACTAGCACCGTGTCTAGTCCTTGAAATTGAACAATATAAGTACCACAACCTTAATCATAAAGTATGCACGTATAACCTTAATCATAAAATACGCTGTTGGTTCTTATCCAGCTGGGTTCTTATATTAATCTTGCCAATTTGTTAGTAACAGTGTTTAGAAGTGTAGATTGGGTCATGGTTTTAAAATCCGGACTGGACCGGCCGGTCAAACCGAAAACCGTTTATCTTTCCGGTTTTTTAAACTACCAAAACTGGAAATTTTAATTTTTTAGTGAACCTTTCAAATTGCAGTCAAACTGCCCGGTTTTCGAAACCGGGCACGGGTCTAACGGTCCTTAAAAAAGTCACAAAACATTGCCAAATCAATCTCCCAACGTCAGATCTCCCCAGGAAAAAAAAAGAAAAAAAAAAAGAATAGATAACTGTGGAAGAGAGAGTACAAATCTGCTTCTTGCTTCTGTATATGCATCTACTTCTTCTTTGCTTGTTGGAAAATTGTGAACGAGAGACTGCTGTTTGTTTGAAAATTGTGAAAAAGAGGTTGACAAAGGAGGGAGAGAATGGCGGAGGCTGTAGGGGAAAGCAAAAATAAGTAGAAGACAATAACGTTTGTAGGGTTTCAAGTTTGGTATGAACTTTTAAGAATCTAGCATAGTTATTGGACTAAAAGCAACAGTCAAAATGGTTTACAGCTAAGCCACTTGATACTTGGATTGATACTTGGATTGGACTTCTTTGTTTTGTTTGTAATTGTACTTTGCCGGAATGGTCTACAGCTAAGCCACCTTGATATTTGGATTTTTATTTTTATTTTTATTTTGTAATTGTACTTGGCAGTATTAAAAAGTTAAGATATATTAATGTGATAATTTTAAAGATATTGTTATATGAGAAATGTTATAAGTTTTTTTTTTTTTTTTTTTTTTTTTTTTTTTTTTTTTTTGAGAAAGAGAAATGTTATAAGTTATAACAATAATATTTTTTACAACAAATTTTTAGTAGTAGTCTAGGTTTCATTGAAAATAAAATTAATCATTTTAGATATTTTTAAATTTTAATTGAGATTTTTAATTTGCATATATTTATTTTATTTATTTCATATTAATTAATTACTAAATTAATTATGACATCATCACGATTCAACCTCGGCCTAACTTAGGTTCAACCTTAAAAACCTTGAACCTCTTCTTTAATTTACCGGTTCTTTGAATGGTCTGGGTTTGAAAACCATGGATTGGGTTGGCCACATGCTAGTCCATGTTTTTATGGTTTTGAACATTGGCTTTGTTCAGGTTTGGACCTTCAATTTGTTTAAGTTCCATTTGTGACGAGAGAGAGAAAGTTAAGATATTTTCACAACAAATCATAGGTAGCAAGTTGTTATTAGTTGGTAATAAAAGTGATATCAATGGTGAGTTCATATTAGAACCAATAACAGTTTACAACACAAGATTTGTTGTGAATATTTTTTGAAGATGTGGACATAGCATTACTATTATGACATTTCATATTTGATGCAGATGCGGATACAAAAACAATATAGAGGATTAAAAAAAAACCTCTATAAAGTTGAGATTTTCATTTCTATGTTGTTGACTTTAATTCCGTGTCAAGTTTAATTGTAATTCTTCAATCATTTCCCTGTATTTTTGTGGGATTAAATGTAATGGGTTTAGTATGGGTGAAGAACTGTGAAGAACAAAGCATTTCGCGACTGACTTGCGACTAGTGTAACCTATGAAAGGTCACGTGAGGAGCACATGTGGAAGTTCAAACAATTCAAGTGTCAAGTTTATTTTGCGAGTGTCTTGCAACTTGGCCAACCCATAAGATGACTCGTGAGATGCATTGACGGGCTGTTTTGTGTGTTTTCCTCATTTCTTTACCCACATTATAAAAGCCCACATTATCCAAGAAATTTTAAGAAGAGTTTCAGAGAGGAAACCCTAGAAATATATTGGAGATTTAGAGATTGCATACCTACAATTCTCTACACATTTCTCTTAGTTTTCCTCACTCTTATCCCTTTTTAATTCCATATCCTTTGAGAGGTTCTTAGCCCAAAGACAAATCACACCCATTCTGAGTGTTGTGAGTTATTGTGGAGTTTTTGGGAAACATTGGGTCATGCCATTCTATGGTGGATGCAATTGGTGATAATTGCAGGATTTAGAAAGCTAATGAAGACAAGGCTTGGTGAAGCTCGTTGGTAGCTGAGACTCGAAAGATCTAAGTTTAGAGGGTAGTCTAGGCTTGAAGGGTCTATATTCTAATCCTTGTACTCCAACTTATTTACTAGTGCACCGATTCGGTTTGGAAAGCCGCAGAGAGGTTTTTACGCCGAGCACCTTGGTTTTCCTCTTTAATAATACATAGCAGTGTTATCTTGTGTTTACTTCTTTCTTACCTTTACTCCTTGTATTTTATACTTAATTGTCAATTATGTATGCCCATACACCAGATAGTAGTCCTGGTTGATTGTGCATTAATTACTCTCATTCCGCATTTAATTGAGTAGATTACTCTAGTATTTATTACATAGAGCTTTCAACCTCTAACTAAAACTAGTAAGACCTTTTGTTGATAGCTAAATAGTAAGGCCCTTTGTTGACAACTAAATAGTAAGACCTTTTGTTGACAACTAAAAAAATTTTCTTCTAGAGAAATTGTTAATGCACGTAAGTACACACAAGAGGTGAAACAAATATATATGGCCTATTTGGTTAGGGTGTTTGAACAACAGTTTTCAGTGTATAAACACTGAAAATTGTGGATTCCAAAAGAAACAACACATTTGGTAATGGTGTTTTTTACTGGAGTGTTTGAGTAACATTGCTCATTTTATGGTATTTAAACATTGAATTTAGAAAACCCTTCTTACTAATTTTTAATTTTCAAACAACGTTGTTCAATAGCACTTTTGTAAATATGTTGAAAACCATGGGGCCCACTCATTTAGACAAAACAGAAACTGACTTCTCTCTCTAACCATGGGGCCCACTTGTCAGCTTTTTAAAAATAAAACACACACATACCAAACACACAATTATGTTTTTTCACACACTAAAACATGGTACCAAACACATTTTTTACTTTATGAATACTGAAAACACGTGTTTCCACAACACTTTTTAAACCACAATTTTCACATAATTTTAAACAACAATCAGTGGCGGATTCAGGAAGTTTTCTCTGGGTGGTCATTAAAAAAATTAAATTAAATAAAATTTAATAAAATAAAATTTGAATATATTGATATCACAAAAAAGTGCAAATACATAAATTTTTAAAATTTTATTCTACGAGTTTTCATATTTTGGAATTGATGTATGATAGTTTCGTTATCAATTCTATCAACTGAATCATTTTCAATATATACAACCAAACAAACATTATACTACTGATATCCCATCCAATTACTTGCCTAATAAGTAACAACATAAACAAAATACATCATCTTTTTTTATGATCTTTTCCAACCAATTTTTGTATTCTTTAAACTAATTAGTATTAAATCAACACAATGCTCCATTAATTTCTTTTTTAGGGAAATCATGGCCAAGAAGTTGACAAAAACCTCTCTGTAAATATGCTCTTCTTATTTCAACCTGATCATTAGGATGAAAATATGAGACATTTTCTCATAGCCTACGATCTGAAAGAAAATTATTAAAGTCAACACAGTTTTGCTTAGAGTATTAATCTTGTAATACAAGTGATTTCTTTATAAGAAATTTATTCATGGTGCAAAATAATAAAGGGTAAACTATAAGTTCATTCAATATATTCAATTTAGGCATTCAACTGGTATATTAATCATATTCAATAAAGTATTCAAGCATTACTTAATTTAGTGCATATGCGTATGTACAAAATATATCACGTAAATCAAATAAATTCAGCTAAAAACTAAAATAAACACTAATAGACTAGTCATTTGAAAATGTGTGTCTTCTGAGAACACAATTTAAAAATCACAATTAGGGTTTGTTTGAGATCTGCTTATTTTGCTGAAACTGAAAACTTTTTACTGAAAGTACTGTAGATAAAAGAAAAAGTTAGCTGAAATAGTGCAGTGGGACTCATGAATAGTACTGTTTGGTCACTTGATGTAATACTGATTACAAGTCTTTTGTAGTTTGTACTACAATTATTGATACATTGTCAATAGCTTATTAGCATTATTTGAACAACAGGGAGAAACTGGGATTCTTAAAACATTTTCCTTCTTTCAATTATTATGCTCTCTATAGACATTAAAAGCGTTACTTTGTCGAATGGATCCAAAAAATTTCTTAAAAATAACCACAAAAAATAAAAAGACATGGTTTTAAAAATCGGTACGGTCAAAGAATCGGAATGGAAAGTGGTTCTCGGTTTTATGGTCGGACCTGTGGTCGAATCGATGATATCATAAATAATTATTTAATAATTATAAAATATAAATAAATAAATAAATAATTTTATAACTAATATTTTAACTAAAAAATTAAATTGAATAACAGTAAAACATTAAACCTTAACTTTAATTTATAAGAAATGATATGTCCACAACATTTTCATAACAAATCCGAAGTGGAAGTTGTTACTGGTTGTTATTGTTAGGGCAAAAAAGTAATCTTAGTGTTAAGTTTAAACTTGAACTAATAAAAGCTAACCACCTATGATTTGTTGTAAAAATATTGTGAACATAGCATCTCTCTTCATTTATATATTAGACAGCGAAACTCAAGCCTACTACAAAAATTATTTTAGTTATTCTTTCATTTTTCAAATAACAAAAAGTCACTGGTGAGTGACAATATCATTGCCCACTTGATATTTCTTTTCCACCACATATCCTACCTTTACACGTTTGTACTCCACCTACCACATATTTTGAAATCTTACATCCACACCTTGGTTAATTAAAAGCTCTGTACTAGTTTCTTCTTTTTACCTTTTTCTAATTTTTCATCTCTGTGCCTTTACTCCACCTACCACATATTTTGAAATCTTACATCCACACCTTGGTTAATTAAAAGCTCTATACTAGTTTCTTCTTTTTACTTTTTTCTAATGTCTTTGGTTTGGGCTTCCTCAATTCTTCCTCAGCTGTGTCAACTCATAAATAGTAAATCTGATGTTTTTGTGTCAATGTGGGCGTCTTAGGCTCAGTGGTGGCTCCATAAATTATACAATTTAGTAAAAAGAGAAATTCATATATTGACAACAACAACAATAAATAAAAAAAAAAAACACGCAAATACATAAAGTTTACAATTGCCTTCTACGAGTTTTCATATTTTAAAATCATTGCATGATAGTCTCATTATCAATGCTACAACTTACATCTCTTTCAATGTACACAACCAAGCAATCATTCATCCACTGAATGTAGAACAAATTATGGAGCAAAATTTAATTTTATTGGCATAAAAAAAAAAACTAAGGGTGTTCCCATTTTTTTTTTTTTTTTTTTGATGAGTAGACAAATAAAAAATTTTAAATTATTATATATACAAAATAAAAAAAAAATTCAGGTCAGGGTGGTCCTTGGACACCCTGGCCTTAAGGTGGCACCGCCCCTGCTTAGGCTTCACAGCTTTAGACTTAACAACATCTTCAAAGTCAAAATCTCTCTTCTTCTTAAATCTGAAACAAAATCTCTTATCTTTTTTATTTTTTGTTAGAAACACAATGGCTGAAGTGTTAATGAACAAAGCAGCTTAAAACCGGTTTAACCATACTGGTTTTCGATTTTTCAGTTAAACCGGTGGTTTTTCCTTTTTCTTCTTAATTTTCGGTTTTTAATAATAACCGAACCGGATTAAGGTCCGGTTCCCCGTTGAACTAGCCGGTCCGGTTCGGTTTTTAAGACCATGCAAAAAGGTACTCAGTGTTTGTTTGGGAACAATTTAGAGTCTATTTAGGATCCACTTATTTCGCTAAAACTGAAAACTTTTTACTGAAAGTATTGTAGATAAAGGTAAAAATTAGCTAAAATAGTACAATGAGATCCATGAATAGTACAAAAAGTACAGTGGGACTCATGAATAGTAGCAAAAATAAACTGAATAATAAAATAAGCTAGTTTTTTTTTTAATTTGAAGCCAAACACACACTTAAACATTTGATTTGGGCTTTTGGGCTAAATTGTATTTGTTTGGGCAATTTTTTAGAAATGTTACGTTCGCAACATTTTCACGACACTTTTACAACAAATCTTAGATTACTAGTTCTAATTTGAACTTACCACATAAATCACTTTTTTGTCTACTAATAATAGCCAGTAACAACTTACTATTTATTTGTGAAAATGTTTTAAAAATTGCATTTTTTGAAATTCTTTGGTTCAACCTTCAACGGACCAAAATTTTAGAGAGATCAAATTTTTTCTTTTAATGGACTCAAATTTTTATTTAAGGTGTTTAAGTTTTTTTTCAGGGTGGTCAAGAATTTTTTCTAGGGTGGTCAACAAACCTAATTAATTTAAAATTCAAAAATTTTAAGGTATTAAAAATAAAATAAAAAAATCAATTCAGGGTGGTCATGTGACCACCCTGAGTAACATGTAGATCGAGCCGCCAGTGACAACAATACTAGAAATTTCCCACCAAACTGGCTCATACCATTCTTTTTTTTTTCTTTTTCTTGCTGAGAAAATATGTACTGTTCTTAAAAATTATAATTGAATTCGCCTATATATATATATATATGTACAATTCCATATGAAAATGGCCATCATCATCTCCAATATCAACATCACCCTGCTTCTTGCGCGCTGCTGATTCCTTTTCCTCGTTCTCGTAGTCATGGCCATCGATGACATTTTACACACTTTTCACCCTCTTCTTCATGCCGATGTTGCTCATGCCAACAACAACAACAACAAGAAAAACATCAACTTTGTATCATTGGCTAAATGGATTCTTAAATTTACCATGTGGATTGTATTCGTTGCATGGGTTGCTCTCTTTTTTGTAATTCCTACAGACTTCGGGAGTGAACTCTATGCTGACTGGATTGGTGCAACGAATGAAAGCCTATTTGGGTACACAGGTAGCTACTTCTTAATTCAACCTCGTTGTCGGATTCAAAGGAGTTTGACTTAAAAATGTGCATTTTCAGGGAGTTATTTGCTGCTATACAGTGGCCCAATTATCATTATTGCTTTTCTTGCTGTTCCATATCTTCTCATCTCTGGGGAAGACCAACTACAACTACAAGAGTACGTATTTTTTTAATCTATGCACTCCTTTTACATGTTTTCATTTTGTTTTTACGATATATGATAGCTAGCTGCAAAAGGAATAATATAATATTGCCCATAATGTATTTGCTTAAATTGGAGTCACATAAAAACTTCGTCTATTTCAGGAAGAAGACTCCAAGATTCCGATTGTGGACTTTTCCCGTTCTTGTGGATGGACCACTAGGGGTTGTTTCCGCTGCTGAGTTGATTGGCATAATCCTCTTTATCGTGTTTGTCATCTGGGATGTTTATGTCTATACTGCAGTGATCTTAGGAACGTTAACCGATGACATGGACCCCTTAGATCTTTGGTACGATATTTTGTTGGGTTGGGTGTTACTTCGGGTTTTTGTGCTGAATGGGTGTTACTTTGTTTATGACTTTATTGTATAGCTTTTAAATAGAAACCATATACTATTTTTATATTGCTTAGCTTTCTGTTGATCATTCTACTTCAGTAGTTTTTGTAGTTTTGTGTCATCTTTACAAAACTTTTAGGGAAATTACAGTAAACTCACCTAAAATTAGGTCCGTTTTCATCTTTCCTACCCTTGATTCAGAAGTTGACACTTTGCCTCATTTTTACCTTGTTTACCCATGATTCAAAAGTTGACACTTTGCCTCAGGGGAGTTAATACCGTACCGTACCGGCCGGTATTTCTCCCACCAGTCACTCAACTGGTACAGAAATATGCTTGTATCGTACCGTTCTAAATAACAGCTAGTACCAGACTATACTAGCTGTACTGGCGAAAATCGGACGTTCTGGCCGTAAAATGGAATTCAAACGGTACACCAAAAAAAAAAATATTAGTCACCTGTATTGTCATCCTCACAGCTCACTGTTATATCTCCAGTCACTAACCCAAAGCCGATCACCCACTCCCAGTTGCTGCTACCACTGCTTCTTCTTCACCTATGTCCCAACATAAAAGCCGCTTCTTCTTCACGTTGACCCAGCATAAATGTTCTCTCTTCTCTGTATACTTTTCTTATTTTGTTTGCATTGGATAGTCTAATCAATGTGAATGAATGACGTTTAAGGGCATCTCCATATTTTTGTACTGTTTGGACAGTAAACAGTGACATTTATTTTTTACCTACCTACTTTTTCAAATACATCTTCTAATAGATTCTCTATCCTTTCTCTATCTCATTTAAATATTATTTCCTCTTTCATTATTTATTCTTTTTTTAACAACTATATTTTTCAATGAGAAGTGTTACGTCAACAACATTTTTTGCAATATTTTTACAACAAAATTTATGTGAAAAGTTGTTACTAGTTCTAATTTGAACCCACCACTGAAATTATTTTTTTACTCACCAATATTAACTAATAATAATCTGTTACTTAAAATTTATTGTGAAAAAATTGTGGTAACATTTCTCAATTAGGATTTTTTATTTTTTATATTATTTTTCCTTTGTTTCATTTCATTTCATTTTTTCTTGTTTTTCTCCTCCACACACATGTCCAGTGTCCTATCTCTTCTTTTATTTTCTTTTTCTCCCTCATTCAAGAACATTCCAGCGAGCTCTCATTCTCTCTTTTTTTCTCCAACTCTCTCTCTCTCTCTCTTTTTTACTTGATTCCAGAACATTCACTAACTCTCTCTACAATAAGAAAAGAAAGAAAAGAGGTATAGAGAGAAAGAACAAGAGAGATGGGTCACTATGCCATCGCTCATCTTCGTCCCCAACGCAGTTCAGATGGGTCAAATGGCTTCTGTCTTTTGTCTCTTTTTTTTTCTTTTTCTTTTTTTTTTTCTTTTTTTGCATTTATTGTTATGATTTGATTAATTTTAGAATTGTGTTTTTGAGTTTGTATTCTGATAATCTGATTATGCTTGAGTTTAGAGATGTTTGAGAGAAAGATTGTTGTGTTTGTAGCTGTGAGAGGAGAGAGTTGTGTTTGTAGCTGTGAGAGGAGAGAGAAAGAATTGTTTTTTTATTGAGATGTATGAATTTTTTAAGTAGAAAAATTCATTTGGAGTTGCTACAGTATTCTCTATATCTAGAGAAGCACTGTAGCAACTTCAAAAAATATTTGGAAAATTTTTGCATTTAGAGAATTTGTTGGAGTGTGAACAGTGGGATTTTCTCTCCAAAAAATAGATATAGCTAATCTATTGGATATGTTCTAAATGTGCTAAAAGTAAAAAGTGAAGTTAACTTTTCAAATTCTGTCTTTTTGATATCACACGGCTTGGTACTTTTATTATTATTATATTATCATTTTATTAAAAGGATAGAAACATTAATGAGATGTAAACTGAATATATTCTTAGTAGGAATTGAGATCAGGTGCAATACCTTCAATTGGTATGAATGGTTGAGATTTAAAGTTGCAAAAAGAAACTTTAAATCTCAACCATTAAATATAAAAAATGAGGAAAAGTAAAAAAGTAAAGATAAAAAAGTAATAAAAAAAAATGTGAGGGACTTGGGTGAATTGCACGGTGCAATTAATTGCACCGAATCCCAATCCTTCTTAGTACAAATATTGTAATTAATGTAAGAGATTATTATTGTTATTAGTAGCAAAGTAGTAGTAATTAGATCTTCATACATTTTAAAAAACTATTAAGTTTTGTTAATAAATTATATAAAATTTGACTAATAAATATATAAATAATATACAACGGTAATTCTGAAATGGTACACCGGTATTGACCGGTACTGAAATATATCGTTTTTTAGACCAAACCGAAACGGCCTCGGGTACAAAATTGACTCCCTTGCTTTGCCCACCTGAGATAATCTCCATTAAACTTCCATAAGAGCATCTCTAGCAGTATCTCCAAAAATTTTATACTATTTGGAGAGTGAACAATTACAATTATCTTATACCTACCTACTTTTTGAATTACATATTTCTCCTCCACACACGTACCCCACTCTTCTCCTATGTATCTACATTTTTGTTTCTCCTCCACACATCTTCTAACTTCCCCTTTGTGTCTAAATTTTAGTTTTTATTTTCTTTCCGCTTCATCTCACTTCACACACACACAACTGGCCACTCTCTAACTTCTCCTCTATGTCTACATTTCTGTTTTTATTTTCTTTCCTCTTTGCTCACTTCACACACACACAGCCGGCAGAGAGAGAGTTGGCATTCATCTAACTTTGTTTTCTAATGAGAAGCGAAAGAGAGAGTGAGGGAAAAAAATGTTTGGAGTTGCTATAGTATTTGCTACGGTGCTCTCTTCTTCAAGAAAGCTACTATAGCAACTCTAAAAAAAATTTAGAGTTAGAGAGAGTGTTTTTGGTTTGTTTGCTCTCCAAAAAAGGCTTTAGAGAGCCTATTGCAGATGCTCTAACCCACCTCTCTATTTTCACAATTAAAAACATAAAAAACATAAAAATCAAAAATAAAAAAAGAAATCAAAAAGTGGTATTTATATATTTTTTTTAAAAAAAAAGTAAAAGAAGAACAAAAGGAATTAAATCCAAAACTTGGCCTACTCATAAAGTCTCCAGATCGTATGAGGTATTGAAGAAACTAAGATAAAAGTTATAGAGAACCCAAAGCCTATCACTCTCTCTTCCTTTTCCATTTTTTCTCTACATTTCTTTTCTTTGCGAAATTCACCTTTGGTATTGAAGTTATAGAGATGATGGAAGTTTAAGAGAGTCGATGAGAGTGATTTGACACATAGCTTGTTTATTTACAAAATTCCTTGTTTGATCTATTTTTTGTGTTTTTTTTATTTATTTTATTTTTATTTTCATTTTTATTTTTATTTTTTGTGTTGTGAGGAGAGAGACATAAAAGAGGTGCAAATTAAAAGTATATATTTACCCTTATTTTTTTAATTGAGATGGGTTATAAGAGACAAACGGAGCTCCTCTCAAGTGAGCAAAGTGAGAAATTTAAATTCTTCAAAGTGTGCATTTTCCCTATAAATTTTTTAGAGCTCTTTTTCTTCAGTACATGAAGATTGGTTTCACTGGTTGAGATTCCTAGTTTTTTTGAAATTTTCAGTTGTTTCATCATGTTAAGACTGGGACTTCGCTTTGGTACTATCGGATTAGATTGCTTGGCTTTTTTGTTTCTTCCGGTTGCAAGGGGATCAGTTCTTCTCCGCCTTATAGATATCCCTTTCGAGCAAGCAACAAGATATCATGTGTGGCTTGGACATCTCACTATGCTATTGTTTACTCTCCATGGACTATTCTATGCAATTGCATGGACAATTGAGGGACACATCCTAGACGAGGTGAGTGCTAATGGTGTGATTCTTTTTCTTGTACATAGCCATATTTATACATATGTGTTTCTCTTTTCCTTATATATATAACATATTCTTCTTTTGCAAACAAACAAATATATATATACACACACACATACACGCAAAAAGAATGCAAAGGAAAGGGAAACAGCAATTGAAAATGGAAAAATGGGAATGACAAGAAGACTAGAGAAATTATTTAATAAAGCAAAGAGCTTCAAGACTTACAGATGGGGAGGTGCTGTGCATCAGTAATGACTGTTATTTTTGTTAATTTGATTTGACCCTCTTTGAAATTGATATCCTTTATGCCGCTACCTTCTGGTTTGGCTGTTTTATTCATAATTCTTTGGTTAAAAAATTTTATTTATTATTCATACGCACAAATTACCATGAATTGTCAGTTTCCAATGCAAGAGTAGTGAAATAAAATTTTAAGTTATGGACAGAAATAATGGGAATGAAGAGATAGCCATTTGACTTCCATAAAGATTGGCTGTAGTTTCACAGAACGGCCTTGGGCCTTCATGTTGCTCTTGTTGGAGCAGGTAGCTCGATCAGAAGCCTGACGGAAGATGGACTAGGTGGTAGTTGCAATTTAAAAATAGATTTATTCTTAAGCAGTTCTGCTTGAGATCAGAGATGGTGCAACACGTTGGTTTTGGGGGGTGAAATATAGCTATGCAACCTGGAGAGTTACTGTTTTTGACTCTTTGAGTGGAACTAAAGCAGGCTTATAAAATATGGTTATGTGGTGGCTGCCTTTATTCATTCTTATTATACAAACTAGTCATGGTCTCATTATTATTATTATTATTATTATTATTATTATTATTATTATTATTTTGTCATTTGAACTAATTTAATGAAGAGTAATGCATTTCATAATCATATTCATTGCAAAATAATTTTTTTTATTATTGTAGAATTGTTTTATTTAAATTTTGAAACCTTGAATTTACCATAGTCGGTTGACTAATTTTTATATCTCTATGTCAATTAAACAGATTTTGCATTCTACATGCAAACCTTCTTTTCCATAAAGGTTGAAATAATGTGGGTAATATTTTTTTCTATGGAAGTTAAAAATTAAAATTCTTATACCTTATTTTGATGTTGTCTAAAAAATTTGGCAATTCTCTTTCAGGGGTGGTAATTTATAATTTGTTTAGGGTATTAAATATAGTATTGTGTGTGATTTATAGAGTAGCGACTATTGTAGTTATTAACAATTGGTTATTGTCTTTTAATTTAATAAAAACTTTTTTTTTTCCAAAAAAACCTTTACATATTTTTTTAACGTGAATCTTTACATATATCATAATAAGTAAACTCTATACATTTCATTTCCTTAGATGCATAAAAAACTAAGACATGTATTCCATAATAATAGTGACTAATTAGTTTTTTCATGATCTCATTTGTAACATTTTTTACCATTATTATATTTTACTGGCTGATGATTTGCATAACAGAGGCATTAAATGAGAGTTAAAATCTTAGAACATTTCATTAGGTTATTAAAAGTCATGGTGTGTGAAGAGCAAAGGCTGGAGTTTAAGTTTTTAGGAGTTAGCTTCGCATATATATATACTTAGATTATGCTAGAGTAGAATTTTTATCTTGTATTAAAAAAAAAAGAAAAAAAAAAAAGTCATGGTGTGTGAAGAATATAACCATTTAAGATTTTTTAAAAATATTTTTATTATATATAAATAATGTTAAATGAAATGTCAAAAAAAGGGATTTTGAAATTTTACATCTTTATTTCTTATATATTTCTATTATTACTGAAGAACATCTTCCTTCTAGGTTTGATAATAAATATGGTTTTCTAGATTAGAGTTTGATTAGTTTTAGGTTTAAATTTTGTATGATTGTATTTAATTGTTGATTATATGATTTAATTAAGTGAATTTAACGATTTATTTATTTGCACTGTAAAGTTTTTAATGACATTTGTAAGGTCATCTTTAATTAATTTTTTACTCCTTCAACTATCAGCCTCTTTGTTTTCTAATTAACGGTTACTAATTAATTTATTTAATTGACACTTGTTTCTCAAAAAAAAAAAAAAATCTCTCTCTCTCTCTCTCTCTCTCTCTCTCTCTCTCTCTCTCTCTCTCTCTCTCTCTCTCTCTCTCTCTCTCTCTCTCTCTCTCTCTCTCTCTCTCTCTCTCTCTCTCTCCCCCCGTTACCATCCTATTGTTTTCTCAAATTTGATGATAATTCTAATGTACTAAATATTCACTGTAACCTTTATTTTTTTCATTCGATTTTGCTGCCATGAAGTTAGTATATCCATAACTATTAGTTTTCTGCTTCTTTTTCTTTTTTTATAGGACCATAACTATTAGTTTGTTGTATGATATGTTTGGTTTGATATTCTACTACTACTACTACTGCTACTACTACTTTGCTGCCATGACGTTAGTATATCCATAACTATTAGTATTTTTTTTTTTTTTTTGGATAGAACTATTAGTTTGTTGTATGATATGTTTACTACTACTACTACTACTACTACTACTACTACTATTATTATTATTATTAATTCAGTGTCTCTAAAATAGCATGTGTTTTGGATTCTATTTTTCTATTGATGCATTGTAACGTTTTATGGGAAGACTTTATGAAAAATATTTTTATTTTTTTTGAATTTAAGTAAAATATTATATATTTTTATTTTTTTTTAAAATGATAAAAATTTAATAATATGGAGAATGTGTTTGAATTTAAATTTTGAATAAAATAAGATGAAAAGAAAAATAGTAAAAATGAAATGTATAGCAATAAACACTAAATTATTTTAGTTATGCTATGTAATAGAATAACATTATATTCTTATATACTATATTTATAATGTAATAGAATAACATTTAACAATCAAAGATAATAAAAAAGATAACAACTTAAAACACAATAAATCGTATCAACCCAAAGTAGAATTATGAAGAATACAAAAATTCATTAACCTAAAGAAGAGATGCAAGAAAAAAGAAATCGACCAAAATTAAAGTAAAAGTAAAGTTTTTGATGTCCTCCATAAGGTTGTCTCTATTTTATTCTCTACTCCTCCCGCCAGTCTCATTGTTTTCTAATTAACGGTTACGAACTGACACTTGATTTCTTTTTTTTCTTTTTTTTCTTTCTCCTTCTACACTTTATTACCCATAAATCTCTCTCTCTCTCTCTCTCTCTCTCTCTCTCTCTCCATTGGCATTTTATTGTTTTTCCAAATTTGTTGATAACTCTAATGTACTAAATATGTACTATAACGTTTATTTTTATTTTTTATTTTTATTTTTCACTCTATTTTGCTCCCATTAAGTTAGTATATCCATAACTATTAGTTTTTTCATATTATGTTTGGTTTCATATATATATATATATATATATATTTTAATTTAGTGTTTCAAAATTGGTATTTGTCTTGTATTTCATTTTTCCATTGATGCATTGTAACATTTCATGGGAAGACTTTAAAAGAAAATTTTTTATTTTTTGAATTTAAATAAGATATTATATGTTTAATTTTACAAAAATGTGGAAAAAATATATATAAATAATTTAATGATATGGAAGATGTTGCTGAATTTAAATGTTTGAATAAAATAAGATGAGAAGAAAAATAGTAAAAATGAAATGTATAGAAATAACACCAAATTATTTTAGTTATGCTATGCAATAAAATAACATTATATTTTTATATACTATCTTTATAATTCAATATGATCACATTTAACAATCAATGAGAATAAAAAAGATAACAACATAAAACACAAAACTAAATCATATCAACCCAAAGGAGAATTCTAAAGAATACAAAAATTCATCAACCTAAAGTAGAGAGAGAGAGAGAGAGAGAGAGAGAGAGAGAGAGAGAGAGAGAGAGAGAGAGAGAGAGAGCCTTTTGTGTATGGAAAAAATAGAAAATTATGCGTGGAATATATGAGGGAAAGAATGACAAATGTATAGTATGAGGATAAGAATAAAAATAAGAAGATTCAAAAATTAAGGAAGATAAAGGGATAGAAAAATAGTGATATTAAAGTAGAGAGTGGTAGGGATATGAAAAGTTAAAATGGAATGAGAAAGGTTGAGGAAAGTTAAGGTAGAGAGTAGTGGGGATATGAAAAGTTAAAATGGAATTGAAAATTTAATAATAAATAAGAATAGTTAAAAATAAGATAAATATGATGTTTTGATTGTATTTAATAGAGTTTTTAATTCACTTTAAATGTTAAAAAATCATATAAAAATTGGGAAAAAAATGTTAATGACATGACTGCTAATGTGGTTTAATTAGAGCATAGCAACAATAAATACTATGCTTCAGCTTTTCGGTATATATAGATATAGATAACATAGTGATTGTTCAAAGACACAAGCACGACCCTATAAACAGTTCTAGAATGGGATTTTGTGATTGTTTTGTGGTTAAAATACCTGTTGACAACCTTTTATGTTATGATGCAAATTCTTCTTCTTCAACAACTCTTGATCATTGGATAGATCATATTGATATTCTTGCTAAGGCCATCTAGTGATTGTATACTAATTGTTGCTACAAATATTTTCTTCCTTTTTTTTCCTTTTAATATATCTTCTTCTTGAATCAATCATATGGTCGCTAATAATTACTTAGCACACGCAAACTATGAAAGCATGGTGCTAATTTACAAGTCATTGACCTGACTTGTTTGATGACCTTTGGCTTTTGTCCATGTTGTCTTATTCACATGACAAAACATTCATGATTCTAACTAGTTCATGATAAAATAAATAAATAAATAAATAAATAAAAACATGAGCATAGAAGTGAGTCCCTTTAGTCTTGGCTTGTAGTCATAATCTTTTAGCTTATGTAGTGCTTGGTATTTTTGTATGCATGCATGGGTCAGAATGCTTCCTTGGTTTTGGAAGAAGCCAAGCTGATATGGGTTTATATGTATCTCTAATTAATTTGTTGCTCATCACACAAAATCTGTTCCAATTTCTGTTCAAGCCATTTTTAAATGGTGTAGAACTAGGTTGTAACTAATTTCATCCTCTTCTTCAAGACTTAATTGAGAGGTAAGTTAAGTTATCAAGTAGCATCACAGAAGAAAGACGAGAAACCCATCTCCTTTTGTAACCCTTGTCAATGTCCTAAACCATATGTTTTTTCTTCCTTCATAGAATGTATCTAAGAATACCTTCATGGAAAGAAATATAAGGTCATATGAAGATGACGCTGCTTATATCTCTAATTGTTTGATGCAGATGTTTCAGTGGGTAGATCTCGGTGTTTCTCATTTTCCAGGTGTTATAAGTCTGGCAGCTGGTCTACTAATGTGGATGACATCACTTCATCCAGTGAGAAAGAAGAAGTTTGAGTTATTCTTCTACACTCATCAACTATATGCAATCTTTATTGTCTTTTTAGCTTTGCATGTTGGGCATTTCTTGTTCTGTGTATCTGCTGGAGGAATATTTCTTTTCATTCTAGATCGCTTTCTAAGATTCTGCCAATCAAGAAAGACTGTTGATATCATTTCAATGAAGTGCCTTTCTTGTGGAACTGTGGAATTGGTGCTTTCAAAACCTGCAAGTAATACTAGTTCCCCACAAATTTGTAGTTTCCTTGTTTTTATGTTGTTACCATAGTTGTGACACTTTTCCTCGATGATGTAGATTTGCGATACAATGCCCTCAGTTTTATTTTCCTTCAAGTTCGGGAATTATCTTGGCTGCAGTGGCATCCTTTCAGTGTTTCATCTAGTCCTCTAGATGGTAAATATCATCTATCCGTTCTCATTAAGGTTATTGGGGAATGGACAGAAAAGCTCAAAGGAAATATCTTGAATAGTTTTGAAGCTGACCTACATCTCCAACCTCAAACAAAGATAACAGCTTCTATTGAGGGGCCTTATGGGCATGAATTACCATATCACTTGATGTATGCACCCAAACAGTCAATTTCACTAGAATTTACTAGATATCAAGCTTAATTTCAAGTTTTATATTATCTTCTATTTTATGAACTGACTTCACCATTTGATTCTCTAGGTATGAAAACCTTATTTTAGTAGCAGGTGGCGTAGGAATTTCACCATTTCTGGCTATCTTGAGTGACATTCTCCATCGTACTAGGGAAGGAAAACCTTGTTTGCCTCAAAACATCTCGATTCTTTGGGCTGTGAAAAGATCAAACGAGCTTCCTCTTCTTTCTACCAATGATATGGAATCAATCTGTCCATTTTTTTTAGATAAACTAAATCTTGAGATTCACATTTTTGTCACTCAAGAAACACAACCTCCACTGGTATGCTTAGTAATGCTCTCAAACCCTTGTTATTTTGTTTTGTATTTAAAGTTATCATATTCATGTTGTGACATTTAATAGTTGTTATTTATTTGCAGGAAGAGGGTCAAGTACACGAGGCTACAAACTCTTCTCCTCCTGTGTCTAACAGCTGCAGCATGTCAGTTTTGGTTGGTACAGGAAAAAATATATGGTCTGGACTATATGTTATCTTGTCTACACTAGGCTTTGTTATCTTACTATATTTACTGGATACTTTCTACATAAACCCTTATGACATATCTCCATGGTGGTACAAAGGGCTTCTCCTTCTAATCTGCATGCTTGCAAGTGTCTTTATCTTTGGGGGTGTTGTGGTTGGTTTGTGGCATCTTTGGGAAAGACGAAATGCAGCAAGGGAGGCATGCAAGGATAATAGGATAATGGTTGAAAAGATGCAGCATAATGAAATTGTAGCTCACATGGATTCATGTCAGCAAAACCTTGCAAGTTCAATCAATACTTATTATGGTTCGAGACCAGACTTCAAAGGTATAGCATCTCAACTTTTGTTCAAAATAGAAATTAAAAGAATAATATAACAACAAGAATGACAATGATGATGACGACAACCAAATTTAGTCCCAACAACAACAATAGACTAGTCAAGGTTGGCCACGTGTATTTTTACTTGTAAGGGACACCTTAATGCGTACATGTCTATAGTGACTAAATTTCACATAAGCCATCAATCTACCACAACCCTCCTCTATTTACCAAGCTTAGGACAAGCTGTGAACAAAATATTTGACATAAATGGATGGAGTAAAACTAAAAGAAACATGAAAAAAAAAAAAAAAAAAAATCTTAATAACAAAGTTTAACCTCTTTAGTTGTACTACACTAGAGGCTTTCTTGATTGCCTTTCCTTTGTCATGTTGCAGATATCTTTGGGGATATATCAGAGAAATGGGGCTACGTTGATGTTGGTGTTATTGTGTGTGGTCCTCCAAGTCTTCAGACAAGTGTTGCTAAAGAAATCAGGTCACTGAATATTAGGAGACAACACCATCATCCAATCTTCCATTTCAACAGCCATAGTTTCGATCTGTAGGCACTACCTTCATCATCTCATCTTCCCCTTAATGTAATCAATTATCTTAGAAGCTAAATACTCTCTATTTATATGAATAAATATTAATAACAATATACATACAATTATATGTATGTGTATATGCACTTTTAAGTTATTATTATTGGGTTCCTTGATCTTTAATAGGGATTCTAGAGATGATAGTGGAATTATTTATTCTAACCTCTAAGCTCTTAAAAGGAAAATAAAAGAGTGACAAATGGATAAATAAAATACATTTTGTTACAATACAATCTCAACGGACTTTAAGATTTTTGTATTATTGTACTACGTTTACTTTTATTGCACTCATATTGGAGAACCTCTTTCTTTATAAAATAGTCCCTTGTATAATATTTTAGGCTATTTTATACAATAAGAATTTCAATCTTTTAACATGGTATACTTAGTGGAGAACCTCTTCTTCATGCTACCCTCTATAGATAGCTAGCTGGGAGTCTAGTCTATCTCATTGCCTAGATATTTCCTATGTAATCCACAATGTCAGTCAATTCATGGTTGCAACACGGTCCTCTCAATATGCTGATGTTCCCAAAGTCCTCCAGTATCTGAAAGACACCATGTTCCATAGATTTCACTTTTCCTGTCATTCTCCATTGACTCTCCAGCTTACTAAAATGCAGATTGGATAGGCAATCCCACTGACCATTGGTCACTACAGGGTATTGCTTATTTCTTGGTGATTCCCTCATCTCTTAGCACAATAAGAAAAAAATTGTCATTACTCTCTCCAGTATTAAGGCAAAATATCATGCACTTGCTAGCACCACAAGTCCACAACCAAGCTCTTTGGTTGCGTTGGTTCTTACAAGATCTTGGAGTTGATTGTCTCACAGAGACTTCAATACACTGTGACCATTGAAATGCCATTAAGATACCCACAATGATATCTTTCATATGCATAATAAACATATTGAGATTGATTACCACTTCTTTCATGATCATTTTCTTCAAGGTACTTGATTTACAACTATGAGCTGCCTACTCACAAGATTAGCTAGCTAATATCTCCACCAAGCCTCATCCACTTTGATGATTTTATGAGTTGGTTTCCAATATCAAGTTGGCCTCACTTTATCCAACATTAGTTTGAAGTTGTCTTTAACACTTTTTTTTTTTTTTTTGGTGGATGGGGTTTTGGGGTGGGGGGAGAAGAGGGGAAATGAGGTCAACCTGTCCTATAGGAGGCAAGAGAGTTCAGAACTAGATTGCTTGGGGTTTTAGGGGATTAGCTCCAATTTTTAGATAGAAGTAAGACTTGTAGTATTTATTTGATTTTATATGGTTTGCATAGACTTTTTTTTTTTTTTTTAATATTACATGTCTTATAAATGAATAAAAAAAAAAATGGAGGATTTAGAATGGGAGGTGATCCTTTCCTGGGATTGTGAAGCATATGGCTAATTTGTTTGTTTGTTTGTTTGTTTGTTTTTTTTTTTTTTTTTTTTTTTTTTGTTTTTTTTTGAGAAGAAGTATATGGCTAATTTGGGGTAGCCAAACCTCCAAGAGAAGGAAGTGGAGAAATGAGGAAAAAAAGGATAAGAATAGACTAAGAATTCTGCTTAACATTAATGAATGAAGATTTACAAGTAAAATATGGTATTTATAGTAAGCAAAGGAGTAAGATTAGTAAACAATTTGGTTCTAATGAAAAGAAAATTATTATTTTTTGACTTTAATGGTAAAAAACAATCTTAGTCTAAGGGTAAAAATAAAAAAACCATATATAATGGAGAAAATACTAAAAGTTCAAACGGTATAGTATACAGAAAGAAAAAAAAAATTGCATTTAGGCGATTTGTTTTGGTCCTGAAATTCATGTTCTAAAGACTTAATCATGCTTCAATCAAATAGCATGATTCTATGGCAGAATACTTTAACAGACAATTTTATAACATGTAAAAGATTTTTTTTTTAAATGGAGAACAGCATGTCATGTTACCAATTGACCCAAAAAAAAAAAAAAAAATGATCTCTAATACTATTAGTGAACTGTTTACATAAGTTAAGTAGTCATTCATAATGAAAAAAAGGGACAGAAATCAGAATGGAACTGAGTGATAATGCCAAATTGGATCCTTGAGATGAGAAATGATTCCCTCTTCCCTCTTCCCTCTTTCTAAAGCTTTTCATATCATCCAATCAAGAAGATGACATTACAACATTTTGAGCGTAGGCTATTGAAAAGCTTGGTCATAAAGTCCTCTTAAAAGAAGGAAAATTTCTAAGCATTAATTGAAGCAATAGTAATTATGAAACTGTTGTTTATGATAGTTCTGATAGATCCCCAGAAGAACATAACCACAGCATTTGGAGAGGATCTTTGGCATGATAAAAACAGTAAAGTGACCTCAAGTAATCTGCATGCCTCCAAAAGAGTTAGGGTTTGATTACTAGCCTCAGCTTTTCCATATATAACTAGCTTCTCAAGCACCCTAGCATGCTTAAGCGGAAATTGTACAAGTCCAGTTAAATATTTCAACCCAAAACACTTTGCTTCAAAGCCAACAATCTCAACAGTCTTGAGATGCCGCAACAAACACCCAAATGCCCTATTCTGCGATTTCCAGTACTCCTCGTGATCAAAGTTATTGTCAATGGTAAAGTCTAGGGGAAACTCCAGCTACAGATAAACATTAAGTTAGGGGATACACATTTGAATTTGCAACGTAATTTCCTTCATAAAATATAAACGGGTATATCTTAAAGCAAGTGGAAATAAGGCTTGAGAAGAAAAAAAAAATCATTTCCATTTGAAATTGGGTATTTTAAAGGTGAGATAGATCAAATAGAAGTGGAAAGATACTGAAGTTTATACGAACTTTGCCAATGGAGATGGCCAAGTTCTCACTTCTGATATTGTTAATACCTTACAACATCAAGAGAGAGAAGCGAGAGAGCAAGACAGTTTAGCATTGATAAGTTCCAATGATTGAGAAAGTATGTTTTCATATCATGTACAAACGATATTGATAGTTCATAGCAAAGGGTGGGATAATGGCCAAATGGGCTTCATTAATGAGTAATTATAGAATACTTCCGGAATATCATAAATGCATACTCAACTCTTTTTTTCACATAATAATGAGATACAATTCATGTGAGAGAGAGAGAGAAGTACGCATTTATGGTACTCCCGAAGTATTCAATAATTTTCCTTCATTAATAGTTGAGATAATGGATTTTTTGAATTTCCTTGACACTCTTCCTCCCAGGCTACCACAAAAGAAAAATAGGAAAGACCTAATGGCATGATTTGTACCATTAATCATTAGTTGCCACAAGAGCGTACATGGAATGAAATTTTGTTTTTTACTTTCTAATTAAACCATGGGGCTGATACAGTTTAGTTTCTTCTATGACAGGGTGTGACTCAACTACTAAGACAAGTATATTAAAAAATATTTTCAACTTATCAACGAAGAGAACCATTTATAGTTAGCTTGCACATTGATCTATATATACTCACTGGCTACCAAATTTGGAAGGTTACAAGCCTAAACCATCACCAAATTCCCACTGTAACATAACTAGGGGTATCAGATCTTATATCAAATAACCCAACTTGATGGAATTGTCAAAAAGTGATACGCACCTTAAAAAAATTAAGTCACTAAAAAGGTCTTACTCAATAAACAGAGTTTCCACTTTTGCGCAGGTTTAAGAAAGGTTAAGGTAACAAGCATTATACCAATTCATAGAAGAGGATGACTCCAGAAATCAAACCCAATACCCTTTTTGTCGAAAACACTTGCCATCAAATCAAGGCTCAACTTCTAAAAAGAAAAAGTTACTAAAAATTCTCCAAATCAAACAACCATAGGAAAACAAAAATGCCATGGATACCAAGCTCTTCTAGGCAGTTCACTATTAGAGAAGAATTTAAAGTGTAGTTTCATATATATTTTCCCATTTCAAGAATCATACTGTCAATGTCACCATGACCATTTTTCTTTTATACATTACAGGCTGAGATACAATTCTTATCTCACTAATTAGAAACATGCCTAAATACATTGAAAAAGAGAACAACTATAAAAGCAGAATATGCAAAGAAGGTCCTCTTCATCAACTCGCTCTCTTCTTGAAATATATTAAAAGAATGGCAAAATTTAGGTATAGTGAGGTGAATTTAACTACCTATATGGTTGTATTAACTAATGCAACCAAACAATATTAAGCGAAATCAAATTGTACAGTAACTTGTCTCTAAAAAGAGCACCAGATACTGTGTTTTATTCTATATTCAGGCCTAGCAAAGCAATGAGACTACCAACAAATCATATAATGTTGATACATTCATGTCTCCGCAAATGGTAATCAACATTAGCAGTCAAGAAAAACATGAAGTATTGCCAGAAAAAAAAATAAAAAAATAAAAAAATAAATAATTGATAGAGAGAAAAGAGTAATCAAGAAAAACCAACCTTTAGACACCATTTGCCAACAATAAGTTTCTTCACTTGATGCAGATTCTCAAAAAGATCACTCACAACTTCTACGCTGTCCTTACGAACTTCCTCCTCCTCGTCACTTCATAATCTATCAATATTTCGAAATCAAGCTTAACCTCAACCAATGCCAATCCGTCCTTTTATCTCACACTTCTTACCATAAAAATTCCCCAGAATTTCCAAAGACTCGATCTTTGGAGCCACAATTTCCAATTCTATCGGCTCATGGCATTTCGAATAACAAGAATCTATCACCAGTTTTCTCAAACTCTTCGACAATATATCAAACTGATTAAAGTCAATAAAATTTTGCAATTTCAAGAATTCAAGTCTAGGACTGCCCATTAACACTTTATTTATCAGATCTTCAGACAAGGCCGTGTACCCAATACACAAGCACTTGAGTGAACTCCAACCCGCTAACCCTTTAGGCTTAATTTCGCAGAAATGAAAATCCAATTCAGAAACAAACTCATCAGCATAGAGATGCTGCGGCAATGTGTATCCATCATTTCCATAAGGGTTTAAATGAGGAGCTGATAAACATAGACTAAGTTGGTCTACCTTAGCAGTGAAAAAAGAAAATGCAGCTACTGCAAGACTTCCAACAAGCACAGGCAGCACCTCCAGCTAATCTAATTTCATTGTGTTTCATTTTGTATTGATAATAAGATGTATTGGTATTTAGCCAAAAAGATATACATTGGTCAGTTCCTCTGCCAACACAACCAAACATGTTGAAGTGCCTTTAATTGAGATGGAAAACATAACCATTGATATTAGCATCTTAAAGCAAGTTTAACATCACAATGAAAACATAAGTACATGAAATTGGAAGCTAGAGCAAATCATAGCAAGATTTTAGTTCATTGAACCAGACTAATCTACATAACTACAATTTATTTATGAGAATTTCATCATTTAAGAGCATCGAACCACTTAAAATGATTTTACTCATATGGAAACATAACCACTGCATGAGGAGAGGATCTGGGGAAGCTTAACAACTTTTGAGACACTTGTAGAAATTTAAGTTGCATATTATGTATTCCATTTTTGCATAAACCATGGTTCAGTGATAACCATCTTCTTCAGTACCTTTGCATTCTTAAGTAGAAATTCAACAACTAAAATGAATACATCCTTTGTGTGGAAACTTTCTCCAAAACCAAAAATCTTGACAGTCTTGAGGCATTGTAGCAAAGACTTGAAATAGACCTCTTTTGATTTCCAATGGTTCACTTCATCATAGATTTTGTCTAGAAACTGCAAAATAGAAGTACATTAGCTCATTTTGAAGTTGACTTTTAAATTATGATATCTTGTCATGTTATAAAGGAGTTGGCGTAGGAAAAGGGAGTCAGCTTTGGACATTTCGATTTTGAGGATTTAAGGTTAGGCGGCTTTGGAAGGAAAATGGCTGGAAAATAGTAAGAAATGAGGATTATAGGGTTTCTAATGAGAATAGGAATAGTAGGATTTGGAAATCCAACAAAGGGTAATGACTAAAACTTGGGTTGCTGTTCCAGGACAATGAAGAGTAACTCATGCACAGTATTTAGCCTTTTCATGGGGGTATTTGAGGCTATTTTCATGGATAAGTGATTTGGGATCTTGAGGTTTAAAGGGTGATAAATCAATGGGCAAAGATTGGGTCTAGTGCTTCTGTGCACTGGACCCGTCAGGATTACGATACGTGTCCACTTTTGGCCATGTGTCATGATCGTGAAGGGTCACATGTAATCTTTTCCTTCATTTTATTCTATTTAAAATCATGGCCCTTATTACTTCCTTAATAGACACATTAAACTAAATTTTATATTTATATATATATATATGTGTGTGTATATTGTTTATATTTTAGTATTATCTTCATTAAAGTTCCTATGATATGACACCTAGGAAATTGGACCAAGAAAAACAAACCTCTGAGTCGTGGTTGGAGAATATGATATCTATAACCAATGTCTCCTCATAAGGTGAATTTTGAAGCAGGCTTGCAATGCCAGGAAGATTCCATTTTTCCATGCTTGTTTTCATCGTTAGACATTTGCAATTTAACACTGGAGAAGACAGATGTTTCACTGACATTATAGACAGAACCTACGTCCATCAAAGTAAAAGGAAGAACACAATAAGGTAAAGTGAACAATAGAATAAACCACACGACATATTGTAATATACATCGCCAGAGAACAATTTAGCTAACATGTTTTCCAGAACACTAACTTAAATAAATGTCAATATATCCTATATGACAATAAAATAAAAGAGGCCTTTTTGGAACATTGATTTATAGTTGACAAATAATCATGAAGAATCATTATTTGGCACTAAAGCAAGTGCCTTACACCTCATCATGAAACTAAAAGCAGTGTATATAACTCAAAGAATGATTTTTCCTTATGGTATTAATAACTTGTCACTAAAAAGAGCACTAGACGCTGTGCATTATTCTATATTCAAGCCTAGCTAAGCAATGCGATCACCAACCAATACAATCTAGATACAGTCATGTCTCTGCAAATGGAAATCAACATTAGTAATCAAGAAAAACATGAAGTGTTACATATGAAAAACGAAAGAATTAAAAGAAAAGAAAAAATTGATAGAGTAATCAAGAAAAACCAACCTTGAGACACCATCTGCCAACAATAAGTTTCTGAACTTGATGCTGAGGAGGATGGAGTCAGGTAAGATTGGTCCATGTTTGCGGCGCTTGCTTGGATAATCATCTTCTTCTTCAGAATTCATGGGGTTTGTAGCATGGCTGGAATTATCAGTGGAATAGGGAGCGCTCTATTCGCTGGAAGTTGAGCTTCTTTCGCTAGAACCATAGCTTTCTTCCTCCATTCCCACTCAGCTCAATAGTGAATGGTGAGACGCCGAGACTTCTCAGTTCCCTGAAATTATTCTTCCTCCCTAAAAGCAGTAAAGCACTCATTTTGGGTATAATAGAAAAAAGAAAGAAATAAAAATGTAAAATTACACAATTTTACTTAAAAATGACCAAATCAATGTATAATTGTGTTAATTCACAAGTTTGCTACAATAAATTTATATTAGCACTATTTATTTTGTATTTAGTTTTTTATTCTTTTTTTATTCTTTGAAAGATGAAGAAAGGGAGTAGATTGTGATTGTTTTGAGTGAAGAGAGAAAGAAAATAAGAAAAAAAAGTTATAAAAAAAAATTTAATCAAGAAAGTTTGATATTTTAATAAAATGTATTGTAAAATAAATAATATGGCATGTATTGTTTTGAAGAGTGAATAGGTAAGATAAAAAAATAAAATATAATATAAAAGTAGATTTTTATAATGGGTATTAAACTCTTTTTTTTTTTTTTTTTTTTAATTTATGTGAAAAATATTCATTTGAGTAAGGGATGTATGAAAAAGCTTAGTGCATACCACTAATTAACTAGTAATCCATGCAATTTTTTTTTTATATAAGATAGAAATTCTATTTTAGCTTAATTTAACTGTATATGTGTCAATGTTAATAACCGTATGTATATATGAATTAAAATAAACTAACTTGTAATCGCGTGCATATGCATAGATATATTTAAAAGATACATATTAAGATGCATATTATAATAATCTTACATATATAATTTAAATATTATTGATGGTCATTCTTATATATATTTTTTAACTCTTTAAAAAGTTTTGTAAGAATGTTACTAGGTAGTAAATGTAAATTATCTATTTTTTAAATATTTTTATGTTCATTAATTTTAGACTCTTTGGTTTTTGTACACAATAACTCATTTTAATGGATATTTATGATATCCTCCTACATTTGATTCCAAAATTAAGAAATAAAACTCTCTTTAAAATAAATAATTTAGGACACGTGGAAAATTGGACTTCAATTGTAGAATCTAATTGGATTTTCTCTAAGCTTTACATACATATATATATATATATATATATATATATATATATATATATATATATAATTTTTGTGCCAAATGAATTGTTTTTAGTTATAAAAAAAGCTCATAAATATAAAATCATTTAAACTCTCTCTTCCTCTAATTTTATATATAATGTTAGATATATGATTATATTTTTTTATGATTTATTTATATTGGACTCCTCGTTTTTTACTCTAAATTAATTCATTTGGCACAAAAATTAAAAAAACCTCGATTAGATGGAACATGTGCTGTAAAATTAAACTCTAATTGAAATCTAGTTTTTACACTGAACTAACTAACTTGGCTTAAAATTTTAAAATTTTTGATTAGATGGAACACATGACGCAAAATTAGACTGTAATTGAATTCCAATTTAAAATCTAATTGGATTTTTTTCAGCTTTATTTATTAATATATATATATATATATATATATATATATATATATATATAGATGACTTATAAACTTAAATTGTTTTTAGTTCTAACAAAAAAAAAAAAAAAGACTCATAAATATAAAAATCATTAAAAAATTATGTTTTTTTATTTATTTTATAGTTTACTTATATTGGACTCCTCGTTTTTACACTAAATTAACTCATTTGGTACAAAAATTTAAAAACTTAAATTAGATGGGACACATGTCGCAAAATTAAACTCTAACTGAAATCCAATTTTTACATTGAATTAACTCACTTGAGGGACACGTGGCGCAAAATTAGACTCTAATTAAATTTTCTTTCAGTTTTACCTATTATTATATATATAGATAACTACCGAGTAAAATCAATATTATTGAAATCAATTTTTTTTGGCATGCACCACAGAAACACAGCCACACAAATCTTACAAGGAAAACCCTCTAGGGAAAAAGCTCTGAAAAAATCCACTATAAAAAATAGAGACTGTAACTCTCAAGTCTATGCCAAACTTGAGTTCACAATAAAATTGGAGACACAACAAATAAAAGTCACAACAAAGATAGTAGAAAAGATCTTCCCTTAAATACTTACTTCAACTTTCTGTGGTTGTAGTACCCAAAATAACTCTAAGAAAACTCTACCAATTTATGTCCCTTCTTATGTGTAGCTTGAGCGAAGAAAAAAAAAAATGTTACTTTTTCTTTTTTACTCTAAGTGTGTGTTTGGATACCGTTTATTACTGAAATCTGAAAACACTGTAGCAAAATAACTTTTAAATGTGTGAATAGTGCCGTGGGACCCAGTTTTAAAATTGATTTTGCTAAAATCCATGCTTGTGAGTCCTGTGAACAGTGCACTTAACCCATACAAAAACACTGGACGCAACTTACAAAATCATTTCAGCTCTATCCAAACATACACTAACTCACTCTCACTGTGTTTCTTCTCTCTTATATTTTCGTATTGCTTCTCTAGCCCTTTCTGCTTGTCTCTCTTTTACTTGAGCTCTTTCTCTTAAAAATGGCCAAATAGTCGTTCTTCTCTTTTGTCTATTCAACTTGAATTACCGTACGTTTGACATGGATGAAATTTGTGATCTTATTTTATTATTTAACTTATTTTTACTACTATTTATGAGTCTTACTATACTTTTTAGTACTATTTATAGGTCTTCTTGTATTATTTCAATTAACTTTTACCTTTATTTATAATACTTTCAATAAAAAAATTTCAATTTTACAAAATAAACAGACAGACGTTAAACTTTAAAAAGACCCACACGTGCAACTTTTATTTCTCAATTTGTGTGGCTATCAATTTCCCTTCAGCCAACATCAGCGTGTTCCACACGCCTTGCACCACTTCTCCATTAGAGTAGTCTAACTTTGGGGAATTTTAATTGAGAGACAAGCTTAATGGCCTGTTTGGAAGTTTAGAGAGGGAGGAGAGTAGAGGGGAGTAGAGGGGAGGAGAGTAGTGGGGATGAGAGTAGAGGGGAATGGTTAAACTCTACCTTGTTTGGATGTTTTTAAAATTAGTAAGGAGGAAGTGAGTAATTAGCCCTTCCTCTTGTTTGGATGTTTTAAAAATTAGGATGGAGAGGAGAGGAAATGATTTAAAAAGACAAATTTACCCCTATTTGAAAATGGACTTGCAACATTGGTCTATGATTAATTTATTAGTTTTGTAAAATCTTGAACCTGATTATCATTCGTCCAAATCTTAGAATATATTAGTGAATTTTTTTCAAATAAAATTTTCGGTAAGGCCTTGTGGTGGCTAAAATTGTACAAAAAGAAAAATAAATTGGAGCTTCTAAATCTCAGATTCATTATCATTTGTGGCTATACTCAACCTAATACAACTATGTATCTTGTTCTAAGTGAAAGTTCCTTATCAGTGGACAAAACAGAAGAACAAAAAAAAAGAAAAAAGAAAAAAAAGTGGTTTGCTCTATTTTCCTATGTTTTCTCAGCAACAAAACAGAGGCCAAGTAATGAGAAACGGCACGTAAACACAAAAATATAATTTAATTTTCATACCCAAAGAAACAAAAAGGTATAATTTTATTTTTTTTGTTGTTTTAGAAAAAAGAAGAAAAAGTAGCCTATTGCAGCGAGTGTGCTTCTTGTACAAGATGCGGTAACCGCACTCTCGACACTGTATCACATCACCTAGCTTCTGAGTGTTCTCCATCCCACAATCTGTAAAACCCATTAGTAATAATAATATAATCACTATCAATATTGTTGCTTAAATCATAAGTCCATGTTTGGTTGCCAAGAAAACCAAAATACCTCCACAGATCTTCAAAGGCTTCATTCATTTGGGTAATCAGAGATAGCTACGGAAATGGGTCTTTGCCATAAGGTTTTGAAGAGAGAGTTTAATTTTCTAAAGAAACAAACAAAGAAGTTTGTAATTTTGTTAATTTAGAAAGGATAAATTGGAGAATTTATTTGTTCAATAGTTTATCTACTCTATTCTCCCTCCAAATCTCTCCAATTTGGGGGAATTAAAAATGAGGGGCTAGAGGTAGTCCAAACCCCTACCCCTCATTCCTTAAAAAACTTCCAAACGAGGTAATTGAATTACTCTCCCTCCCTCTACTCTACTCCCCCTCATTTTTTTAACTTCCAAACAGGCCATAAGAGACAAGCTCATTAATGAGATTTGACAAGAGAGTGAGCTGGACCCAACAATAGCATTTTTATTAAGCAAACAATTGATTATATTTTCTAGTATGTTGAAGTCATTATATTTTTTTGATCCGTTCAACAAGCCAGCCAAAACTTTATCTTGCAAGTACAGGAGGCTTATGCAGGTCCATACCATCCTACCAGAGAGCTTAGAACAGCTAAGTCAGGCCATCTCACAACTGCAGGGCAATATCAGCTCATTATCAAATTAGCTGAAGCAAGAAGAACAAAGCCACAAAGGAGAGCATATACTTTTGTAGCTGTAAATATGTAGGGAGCGGAAGTGTTTTCAGGGGTTAATTGTAATCTTGCCAACACAGCAATAGGAGCTCTACTTGAAGCAATGGTGGAAGCTGGTATCATAGCTAAAAATTATGGCTTTCAGCATGTTTTGTTCTTAACTGACAGGGTTAATCTCCATCAAGTTTTCAAATTGAGGAAAAGCACAGATTGGCTGGATAGTAGCAGGATAGCTGATCTGAACTTTCTTTCTCAAAATGGTTTATTTTGTAATACACTGGTTGTCCCTCATGTAGTAGTTAAGACTGTGTGGTGTTTTGCTAAACAGGCTGTTAACACATCCTTGTATTATAGGTGGTACAATCTTGCTCTATGTAACATTGTATGAACTCTTCCTTTGTTTGGTATAAAAAAAAAAAAAAAAAAAAAAAACTACTAACTGAAAGTTCAATTGATATTAATAAAGTACTCTAACGGATTTCATTTAGTTATAAAATTAGTTGTAATCTTAAATTACAATTTTATTTAATATTTTTTTTTATAGGAGGTGAATTTTGATAAATCTATTATTGGATTACCTTTTTTTTTTATATCCTCCATACTTGTAAAATTTCTAGAGAATTAAAGAATAATAGCTATGTCATCAATAAATTATTTAAATTGCAAGTTTTTGTAATTTAAAATTATGAATAAAATATAAACTTATAGATCATATAGTAAAAAATATCTGATTAACACAAAATTTGACATGTGTATTAAGAACATAAAGAACATGCAATTCAACGGTTAAATTTTCAAAATATGTAGTAATATTTATTTTATTGAGTAAGATTGTAGCCTTAGATTACAACTAATTTTGTAACTAAACTTTACCCTTACTCTAAGAAAGGTCCCATTTGTCAAGCTGTGTGTCCAAAACCAAAGATTTGGGATTTGCCCATGGAGATAGCCAAGTTTTCACTTCCAATATTGTTAAGAGAGAAACAAGAGAACAATACAGTTTAGAATTGATAAGTTCAAATGACTTTAGAAAGTATGTTTTCATATCATGTATAGAGAATATTGATCATTCCTAGCAAAGAGGGGATAACGGCCTAATGGACTTCATTACTAGTTGATAGAATGGAGTTTTACAAAAGGAAAGTAGAAAAGACACAATGGCATTATTAGTTGCACAAGAATGGTATGATTTTTTTTTCTTCTAATTAAACCGTGGGACTGACACAGTTTAGTTTCTTCTATGACGGGTTTGACTCAACTACTAAGGTAAGTATATTACAAAAAATTTCCAACTTATCAACGAATAGAACCATTTATAGTTCTTATCCAAAAAAAAAAGAAAAAAAAAAAGAACCATTTATAGTTAGCTTGCACATTGATCTATATAATACTCCCTAGCTACCAAATTTGGAAGGGTTTACAAGCCTAAACCTTCCCCAAATTCCCATGGTGACATAACTTGGTTTTCAGCTCTTATATTAAATAACCCAACTTGATGGGATTGTCAAAAAGTGACGCACTCCTTTGAAAAAAATTTAGATGCCAAAATAAGTTCCCACTTTTGCACAAGGTTTAAGAGATATCATAGTAGCAGTTTTATCACCAATTTATAGGACAAGATAATTTCCAAACTTAAACCCAGAACCTGTCATTTTTTGTAGAAGACACTTGTCATGTATCAAAGCTCAACCTCTAAAAGGAAGAGGTCATGACTAAGATTCTCCAAATTAAACAACCAAAGGGAAACAAAAATGCTATGGACACCAAGCTAGGCAGTTAGAAGAATTTAAAGCATAGTTTTATATGTTTTCCAAGTTCAAGAATCATACGGTCAATGTCACTGTCAACATGACCGTTTTCCTTTCTACATTACAGCTGAGTTACAATTCCTATCTCACTAATTAATAACATGCCTAAATACATAGAATAAGGGAACAACTATAAAAGTAGAATATGCAAAGAATAAGGAGCTCTTCATCAACTCTCTTTTCTTCAAATATATTAAAAGAATGGCAAAACTTAGTTGTATTAACTAATGCAACCAAACAATGTTATCTTTTATAATAACAATTAAAATCTATCAAATTGTTCATTAGTCAATATAACCACATTATTAAATTTAATTGAGGAATCTAAGATACAGTTAATTTTTGTGCATTGTACCTAAGTTTTTGCCTTGAAAGAAACCTTACCTGAAGACACCAAGTTGATAGGGTAAGTTTAGGAACATGAAGAAGCTTCAAAAGAAGTTCCCTTAAATCATTTTGATAGATTAAATAACTAGACTTTCTTCCATAATCATCACTTTTATATTCAAAACTAAGTTTAGCTTCGACCAAAGACAATACATTCGTCAACTGGAATTTCCTTTTATACATAAATCCGGAAATGCTCAGCGACAGAAGATTAGGAGCTGAAATCTCTACTGTAGCATAATCATAATTTTTGGCACGATCTTTATCTCCACCTAGCTCTAGTTTTTTCAGGCTTGTAGAATTTATGACCACGTTCTGACCTTGAAACGCAAAGTCGTTCTCACCTTGAAGTACAAAGTGTTAAGTTCTAAAGACTTAGGTTTTTATGTATTTAGAACTCTAATTTGTATTGTTGGCAAACCATGATTAAAACAATGTGTTTAGAAGTGTTTTAGTCTTGCTCAAAGTTGTGCATTTATGTAAAGTTGGAATCGAGCTTAATGCAGAAAAGATTAATGCATTTCGGCCTGGCTCGATCGATCGAAGCTTAGGCTCGATCGATCAAAGCTCGGGCAGAATGTTTTTCTGCAGAATTTTACAACTCAGCTCTAGTTGTTTTAAAACGTTTTTAGGGTTTCTTATTTGTCCTAAGTATAAAAGGCAAACCCTAGCCATGTTTTAGTGTTGCTCATATTGCGGTTTGTGTAAATCTCTTGTAAGATCTAGAGGAGCTTTCCTTTACACAAACTTAGAGTTTTTCAAGGAGAAGATTTATTTACACCTTGATGATCAACTCAGTTGTTGCCATTGAAGCTTAAAGAAAACACAAGCGGGTGTATTTGTATCTGGTGGTGAATCCAAGAAAGAAGGAGTCCGTGGATTCGAAACTTGCATGTGGTCGTGTTAGTAAGTTCTACTGGTTGGTAGCAATAAGAAGTCGAGCGTAGGGGCTTGTAAGTCTTATTGTATGAATTTCGATTCTTTCAAGATAGTGGATTCAAGTTTACCTTGAGGATAGCTAGGTCAAATCCTCCCCAAGTTTTTACCGGTTTGGTTTCCTGGGTGATCATATCATTGTCTTATTTATTTTCCGCTGCTATACATGATATGATTGTTTGATTGTGATAACCTAGACTTGGAATTTGGACTAAGTAACAACTTGGCTAATTAACTAGGTTATTCCAATTGTGTTTTAAGGGGTCTAAAAACTAACACAAAGTTATACAATCTCAACTCTGAAGAGCAGGATTGGCCAACAAAATATTCTGTATCATATCATGGGTCAAACTTGCACAACTGATCCATAGTACTACAAGCGAAGTCCAACAAATAGTGGGTTTTGTTGCAAAGTCGCAAAACCTTAGAGACAGCAACTTTAACGTCGAATTAGTGCATAGAAGTCGAGGCAACAAATAACTAGGACAAGACGTATTGGCTTCTCTGTGCCATAAAATTCTAAATAGAGGTTTTCGACTTTGTGGGTTGTTGTGAAGCGAACCCACCTGTTCACGTTAGAAAAGTAACGATCTGTGTATTCAAAAATGGTAATAACATGACTGTTGATGTGACTCAACCTGAACGTAACAATATTAAATGCTACACTTAACTTTTAGTAATATATAGATACGTTGTTACGATACATGTTTTTACACCTATTTTTATTTAAATACCACCTATCTATAAACATTACCAATAAATTATTGGGCCTTTCTATATATTCTTTTTACCCTATTATCATGCTAACCCATAACTATTCTCCGTGCCCCCACAAATTTGGGCCACAAATGTAAAATATTATAAAACCCAATATTTTGTGTGGCCTATAGTTCAAACTCATGCCTAAATTATTTTATTGAAGGGGTTCAAATCTCATGATCAAAAACCATGATTCAAGTCCAAGGCAAATTATCTATCAAAAAGCCCAGTTCTCACTAGCAATATCAAAAAGCCAAATTTTCATTGACAATATTAAAAGCCCAGTTCTCGCTGGCAACATCAAAAACCTAGTTCTCAGTTGCGATATTTAAAAGCCCAATTCATATTAGCATTATTTAGTAAAAAACCCAATATTGTTGATACTTGGGAAATGCCATATGATTAAATTACCTATGCCTATAACTGCAATTGATTTAAAAGCTTGAGAACTCATAACTACTTATCTATTTCCTAAACTCATGGGAAATTATGATTATTTGATTCTGTGGTCACTATTCATTTCACTTTCATAATGCTATGATAGTCATTCATCCTACAGGCTCATCATTAAAATCATGACATGATTATTGGGTCTTGTTCGGAATTGTAAATATTACCTATGCTATTCTAAAAAAAAAATTCATGGAATTCATTATTTAAATATAGTAAATATTATTTACAAGGCATTTAGAAATAGTTAAGCTTATGCTATTATTTTAAAATATTGCAAATCATTATCCAAAGACCCATTACAAATATCTACCAAATCCCAAAATACATTGAATATCTACTAACAATAAGAGTCCATAAGGGCAATGTGTCATTGTTGTTCATTTTGTAGGCCCCAATTTGTGATAAAAGGAGAACAAGTCCAAGTGAAAAGGAGCACAAAAGGAGCCCAGCCAAAGGTCCAGCCCATGTAAACAAGCCCAATTGGAAGTTCCAGCCAAGGCAACCCAAGGCAGAAGAGTTAACCAGCTAGACAGCTTCTCTCTTGTCCATCCTTGACCAAGGTTCAATTGGAGAATTTCTCAAGAAACAACCAAATCTCTAAGACTGAACTAAGGGCCGTCCCATCAAATTTTTTCCACTACCTCCCCAAACGTGGACAGTATGTCCAGAGGTTGTACTAGCAACTAAAGTCTAATGGGTAATGAGACTTCATCATCTTCCTCAAAACTCTAGTTCCACTTATTTCTAACATTTTCTCTCTCATTTTTTACAATTTTTCTCTTTATTAGTTTCTCACTTTACAATTACACTTTCTCCAACATTTCCCCCTCACGCATTTTTACATTTTTATCTCCCCACTACTCTACAACTTAACGTTACAATTCCTCTATCCTTTTATCTTCCTTTTATTTAGATTTTTCTTATCCAATTTTATTTACTACAAATTTTGCTATTTTCTTTTCTATTCAATCCATATTTTGCTTGTACAAAAAGGTGAATACTCTCTCTCTCTTTCTCTCTCAAGTTACAAAATATAACATCAGGGTGAATTTTGGTGGGGGCCGGGAGACAATTCCCCCCGCTCTACTTACATCACATCTATATATTTCTAAAAGTGTAGCATTTATTGTTGCTATACTTCAGTTGAGCCACATGCGTCCACATCATTACCTTTTTTTTTTTTTCTTTTTCTTTTTTCAATTTTCCTATAATTGTTTTTAACAATTTTTTTTTTAATATTTACACTTCTCCAACCTTTCTATCACACCCCAAACCTCAAAGGGTCCAAAGCATGAGAAAGACCTCTCAAAGTACCTGTATATTTTTTTCCTTTTTGACAATCCAATCCACAAAAATCATATCAAGTACCAACATCAAGAATTATCATAATAATTCCATTGAATATACTCTCAAAGTAAGTCAGAGCTCTAAGCATTAATTACAATGACCATTGGCCATAAAAGAATAGAGGTCTGAATAAATAATTACATATCAACAGCTTGTCCCATCAGTGGAAATAAAGTCACAACCACTATAATATAAAAAAGAATGAGTCAAGCCTATTCTAAAATGTACAACATCTAATATCTCCATTACAAAAGTTCAGCCTCCATCAGTAGTTAGTCTAACTACTATTAGCCACCAAAAAGCTATCTCAAAAGATTGTTGCCTACTCTGAAAAGTTTATAAAATAATGGAATGAGACAAAGCCCAGTAAGTAGTACAATTAATGGGGGTGGGGGAAATGCAAGTTCCATTTTCAATAATAGTAATATGATATAACAAGAATGATTGAATAATGAAACACAAAGTTTCCCAAAATAAATACCTTGAAACTATATACTATAATCTGTGAGCACCAACAATACAATTTCCAAAACCATAATATCTAACGTAAGGTAAATTATCACAAATATACCACACTACCACATAGACCAGTCAGGGGATCCACCCATTCACAACTGGCATGATATTGTCATCTCTGGTATGCTGACTCTTGGCCCCATGGACAGCAGCCTCACCCATACCCTCAAGATTTTTCTCTCCCCCCATGGGCAACAGAAAGAGCATGTCAAATAGAACCTCTCTTGCATGTGGTCTCTTGGTCCCATAGGTAGCAGCCTCACCCACACACAATCAAGGAACCTCTTCCCCCCATAGGCAGCAGGGAAGAACGCGTCATCCAAAGTGAAAGGACACTGACTTGGATTTAATTCCATTGTCACAAAAACTACGGAGACCAAATCGGGTGATCACTAAGAAATAACACATGGCATGGTGTCAAAACCACATAAAACTCATAGATTACATTACTTTGAAACAACATAGTTTATATTCAGGTAGTTTCAGAAAAACCTTAAATAGTCTAACTTCCACAAAGTTTGTAAGGTTTTCAACTCCATTCTTGTCAAAAGATTTCTATCAATTTCTCACAAAACAAGACACGATAAGCATCTTTAAGTTTTCTAATATACCATAAAATCCATGATTTCCTTATCAAAGATTAAATAAAAAATACTCATTTTTTCATATCAACAATTCATGCATTTCCCCAAATGCAATACCAAATATGATGCATTTTCATATATAATCATGCATATATTAAGGTTATGACACAATAGTTTTAAGAAAATATAATTTCCATAAGTAGTTTCCAAAAGTGTGTCTAAACCAAAAACATCATTTATGCAACATGTTTACTTTTCAAAAATCCCATTAAAAAGCTACTTACCTCGCAACTGCAAAAACCTAATTCTCCAAGCTCCAAGGAGATTAGCTAAAACCTAAACAATATCAAGTAAACCTATTACAATAAGCATAGAACTTGAAATTGTATCTAGCTACAATTTAGGAATTGCCAAATGAGTACTTAATTAGGCAAGCCTGATATTTAACCTCATCAATAATAATATATTCCACTTCCAATGTTTCTCAACAAATTGATTCACAGGGCATAAACTCCAATTTATAAAGTCAAACCATTTAATATCATCTCCAACATTATGACTAGCTTCCATAAAATTTACACTACATCATTAAGAGACTCATGAAAGCAAAATCAAAATTTCCTTCAAGACAAGAAATTTAGAACTTCAACTAACTCCAAATAAACCCAATGGCAATGGAAAAATTAAATTTACCAACCATCACATATTATAACTTAAAACCCCTAAATTTTCCACCATACATAAACCTTAAGTAGTCATCATTAGCACAAATTATATACCCACTCATCAAATAATTCCACCAATACAAAACACATACATAAAAACACATAAATATCACTTCTAATACTCATAAATCACATGGGTATCATTATTAAAACTTAGATAAAAATAACCTTAAGCAAAAGTGTAAAACCCACCAAAAAGATTAGAAATTTTTACATCAAATAAAAGGGATGATGATGCTTAGGGGTTCCTAAGGATTTTTCCGGTGGTCTTGCCGGAAAATGATGGTGGAAATAGTGATATGGAGGTACCGGCGGGAGAGTTTGAAGGAGTGAAGAGGAGTGTTCTACCGAAAATGAAAAAGAAGAAAAAGAAAGAAAAGAAAAGTAAGTAGAAGTGAGGAGCCAGTCAAAGAGAGTAAGAGATAAGTGAAAATGAGTGGTGGGGAGTGGGGTTAGGTGGGGCACGTGGGAACTTAAAGATCTAATCTTTTACTTCTTTTTTTTTAAATCTAACTGGGACATTACACTTTCTCCCTCCCTTATCTTTTCATCTCCTCACTACTTCTCCAATTTTTCTCCATTCCTTACATTTTCATCTTCCCACTACCATCTAAATTAATATCATTCTTCATCTTTTTCTTCATCTTCTTTTATTTTTATCTTTTCTTATTCACACCCTCTTACTATAAATTTGTTACTATCTCTTCCATTCTATGCATAGTTTCCACTACCATCTAAATTAATATCATTCTTCATCTTTTTCTTCATCTTCTTTTATTTTTATCTTTTCTTATTCACACCCTCTTACTATAAATTTGTTACTATCTCTTCCATTCTATGCATAGTTTTCTCTCACAATAAAAAGGCTCTCTCTCTCTCTCTCTCTCTCTCTCTCTCTCTCTCTCTCAAATTTTTTGTGAATTTTTTATTTTTCTTGCGTATTTCCTTTAGGTTGATAATTTTTTATATTCTTTAAAACTCTACTTTGGGTTAATGCGATTTAGTTTTGTTTTTAAATTTTTTTTTTTTTTTTTTTGTTCTCTTTGATTGTTAAATGTTATCCTATTGCATTATAAAGAATTAAATATTGCATATAAAATATAATATTATTCTATTACATAGCATGATTTAGATAATTTGGTATTTATTGTAAATTGATATTTCTTCTATTACATAGCATGATTTTTTATAGTGCTCAATTTAGATGTTAAGTTATGAGACTTTACTAATTTTTGTTTATTCTTTAATCTTTTGTGATGGACAAAGTACTCTTAATAGTTGTATTCGAAGTACACTAAATTGTCATTTATTTAGATTAAAGCAAAGGTTAACCAAACGAAATAATCGAATGGGTGACAAATTTTAGGTTTTACAATTTTATTTTAATTATTATTATTATTTTATAAGAGAAATTTAATTCTTAGATTTTGCTAATAATTTTTTATTTGATAATATGTTTTGGGTGAATGAAATTACAACAAATTGTTTTCCTAATTAGTCCAATTAATTATTGTTAAGTTTTATTAATTTTCTTAGTTACATTTTTCGGTGTTTTGGATTGTGAGAAAAAAAAAAGTTTGAAAAAGTTTGTTTAAAACTAAAAGAATAATTTCCAAATTTTATATTTATAAAAAAATGAATATTTTCATTAACTTGCCTTTTGAATTTCTGAGAAAAATTGTATTGTTTTCATTTTGGTACGACAAAATTTATATTTATGATTTATGATTATTCCTATATTATATTTATGATTGTTCTTATAATAAATAAAAATATGATTATAAAATACATTACTCTTTATTAAATTAGTTTAAATTGTAAAAAAAAAAAAATTAATAAAACCACTATAAAATAATTATCACACACAACACGCGGGTTTGCGTCTAGTGTTTTTTATGCTAGAAACATGACCCTTAAATTACATGGTTTTGAAACCTGGACCGGACTGGGTAGTCTGACAGGGTTAATCGGGAACCGGACTGAAATTCAGTTTTTTTAGCATAGGGAACCGGGCATGCCTTCAAATTCCGTGAACCCCTTAAACTGGGGTTGGACCGCACGGTTCATGTAGAACCGGTGGCATGAACCATGTGGTCCAACCCCGGTTCAAGCATGCTTGTTAAATAAGGAAAAAAAAAAAAAAAAATCAGAAAATGCACTTACAGGTTCAGAACCTAGGCATGGTCAAATATGCAGCTGGAGCCTAACCGCTCAGCCAAGCTTGCAAGCTGATGCTCAACAATAAATAAATAAATAAATAATAAAAAAAAAAAACTTGAAGTAAACTTAACACAATTTTTTTTTTTTTTAATAAAAATAACTTAACACAATTCTATTCTACTTAATTAAATTATCCATCTCTTACAAGGAATATAAAAAAATTATAATTAAAATCCTTCAAAGATATTCAGCAACTTTACTTCAAAAATTAATCATAAATTTTAATGTTTTCATGGTTATTATTTTATTTTATTAACTTTCTTATTTAATTATTAAATATATGCTTGAAAATCATTAAATTTTCCTCATATATATAGATATATTAGTCAATTTTGCTAGTTTTATAAATTTAATATCTATATTTAGTCTTTAATTAATTATTAAATTAATTATGACATCATCACAGTTCGACCCCGATTCAACCTCGGTTGGACCTCAAAAACCTTGAACCTCCCTCTTTTACGGTTCAATGAACGGTCCAGGTTTCAAAACCATGTTAAATTATAGAAACCACACAACAAAAGCATTTGACCATAGCAACTTTTTAAAGTTTGTGGATTCGTATTATTTTTTGGTTCATTCAGCAAGCCATTGAATTCAAAAGTTCAATCGATATTCAGGACCGTCAAAGAACTAGGAAATTTTCCAAAATTCAAAAGCAAAGTACGAAGTGATTAGACGAGTAAAAATTGCATCACAATTGCACTTATCAAGTACCAACGAATTGGTTTCTCAAAAAAAGAAAGTACCAACGAATTGGATAGTTCATTAAAACAAGCTTAATAGCAAGAAAAAGATGACATTACTACATTTTGAGGACAGGCTATTGAAAAGTTTGACCATAAAATTCTATCTAGAAGGAAAATCACTATACATGAATTAATGTAATATAGTGATTAATGAATCTGTTGCTTAGGAGAATTCCGATAAATCCTCAGGAGGACAAAACCACAGCATTTGAAGAGGATCTTTGGTATGATAAAAACAGTTGAGTGACCTGAAGTAGTCGGCATGCCTCCACAAGCGCTGAGATTTGATTACCACCCTCTCTTTTTCCATATATATAATCATCTTCTCTAGCACCCATGCATGCTTAAGCAGAAATTGTACAAGTCCAGTTACAAATTTCAAACCTACACACCTTGCTTCAAAGCCAACAATCTCAACAGTCTTGAGATGCAAACGCCCAAATGTCATGTCCTGCGATTTCCAGCACTCCTCATGATCAAAGTTACTGTCTGTATAGTCTGGGGAAACTCAAACTAAAAGATAGACAGTAAGTTAGGGACACATATTTGAAATTTGCAATGTAATTTCCTTTATAAAAAAATACAAGGGTATACCTTAAAGCAAGTGGAAAGGCTCCAGAAGGAAAAAAAATTCCAATTGAAATTGGACACTTTAAAAACCACACTAACAAATAAAGTGAGATAGATCAAATAGAAGTGGTAAGATACTAAAGTTTTTATGAACTAAGTATTGTAAAATATAATAGTGGAAAAAAAAATTGGAAGTTCTGACTAAAAAGTAAAAACTCACCTTGGAGCCGTAGGAGGGCACAAGGTTTATAACTAATTTCTCCAGATAAGGTGAACTTTGAAGCAGGTTAGCTATCCCGGTAAGGTACCACTTATCAAGCTCTGTGTTCAATACCAAAGTTTTGAGCTTTGCTAATGGAGATGGCCAACTTTGCATTTTCAATATTGTTAAGATCTTAGCAAATCAAGAGAGAAGCAAGAGAGTTTAGCATTGATAACTTTTCAAATGACTGAGAAAGTATGTTTTCATAGCATGTACAGACAAGAATATTGATCATTCTTAGCAAAGAGGAAGATAGTGGGCTTCATTACTGGTTGATACAATGAAGTTATTGACCTTTCTCAGTTTCTTTGGTCGCCACCAAAGAAAAATAGAAAAGACCTAATGGCATGATTTGCACATCCTCAAATTCACAAGGTGACGTAACTTGGGTATAAGATCTTATATTGCAAAATTGAGGTGCAGTTACTCTGGTGACTTTAATTACGTACATAATTGTATTAACTAATGCAACAAAACAATAAATCTTTTACAATAACAATTAAATTCAATACCTGGTTAGTCAATATAACTATATTATTCAACTTAAGTGAGGAGATTAAGATACAGTTAGGTATTGTCCATTTTACCCTAGTTTTAGCCTTAAAAGAAAACATACAAAAGAATTTCTGTGTTAAATAATGGGCCAAGAAAATATGTAAAACCTCACCTTAAGACACCAAGCTGATATAGTAAGTTTAGGAACATGAGGAAACTTTAAAAGAAGACGCAGTAAATCAATCTGATCGATCATGTAACAGCTGCTTCTTCCTTATTCAGTAATTGTTCTCACATAACTGAGTTTAGCTTCAACCAAAGATGAAACATCTGTCAACTGGAACCTCTTTTTATTCATAAACACGGAAATGTTTAGCGACTGAAGATTAAGAGCCAAAATTTCTACTATAGCAGAATCATTATCACTATTGGCAAGAACTTTATCTCCAACTAGCTCTAATTTTTTCACGCTTGTGGAAGTTATGACCACTTTGTAACCTTTAAAAACAAAGTTATACAATCTCAATTCTGTAAGAGCAGGACTACCCAACAAAATATTCTGCATCATATCATGGCTCAACCTTGCATAACCAATCCATAGTACTTTAAGCGAAGCCCAACAAATAGTATAGGTTTTTTTTTTTTTTTTTGGTTGTAGAGTGACAAAACCTTAGAGACAAGGTCTTTAACGTGGAACTTGTGTGTATACGTCGAGGGAACAAGTAACTCGAACCAGATGTTTCGAATTCTAAATAGAGCTTTTTGACTTTGTGGGTTGTGGCGAAGCAAACCCACTTGTTCACTTCAGAAGCGTAACTAGTTTTGTATTTGAAGTCGATGAGAAACTTGTCTAACTTACCAGAAGAACTGTATAGCTCTAGGATTTTGCACACAAAGGCAATGAAGCCAGGGACACGTGCTACGCCGGGAAGGTTAAAGAAGGATAAGTCATAGGCAAAAGTCCATAACCAGTTTCATCTCTTTGATAAAACGCTGGTCTTGATGGCGTCTTCTGCGGCCAAGAAGGAGAGGATGTGGTGGAGAATGGAGTCGTGTAAGGGGCTGATATTGATATATAGGCAAAATTTATTCATAACACAAAGTATTTACTAAATAATAAGCATATTTATAAACATATACCTATATTAATTTTAAACATACTTATAAACATATATATATATATATATATATATATCTTAAGCATCTTTATAAACATAAGCAGCAATAACTATTTTATTCAAACACTTATTCAACTTCACCCACTATGATGTTATTTTGGGTAATTTTTATTTAAAAATTTTATTTCTATAACTTCACTTATAACATTGTGGGTTCTACCTTATAGGATAAAGTAAAGTTGAACAAAAAATATCTAGCTTTGAAATAGGGATCACTTCCTTCCTTTCAATTGCTATCTAAAATAAAATTTCAAACACACACACACCCACATATATATATATACAACAATGGTTAAAAACAACAATCGTAAACCTTACAAGTTTTTCCTTTCCTAGATTTCCTATAATACAATTACACGTGCTCTTTTACCTTCTAATGGAGGCCTTAGGGGCCCTTGGTAATATCTTGGTAGTGTTTACGATCTCAAATATTTAGAAGATGGTTGGTGAAAAAAAAAAAAAAAAACTCCTTTATTGACATCATTTAGTAAAATAAAGAAAGAGGAGCTCTTAGCAATTATTTATGTTGAAGAAGAAAATAGGCGGGTTTAATTTAATAATTAGCATACAAATGTAACAATTCCTTCTAATTAACCTCCTATGATTTGTTACGAAATTTGTGGACAGTATTTCTCCATAACACAAAGAATTTACTAACTAATAAACACATTTAAGACATATAATCATATTAACAAAGTTTGATTATAAACTTAGTTGTAACCTAAAGTTACAATTATACTAAATATCTCTTTATTTATGTTAATTTTGTCAAATCCACCATTGTATTATATATTCTTCTTATATTCTTCATGTTTGCGAAATTTCAAGAAAATCAAAATTAATAGCAATGCCATCAATCTAATGTTTAAATTTCAAGTCTTGCCAATCTAAAATAATGCATAAAAAATAAGTTTATAGATCGATAGTAAATTACATCCAATTGGTATGAAATTTGACATTTGTGTTAAGAACATAAAGAATATGTAATTTAACGGTTAGATATTAAAAAAATGTAACCATGCTAAATTTTTTTCAAAGAGTTGTAATCTTAGGCAACAACTAAGTTTGTAGCCAAATTTTGTCCTAACCATATACTTATAAACATACTTATAAACATATGTATTTCAAGCATATTTATAAACACACCATAAACAATAATAATTTTACTCACACTTATTGAACTTCACCACTCTAATGTTATTTTGGGAAAATATTATTTCAAATTTTATTTTTGTCAACTTCATTCCGGTTCCACCTTATAGGATTGATGAAGTAAAGTTGAGCAAACAAAATCAAGATTTTAAATAGATATCTTTCCCCACGCTCAATTGCTATCTACAAAAAGATTCCTATAAATTTTACCATGGTAGATTTTGTTCTTATTGAAGTTTCCAATATAGCAACCATATAATAGGTAGAAAGAAATATTGCATAAAGGATATTGATCTTTTTCAAGATCTATGAGCAAGAGAGATCCCTAAATATGCATTTGGAAAAAGAGATGAATAGATAGGTTGTAGCCAACTGAAGGAAGGATGCTAACGTGCCTCTACAATCTTTTTAAAGCATGAAGTGCCTTAATATTCTAATATTAGTAAAGGCACCCTACCTTATCTAAACGTAAGGGGTCTTTTTTTGCTCGTTAGTACCTATACAATTTAATAATTGAAGTCTCTTTATAATTAATTGGGCTTGTCTCTTATTGTAATACGTTGTTAGGGTACATGTTTTTACACCTATTTTTATTTAAATACCATCTATCTATACTGAAACATCGCCAATAAATTATTGGGCTCCTCTATATATATATATATATATATATATATATATATATATTCTTTTTACCCTATTATCATGCTAACCCATAGCTATACTCCGTGCCACCACAAAATTGTGTCACAAATATAAAATATTTTAAAAAACCCAATATTTTGTGAGGCCTATAGTTCAAACTCATGCCCAAATTATTTTATTGAAGGGGTTCAAATCTCAAAATCAAAAAACATGATTCAAGTCCATGACAAATTATCTATCAATAAGTCTAGTTGTCACTAGCAATATCAAAAAACCCAATTTTCATTGGCAACATTAAAAGCTCGGTTCTCATTGGCAACATTAAAAGCCCAGTTCTCACTGACAATATTAAAAGCCCAGTTCTCGCTGTCAACATCAAAAAGCCCAGTTCTCACTGGCGATATTTAAAAGCCCAATATTGTTGATACTTGGGAAATACCATATGATTAAATTACCTATGCCCATAACTACAATTGATATAAAAGCTTAAGAACTCAAAATTACTTATGTATTTCCTAAACTCATGGGAAATTATGATTTTTTGATTCTATGGTCACTATTCATTTCACTTTCATAATGCTATGATAGTCATTCATCCTACAAGCTTATCAATAAAATCATGATATGATTATTGGTTCTTGCTCGGAATCGTAAACATTACCTATGCTATTCTAAACAAAAACCATGGAATTCATTATTTAAAAATATTAAATATTATTTATTTACAAGGCTTTTGGAAATAGTTAAGCTATGTTCATATGATTGACTTATGTGATCATTTGCTTCATATAATTTTCACATAATAGGTTAATTGGCATAATTCGGAATAATTGGTAAATTTCCTAAGTAAACATCAACTTGCGTCTAAAACTTATTAATCTTAACTGAGTGTAGGGATGAAAACTATATCAGGCCTATCAGCTCTACTTTATATAGGTTTTTCTTACTCCAAAAGGGGAAAGGATAGGGATAAGTTTTTCTTGTCTCAAATTGAATATGCGTGTGTATACAATTTAATATTTTACAAGTGGCATATATACGTAAGTTGTCACGTCCCAAACCCGATATCTGGATTTGTGACCATGACCGGCATGTTAATATCAAGCCTAAACCTGGTATTAACAAGAATCGACTAAACTTTTTCAAAAGCTTTTACAAAAGCTTCCCTCTTTCTTTAAAATTCTTGTTTCTTTACTTCTTGATATAATTTATCACTTGATGTTCAGAGCATCTACATTGTACTTCAAAGAATAACATAATCCACCAGTTACTGAAATTCTAAATTTCACATAATACATTTCTTAATACTTTAAGGTACACAACTTTCATTAGATCCTAAAATGCACAATACTACAAAGCTAAATATCAAATGCTAATTTGGGATCTATATATTAAAACTAAAACTAGCTCTTTCCAAAACTCGACTAAGGCTCCCTCTGCTCCAAAATAAAATTTGTTGATTGAAAGAGTGGAAGGGGTGAGTTACATAGCTCAGTAAATGTAAGATACATGAGAATTTAATAAGGATGCATGTAAATCAAATCATTTCATTCTATGAATATTCAGATAGGAGAACATCTTTTCATGCATAGTATTTTATACTATTCATAATAATAATTTATATGCTTTTCATAGGTAAATAACTGTTCTAATTTTTCTTATCAGAATAATATTATCAAAACCTTTCGGATTTAATTTCTTTCATTTCTTACAAAGTTACCAAATATAATATTGATTGTTTAAAATCAATATATATGTATTCTCATTACAAAATAATCATTTTAACTTAAATCAGATAATTGGTAACTTTGTCTTAAACTAGAAACATCTTGCCGAATAAGAAAACTTTTCTTTATAAAATTCTTCTCATAAAATATTATAACTTTCATAGTAATAAAACTTAACGTTTCATAAAGAACAAATATCTAATAACTTTTAACATAAACTTGTACTTTCATCAGAAGCTTTATCTTTATAGAACACAAACATTTTCATCAGATTCTTTATTTTTAAAGCATAACAGAACTTTAGAAACTTTTATCTTTAAAGAACAGCTTTTCTTTTTCTCAGAAACTTCTTTTCATGCGAGCTTTTAACTTTTCATAATGCATTTAAACAAAATCACTCTCTCATGATCAATAACATAATATAACTGTTCATAACATATTGGTTAGTCCATATCTGATAAGTCTGTACGGAGAATGCCTCATCACATTTGGATGCCCTCGCGTGTATGATATTGTCCTCTTTGGGAGGCCTAATGGCACATCCCCTCAAAGTTTTGTTCCTCCCCGCCGTCCGTACACATTAGGGAGAAGGCCTTGTTCAGATTAGAGTTACGGGCAGCCCCATTTCCTCTACTTTAAATGGCCAAACATATAATATTTTCCATGGAAAGCTAGTAATTAACCCTTACTGACCGAGTTCAGATCACCAGAGGACATAACCCGAAAACATTTCATACTTATACATTATACTGAAATTTCTTATTTTGCATAACATTTCATAATAATAGCATTTCCATTCTTTTCTTTAAACATCATGTTCGTGGAATTAGTAATAGCATCAATATGCTTAAATCATATACATAGGGTTTCGAAAGCTCACGAACATATTTTTGTCTAAAACATGATTACATGCCATATCTCTGATCAAAAACCTTTTAATACATAATACACTTTAAAATAACCTCATGACTTACCAAATGCTCATATAATTTATCCCTTACCTGAAAGCAAAGGAACAAAGAGCCTAAAGTCGAAGGAGCTCAGACTTAGGGCTGGAAACACCTAAACCAAAATCAAAGCTTATTACTATCCATAATTCCTTATCATAAACTTACACATTCATCTCAAAGTCTATCTCTTTGAATCAAGGAAATCCTAATCCCACTTCAATGAGGTTCCCCAAACACAAAAATACATTCATCAAACAACATGATGTACCAAATCATAGAGAAACCATTGCTTTAATGTTCATATTCAGATCATGTCAATCAGTTTTAAAATCAATTCAGAATGTGTTTGAGATTGAAAGCAATGGTGCATGCATAAATTTACACAAGGCAACATATAGCATGAACAAAACAGTTTCATAAAAACAATAATTGAATGGTTTAGAACCCCTCCCTTGGGTACTAAACCTTGAACCAAGTTATACAAAATTAATCTATGATTTAGATATACCAAAAGATAAGCATATTAAATTATAACTCAAAACATTCACCCTAACTTTAGAATTAAATCCTCAAATTTAGGTATGTCCTTTATTGTTCACTGTTTTATTCCAACAGCATATACTTAACTTATAAAATACAAATGGGCTATCAATTCACATCCAATTTTCATGCCAATTTACAGAGCCACTCCTATGGATGTCTAGTACATTCCATATCATTTTAAAAGTCAAATCATAAAACCATTATTTACTAAAAATCATATAAGACAACATACTCAAATCTGTCCTGACAGAATTTCATGCAACTTAGAAATTAAACCATTATTTTTATATTATCCAAATGCTGTGAGACCACTTCCATTAGAATCATATTTCTCTTAACATTCACAAGAACTACTCCTAGCATCCTAATTCACTGTATACAATTTAATACATAATTTATTGTGCGTAAACACAGAATCTGTCATAGTGACAGCTTTGCAACATTTTCTTGTAAAATTATAAAATGATTGCAAATAGCCTTATTATCATATGAGGATTTTTATACACTCATTAGACATGTTAGAAAACACTTATATACAGAATTTAACCATTTATAGCAAAATTACATACAACAAAAATCCTAGCAGTGACATCAAAAGTACTCATCCTAACTTTTTCTTAATTCCTTAGTCATACACAATCATTAATTAGTAAAAACCCTAATCTACCTTCAACAAATCACCAACACAGTTTCAAAGCTTCTTAAAGCACTATATATATATAGACTTACAAGTTTCCTAATTTTACAAACCACAAATGCCATTACTAAAATTCCTTGAAGAAATCATGGATTCTAAGATGAGAGTAGCTAGAACCCTTACCAAGTTTCTGGTTCTTGAGGGGAAAAATAGGAATAGAATCACTCTTGCATGAAAGGATTTCCTTTTCCTAGTGGCTGGACCCGAAAGTATGAGAGGTAGAGAGTTTGAGAGAGTTTTCTTTGAGTTTTCTAGTTTCTTTGAGAGAATATGAAGAAGAAATGAGATTGAGCTTGATCTTTCTTTTGGTGTGTGAACCCATGGACTCAAGAGAGCTTCTAACTCTTTCCTTAAGAGAAAAGAGAGAAAAGTGAGGTGAGAAATTTTGATTTGTTTGGACCCGTGGGAATAGAGAGGGAGAGAGCTTCTTGGAAGTTCTAGTTACTTTGAAAAGTCAAAGAAGAGATTAGGTGGAGCTTGTTCATTGCATGGCCGGCCAAGTCTTGGTCTTTGGGGTTTAAGGGGATAACATGTGTCAACATGCATGTTGCTTTGGCATTATATGTGTTGAATGTCCATTGGTTGCATGTGTGGGTGGAATTCTACTCTAACATCTCATGCATCATACTTAATTAAAACCCCAACTATGTATCTAATAACTTAAACCACTTAATATAATTTTGTACATACTTAGTATATATTTATAATACAATTAGCCATTCAATTATTTATAATCTTTAGTTCTTTACAATTCTCATTCAATGGCATTATAAAATAATATGCTTATTAAATACTCTTTTATTAATTATAGAAATAAAGTAGCTTAAAATAATAATTAACCATTCAAACACATAGTTTAATTATAAAGTTGGGTCAGGGTGTTACATAAGTTATCTATATTGTTACTACCAAAGTTTTGAATTTCATTCCGTTCCGGCCAGAATTGTAAGGTTGAATTTAATCAATCATGTGTTGGCTTTATTCCGTGACAAATTTGCTTGTAATATAGGTAATATAGCACTTAGAAATCTTATATTTAGGTGGGAATCACGTAAGGGTAGTGTGTGAGAGAGTGTGAAGAAATGCTCAAGACTGTGCAGTGAAGCAGGGACTCGCGGCTTGATCTCGCGGGAAGCTCGCGGCTTGCAAGCCGCCAAAAGTTGCACACGTGCAGAGCATGCAGGGGAACTGAACAGTCATGCCAGCTGGAGCACTACAGGACAAAAATCCAGACTAGCCATTTAACTAGCTCGCGGCTTGAACTCGCGACTCAGTTAAGTCGCGAGGTCAAGTCGCCAGCCAGCCCTGTTTTTGGAAAAACTGACTCTTCGCATTCCATTCTCACACCAGTATAAATACCCCTCATTCCCACAAAATGGGTGTGGCCATTCAGAAAGAAAAACCCTAAGAGAGGTTTCTTCAAAACACCCACCCAATTAGAGAGAGCTACTCATTCTTAGAGAGAAACCTTTGTAGTCTCTTCTCATTCCCTCTCTCATTGTCATACCTATTGAGAGGAGATTTCTATCCAAACACTACCCACACCAATTTAGAGTGTTGAGTGTTTTTGGAGCTTTGGGAAGCATTGGAGGATGCCAAGGATGGCGGATGCTACAGTCTAGTAGCGGAATCCGGTAAGCTAGAAAAGAAAAAGGTTCGGCGCAACCTCGTTGGAGCAAGAAGCTTGGAGGGCTTAGGTACATCGGGTAGATTAGGCTTGGAGGGTCTATTGCTGTTCATGTATCCCAACTACATTTTCTAGTGGATTATTGACCGCTTGGAGGGCGGCGGAGAGGTTTTTCGCCGAGGGCTTCGGTTTCCTCTTCGATAACATATCATGTGTTGTCCTTGTGTTTGCATCTCTCTTCCCTTTATCTTTGCCTTTTATTTTCTGCTGTGAATGTGATTTTAATTGGCTTAGATTGTTTATCAATTCTGTATTAAGTTTTTGTTCTTGTTCCGCACATTAATTGTTTGATATAAAGCTTGAATTGGTAAGTTGTAATTTGGGGGTCTAAACGTTCAAAGGTGTTTATACACGTTTTTGAACTTTCAAGAATATTCCGTTTTGGTGCCTTGTCCGGTGCAGTTGACCTCCATTCCGTTCCGCCTCAAATTCTAACCCGTTCCGGCCGAAATTCCGGCATTCCGATCGAAAATGGTGTTCCGGTCCGGAAATTAACATCAATAAAATATACTGAAATTTTAGCAAAGTTGCATGCCCTTTTTAGTCAATTTACTCTCTTAGTTGCCCTAAATTCTTCTCAATCTCTCATCTCTCTGGCCTCCAATCTCACTTTTACTGTCACTTTCCATTGTCTCCAAGCCTTCATCTCACTCTCCCTCACGGCTGCTCAACACTTTACCACTTCAGCTCACTCTCACTCTCCATCTCATAGGTCTCTCTTTTGGTTTTGAAAATCTTTTCCTTTTCGAGTCCTCTTCATTAACTATAGAAAATGATGAAAGTCCTATTTTTGATGATGATGATGATGATGTTGCCATGACCAATGTCCCTGACCTTAATGATTTTCTTTTTATTGATACTGAGCGGGGGGACAAAATTGGCTTCTGCCCTTTTCGGGCAAAATAAATAGCATTCTACCCCCTTTCTCAAACTAATTAGGGAAATACCCCTCTTTTGAAAATCGACTTTCTCAAAATCGAGTTAAGTCCTATAGTGACGTTTTTAAGGACCTATAGTAACGTTTTTAAGGACTTATAGTGGCGTTTTTTTAACTCAAGCTCCATGAAATCGAGTTATAGGTAAAAAAAATTGCATGTAACTTGACTTCATGGAAATCGAGTTACAAAACACCACTATAGGTCATTAAAACGTCACTATAAGCTCTTTAAAACGTCACTATAGGGTTCCAAAATTATTATTTTTTTAACTCGATTTTGAGAAAGTCGAGTTTCAAAAGAGGGACATTTCCTTAATTAGTTTAGGAAAGGGGGTAGAATGCTATTTATTTTGCCCGAAAAGGGCAGAGGCCAATTTTGTCCCTAAGCGAGGTTAGTTTCTCTTCTTTTTTTTTTTTTTTTCAAACCAACGGGGTTAGTTTCTTAGATGGCTTTCTATTTGGTTTGTTTAAATTAATTATTTCCATATGGTTTGTTTAAATTATGTATAAGACGTTATGAATTCTTTTTTGTTTAATCTTGTATGAGATTTTATGAAGTATGGACTTTTTAGGATGACAGTATGAGGTTTTATGAGCCTAGTATTTTTTTTTAAGTGCAATATTTCTTTTATGCATTTGTGGTTTTATATATATATATATATCCCTAGCGCGTAACCTCAGAACGGTGCACCGGCACACATTGGTACTGGAATATTCCGTTCCCATGACCAATCCGGAACGGTCTCTGGAATGGAATTCAAAACTTTGGTTGCTACACTCCAATTAAGCCACATTAGCAACCATATCATCCACATATTTCTAACATTTTCTCTCTCATTTTTAACAGTTTTTCTCTTTATTAATTTCTCACCTTACAATTACACTTTCTCCAACATTTCCCTCTCACGCACTTTTACATTTTATCTCCCCACTACTTTATAACATAATGTTACAATTCATCCATCCTTTTATCTTCTTTTTATTTTGACTGCTCTTCTCCTATTTTATTTACTATAAATTTTGCTATTTTCTCTTCTATTTAATCCATATTTTGTTCGTACAAAAAGGTGAACACTCTCTCTAAAATTATTTATAAATATATACCAAAAAAAAAAAGTAACAAAATATAACATCAGGGTGAATTTTGTGAATTTTCGTATTATTTTTTGTTCCGTCCAGCAAGCTATTGAATCCAAAAGTTCAATTGATATTGAAGACCGTCACGAAACAAGGAAATTTTCCAAAATTCAAAGGCAAAGTACAAAGTGTTGGAAAAATAGCATAGAATGAATAAAAAATTGATATTTTCTATGTTCACTTGAAGATGTTATTAAAAATGGTAAAAATCTTGAGTCTCACATAGAAAAGGAAAGAGATAATATATGAGTTTATATGCTCATGAGTTGGACATTGGGTTGGGTTTTTGGCATATGTGGACTGAGCCTATTTGTCCAAATAATAATATTTTATTATTTTAATGTTTGAGACAGTTAATCTGTGCATAGCAATTATTACTGAAATAGAGTGCCTGTTTAGTAACATATAATTTTTCATAGTCCCTCATTCATAAAAAAAAAAATATATATATATATATATATATATATATTTTTAGAAAACTCTCCCAGTGAGAATATTTTGTGCATATCATTTTGTGTCAGAGAGAGAGAAAGAGACATTGAGTAGTTCGCAGATCACGGCTTTATGTGCTTTGTTTCTGTGTTGTAGATCATTTTATCCTAGGACGCAAACATCCGTAAGTCTTAAAGTACCATAGATTGTGTGAGGGGCGAAATTTGCTTTAAGGAGATTGTGTCAAACACAAGACTTGATCTGAATCATTCATCCTTCACGCATTTGGTCTGTGAGTTTTTAATTATTTGCAGATTTCTTCTTATATATATAGTATCTATTTATTGTTTTTGTCTATTACATTTATTTGTGTTATTGCTTATATTTAGATCTATATGTTTTTCCTTTTTCTTTATCACAAAAGTAAATTGTTGAAATATATCCAACACAAAGTGTTTGGAAGAGAGAAAATTACATCAAAACCGCAATTTATAAAGTACCAACGAATTGGATGGTTCATTAAAACAAGCTTAATAGCAAGAAGAAGATGACATTACTACATTTTGAGGATAGGCTATTGAAAAGTTTGGTCATAAAATTCTGATCTAGAAGGAAAATCTCTATGCATGAATTAATGTAATAGTGATTAATGAATCTGTTGCTTATAAGAATTCCGATATATCCTCAGGAGAACAAAACCACAGCATTTGGAGAGGATCTTTGGTATGATAAAAATAGTTGAGTGACACAAGAGTTAGGACTTAGGATTTGATTATTTAAATCATCTCTTTTTACATATATAATCATCTTCTCTATCACCCTCACATGCTTAAGTAGAAATTGTACAAATCCAGTTACAAATTTCAACCCAACACACCTTGCTTCAAAGCCAATAATCTCATAGTCTTGAAATGCAAAGGCCCAAATGTCATGTCCTTCGATTGCCAGTACTCCTCATGATCAAAGTTACTGTCTGTATAGTCTGGGGGAAACTCAAACTAAAAGATAAACAATAAGTTAGGGATGCATATTTGAAATTTGCAATGTAATTTCCTTTGTAAAAAATACAAGGGTATATCTTAAAGCAAGTGGAAGTAAGGCTCCAGAAGGAAAAATAAATTCCATTTGAAATTGGACATTTTAAAAACCACTTTAACAAATAAAGTGAGATAGATCAAATAGAAGTGGTAAAATACTAAAGTTTGTATGAACTTTGTATTGTAAAATATAACACTGGGAAAATAATGGAGGTTCTGCCTAAAAAGTAAAAACTCACCTTGGAACTGTAGGAGTGCACAAGGTTTATAACTAATTTCTCCAGATATAGTGAACTTTGAAGCAGGTTAGCTATACCGGGAAGGTCCCACCTATCAAGCTGAGTCCAATACCAAAGTTTTGCGCTTTGCTAATGGAGATGGCCAGGTTTGCACTTTCAATATTGTTAAGACCTCAGCAAATCAAGAGAGAAGCAAAGAGAGTTTAGCATTGATAACTTTTCAAATGATTGAGAAAGTATGATTTCATGGCATATACAGACAAGATTGATCATTCTTAGCAAAGGGGAAGATAATGGGCTTCATTACTAGCAGATATAATGAAGTTATTGACCTAATGGCATGAAGGCCGCCACCAAAGAGAAATAGAAAAGACCTAATGACATGATTTGCACCATTAATTATTAGTTGCTACAGAATGGTATGACAAATTGTTTGGAACTTTCTAATTAAACTGTGCCCTGACATAGTTTATTCTCTTCTATGACAGGGTTTGACTCTACTACTAAGACAAGCAAATCACATAAATTTTCCAACTTACCAATGAAGAGAACCATTTCTAGTTAGCTTGCACATTGAACAATATTTATAGGCATTTACCGCATATAATACTACCTGCGTACCAAATTTGTAAGGTTACGAGCCTAAAACATCCTCAAATTCACAAGATGACATAATTTGGGTATAAGATCTTTTATTACATAATCCTACTAGGGGGATCATCTAAAAATGATGCACACTTTTGAAAAAGAATCAGTCACTAAAAATATAATACCCAATGTACAAAACTCACATTTTTGTGGGGTTTAAGAGAGATACAATAAGAACATTATCCCCAAATTTATATGATAGGCTGATTTTTAAACTGAAACTTGTGACTTGTTGCTTTTAGTAAAAGGTATTTGCCATCATACCATGACTTAACGTTTAAAAGGAATTAGTTACTAACATTCTCCAAATCAAACAACCACAGGGAGTGCAGGAAACAAAAATGCCATGGACACCAAGCTCTTCTAAGCAATTCACTATCAAGTCAACATGTCAGGTTATACTGTCTATTTAGAATTCGCTTATTTTGCTGAAATTAAAAACTTTTTACTGAAAGTATTGTAAAAAAAAGTAAAAATTAGCTAAATAATACAGTGAAACCCATGAATAGTAGTAAAAAGTGTAGCGGGGCGTATGAATAGTAGCAAAAATAAACTAAATTGTAAAATAAGCTGACTTTTTAAGTTGGAGCCAAATGCATGCTAAATGACAAGCTCAACAACAATGGCCCTCTTGAGATGCACGTATGGAAAGTTCTATTGGAAACTCAAGTTAAAAACGAGGTTCAAATTAATCTCATGGAAGATTGCATAGCAAATATTACCCTTAAGGTTAGTGCCATTTGAAAGATTAATTATTAAAAACTGAGAATATATGCTTTTTAGAACTATAAAGAAGAATTTAAAGCATTGTTTTATAGATTTTCCCCAGAATTATACCGTGAATGTCACCATAGCCAATCATTATATATCTACATTACAGGCTGAGTTACAAATTCCTATCTCACTAATTAGAAACATGCCTAAATACAATGAATAAGAGAACATGCCTAAACATGCAAAGAAGGTTCTATTCATCAATTCTCTTCTTCATCTTCTTATATATTCATTAAAAGAATGGCAAAATTGAGGTGTAGTTACTTTTGGTGAATTTATTACGTACATAATTGTATTAACTAATAAAAAGAAAACAATAATATCTTTTACAATAACAATTAAATTCAAATCACATGGTTAGCCAATACAACCATATTTTTAAATTTAAGTGAGAAACCTAAAATACAGATAGGTGGTATACATTTTGCCTATGTTTTAGCCTTCAAAGAAAACGTACAAAAGAATTTGTGTGTTAAATAATGGGGCAATAAAATAAGTAAAACCTTACCTTAAGACACCAAATTGATATGGTAAGTTTAGGAACATGAGGAAGCTTTAAAAGAAGACCCATTAAATCAATCTGATCGATCATGTAACAACTGTTTCTTCCATATTCAGTAACTGTTCTCTCATAACTGAGTTTAGCTTCAACCAAAGACGAAACATCTATCAATTGGAACCTCTTTTTATTCATAAACCCGGAAATGTTTAGCGACTGAAGATTAGGAGCCGAAATTTCTACTATAGCAGAATCATCATCATTATTGGCAAGAACTTTATCTCCAACTAGCTCTAATTTTTTCAGGCTTGTGGAAGTTATGACCACTTTGTAACCTTTAAACACAAAGTTATACAATCTCAATTCTGTAAGAGCAGGACTACCCAACAAAATATTCTGCATCATATCATGGCTCAACCTTGCATAACCAATCCATAGTACTTTAAGCGAAGCCCAACAAATAGTAGGTTTTTTTGTAAAGTGACAAAACCTCAGAGACAAAATCTTTAACGTCGAACTTGTGTGTAAACGTCGAGGCAACAAGTAACTCGAACCAGATGTTTCGAACTCTAAATAGAGCTTTTCGACTTTGTGGGTTGTTGCGAAGCAAACCCACTTCTTCACTTCAGAAGCGTAACTAATTTTGTATTCAAAGTCGACGAGAAACTTGTCTAACTTACCAGAAGAGCTGTATAGCTCTAGGGCTTTGCACACGAAGGCAACGAAGTCAGGGACACGTGCTACGCCGCGGCGGTTATAGAAGGATAAGTCGGAGGCAAAAGTCCATAACCGGTTCCATCTCTTTGATAAAACGCTGGTTTTGATGGCGTCTTCTGCGGCGAAGAAAGAGAGGATGTGGTGGACAATGGAGTCGTGTAAAGGGCTGATATATATGGTCTAGGGTATGTTTGGTTTGGAGAAAAGATTTTGGTCGTTCGGGTTTTGAACCTATGACCTGGGCATACACAGAACTGTTACTGCTACTGCTCTCTTCCTTCAACCAAAAAAAAGGTTTTTTTTTTTTTTTTTTTTTTTTTTTTTTGGGAATAAAAAGAAGAGAGATCTTCGTTTATTTGATGTTGGTTGATTCTCTGTACGGTATACAAGTAGATATTTTTAACTTTTTATTATTATTATTTTTGGCATTTGGTTTGGATTTTCTGTTTCTATATTCTTGGGATATGGGTAGATTTTGCGGTGGAGTAGTGGATGCGTCGTACGTGCATACGCTTTTTTTTTTTTTTTTTTTTTTTAATTCTTTTGGGTTCCCAAATTTTGTATAAACTTCAATTTTTGACCTTTAAAAGTTCATTTTATATCTCTAAATTTTTAAAAAGTTTTTTTTTTTTTTTTTAATTTTTAGTGTTTGTTTGGAATGCACTTATAAGCGTTTCAAAAAAAAAAAAAAAAAAAGCTTATAAGCTATTTTTAAAAAAAAAAAATATTATTATAAAAGAATTTAAGCTAACTCATTACTTATTTTTATTATTATTTATAGATTTTATGAGTCATCTACTTATGTAAGGACACAATTTGATCCACGGCCCAAATAAGATTTGGACAATGGCTTAATAAGCCCACAACAATAGATTTGCTAAAGAGTGGGTTTGATATTGAATGTTCAATGAGCTAAATGTTAATCACAATAGGATAGGGAGCAAATGAAATGACTAAGACAAACAAGTTTGAAAGGAAAAAGACTCATCGATCAAGCCCAAGAAATGAATATTCTGATATATATGTGTTTCTTTCTGACTTATACAAATGTTTAAGTTCTTGACTACAAAGTTATTTTTTCTCTCTTTTTTCTCGTCCCCAGCATATGGATCTTCCTTTTCCTTTTATATCCAGCCACAAATCATCTTAATCTTACACTTGGAGGGCTGAGATTGTACTCGGAGGACTCTTGTCTCATCAGGAACATACTAGTAAGCTTTACCCTACAATCTTAGCTATGCCACCACTGTTCATGGTCATTTCCTCATTAATGCGGCCAGAGGAGTGGTTGTCTTGTATTTAATGCGGAGGGGATGACTTCTACACCCTTCTTTCTTCATCTTTCTCGTATTCCGTGCAAAGTCTATTTTCTTTCCTTTTTGATGTTTTAACTTTATGCGCCTCACATATCTAATATTTGTCCCCGAGGTCCAAGGTGCATCCTCAAAATTAACCTTGACTACCCGTTTAAATCAGATTTGGGATCCTCGTCCTCACAATAGCCCCCTGGAACCTCATTTTTCATTCCCGACCTAGAAAAGTGAGGTTTTGGCTAATAAAAGTTGTTGACAATGGCATACTTGCAAATTGGCTCCCACATGAGCACGTCTTTTCAACTGACTGTGACCCGTTCCTGACACTTTGGAATCCCCAACTCCGCAATATATGCAACAGGTGGCCTGTTGTTTCTCACGCTCTACGATGAGATCGTGATCGAATGGCTCTAAATTCGTCATCAGAAGGGGCGGGAAGATTACCGCTCCTTTTTTCCCGACCTATATATAGGGAGATGTGAGGTTCTTATCTCCATTTTGCCTCTCTAAAAGTAGAAAAGAACATAAATACGCTCCTCACACTTGATAACCCTATCCGAGGAGTCCTTCTTCCCCGAATTCGTAAGTGCACATTTTTGTTAACAATAGTTCTTCCCTTATTCTTTCATATTAGTAGATTTTTTTATTTTTTCCCAAATGGGTAGGTTTTTTTAGTTTGGTTGACACTCCCAAACACTAAGAGGAGTTTAAGAGATACTATAGGATTCCTGGCAATGTGTCAATACAGCATTGCAACCCAGGTGAATGGCACGAAAAGAGGCCTACTAGGGCCGCTGCAATTCCTATGATTGCCTTCATTGAAGGGGGTATAAGGATTCCTATGGGTAGAGTCACTAGGGATTTTTAAAATCTTTTTAGGTTGTGCCCCACCCAATGTGTTCCAAACATATTTAGAATACTAGGTTGTGTAGATGCACTGAACGAAAAGTTGGGTATATATCTTACCCATCATGACGTAAACTGGGTGTACAGTTGTCAAAAAGGTGTCGACGAGGGGGTATTACTTAAAAACTAGGGTTCTTGCTGTTAGGCTAATATCTTGTCTCCCCGAGATGAACAAAGGTATGGACAAGGACTTTCTCATCGCTTCAGGGGAATGGCACGACGGGCTCCATTGTCCTACCAAGGATGGAACTCCAAGTGGGATGGCTTAGGGACACTTAAAAAAGCCTATGTTAGCTTAGGAAATTCTATAAATAGTTCATTTACATATTCGCCATTTCATCGTTTTACCTTTGTGTATATATACTTTTCTTTTACTTGCCAAAACTTGGGCTTGTTCAACCTGCAAACTAACATGAATTCTTAATTGTTCTTCCTCAAATAAGAAAGCCACTACCAAGAGACGAAGCTTAGTGAACTTCGATCTACTAAACCGAGTTCTAAGGTCCGAGATCTTCCTACACTGGGATAGTTAGCTCCATGCAGTTCACGTGATTCTAGGTTTTAAACCCATCTCCAATCACTTCCAAGTGTCCAAGCACGTAATCAAGGCCCGAGACTCTCACCTTGCCCTAGTTGACGTGGCCATTGAAGGATATATAAGCAAGCCTCCTCCAAAGGGAACACAAGTAGTCGAGCCTCCTACCTTCAAGGATCCTCAACCCAATGTAGAGGAAATTAGATCCTTGGACAAAGAAGCTGAGATAGAATTTAAAGATAATTCTTCAAAGGAGGACACTAAAAATCCCGTCTAAGATAAGGATTTAGAGATCTTTTACCGAACAAACGAGTCCGAGGAGGAAGGACTTAGCCCCCATCTGGCTGCAGCCCTAGTTAGCAAGGACCAAGAGGCTATTGAAATGCTTGAAAGGATGGTGATAGAGAAAAAAATTTCCAGATTTACTCTCTCTATTAGAGTCCCACGTTGGGACCACAGCTCTCGAGGTCCCAATAGTTCCCAAGCCTTCAACTCCAATTCCTTCTGCCCCTGTATAGATCGAACCAGCTGACAAAAAATGAAAAAGGGACAAGAAAGGGGGTAAAGGCCTCATCAAAGAGGGCGAAGTCCAAGAGGAAACCCTTCCTGAGCCCACCAAGGTGGCAAAGATGACTTGAGCCCAACAAAGAAGGGGAGGGGAAAGCTCGGACGCTGTCACTAAGCAACAATCTCGAGTTTCGAACTGGAACCCTGTCTTGAATTGGACGACTCACCTCTTCGTGAGGATGCTTCCATCCATAACTTTGACAAAGGAAGAGCGGGCTATATGGCCAATGCCATGGAACAAGCCCTTCTTCTCCCAAATGACATGGATGAACTTCGGAACCTGAAGAAGCATGAGCTCTTCCTATCTGTAAAGAAGGACCTAGCTTTGGTAAGATTTCCTTGCACCTATTTTTCTACCTTTAAAATCCATTCTGCACATGCTTTCCTACTAATTTTTACCTCAATTATTCACACACAAGCCACCCAAGCAGCACATGCAGCAGAAGACTGGGTTGATCAGGCATTTCGTCACTTGAAGGAAGAGGAATTGAAGCTCTATGACTCGCAGAAGTCTCTGACCTTAACAGACAAGAAGCTGAAGGCGACACTCCTTAAATTGGCTAAATGTTACAAGGCCAGAAAGAGTGCTGAAGCTTCAATAGAAAGCTCAGAGAGGCAAGTTCGGGAGTAGCTCTTACACTTAAGGGAGGCAGAGAGCCAGCTCGAAATTGCTCGGATGACCATTTTTGAGCTAAAGAAGAAGTGAAGCCAGAAGGACAAGGAAATGAACAAGCTTGAGCAAACTGCATACGACCAAGGGCAAAAGGAAACTGAGGCCCACCTCAAATCTCAACTCCCAGTTGTATGCCATAGCTTTTGCCTTCAGACATGGATTGAGGCCCTAAATGCTGTTGGAGTAGACCCCAGTTCAGAGCTAAGGAATCCGGAGAAAGCCTTCTACCCTCCAACAATTAGGGCACGTCCAGTCAGTCAGCCTTTTGTCAGTACCTCTGCTCCAATTCCAGCGAGCTCTACTGAGAACCCCCAGCCAAAGCCCAGCACTACTGCTTTTGCCCAATCCAAACCAACTGAACAGCAACCAAGCACCATTACTCCTACCAAAACCAAGCAAACCAAGCCAGCTGTCCCCAAACCTAGTGTAGCTGCTCCACAAAGCACTAAGGTGGCAGCCAAGGCACCTCAGATAGCAGGAGACTCCTCCACAATTGTTTCAACAACCACAGTGGCTCCTTCTGCTCTAACTCCAATTGCTAAAGCGCAGCCCACTACAGGGACAAGGACACAGAAGACTCCCAAAGCCTAAGGAATATGGCAATGTGACCTTTGTACTACTTTTGTTGTTGTTGTTGTTTTTTTTATTATTATTTTTTTTAACAGAAGGAATTTTGTCTTTACTTGCCTTCTTTTCTATATGTACCCCTTTGAACTTCACTTAATGGAAAACCTTTGTTAAAGCTTTGTTGTACTAACTTGTACTTATATTTTTATGATTTACTCTTTGCTTACCATGTCCATATATAAGTAAGTATTTGTACCGAGGTTTTAATTTCTTGAGGTAGGTGATATGAGAAATTGAACATAATCAAGGTTAGATTGAACACCATAAACATAGTTTAAGTGTTAATTTACCCAAGCCAAGTGATCCAAGGAGTCGAACCTAGCTGAGGTTCCATTTAACATAAGAACAATCTGAATGTTAATTTACCTAAGGCAGGTGACCTAAGGAGTCAAACCTAGCCGAGGTTCCATTTAACATAAGAACAATCTGAATGTTAATTTACCCAAGGCAGGTGACCCGAGGAGTCAAACCTAGCCAAAGTTCTGTTTAACATAAAAACAATCTGAATGTTAATTTACTCAAGGCAAGTGACCCGAGGAGTCAAGCCTAGCCAAGGTTTTGTTTAACATAAAAACAATCTGAATGTTAATTTACCCAAGGCAGGTGACCCGAAGAGTCGAACTTAGCCAAGGTTCTGTTTAACATAAAAATAACTTAAGTGTTAATTTACCCAAGGCAAGTGACCCGTGGAGTTAAACCTAGCCAAGGTTCTGTTTAACATTTAGAGACACAAGTAGCATTAGTTTATCCAAGGTATATGGTCCGAGGAACTAGGAATGGACGAGGTTCTGTTTAACACTTAAATGAACAACTGAAATAAAACATATAATGGTAGAAACAGAAAATGGCAGAACCGCTTTTCATTAATAATAGTACATTCGTAGATTATTTACATTCCATGGACATAGTACAACATTTTCATCTAGATCTTCCAAAAAGTAGGCACCTATTCCAGCCATCCAGGTGATGTGATATGGCCCCTCCCAATTAAGCCCTAGCTTTCCCCATGATGGGTTTTTTCCAATACCCACTACTTTTCTCAACACCAAGTCACTTGGGGCTAATGGCCTTGCCCTCACACCGGTATCATACCCTTAAGCTTCTGCTGATAATACGCCAGTTGAACTATGGCTGCTTCTCTTCATTCATCAATCAAGTCTAAACTTCTCTCCAATAGCTGATCATTATTATCTGGGGTGAACAAGCTTATCCTTAGTGTTGGAAACCCAGCCTCTAGAGGGATCACGGCCTGGGACCCATAGGTCATTGAAAAGGGTGTTTCCCTTGTTGACCAATGAGGAGTAGTCTAATATGTCCAAAGAACATGTGGTAGCTCTTCCACCCATCTAGCTTTTGCTTCATCTAACCTCTTCTTAAGCCCATTTACTGTAACTTTGTTGACTGCTTCAACTTGCCCATTTCCTTGCAGATAAGCTAGAGTTGAATACCTATTCCTAATACCCAGTTCACAACAGTATCTCTTGAAGGCTTTACTGTCAAATTGGAGCTCGTTGTCCAAGATGAAGGTGTGAGGAATCCCAAATCGAGTAACAATGTTCTTCCAAATAAACTTGTTTGCATCTATGTCCCTAATATTGGATAATGGCTTAGCCTCTACCCACTTCGTGAAGTAATCAATTCCGACTAGAAGCCATCTTCGGTTTCCCACAGCCCTGGGAAATGGTCCTACAATATTCAGGCTCCATTGAGCAAATGGCCATGAACTAGATAGAGGATTGAGTACACCCCTAGGCTAATGAATGCTCGGAGCAAATCTCTAGCATTGATCACACTTTTTAACATACTCTTGTGCCTCTTTTTTCATACTACGCCACCAATATCCTTGGGTAAGAGCTCTATGTGATAACGATTTGCCCCCTATGTGACTTCCACATATCCCTTTGTGCAATTCTTCCAAAAGTGGCTCCATTGCTTCGGGATGAACACAAAGCAAGTACGGTCCAGAGAAAAAGCGTTTGTACAACTTTTACTCCTCAGACAACCAAAAACGAGGAGCTTTCCTCCATATTTTTTCTACCTCCCCCTTCTCGTGAGACAAAACACCTTCTTTCAAAACTAAAAGATTCATCCAACTGGGTCTGACCCTGATCTAGTGAACCTGGACTTTCTCCTTCTTTTCCTTAGCAGGCCTATACAAATCCTCAACAAGTATGACCCGAGGTAAATCCTGTCTGGAAGAGGTTGACAGTGTTGCCAAAGAATCAGCATGTGTATTTCTACTTCTCGGGATTTGTTGTATGGTGAAAAACTCAAAACCTTACTGCAAACGCCGAGTTTGACTCAAATACCCCTGCATTCTCAAATCCCTGACTTCCAACTCTCCCTTTACTTGTCCTATGACTAACCTTGAGTCCGAGAACACTTCAACAGCCTTTCCTCCCATCTTCTAAACCGTAGCTATCCCTATTAGTAGAGCCTCATATTCAGCTTCATTATTCATGGCCGAAAAGCCCAGCCTCAAGGATTTCTCAATGGTAATTCTGTCCGGGGACACTATTACCAACCCCACCCTAGATCCTCTTTGATTTGCCGCACCATCAACATATAACTCCTAGGGTGAGGGCCCTTGTAGGGAAATTGCAAAAACCTACTTTCCTTTCAGTATGTGTTCCTTGACTTCTACCTCTACTAGAGACTCAGTAAACTCTGCCACCAGATCCGCAAGAACCTGCCCTTTAATTGAGGTACGAGGCATGCACTTTATGTCAAAGGCCCCCAAGATCGTCCCCTACTTGGCAACTCTCCTCGTATAATCAGCTTTTCGTAGCAACGACTGCAAAAGGAGTTGAGTTAAAACCACAATTGTATGGGCTTGGAAGTAGTAGGGGAGTTTACGCGTAGCATGCACCACAGCTAAAATGACTTTCTCCAAGGGTAGGTAACGAACTTCAACTTCGTAAAGTGACTTACTCACATAATAGATTGGCCATTGTACTTCATTTTCGAGCTTTGACATAATGGTTGGCTGAGAAAGGTAATCCTTAAATTGCTAATAAGCGAGGGCACATTCTTCATTCCATTCAAACCTTTTCCACTTGTGCAAGAGTTGGAAAAATGGGCCACGTCTATCTGTGGATCTAGAAATAAATCTGTTCAAGGCAGCGGTCATTCCAATCAACTTTTGCACTTCTTTGGGATTTCGAAGAGGCTGCAAATCATTGATTGCTTTAATCTAATGAGGGTTAACTTCAATCCCATGGTGGGTGACCATATAGCCCAAAAACTTGCCTAAGCTAACACCAAGGAACATTTAGAAGCATTAGGGCGCAATTTATGCTTTCTCAACACCTCAAAGACATTTTTGAGATCACCCATATGCTCGGCCACTACCTTACTTTTCACCACCATATCATCAATATAGACCTGAATATTCTTGCCAAGCTAGGACTCAAACATTATGGTCATCATTCTCTGGTAAATAGACCCTACATTCTTCAATCCAAAATGCATCACCTTATAATGATAATTCCCAGTGGACGTTACAAAAGCAGTCTTCTCTTGGTCAGCTAGAGCTAATGGTATCTAATGGTACTCCTGAAAGGCATCCAAAAAACTCATCTGAGGATGACCAACTGTCGCGTCCACCAACTGGTCTATTCGAGGGTATAGGGAAAGGGTCCTTGGGGCAAGCTTTGTTTAAATCTGTGAAATCTACACATACTCACCACTTCCCATTCTTCTTCTTCACCACTACCATGTTGGCTAACCATTATTGGTAAAAAACTTCTTTTATTGCCCTTGCATGCTTAAGCTTGACCACCTTTTCTTTAACAGCCTTGGAATGTTCTTTAGAAGAGCACCGAGGTGGTTATTTCTTAAGGGTAACAGATGGGTTGACATTCAGGTGATGACAAATAAAATTCGGGTCCACCCTGGGAGCTTCATAAGCATTCCAAGCAAACACATCAACATTCTTTCTAAGGAAAGCCAATAACTCCTCCTTCTCCCGATGAGGCAACTGAACTCCCACTTGAAAATATTTGTCAACATCGGTATCTATAACAACCTTCTCCAACTCCTCGCACCTCACTCCTTTAGCTACAAAGTCTGAGGATGTTCTTGTCTCCTTTGATTGCTACAAAGCCCTTTCTGTGGAGGCCGAGAATTCACCCTTGGACTGGTGCCTAATAGCTGCAACTAGGCATTGCCTAGCCATAGCCTGACTTCCAATCAACTCCTCAACCTGGTCCCCTGAGTGATACTTCACTTTCAAATGCAAAATTGAAGAGATAGCCCCCATGGCATGAAGCCAAGGTCTTGCCATGATAGCAGTATAGGGGGAATATGCGTCAACCACAATGTAATCTACTTCAACAACTTCTGACCTTGCTTGAACAAGCAATCTAATCTGGCCCTTTGGAATAATTGTCTTCCCATTAAACCCCACCAGAGGGGAATCATAGCTGACCAAATCCTCAGGTTTCAGCTTAAGTCCCTTGTACAGGTCAAGATACTTAATCTCTGCCCCGCTGCCTTGATCCACCAAGACTCTTCTCACATCATACCCCCCTATTCGAAAGGTAACCACTAAGGCATTGTCATGTGGTTGATAAGTTCCAATTTTATCTTCATCAGAGAAGCTCAAAGCTGGTCAGACTTCCATTCTTCCTTGCTTAGACTCAGGGATCGAATCTTCAACGTGGGGTTTTGCTATGGACATGACCCTTGAGGGATATACGCCAGTCTGACCTGGGGTAGCGAGAATAACACTGATTTTTCCCAGGGGCAGTCTCGAGGAAGTGTCCCTCTGATGTGCTGACCCGGCTTGACTCCCTTGTCTAGAGGGTTCGTACAAAAACAGCTTTAGCTTCCCAATTTTAACTAACTACTCCAGGTAGTCACATAAAGTTCTACAATCTTCTGTAGTGTGTCCATGTTCCTGATGGTACTGACAATGAAGACTTTGATTACGCTTCATAGGGTCTCCTCCCTATCTTATTTGGTTATTTGAAATATGGTTCATTTTTTATCTTCTCAAGGATCTGGTGTACAGGCTCCCTAAACATTGTATTAACCACCTAGGCATTAGTGTGCCCAATATGTCTAGCAAAATCTTTTTTGGGTCGATTGCTATTATATCTCTCTGACCTAAAGTCTCTTCAGTCATGGGGGATTACCTTCGCCTTTTCCTTCCCTTACTGCTGATCCTCTTCAACCCGTTTATACTCATCAATTCGATCCATTAGCTGACGCATGCTCCGAGCAAGCTTCATTGTTAAGGATTTTCTCATATCGTGCTCAGTGGGAAGGCCGACCTTAAATGTCCTTATTGCCACATCCTTATAATCTTCATCAATCTCATTAAACATCTCCCAGTATCTATCCAAGTAAGTCTTCTGAGTCTTACCCTCTTGCATAGCCATAGATAGCAAAGAGTCTAGGGGACGAGGAACCCTACTACAAGTGACAAATCGGGCCCCAAAGGCCCTGGTAAGCTCTTGAAATAAGCTAATTGATCATTCCTCCAACCCATCGAACCACTTCATTGCAACTAGCCCCAAACTAGATAGGAATACTTTGCACATCAAGGCCTCATTCCTCGAGTGAATAGCCATTCTCTGGTTAAATGACTGACATGTTCCACCGGGTCTGTAATACCATTATACATGGTAAACATTGGCTGCATGAACCGCCGAGGAAGCTTTACCCTCTCAATCCTCCGTGTAAACGGTGACTTTGAGATTTGACGTAAAGCCTTGCTCATAGCGTCATTCCCTAAGCCCCTATAGGTCGGGCTTCTATTCCTTTGCCTATGATAGCGTTCTTCATTATAAGAGAAAGACTCGCTGGGAGGGGTCCTTGATCTAGGTCTATAACTGTCATCATCATCAGATGGAGACCCTAAGCTCAATGGAGACCCCCTCCTTTGCTTTCGACGTAACTTCCTACGTAAATAATCTATCTCTAGTTGCAAGTTTCTAGTATCCTCTCCATGAGACACATGGCTCCCACTTCTAGAATGACTCCTACTGGTATGAGTTGTGTGCACACTAACTTCACAATCACTCCTTCGTTCAAGATTAAGAAAATGATCTTGACATTGCAATCCCACAAATTCCTCTCGGTTTGGCCCTGAACCCACCATGGTTGAACAAACTCAAGTGTGTTCAATTTCCCACAGACGATGCCAATTGTAAGGACACAGTTTGATCCACGGCCCAAATAAGACTTGGACAATGGCCCAATAAACCCACAACAATAGATTTGTTAGAGAGTGGGTTTGATACTGAACATTCAATGAGCTAAATGTTAGTCACAATAGGATAGGGAGCAAATGAAATGACTAAGACAAACAAGTTTGAAAGGAAAAAGACTCCTTGGTCAAGCCCGAGGAAGGTATATTCTAATATATATGTGTTTCTTTCTGACTTATACAAATGTTCAAGTTCTTAACTACAAAGTTATTTTTTCTCTTTTTTTTCTCGTCCCCTGCATATGGATCTTCCTTTTCCTTTTATATCCAGCCACAAATCATCTTAATCTTACACTTGGAGGGCTGAGATTGTACTCCTAGGACTCCTGTCTCATCGGGAACATACTAGTAAGCTTTACCCTGCAATCTTAGCTGTGCCACCACTGTTTATGGTCATTTCCTCATTAATGTGGCATGAGGAGTGGTTGTCTCGTATTTAATGTGGAGTGGATGACTTCTACACCCTTCTTTCTTCATCCTTCTCCTATTACGTGTCAAGTCTGTTTTCTTTCCTTTTTGATGTTTTAATTTTATGTGCCTCACATATCTAGTGCTCGTCCCCGAAGTCCGAGGTGCATCCTTGGAAATAACCTTGACTACCCGTTTAAATCAGATTTGGGATCCTCATCCTCACAATTTACTTTATTTAACTTTTACTTTTTATTTACTGTACTTTTAGTAATAATTTTTTAACAAAAACTAGATGAGTTGTTTCCAAACGGATACTTAATTTTTTTTTTTTTTTTTTTTTTATCCTCTAGTGTCCTTTGGGAAAAATTTATCTACCTTTTGTTGAAAGTACCTTAAAAAATAAATATAAGTTAAATAAAATAAGTAGATGAATCTATGGAACCCACAAATAATATTAAAAATAAACAAAAGTTAAATAAAATAAATAAGTGACCCATAAATAGTAAAAAAAGAAGAAGTAATAAGCTGGTTTATAAATACATCTCAAATAGGCTCTTAGATTATATAAAAAATAAAAAAATAAAACATTTTTAAAAAAAACATTAAAAAGAAAATTAGTCCTATTTTATTACTAAAATATAAACAAAAAATAATAATAGTGCAAGGCAAAAACAGTTACCAGCAACCCAGGTATTGAGGTCTGGGCTTTGGAGGCAAGCCCACTATAATTAATTTTTATAGATGGGTATAGCGGACCAACACGTGGGTCCCTCAGCCAATGGGCTGAAGTCAAAAGAAAAGATCTAGACAAAAGAAATAAGAAACAAGAAGAAGGAGAATGTAGAATATGTATAAGAAGTATATTAATGTCTCCCTCAGTTAGCCGATGAGAGCTTGTTACACTTTGAAGATTACAAGTTTGAGTGATTCTTCTCTAATCTCTGGTTCTGATCCTTGTTCAATGGGATCTCTCCTCCTTTTATAGTAACTAGCATTTCATCTTGACCTTCCACATGGAGGGTGGTTGATTTCCCCTAGATATTTGTCACATCCCACCTTTGGCGGAAGTGCTGAGTGAGCTACAGGTTGTCTTGGAACTATTTAAGTGTCATTCAGCCATTAATGTGGCAGACCTAGTTGGTGTAATGCATTCAATGCGGAGGTGATGGGTGCTTCCTTGACATGTTTCCCACTCTCTTTCCTTCCACAACTCCAAACCAGAGGCGATACTCCTCTTCATTACCTTGGGGTGGTTATCACCGGGATAGGGCTCCTTTCTTCCTCCTTGAGTCGTTTAGTGGTCCTCGTTCAAATCCTTTTTTCAGGTAATGCCAACTTTCCCACTATAGCATCCACCTGTTGGGCTCAAATGCTCCTCGGGCATAGTCCAGCAGGGGTGTTGTCCTCAAACCCCCCACAATAATAATAATAAAACTTTATATGCATTTTGAAGAAAAAAGAACTAGAAGAAATTTACAATGTCATTGAAAGTTTGAAACTGCAAAGTGATTAAAATCAAATTAAAAAATTTATAAGCAACATAACCATTGACATTAAGCATGAATATATCCTAAAACAAGTTTACCATTACAACAAAAACGTAAGTACATGAAATTGGAAGCTAAAGCAAATCATAGCAAGATTTTAGTTCATTGAACTAGACTAATCTGTATAACTACAAATTATTTATGAGAATTTCATCATTTAAGAGCATTGAACAATGTAAAATGATTTTTACTAATATGGGAAAATAACCACTGCATGAGGAGAGGATCTGGGCAAACTTAACAACTTTTGATACACTTGTAGAAATTTAAGTAACATCTTATGTGTTTCATTTTGCATAACCCGTGGTTCAACAATAAGCATTTTCTCCAACACCTTTGTATTTTTAAGTAGAAATTCTACCACTAAAATGAATACATTCTTTGTGTGGAAACTTTCTCCAAACCCAAAAATCCTGATAGTCTTAAGGCATCGTAGCAAAGAATTGAAATAGATCTCCTTTGATTTCCAACGGTTCACCTCATAAAAGCATCTTACTAGAAACTACAAAATAAGAGTACATTAGATTGCTTTAAAGTTCACTTTTAAATTATGATATCTTGTCATGTTACAAAGGAGTTGGTGTAGGAGAAAGGGAAGGTAGTTAGCTTTGAAGATCTTTGGTTTTGAGGATTTAAGGTTAGGCTTTAGAAGGAAAAAGACTGGAAAATAGTAACAAATGAGGATTATAGGGTTTATAATGAGAAAATAAATAATAGGATTTGGAAATCCAACAAAGGGTAATTACTAAAACTTGGGCTGCTGTTCCTAGACTATGCAAATTAACATGGGCACAATATTTAGCCTTTTCTTGAGGGCATTTAAGGCTATTTTCATGGATAGATAAATTTGGATCTTGGGGTTTAAAGGGTGATAAATCAATGGGCAAAGATTGGGTCTAGTGCTTCTGTGTATTGAACCTTTCAGGATTATAATACATGCCCATTTTTGGCTAAGTGTCATAATCTTTAAGGGTCCATGCAATGAGCCCAAGCCAAGTACTAATCAATGTGTGCATGCCAGGTTTCAAGTTGCTTAAAAAATTGAAAGATAAAAAAGAAACTCCTAAGCAGATGACTAATTCCTATTGCTAGTGGAACGTGCTGGACTTTTACGCATAGTTCTCAGAACCGGACCAGATCGGGAGGTCGGACCTTGAAAACCGGGAATCGGGATGAAAACCGGTTTTTTAAGCATAAAGAACTGGGCATGTGTGGCAATTCCGTGAACCCCTAAAACCGGGGTTGGACTACACGAACCGGTGGCAAGAACTGTGCGGTCCAACCTCTTAGCAATTTTTTTTTTTTTTTTATTTATAAAAACAATTTAACACAATTTTATTCTACTTAATTAAATTATCCATCTCTTACAAGGAATAAAAAAAATTATAATTAAAATCCTTCAAAGATATTCAACTTTACTTCAAAAATTAATCATAAATTTTAATGTTTTCATGGTTATTATTTTATTTTATTAACTTTCTTATTTAATTATTAAATATATGCTTGAAAATCATTAAATTTCCCTCACATATATAGATATATTAGTCAATTTTGCTAGTTTTATAAATTTAATATCTATATTTAGGCGTTAATTAATTATTAAATTACTTATGACGTCATCACAGTTCGACCCCAGTTCGACCTCGGTTCAACCTCAAAAACCTTGAACCTCTCCCTTTTACGGTTCAATGAACGGTCCGGGTCTGAAAACCTTGCTTTTACACAAAACCCAAACTAAATCACTAAAATTAAGTAAAAGAAAAATTAGACTCAATGGACAATTAGAATAACCATGTATAGACACTAGAAACTTACAGAATTGCCTCTAACATTTAAAACTAGAGAAAATTAAAATTAAAGTCAAATTGGCTTCTTGTTGCCGCCAGAGCCAGAAAATCTAGTTAGTAACTTCGGCAGTAAATGACCGGTTATTAAAACAAACAAATTTCCAAAAATCTATATGTAACGTCTTTGTTGTAAAATGAAAGATGTATCGTGGATGAGAAGGTTGAGCAAAAGGGCCAAGCTCATCTCGAGGGAATCATTTTGATCCATTAAATAGCCAAATTTAACTACTACTACAACAACAACAAGCCTTAGTCTCAAAGTTTTTGAAGTCAACTATGAATTCTAAACAAGATTAGTTAGGATCAGCTCTCTTTATCCATTTTATTCTATCCAAAATCATGGCCTTTATTACTTCCTTAATTGATACATTGAATTATATATATATGAGTTGAGTTTAAGTTACACCTGATGTAACTTTAAGCGATATTACATTACTTAATAACTTGTTATTAGATGCGAATTTTGACAAATATACCGTTAGATTACATTATATTCATATACTCTCTATACTTGCAAAATTTCATGGTGATTAAAGATTAATAGTCATATTATCAATTAATTGTTTAAATTCAAGTTTTTGTAATTTAAAATAATACATAAAAGATGATTTTATGGATCACATGATAAATAACATCTGATTGACATGAAAATTGGCATGCACATTAAGCACATATAGTACATGTAATTCAACGGTGTGATTCTTAAAATATGAATTTAATTACAAGTTATTGAGTGGTGTAACACTACTTAGAGTTATATCTGGTATAATTTTAAGCAATATTACACCACTTAATATTTTTTAATTGGATGTTAATTTTGACAAATGCATTGTTAGATTACATTATCTTCGTATATTCTCTATGCTTGGGAAATTTCAAGGTAATTAAAGATTAATAGTTATATAATCAATCAATTATTTAAATTCAAGTTTTTGTAGTTTAAAATAATACTTAAAATATGAGTTTATAGATTGAATTGTAAATAACATTCAGTTGACATGAAAATTGACGTGAATATTAAAAACATATAGAACATATAATTCAGCGGTGAGATTTTTAAAATATGAATTATATAACAAGTAATTGGGTGGTGTAATGTTACTTAGAGTTATACTAAGTGTAACTTGAACCCATCTCATATATATATATATATATATATATATATATATATATATATATATATATATAATTTTTTTTTTTTTTTTTTTTGAGAAAGATATATGGTAGCTTTAGTTGGAAGAGAAGATCGAGCACATGAGATGGCCGTGGAGGTCTGTGAAAAGAAAGTTTGAAACTAGTGAAAAAAGAAAATGCAGCTACTGCAAGACTTCCAACAGCACAGGCAGCACATTTAGCTGATCTAATCTCAATGTGTTTCATTTTGTATTGACAATGAGATGTATTGGTATTTAGCCAAAAAGATATGTATTGGTCAGTTCCTCTGCCAGCACAACCAAACACGTTGAAGTGCCTTTAACTGAGATGGAAATTGAGCAACATAACCATTGACATTAAGCATCTTAAAGCAAGTTTAACATCACAACAAAAACATAAGTACGTGAAATTGAAGGCTAAAGAAAATCATAGCAAGATTTTAGTTCATTGAACTAGACTAATCTGCATAACTACAATTTATTTATGAGAATTTCATCATTAATAGTATCGAACAACTTGAAATGATTTTACTAAAATGGGAACATAACCACTGCTGAGGAGAGGCTCTGGGGAAGCTTAACAACTTTTGAGACACTTCTAAAAATTTAAGAAGTATAATATGTGTTTCATTTTGCATAACCTGTGGTTCAGTGATAACCATCTTCTCTAGTACCTTTGCATTCTTAAGTAGAAATTCCACCACTAAAATGAATACTTCCTTTGTGTGGAAATTTTTTCTAAAACCAAAAATCTTGACAGTCTTGAGGTATTGTAGCAAAGACTTGAAATAAACCTCCTTTGATTTCCAATGGTTCACTTCATCATAGCTTGTTAATAGAATCTGCAAAATAAAAGTACATTAGCAAGTTTTGAAGTTCACTTATAAATTATGATATCTTGTCATGTTATAAAGGAGCTGGCACAAGAGAAAGGTAGTCAACTTTGAACATCTTCAATTTTGAAGATTTAAGGTTAGGCTTTGGAAGGAAAAAGATTGGAAAATAGTAAGAAATTAGAATTATAGGGTTTTTAATGAGAAAAGGAATAGTAGGATTTGGAAATCCAACAAGGGTAATGACTAAAACTTGGGTTGCTGTTCCAGGACTATGAAGAGTAACTCATGCACAGTATTTACCCTTTTCATGGGGGTATTTGAGGCTATTTTCATTGATAGGTGATTCTAGATCTTGGGGTTTGAAGGGTGATAAATCAATGGGCAAAGATTTGGCCACATGTCATGATCTTAAAGGTTCTGAGCAATGGACCCAAGCCAAGTACTAATCAATGCATGCAAGGTTTCAAGTTGCTTAAAAATTTTAAAGATAAAGAAGAAACTCCTAAGCAGATGACTAATTCCTATTGCTAGTGGGACAAGTTGGACTTTTACAACGAAACCCAAGCTAAATTACTAAACTTAAATAAATCCAAAATTAGACTTAATGGACAATTAGTATGGCCAATGTCCAAACACTAGAAACTTATAGAATTGCCCCTAATACTTAAAACAGGAGAAAATTAAAATTAAAGTGAAATTGGCTTCTTGTTGCCAAGCGCCACAAAATCTAGATAGTAACTTCGGCAGTAAATGACCTCTTATTAAAACAAACAGATTTCCAAAAATCTATTAGTAACGTCTTTGTTGTAAAAAGAAAGAGTTGATGAGAAGGTTGAGCAAAGGGGCCAAGCTCCTTGAGGGAATCATTTTGATCCATTAAATAGACAGATTTAACTACGACAGCAGCAAAGCCTTAGTTCCAAAGGTTTTGGATTTGGCTATGAATCCTCAAAAAGATTAGTTAGAATTAGCTATATGAATTCTTTTTATCCATTTTATTCTATCCAAAATCATGGCCTTTATTACTTCCTTAATTGACACATTGAAAAAATATATATAAATATATATATATATATATATATATATATATTGACTAGTATTAATTATTCATTAAAGTTCCTTTGATATGACATCTAGAAAATTGGACCAAGAAAAACATACCGTTGACGGAAAGTAGCGTTTGGATATTATGTCTATAACCAAGGTCTCCACATAAGGGGAACTTTGAAGCAGGCTTGCAATGCCAGGAAGATCCCATATTTCCATGCTTGTCATCATCATTAGACATTTGCAGTTTAACAATGGAGAAGGCAGATTTTTCACTGACATTATAGATAGAATCTAGGTCCATCAAAGCAAAAGGCACACCACAATAAGGTAAAGTGAATGCTAGAATAAACAACATGAACAATTGTAATATACATTGCCCGTGAACATTTTAGCTAACATTTTTTACAGAACACTTACATAACTTTCAATATATCCTATATGCAGACAATGAAATAAAAGATGCATTTTTAGAATCTTGATTTAGAGTTGACAAATTATCATATGACGAATCATTATTTGGCACTAAAGCAAGTCCCCTACACCTCATCATAACTCAATAGTTCAACTCATGAAATTGGACCAACACTATTTGGTCCTTTAATTATTGATTGACTCCAAGTCTACAACTTGTATTAAAAACAGATGCTAAGCAGAAAAGGCCGAACTCACAACAACAACCAAGCCATAATCTCAAATTTTTATGGGTAGGCTAAGACCAACTTTCAAAATAGAGTAGGGTAATTTTTCAACTCTTATAAATCGCAAAATAATTTTTCCTTTTGGTATTAATATAAATTAGCTAACATAAATTCTTTAAAGCAAAATCAAATTGTACAGTAACTTGTCTCTAAAAAGAGCACTAGATGCTGTGTTTTATTTCAGGCCTAGCAAAGCAATGAGACTATCAACAATAAAAAGATACAAATCATACAATCTTGATACATTCATGTCTCTGCAAATGGAAAAATCAACATTAGCAGTCAAGAAAAACATGAAGTATTGCGGGAAAAAAAAAAAAAAATGATAGAGAGAAAAGAGTAATCAAGGAAAACCAACCTTTAGACACCATTTGCCAACAATAAGCTTCTTCACTTGATACAGATTCTCAAAAAGTTCACTCACAACTTCTACGCTATCCTTACAAACTTCCTCCTCCTCGTCATCTTCATATTCTATCGATATTTCCAAATCAAGCTTAACCTCAACCAATGCCGACCCGTCCTTTATCCGACACTTCTTCATACCATAAAAATCCCCCAGAATTTCCAAAGACTCGATCTTTGGAGCCACAATTTCCAATTCCAAAGAACAAGAATCTATCACCAGTTTTCTCAAACTCTCCGACAATATATCAAAGCGATTAAAGGTAATACAATTTTGCAATTTCAAGAACTCTAGTCTAGGACTGCCCATTAACACTTTATTTATCACATCTTCAGACAGGTCCGTGTACCCAACACACAAGCGCTTGAGTGAACTCCAACCCACTAACCCATTAGGCTTAATTTCGCAGAAATGAAAATCCAATTCAGAAACAAACTCATCCGCGTAGAGATGCTGCGGCAATGAGTATCGATCATTTCCATAAGGGTTTAAATGAGAACCTGATAAACGTAGACCAAGTTGGTCTACCTTGGCAGTTGTGGCGAAACGAACCAAAGATCGACGCGACGCTTTAGGTGTCGCTTGTACTTGAATAGGACGGAGAAGTTTGTGAGTTTGGGAGCCCTGTGTAGGAGCAGGGACTCATCCACGGCAGTGGCCAAAACGTCGGCGTTTTTGAAGGAAGTATCTGTGAAACGGAGAGAGGGAACGGAGGTCCAAAGATAGGCCCATCTTTTGGACAAAACGCCTGTTTTGATAGCGTCTTTAGTGGGAAAAGAGGATAGTATAGTGAGGAGGATGGAGTCAGGTAAGGTGCTGATTCGATCTTCTTCTTCTAAGATTGGTTCATGCTTGCGGCGCTTGCTTCGATGATCATGGCATGATTCTTCTCCAGAATTAATGGGGTTTGTACCATGGTGAGGGGAATAGGGAGCACTCCTTTCTCTAGAACCATTATTTTCTTCCTCCATTCTCACTTAGCTCAATAGTGAATGGTGAGATGCGGAGACTTCTCAGTTTTCTGAAATTCTGTTCTTTCTCACTAAAAGCACTCAAATAACTTGTTACTTACCTCCTGTACTTTCCTCTTTTTTCCTTTTTTTCTTTTTATTTTTTTATTTTTATTTTTTGAGGTAAAATGCGATAAGTACTTTCCCCTTTTTTTTAATGAAAAATTGTCAAATTATTTACTAACTAAATAAAAGTTAGAGATTAAAATTTGTTAAGTTATGATTTTTCTAACATTAGTGTTGGCTTATTCTATGACAAAAAGTGTTATAATTGCATAAATTTATTTCCTTGTATTTTTGTGAGATTTATTTATAATGAGTTTAGTATTAAATGGTAGAGATTTGATCAAGACAGCTAAAGGTTACATGAGAAGCACATGTAGGAAGGTGAACAGTCAGGCCAGGTGTCCAGCTCAGTACAACCTGTCCAGGAGGGTAACTCGCAACTTGGATTCACGACTTGCACCAGTCGCGAGTGACCCTCGAATTGCCTATGTTTTACTGAAAATTGTGACTTTTCGTATTCTCTTCACACATACTATATATACTCTCATTACCCACAGAAATGGTAGGGAGCCTATTGAGAGAAAAACCCTAAGAAAGGTTTCTACAACACACCCACCTTGTTAGAGAGAGAGCTACTCATTCTTAGAGAGAAATCTTTGTAGTCTCTTTTCCTTCCCTCTCCCATTGTTATACCCATTAAGAGGAGATTTGTACCCAAACACTACCCACAGCCATTCAAAGTGTTGAGAGTGTTTTTGGAGCTTGGGAAATATTGGAAGATGCCAAGAATGGCGGATGCAATATGGAGCTTATTGCGAGATCTGGAAAGTTAAAAAAGACATGGTTCGGCGTAACCTTGTTGGAGCAAGAAACTTAAAGAGCTTAAGTGCATTGGGTAAATTGAGCTTGGAGGGTCTATTGCTATTCATGTATCCCAACTAATTTTCTAGTGGATTATTTACCGCTTGGAGGGCGGCAAAAAGATTTTTCGCTAAGTTCTTCGGTTTCCTCTTTGATAACACAACTCGGTGTTATCTTTGTGTTTGTTTATCTCTTCCTTACTCTATTCCTTTTAATTGCTGTTGTGTTTGTGATTAATTATGATTTAGAGTGTTTTGCCAATTTGGGTATTGCTTATATTTATCATTCCACACATCAATTGTTTGAATATAAGCTTTGGATTTGATATTTTGAATTTGAGGGTCTAAACAATCACAAGTGTTTTACACACTAAGTGAGCTTTCAATTGGTATAAGAGCGGGTACACTTTGACGGATTTCTATATCCTTAGTGTGATCCTAGACCCCTTGTAGCTATGGATGAAGCTATGGAAAAGGCCATGTTGAATTGTGGTGCAAATGTTTGTGATAATGACTCTATGAGTATTTTTAAAGATTGTCCTAACAATGTACTCCTAGAGTTATTAAAAACAAAGAAACATGCTAGAATGTTTGGTCATATGCTAAAGTATCTTGAACACAAGAACCATGTCTTACACAATAGTCTATGTGAGTCAAATTCATTGATTGAGAAGTATAAAAGGAGAAATAGAATATTGTGTGACAAGGTTAATCACCTTAAAAAGAGAATTCAATCTAGTAAGAGAATAGAAAATGAAGATGATTTTCTTTTTAAAGGTCAAGAGTGCTTATCTCATGCTTGCTTGTTTGTGCACACGTCTTTGAAAGTATTTAATTCTTGTTTATGGTATCTTGATAGTGGATGCTCTCGTCATATGACAGGAGATAAATCGCTGTTCAAGTCTCTCAAAGAGAAGGTTGGTGACTACGTAACATTTAGGGATGGAAGCCATGCTCAAGTTCTTGGCAAAGAGACTATTGAGATACCGGGGCTACCTCTATTGAAAGATGTTCTATATATCAAAGGGCTTAAGGTAAATCTCTTGAGCATCACTCAAATATGTGATGAGGACTTTCTTGTTCAATTCTTAAAGAAGGGGTGTGTGATCATAAATGAAGTAGGGATTTAAGTCTTGGAAGGATATAAGACTACTGACAATTGCGATGGAGTAGTTCCTACACCAAATATCTCTTGTAGGAGTGCCCAAGTCAATGTGTTGGAACTTTGGCATCAAAGATTTGGCCATGCAAACTTCAAACAAGTGGCGAAAGTATCCAAACTTGAAGCCGTTGTGGGGCTCCCAAAATTTGGAAAAGTGGAGAAGACCATTTGTTGCGCTTGTCAAATGGGAAAACAAACAAAGGTGAATGTGATCTCTAAATCACATTGCTTAGAGCTTTTCCATGTTGATTTAATGGGACCCACAAGAATAGAAAGCTTAGGACGAAAATGGTATATTATGGTCATTGTTAATGATTTCTCAAAATACACATGGGTAGAATTTCTTAGAGAGAAATTGAAAGCATGTGAGAAGATGGAGAATCTTTGTAAGAGACTTCAAAACGAGAAAGGTGTACCAATTGTCAAGATAAGAAGTGACCATGGCAAGGAGTTTGAAAATGCAAAATTTGAGTCTTTTTGTGAGAAGCATGGGATCAAGAAAGAGTTTTCAGCTCATAAAACTCCTCAACAAAATAGGGTGGTTGAAAGGAAGAACTGGGTGATTCAAGAAATGGCAAGAGTTATGCCACTCAACAAGCAAATTCCTCAAAAGTTTTGGGAGGAAGCTGTGAACACCTCATGTCACATTGGTAATATAATATTCTTCCGAATAGGAACAAAGAAGACCACATATGAAATTTGGAATGGAAAGAAGCCAAAAGTGAAATACTTCCAAGTCTTTGGGAATAAGTGTTACATTCTAAATGATCGGGAGAACCTTGGAAAATTTGATGCAAAAAGTGATGAAGTTATCTTTCTCGGGTACTCAACCACTACTCGGGCATATAGAGTCTTCAACAAGAGAAAAAAAAACGATGATGGAGTTCATCAATGTGGTCATTGATGATGCCATAACAAAAGTAGCAAATGATGATAGTGGAGAAGGAACAAGCTCCAAAGAAGCTATTGTTGAAATTGAAGCACAAAATGTTGAAGTGGAAGAACGTTCACCGGAAAGAGAATCTACTCCTGTGAATTCTAGAATGGAGACAAGATCATTGTCTAGATCCTTAAGCCCTCTCAACCCTCCGGAAGTTCATCCTCCTATCTCCCAAAATTTCATCCTCCTATCTCTCAAAATGATGAAGTGTCCACCTCAAAGAAGCCATCATCTAGAGTGGTTAAAATCATCCGGAAAGTAACATTATCGGTTCTCTAGAGGAAGGTCTACGTCTTAGAAAAGGGAGCACACTTATTACAAACCATGTGACTTATCATTGCTACCTTGCTCAATTTAAGCCAAAAAGGGTAGAATAAGCTCTTCAAGATGAGAATTGGGTGGAGCCAATGCATGAAGAACTGAATCAATTTGTGAGGAATGACGTATGGGAACTTGTCCCAAGGCCCAAAGACGCTCATGTCATCAGCACCAAATGGATTTTTAGAAATAAGATCGATGAGGACGGTGAGATAATAAGAAATAAGTCTCAGTTGGTGGGTCAAGGTTACACTCAAGTGGAAGGAGTAGATTTTGATGAATCCTTTGCTCTCGTAGCTAGACTTGAGTCTATTTGCATCCTTTTGTCCATTGCATGTATTATAGATTTCAAACTCTACCAAATGAATGTGCAATGTGCCTTTCTCAATGGGTTCCTTAATGAATAAGTCTTTGTTGAATAACCCAAAGGTTTCCAAGATCATCACTTCCCAGATCATGTTTTGAGATTGAAGAAGGCACTTTATGGATTGAAACAAGCACCTAGAGCATGGTATGATTAGCTTACAAATTATCTCTTGGATAGAGGATTTAGAAGAGGGTATGCCGATCGGACCTTATTTGTGAAGAAAGATGAAAACTATCTTCTTGTAGCTCAAGTGTATGTTGATGACATGGTGTTTGGAGCCACCATAGACGCTCGTGCTATAGAGAAAAACTTGCGAGTTCAATCAATACTTATTATGGTTCGAGACCAGACTTCAAAGGTATAGCATCTCAACTTTTGTTCAACACATAAATTAAAAGAATAATATAACAACAACAACAATGACAACAACCAAATTTTAGTCCCAATAACAATAGACCAGTCAAGGTTGGCCACATGTATTCTTGCTTGTAAGGGACACCTTAATGTGTACATGTCTATAGTGACTAAGTTTCACATAAGCCATCATTCTTCCACAACCCTCCTCTATTTACCAAGCTTAGGACCAGCTGTAAACAAAATATTTGACATAAGTAGATGGAGTAAAACTAAAAGAAATATGAGGAAAAAAAAATCCTGATAACAAAGTTTAACCTTGTAAGGTTGAATTTATTCAACCATCTAATTGGTTTTATTCCGTGCCAAATTTGCTTGTAATTCAGCATTTAGTAACCCTGTATTTAGGTGGGTTTGATGTAAGGGTAGTGAGTGAGATAGAGTGAAGATTGCTCAAGAGTGTGCAAGAAAACAGAGACTCGCGGCTGGGACTCGCGGGTGACTCGCAGCTGCAAGCCGCTAGACGCAGCACACGTGCCAAGCATGCTGGAAGGTGAACAGTCATGCAAGCTGGAGCACTACAGGACAAAACAGGACAACTGGCCATATGGTTATCTCGCGACTGGATCTCGCGACTTAGTCAAGCCGCGAGCCACCCCTATTTTGTAAAACCTGACATTTCACATTCCTCTCCCACTCCAGTATAAATACCCCTTTTACCCACGATTGTGAGAGAGCTTCCAGAGAGAATTTTGAGAGAGAAACCCTAAAGAAAAACAAGATTGATTCACCCACAATCTATACATTAGAGTCTCTTCAAATTCCTCAACTCTCTTCCTCTCCATTGTCAAACCCTTGAGAGGCATTATACCAAACTTGGTTCTCACCATCATCATCACTGTGAGACAGCTGTTTGGATTTCTGGGAAGCAGTTAGGAAGGAACCAATCTTCATTGGTTGATGCTACGGTCTAGTAGCGGAATCCGGGAAGCTAGAAAAGAAATAGGTTTGGCGCAACCTCGTTGGAGCAAGAAGCTTGGAGGGCTTAGGTACATCGGGTAGATTAGGCTTGGAGGGTCTATTGTTGTTCATGTATCCCAACTACATTTTCTAGTGGATTATTGACCGCTTGGAGGGCGGCGGAGAGGTTTTACGCCGAGGGCTTCGGTTTCCTCTTCGATAACACATCGCGTGTTGTCTTTGTGTTTGCATCTTCCTTCCTCTCTATCTTTGCCTATTTATTATCTGCTGTGGATTATATTTTGTTTTGGCTTAGATAGTTTTTACCAATTCCATATTATAGCATATGTTAAGTTTCCGCACACTAGTTGTTTGACATATTGCTTGAATTGGATAAGTTGTAATTTGGGGGTCTAAACGTTCAAAGGTGTTTATACACGTTTTTGAACTTTCAATTGGTATCAGAGCAGGTACACTTTTATTGGTTTCAATACCATTGTGTGATCCTTGACTCCCTTTTGAGATGGATAGGTCTCAATCCCTAAATGCACCTCCATATTTTGATGGTAGTAATTATGCTTTTTGGAAGGTTCGCATGAGAGCATTTCTGTGCTCCATTGATGAATCTGTTTGGGATGCAGTTGAGAGTGGTTGGACCAGACCTGAGGCAGCCAAATCCACATGGGATAAGGCAGCACTCGCTGCATCTAATGCTAACAGTAAAGCTTTAAATGCTATTTTCTGTGGTGTGTCTCCTGATGAATTTCACAGGATCTCCCACATCACCGTTGCCAAAGAAGCATGGGAGATATTGGAAACTACCTACGAAGGCACGAAGAAAGTGAAAGACACCAAGTTGCAAATGCTGACCACTCGGTTTGAGGAGCTCAAAATGAGTGAGGATAAGTCCTTCGACTCTTTCTATGGGAAGCTGAATGAGGTGGTAGTCAGCAAGTTCAATTTGGGGGAGAAAACGGAGGATTCTAAAATCGTAAGGAAGATCCTTCGATCATTGCCGGAAAGTTTTCGTGCTAAAGTGACAGCGATTGAAGAGAGCAAGGATCTAGATGACATCAAAGTCCAAGAGCTGGTTAGTTCTCTTCAGACTTATGAGATGTCGCTGCCCAATCAACGGAAGAGTAAATCTCTTGCTCTTAAGACCATTAATGAGAAGGTAGAAGTCCATGACTCATCGGAAGACGATGTGGTTGACAAAGATGTTGCATACCTTGTCAAAAATTTCAGAAAGTTCTTGAAATTCAAAAATAATGGCAAATTTGATGATAAAAGAAAATTCCAAAGTTCTGGAAGGGAGAAAAGGGAATTCAAAAAGAAAGATGGAAAAGAATCCCAACCTACACAAGGTGTCACTTGCTTCGAATGTAACGAGCATGGACACTTTAAGAAGGAATGTCCGAATTATTTGAAATCGAAAGGTAAAGTGTATGCCACGACATTGAGTGACTCGGATTCGTCTGACTCAGAATCTGAAGAGAGCTGTGATGGAGAGGGGAACTATTCAGCTTTTATGACCATTGCTCATGTTGAGTTTTCAGATGAGTTGAATCTGCTTGTACGAGACCTTGGAGAACATAGTGATGAAGAATCATTGGGAATTGTCGAGGAATCAGATGTTGAAGAAGATGTAAGCACAGCCAATCTTCAAAAGAATTATAACTCACTCCTTGAAAAGTCGGGTGAGTACACAAGGGTGGCCAAGGCAGCTGTGAGAAAGATGAAGAAGGCAGAGGAGGACTATAAAAGTCTTCTAATCCGATATAGGGAGGCCAAATGTGAGATAGAAACTTTGAATGGTGAGCTGTCAGAAGCTTACACAAAAGTGAGATTTCTTGAGCAAGAGGTTGTGCAAGCAAATGCTAAAATAGACAGGGTCACCACCAAGAAGCTAGATGATGTTATTTCATCTCAAAAGAGCTTTTCAGACAAATCCGGATTGGGATATACCGGAGGAAGTAGCTCATCTGGAAATGTCACTAAAGAAGTGAAGTTTGTTAAGACTAAAGATCCAGTTGATGTTGGTCCTACTGCTGAGAAGCCCAAGATAGAAGAGAAGAGAAATGTGGGGAACGAACGGTTGTTGAATTCTCGTAATCAATCTGTGGGCAGGTCAGAATCTCGAGCCAAATCTCGTCCACGACCACAAAGAGGTCCTAGATCAACTTATGTGTGTCATCATTGTGGACTTCAAGGACATACTCGACCAAATTGCCAAAAGCTGAGAGCAACGAACAGTGCAACACCTCAAAGGTCACGAGGACCTAGAATTGATAGAAGAAATTGGGCAGATGAACAATCTAGAGATCAAAATGGTGATCCCGGAATGATGAACGTGATGAAGATGATTGGTGCATTCACCAACTGCTTGGAAAGCTTCTCACGAAGGTTTGAAAGCCCTAACTCCCGTACCCATTCCTATAAGGAAATCACCCCAAACGCAAGTGACGTGTGGGTGAAGAAGGGTACTCATGCATAAGCATTACAACATGTCCATGCATTAATACTTCCTATGCTTTGCGACGATGTTTGTTTGTTTGCTTATTGTTTTTGCTGCTGGTTGTTTGCTTGTCTACTTGTGCATTTTTTTGTTTTTGATCAATCTTTTTCTTCTTATGTGTCAAAAATCCAAAAATCACATAAAAATTAGAAAATCAAAAGTTTGATTGACATTGTTGAGCTTTTGTCTCAAAACATGTTTTGCCTTGTACCTTTGTGCTAATGGCTTTGTGCATTTTCGAGCATTGCTTGTTTCCTTGCACTCATATCTCTGTGGGAAAAATCTTGAAATCAAATGTGATTGTTGTAAATAGATCTTCAAACTTGTCATGAATGATGAGTGAATGGTTATGTTGATCTTGAGACATGCATAGACTTGTGTCTATATATCTTCCCACTCTTTATTTTTGTTATTGCTAAAAAGAGCTCACTAAATGTAAATCTCCAAATGAAAAGAGATATTGAGCTGCAAAAGCCTGTCGCACATACTAGTATTCGACTAGGAAAAAGGGAAAGCGACCAAAAATTAAAGAAAAATGTTTATTCAAAAGGCCAAAAGCTTGTTCATTAAAGAGATTTATCAAATATCACTCTCACAATGAGAGGTGTTGTCTCAAAAGGATCAAAAAGATCAAATGTTATGATTGAAAGTGGAGTCAAATGTAAAGCTCCAAGTCATGTTATCAAGTTTTGTGGGAGGTCATATATACATATTTCTATAAGTGAGATAGATCACATGATCTAGTGCTAATTGTGTATGCCTTGGTTGAATTGATCATTGAAACTTCACATTAGACTAAGGACTATCTCATTGTTGATATCCACACACAACACACAAGTTTATGTTCAATGAATGCCATAATCATTTGTGTAATTGTACTTGTTGAAATATGTTTTTCACATGCTCAATCTTTGTTGTTTCAAGCACAAAAAAGATTTTTGAGTGTTTTAGGTGTTTTCGGAAAGTATTTTGTTCTTCAAAAATAAAATTTTCAAAAAATTTTTTTGCCCTGTTTTGGCGACTCAGTCGCGGGTATGTCAAGTCGCGAGCCTCAGTCGCGTGTTCGCGGGTCCATTTTGGCGACTTGTTCGCGAGTGAAAGGTCCAGTCACGAGGTTATTCAGAGATTTTCGCAGCTCAGCTCGCGACTCCCTTGCGGGTAGACCTTCTAGTCGCGAAAAACACTTAGAAAAATTTTTTCAAAATTTTTCCTTTGAGGGTCTTGGCGGCTCAACCTGGCGACTTGCTGGCGACTCACCTCAGTCGCGAAAAACGCGTGTTTGGCAGATATAGGAGCAGTTTTTAAATCTTTTTTCAGTTTTCCCTCAAACATTTGTGAACTGTTCATCTTCTCTCTAAAATATCTCCTTCCCAAACACTCCGTGCTCCCATTTCCAATCTCCATTGTTGCATATTTTCTGCTCAAATTCTTCATGTCACAGGTATGGGTTTTCAGTTTTGAACTCATTTCTACTTGATTTTGTGCTTTTCCTCTTGATTTTTTTTGCATATGTTTATGATTTAGAAATGGGTTTGTGTTTCGGCTATTGCTCTTTGTTCATGCTTAGCTTGCTGATGATGTGCATGTTCTATTGTGTTAATCTGTTGGGAGCATCTGCTAGTTTCAAAATGCTGATTGTGTGTCATATCATTTTTCCATTATATGTCTCATTGACATATATCTGCCTTTAGGATAGTTTCTCCATGTTGTTCTTGTGTTTTCTTTTTTTAGGCTTGTTTATCCATGTGGTTGCTCTAAGTAACTTATTGTTTAAGTGTTCAAGTTCATCTGTGTGGCTGTAATCTCTTTGTTAATTACATGGTACTAACTCGGTTTACACATATATTGTTCTATGCTGTTGTGGCCTCTTCTGATTGTTCACAGATGGCTCCCTCACCTCCGAAAAAGAAAACTCTTGCAAAGAAGGCTGACAAAAGATTGAAAATGGATTCTAAACTGTTTAGGTCAGTTCATCACTTTGAGAGATACAAGGATATCTTCTTGAAAGCAGGAATTATAAAAGAAAGATTTGTAGATTTGGAAGACTTAAGACAATCCTTTATCCCCAGCTGTTTTGAAGGAAGAGGATGGGAAAAGCTTCTGAGTGATTTCCCTGTAGTATGTGAACCCCTGATTAGGGAATTTTATTCAAATGCTGTGATAAAGGAGAATGAGTTAAACTGCTGGGTTAGAGGTAAAGAATTCATTTTGGATGCACATGTCATAGATGATGTGCTAGGGCTTGAAGGTTTAGAAGATCAGGAATTTATCAATTACAAGGATAGGAGTGTTTCTATTGAAACAGTTCAACAAAGGATAGGTGGGCAGAGAGAAGGGAAATGTTTGAATACCACTGCCTTTCCAGTGGACATGAGGTGCCTAACAATAATCATGATGTTTAACCTCTATCCCATAAAGAAGTTGACTACAATCAACTGTGCTAGAGCAATCTTTCTGATGGATCTCAAAGAAAAGAATTTCATTGACATAAGTTCCCACATATATGACACCATTGTGGATGAGACAAGAACAACCTCTAGGCCAAAATTGATCTTTCCCAGTTTGCTAATGAGGATTTCTAGAAGAAAGGGTGTTCCAATCCTTCAAGACATCAGTCCCATGTCCACACCCTCTGCAATTAACAAGCTTACCTGCAAAAGGATAAGTGTTAGACTTCCAGGAGAAGAAGATGAAGGTGATGAAGGAGAGGGTGTCCCAATGGAGACTGAAGCAGAGGTAGCAGGGCATGCATCAACCTCAACACCCAGGAGGAGTGGCAAAAGGTCTAGAGCATCAACTTCTTCAGATACACCTCCAGATGCTTTCCAAATCATTCTGGAACGACTTGATGGGATCAGAGTAGTCCAGACTGAGCACTCTGAGAGAATGAGAGCCATGCAGGACCAGATTGATGTTTTGTTTGCAAAACTTGACAGCTTCACCACCCAGCATGAACAGTGACCCTTTGGCCATTCCGGTCAAAAAGGGGGAGAATGTTATACTTCTTTCTGTTGTTAATGACATTGATGATGAGAAGCAGTAAAGCAGCTCTTAAGGGGGAGTAATGTGTTGAGGGGGAGTTGTCAAAGTTGTCAAAATCAGAGACTTTGTTTATATATGCTTATGTTTTGAGTATTTAGTGTTTTTATGGGTTTGTTACACTGTGTTTTTTGGTGTTTAGTTGTTTTCTAACTCTTAACCTATACTCTTGGTTTAAAGTTTAATATATTTTGATGCTGTTATTCAGGATTTTTAGGGTTATTGTTTTATGCATAGTTTGTAGGCTTTATGGTATGTGTCTTACTTAATTGCAGCCTATATGCTAATTTGAAATTAGTACTTTAATCTAAATGTCTTGCATTTTGATTTATGTATTGTCACTCTTGTGCCCTTGTAGGATTGTTCCTAGATGCATATACCTTGTGTACTATGCATTGGTTGAGTGTTGATCATACAAGTGTCTTGCCTTGTGCTTGTTAACTTGTATGTCCTTGTGTTCATTCCAAGTGTGAATGAGCACTGTGATCACTACCTTGTGGTGTTCACTTGGTTGATCAAGTCATGGTTTGTTTCTTAACTCCATCTTTGCTTGATCACATATTGCCTGTTTCATATGCATTTTATGATTTTCTGCTTACAATGATCATGGTGTATTGTTGTGTTTCAGGAGTATTATGTTCATATGATTCAAGTGCTTCACAGCTTCTAGAGTTAGGTGTGAGTGAGTTTTGTTCAACTGTTCCCAACTCACATGTTAAGTCTAGAGTCTGTTTTAGGGTTTTGTCACGGAATAGCCAAAGGGGGAGATTGTAAGGTTGAATTTATTCAACCATCTAATTGGCTTTATTCCGTGCCAAATTTGCTTGTAATTCAGCATTTAGTAACCCTGTATTTAGGTGGGTTTGATGTAAGGGTAGTGAGTGAGATAGAGTGAAGATTGCTCAAGAGTGTGCAAGAAAACAGAGACTCGCGGCTGGGACTCGCGGGTGACTCGCGGCTGCAAGCCGCCAAATGCAGCACACATGCCAAGCATGCTGGAAGGTGAACAGTCATGCAAGCTGGAGCACTACAGGACAAAACAGGACAACTGGCCATACGGTTATCTCGCGACTGGATCTCGCGACTTAGTCAAGCCGCGAGGTCAAGCCGCGAGCCACCCCTGTTTTGTAAAACCTGACGTTTCACATTCCTCTCCCACTCCAGTATAAATACCCCTTTTACCCACGATTGTGAGAGAGCTTCCAGAGAGAATTTTGAGAGAGAAACTCTAAAGAAAAACAAGATTGATTCACCCACAATCTATACATTAGAGTCTCTTCAAATTCCTCAACTCTCTTCCTCTCCATTGTCAAACCCTTGAGAGGCATTATACCAAACCTGGTTCTCACCATCATCATCACTGTGAGACAGCTGTTTGGATTTCTGGGAAGCAGTTAGGAAGGAACCAATCTTCATTGGTTGATGCTACGGTCTAGTAGCGGAATCCGGGAAGCTAGAAAAGAAATAGGTTCGACGCAACCTCGTTGGAGCAAGAAGCTTGGAGGGCTTAGGTACATCGGGTAGATTAGGCTTGGAGGGTCTATTGCTGTTCATGTATCCCAACTACATTTTCTAGTGGATTATTGACCGCTTGGAGGGCGGCGGAGAGGTTTTACGCCGAGGGCTTCGGTTTCCTCTTCGATAACACATCGCGTGTTGTCTTTGTGTTTGCATCTTCCTTCCTCTCTATCTTTGCCTATTTATTATCTGCTGTGGATTATATTTTGTTTTGGCTTAGATAGTTTTTACCAATTCCATATTATAGCATATGTTAAGTTTCCGCACACTAGTTGTTTGACATATTGCTTGAATTGGATAAGTTGTAATTTGGGGGTCTAAACGTTCAAAGGTGTTTATACACGTTTTTGAACTTTCAAACCCCTTTAGTTGTACTACACCAAAGGCTTTCTTGATTGCCTTTCCTTTGTCATGTTGTAGATATTTTTGGGGATATATCAAAGAAATGGGGCTACGTTGATGTTGGTGTTATTGGGTGCAGTCCTCCAAGTCTTCAGACAAGTGTTGCTAAAGAAATCAGGTCACAGAATATTAGGAGACAACGCCATCATTCAATCTTCCATTTCAACAGCCATAGTTTCGATCTGTAGGCACCACCTTCATCATCTCATCTTCCCCTTAATGGAATCAATTATCTTAGAAGCTAAATACTCTCTATTGATATGAATAAATATTAACAACAATATACATACAATTATTTGTATGTGTATATGCACTTTGAAGTTATTATTATGGTTTCCTTGATCTTTAATAGGAATTCTAGAGATGATGGTGGAATTATTTATTTTAACCTCTAAGCTCTTAAAGGAAAATAAAACAGTGACAAACGAATAAATAAGATACATTTTGTTACAATACAAAGCTCAATGGGCTTTACGATTTTTGTATTATTGTACTTGTTAGGTTCTAAAGACTTAGGATTTTATGTATTTAGAACTCTAATGTGTATTGTTGGCAAACCATGATCAAAACAAGATGTTTAGTCGTGTTTAGACTTGCTCAAAGTTGGTTCATTTATGTAAAGTTGGAATAAGCTAATGCAGAATTTAATTATGCTTCTCGGCCTAGTTCGATCGATTAAAGCTTAGGCTCGATCAATCGAAAATCGAGTTAGATGCGTTTTCTGCAGAATTCCAACTCAGCCCTAGTTTTTTTTTTAAAACGTTTAGGGTTTTCTAATTTGCCCTAGGTATAAAAGGCAAACCCTAGTCACGTTTTAGTGTTGCTCATATTGCTGTTTGTGTAAATCTCTTGTGAGATCTGTGAGGAGCTTTCCTTTACACAAGCTTAGGATTATCAAGAAGGAGATTTCTTCAAGAGCTTGATGATCATTCAGTTGTTGCCATAAGAACTTAAAGAAACACAAGCGGATGTGCTTGTACTTGCTGGAGAATCCAAGAAAGAAGGAGTCCGTGGTTTCGGAGCTTACACGTGGTCGTGTCAGTAAGTTTCTACTGGTGGGTAGCAATAGGATGCTAGTGGTCTAAGTCCTGTTGAACAACTTCGATTCTTTCATAGTGGATTCAGGTTTACCTTGAGGATAGCTAGGTTAAATCCTCCCCAGGTTTTTACCGGTTTGGTTTCTTGTGTGATCATATCATTGTCTAATTTATGTTTCCGCTGCTTTGCATGATATGATTGTTTGATTGTGATAACCTAGACTTGGAATTTGGACTAAGTAACAACTTGGCTAATTACTTAGGTTAATCCAATTGTGTTTTTAATGGGTCTAAAAACTATCAGTACTAAATTTACTTTTATTACACTCATATTGCAGAACCTCTTTCTTTATAAAATAGCCCCTTGTATAATATTTTAGGCAATTTTATACAATAAGAATTTCAATCTTTTAACATGGTATACTTAGTGGAGAACCTCTTCTTCATGCTACCCTCTATAGATAGCTAGTTGGGAGTCTAGTCTATCTCATTGCCTAGACATTTCCTATGTAATCCGCAATGTCAATCAATTCATGGTTGCAACACGGTCCTCTCAATCTGCTGATGTTCCTAGAGTCCTCCAGTATATGAAAGACACCATGTTCCATAGATTTTACTTTTCCTGGCATTCTCCATTGACTCTCCAGCTTACTAAAATGCAGATTGGTTAGCAATCCCACTAACCATTGGTCACTACAGGGTATTGCTTATTTCTTGGTGATTCCCTCATTTCTTAGCACAACAAAAAACAAATTGTCATTACTCTCTCCAGTATTAAGGCAAAATATCATGCACTTGCTAACCCCACAAGTCCACAACCAAGCTCTTTGGTTGCGTTGGCTCCTATAAGATCTTGGAGTTGATTGTCTCATAGAGACTTCAATCCACCATCACCATTGAAATGCTATTAAGATACCCACAATGATGTCTTTCATATGCATACTAAACATATTAAGATTGATTACCACTTCTTTCGTGATCATTTGCTTTAAGGTACTTTATAGCTATGAGCTGTCTACTTACAAGATTAGCTAGCTAATATCCCCACCAAGCCTCATCCACTTTGATGATTTCATGAGTTGGTTTTCAACATCAAGTTGGCCTCACTTTATCCAACATGAGTTTGAAGTTGTATTTAACACTTCTTTTTTTTTTTTTTTTTTTTTTTTGGTGGATGGGGTTTGGGGGGGAAAGGAGGGGAGATGAGGTCAACCTATTCTACAGGAGACAAGAGAATGTTCAAAACTAGATTGCTTGGGGTTTTAGGGGATTATCTCCAATTTTCAGATAGAAGTAAGACATGTAGTATTTATTTGATTTTATATGGTTTGCATAGATTTTATTTTTTTAATATTACGTGTGTAACATCCCAATTTTTTTTATTAAAAAAAAAATTTTTTAAAAAGTATGGTTAAACTTTTTGGAGACCCACGTGCTCCCACCTACCCCACTTAATCCCTACCACACATCTCACAAATATCTCACTCTCTCCTTCTTGGCCAGCCATCACTCCCTTATTTTCTTCTCCTTTTTCATTTTCTCTCAACACAAGGCAAACATTTCTCTAACACTCCCTCACACTCTCCCACAGGTGCCACTCCATACCACCATCTCCACCATCTTTTTCCGGCAAGATCACCAAAAAAATCCTTAAGAACATCTAAGCACCTTCATATTTTTTGCTTGAGGTAAAAATTTCTACTTTTGCTTGAGGTTATTTAAGCTAAGTTTTGATAATGATATTCATGTGATTTATGAGCTTTGGAAGTGATATTCATGTGTTTATATGTATGGGTATTGTCTTGGTGGATTTATTTGATGAGTGGGTTTATAGTTTTACAATGGTGATTATCTATATGATGAAAATTTGGGGGTTTTGGCTTTTTAATGTGAAATAAATTGTGAATATAATTTTTATTGATTATTTGGAGCTATTTAAAGTTTCAAATTGTTTTTCTTGAGGGATATTATGATTTTTGGTATCATGGGTCTCTTGTTGATGCAATTTAAATCTTGTGGGAACTACTTATTAAGTGTTGAAATTTTGATGTTTGAGATAATACCTTGAATGATTTATGAGAATAAGTTGGAGTCTATGCCTTATAATTAATTTGTTGAGAAACTTTGGAAGTGGAATATATTATTGATGAGGTTAAATACTAGGCTTGCCTAATCAATTGCTTATCTGGCAATTCCTAGTTTGTAGCTAGATACAATTTCAAGCTTTATTCTTATTGTGATAGGTTTGCTTGATATTGTTTAGGTTCTAGCTAATCTCCTTTGGAGCTTGGAGAGTTAGGCTTTTTGCGTGTTGCAAGGTAATAGTTTTTTAATGGGATTTTGAAAATAACCATATTGCATAAACATTTTTTTTGGGTCAAACACATTTTGGAAAATTATTTGTGAAACTATGTTGTGTTGTGACCCTACTATATATGACTATATATGAAAGCGCATCATGTTTTATATTGCATATGGGAAAATACATGAATATTTGGCATGGAAAGGAAAAGCATCTTTGAACTCCCTTGATAATGGATTTTATGGTAGGTGGTATTATTTGGAAATACTAAAGATGTTTTATCTTAACTTGTATTATTTGGGAAATTGATAGAAAATCTTTTTGGACAAAGAATGAAGTTGAAAACCTTACAAACTTTTATGGAAGTTTTGATTGTTTAACGTTTTTTTTTTTTTTTTTTTGAAACTACTTGGATATAAACTATGTGTTTCAAAGTACATATAACCTGTGAGTTTTATGTAGTTTTAACCCTATGCCATGTGTGATTTCCCGGTGATCACCCGATTTGGTTTTTGTAGTCTTTGTGACAATGGAACCAGATCTAGGTTAGTGCCCTTTCAGTTTGGATGACGCGTTCTTCTCTGCTACCCATGAGGGGGAGAGGTTCCTTGATTGTGTGTGGGTAAAGCTGCTTCCCATGGGGGCAAAAGACCACATGCAAAAGATATCCTATTTGACGCGTTCTCCCTGCTACCTGGGGGGGAGAGACAAAACCTTAAGGGTATGGGTGAGGCTACTGCCCATGAGGCCAAGAGACTGCATACCAAAGAGGACAATATCATGCCAGTTGTGAATGAGTGGATCCCCTGACCGGTCTATGTGGTAGTGTGGTATATTTATGATAATTTACCTTATGTTAGATTTTATGGTTTTGGAAATTATATTGTTAGTGCTCACAGATTATAGTATATAGTTTTAAGGTTATTACTTTGAGAAACTTTGTGTTTCTTTATTTAATCATTCTTGTCATATTATTATTGAAAATGATCTTGTGGTATTCAATTAGAAATTTCCCAAACTAGAACATGATTTGTAAGTTGTTCATCATCATTAAACTTGCATTTCCCCCACCCCCAATTAATTATGCTACTTACTAGGCTCTATCTCATCCCATTCTTTTACGAACTTTTTCGAAGTAGGCAACAATCATTTCAATAGGTTTTTGTGGCTGGCAGTAGTTAGACTAACTACTGATGGAGGTTGGACTTTTGTGATAGAGATATTTAGATGATGTATATCCTAGAGTATGATTGACTCATTATTTTGTATCTAATAGTGGTTATTACTTTATTTCCACTGATGGGACAAGTTAATTGATATGTAATTATATTTATTCAAACTTCCATTCTTTTGTGGCCAATGATCCTTGTAATTATTGCATAGAGCTCTAACTTACTTTGAGAGTATCATTAATGAAATTATTATGAAAATTCTTGATGTTGGTACCTTGATAATGAATTTTAGATTAAATTGTCAAAAAGGAAAAATCTACGGGTACCTTTGAAATGTTTTTCTCATGCTTTGAACCCTTTTGGGTTTGGGGAGTGACAATGTGTCTTATAAATGAATAAAAAAAAATTTGAAAAAATTGAAGAACAGCATGTCATGTTACCAATTGACCAAGAAAAAAAACCGCTCTCTAATACTATTAGTGAACTGTTTACATAAGTTAATTAGTCATTCATATTGAAAAAAGGGACAGAAATCGGAATGAAACTGAGTGATAATGCCAAATTGGATCCTTGGGATGAGAAATGATTCCCTATTTCTCTCTTCCTAAAGCTTTTCATACCATCCAATCAAAGCATTTACACGAATATAACAATAGCATTTGATTATAAGTCTATAACAACATTTTCTAGTATGTTGAAGTCATTTTATTGTTTGATCCGTTAGGCACAAGCCATTCAAAGTTTCAAACCAAAAGTTCGATTGATATTTAGTTCAGAGAACTTGGAATCAAACTACTCCAAATTCAAAAGCAAAGAGATTAGACAACAGAAAATGGCATCACTGTAACATATATCCACAAATTGGATGCTGTATTAATAATTTTTTACCAAGAAGATGACATTACAACATTTTAAGCGTAGGCTATTGAGAAGCTTGGTCATAAAGTCCTCTTAAAAGAAGGAAAATTTCTAAGCATGAATTGAAGCAATAGTAATAATGAAACTGTTGTTTCTGAGAGTTCTGATAGATCCCCGGGAGAACATAACCACAGCTTTGGAGAGGATCTTTGGTATGATAAAAACAGTAAAGGCGTAAAGCGACCTCAAGTAATCTGCATGCCTCCACAAGAGTTGGGGTTTGAGTACTAGCCTCAGCTTTTCCATATATAACTAGCTTCTCAAGCACCCTTGCATGCTTAAGCAGAAATTGTACAAGAACAGTTAAATATTTCAACCCAAAACCCTCTGCTTCAAAGCCAACAATCTCAACAGTCTTGAGATGCCGAGACAAACACCGAAATGCCCTATTCTGTGATTTCCAGTACTGCTCGTGGTCAAAATTATTGTCAATGGTAAAGTCTAGGGAAAACTCCAGCTATAGATGAACATTAAGTCAGGGGATACATATTTGAATTTGCAACGTAATTTCCTTTGTAAAAGATAAACGGGTATATCTTAAGCTTGAAGCAAGTGGAAATAAGGCTTGAGAAGAAAAAAAAAATTTCCATTTGACATTGGATATTTTAAAGGTGAGATAGATCAAATAGAAGTGGAAAGATACTGAAGTTCATACGAACTTTGCCAATGGAGATGGCCAAGTTCTCACTTCTGATATTGTTAATACCTTACAACATCAAGAGAGAGAAGCAAGAGAGCATGACAGTTTAGCATTGATAAATTCAAGTGATTAAGAAAGCATGTTTTCATATCATGTACAGACGATATTGATAGTTCATAGCAAAGGGTGGGATAATCGCCAAATGGGCTTCATTAATGAGTAATTATAGAATACTTCTGGAATACTATAAATGCATACTCAACTCTCTCTTTCTCTCACATAATAGTGAGACACAATTCATGTGAGAAAGAGAGGAATACACATTTATGGTATTCCTGAAGTATACAATAATTTTCCTTCATTAATAGTTGAGAGAATGGATTTTTTGAATTTCCTTGACACTCGTCCTCCCAAGCTGCCACAAAAGAAAAATAGAAAAGACCTAATGGCATGATTTGTACCATTAATTATTAGTTGCCACAAGAGCGTACGTGGTATGAAATTTTGTTTTTTACTTTCTAATTAAACCATGGGGCTGATACAGTTTAGTTTCTTCTATGAGAGGGTGTGACTCAACTACTAAGACAAGTTTATTAAAAAATATTTTCAACTTATCAACGAAGAGAACCATTTATAGTTATCTTGCACATTGATCTATATATACTCACTAGCTACCAAATTTGGAAGGTTACAAGCCTAAACCATCACCAAATTCCCACTGTAACATAACTAGGGGTATCAGATCTTATATCAAATAACCCAACTAGATGGAATTGTCAAAAAGTGATACACTCCTTAAAAAAATTTAGTCACAAAAAAGGTCTTACTCAATAAACAAAGTTTCCACTTTTGCGCAGGTTTAAGAAAGGTTAAGGTAACAACCATTATACCAATTCATAGAAGAGGATGACTCTCGAAATCAAACCCAATACCCCTTTTGTGGAAAACACTTGCCATCAAATCAAGGCTCAACTTCTAAAAAGAATAAGTTACTAAAAATTCTCCAAATCAAACAACCACAGGAAAACAAAAATGCCATGGATACCAAGCTCTTCTAGGCAGTTCACTATTAGAGAAGAATTTAAAGTGTAGTTTTATATATTTTCCCATTTCAAGAATCATACTGTCAATGTCACCATGACCATTTTTCTTTTATACATTACAGGCTGAGATACAATTCTTATCTCACTAATTAGAAACATGCCTAAATACATAGAAAAAGAGAACTATAAAAGTAGAATATGCAAAGAAGGTCCTCTTCATCAACTCGCTCTCTTCTTGAAATATATTAAAAGAATGGCAAAATTTAGGTATAGTGAGGTGAATTTAACTACCTATAAAGTTGTATTAACTAATGCAACCAAACAATATTAAGCGAAATCAAATTGTACAGTAATTTGTCTCTAAAAAGAGCACCAGATGCTGTGTTTTATTCTATATTCAGGCCTAGCAAAGCAATGAGACTACCAACAATAAAAAGATACAAATCATAAAATGTTGATACATTCATGTCTCTGCAAATGGTAATCAACATTAGCAGTCAACAAAAACATGAAGTATGCGGAAAAAAAAAATGATAGAGAGAAAGAGTAATCAAGAAAAACCAACCTTTAGACACCATTTGCCAACAATAAGTTTCTTCACTTGATGCAGATTCTTAAAAAGTTCACTCACAACTTCTACGCTGTCCTTACGAACTTCCTCCTCCTCATCAACTTCATAATCTATCGATATTTCGAAATCAAGCTTAACCTCAACCAATGCCGACCCGTCCTTTTATCTCACACTTCCTCTTACCATAAAAATTCCCCAGAATTTCCAAAGACTCAATCTTTGGAGCCACAATTTCCAATTCTATCGGCTCATGGCATTTCGAATAACAAGAATCTATCACCAGTTTTCTCAAACTCTCCGACAATATATCAAACCAATTAAAGTCAAAAAGATTTTGCAATTTCAAGAATTCAAGTCTAGGACTGCCCATTAATGCTTTATTTATCACATCTTCAGACAAGGCCATGTACCCAATACACAAGCGCTTGAGTGAACTCCAACCCACTAACCCTTTAGGCTTAATTTCGCAGAAATGAAAATCCAATTCAAAAACAAACTCATCAGCGTAGAGATGCTGCGGCAATGTGTATCCATCATTTCCATAAGGGTTTAAATGAGGAGCTGATAAACATAGACTAAGTTGGTCTATGTTAGCAGTGAAAATAGAAAATGCAGCTACTGCAAGACTTCCAACAAGCACAGGCAGCATATCCAGCTAATCTAATTTCGTTTTGTTTCATTTTGTATTGATAATGAGATGTATTGGTATTTAGCCAAAAAGATATGCATTGGTCGGTTCCTCTGCCAACACAACCAAACATGCTGAAGTGCCTTTAATTGAGATGGAAATTAAGCAACATAACCATTGATATTTAGCATCTTAAAGCAAGTTTAACATCACAATGAAAACATAAGTACATGAAATTGGAAGCTAGAGCAAATCATAGCAAGATTTTAGCTCATTGAACCAAACTAATCTACATAAATACAATCTATTTATGAGAATTTCATCATTTAAGAGCATCAAACAACTTAAAATGATTTTACTAAAATGGGAACATAACCACTGCATGAGGAGAGGATCTGGGAAAGCTTAACAACTTTTGAGACACTTGCAGAAATTTAAGTTGCATAATATGTATTCCATTTTGCATAACCCATGGTTCAGTGATAACCATCTTCTCCAGTACCTTCGCATTCTTAAGTAGAAATTCTACAACTAAAATGAATACATCCTTTGTGTGGAAACTTTCTCCAAAACCAAAAATCCTGACAGTCTTGAGGCATTGTAGCAAAGACTTGAAATAGACCTCTTTTGATTTCCAATGGTTCACTTCATCATAGATTCTGTCTAGAAACTGCAAAATAGAAGTACATTAGCTCATTTTGAAGTTGACTTTTAAATTATGATATCTTGTCATGTTATAAAGGAGTTGGCGCAGGAAAAGGGAGTCAGCTTTGGACATTTCGATTTTGAGGATTTAAGGTTAGGCAGCTTTGGAAGGAAAATGGCTGGAAAATAGTAAGAAATGAGGATTATAGGGTTTCTAATGAGAATAGGAATAGTAGGATTTGGAAATCCAACAAAGGGTAATGACTAAAACTTGGGTTGCTGTTCCAGGACAATGAAGAGTAACTCAAGCACAGTATTTAGCCTTTTCATGGGGATATTTGAGGCTATTTTCATGGATAGGTGATTTGGGATCTTGGGGTTTAAAGGGTGATAAATCAATGGGCAAAGATTGGGTCTAGTGCTTTTGTGCACTGGACCCGTCAAGATTACGATACGTGTCCACTTTTGGCCATGTTTCATGATCTTGAAGGGTCACATGTATTCTTTTCCTTCATTTTATTCTATTTAAAATCATGGCCCTTATTACCTCCTTAATAGACACATTAAACTAAATTTTATATTTTATATATATATATATATATATATATATATATATATATATTTGTTTATATTTTAGTATTATCTTCATTAAAGTTCCTATGATATTACATCCAGGAAATTGGACCAAGAAAAACAAACCTCTGAGTCATGGTTGGAGAATATGATATCTATAACCAATGTCTCCACATAAGGCGAACTTTGAAGTAGGCTTGCAATGCCAGGAAGATTCCATTTTTCCATGCTTGTTTTCATCGTTAGACATTCGCAATTTAACACTGGAGAAGACAGATGTTTCACTGACATTATAGACAGAACCTACGTCCATCAAAGTAAAAGGAAGAACACAATAAGGTAAAGTGAACAATAGAATAAACCACATGACCAATTGTAATATACATCGCCAGAGAACAATTTAGCTAACATGTTTTCCAGAACACTAACTTAAATAAATGTGTCAATATATCCTATATGACAATAAAATAAAAGAGGCCTTTTTGGAACCTTGATTTATAGTTGACAAATCATCATGAAGAATCATTATTTGGCACTAAAGCAAGTGCCCTACACCTCATCATGAAACTAAAAGCAGTGTATATTACTCAATAGATCAACTCATGAAATCGGACCAATACTATAATTTCCTTTAATGATTGATTGACTACAACTCATGTTAAAATCAAGATGTTAGGCAGAAAAAGTCAGACCGACAACAACAAAAACCAAGCCATAATCTCAATTTTTAAGGTGTTGGCTAAGCCCAACTCACAATAGAGAGTATGGTAATTTTCAAATACTCTTATAAATTAAAGAATGATTTTTCCTTTTGGTATTAATAACTTGTCACTAAAAAGAGCACTATACGCTGTGCATTATTCTATATTCAAGCCTAGCTAAGCAATGGGACCACCAACCAAAACAATCTAGATACAGTCATGTCTCTGCAAATGGAAATCAACATTCGTAATCAAGAAAAACATGAAGTGTTACATATGACAAACGAAAGAATTAAAAGAAAATTTTTTTTTTTTGATAAGAGTAATCAAGAAAAACCAACCTTGAGACACCATCTGCCAACAATAAGTTTCTTGACTTGATGCAGACTCTCAAAAAGTTCCCTCACAACGTTTTCACAGTTCTTATAATGATCCTCCTCCTGCTCTTCATCTTCATATTCCATCGTTATTTCGAAATCGACCCTAACCTCAACTAATGCCGAAGCGTTCTTTATCTGGCACTTCTTCATACCATAAAATTACCCTATAATTTCTAAAGACTCGATCTTTGGAGCAACAATTTCCATTTCCAACCCGTCTTCTTAATAAGAATCCATCACCAATTTTTTTAAACGCTCGGACACAATATCCAACCGATTAAACTTATCACAATTACGCAATTCCAAGAATTCAAGTCTAGGACTACCCAATAACACTTTATTTAGCACATCTTTGGGCAAAGCCAAATTCCAAAGACACAAGCGCTTGAGTGAACTCCAACGTACTAACCCATTAGGCTTAATTTCGCAAGCTCTAAAATCCAACTCAGAAACAAACTCATTGGCGTAGAGATGCTGGGGCAATTTGTAAAAACAAGATGATAAAAGTAGACTAAGTTGGTCTACCTTGGCAGTTGTGGCGAAACGAACCCAAAGATCGACACGAGGCTTTAGCTCTGGATTGTACTCGACTTCGACGGAGAAATTGTGAGTTTGGAAGCTCTGTGTAGGAGCAGGACATTATCCACAAAACTGGCGTAATCGGCGGCGTGTCGGAAGGAATAATCTGTGAAACGGAGAGAGGGAACGAAGGTCCAGAGATAGGCCCATCTTTTGGATAAAACGCCTGTTCTGACAGCGTCTTTAGTGCACAAAGAGGAGAGAATGGTGAGGAGGATGGAGTCAGGTAAGGTGCTGATTCGATCTTCTTCTTCTACGATTGGTCCATGTTTGCGGCGCTTGCTTGGATAATCATCGCTTGAGCTTGACTCTTCTTCTTCTTCTTCTTCAGAATTCATGGGGTTTGTAGCATGGCTGGAATTATCAGTGGAATAGGGAGCGCTCTCTTCGCTGGAAGTTGAGCTTCTTTCGCTAGAACCATAGCTTTCTTCCTCCATTCTCACTCAGCTCAATAGTGAATGGTGAGATGCGGACACTTCTCAGTTCTCTGCAATTCTATTCTTCCTCCGCAATAGCAGTAAAGCACTCATCATTAAACTTTATCCCTCTAATAAGTTTAATTTAAACTCAAACTCATGTTACCATTTTTTTTTAATAAAATTATTTTTATTTAATCAAAACTTAATAAGAAGTGGAACTATATCTCCCTAACAAGTTCAACTTAAACGTTAATTACCTATATAAAAACAAAAATTATGATAAGACTCAAAAAAAAAAAAAGGACTCATGTTGATAATTGTGGGTTTGATTTTTCGGTTGAAATTTTTACTAATTATTTTTTTATATTGTACATGGTAGATAAAGCATCTCTATTTTTTTGGAGAAAAATCAAAGATGCAACCTATGTCTTCCAGCCTAGGGAACGATAAATTTTTATCTAGTATGTTATATATAAATTTGTTGAATTTGGTTTGGTTCTAAAGTAGAATTTGGGGATTCTATAAATTTTGAAATTTTAAGTCTTGGGGTTTTTGGTATTTGCATCTCAGTAGGTTGATTTTAATTCTTCACCTCAAATGTTTTTTATTTAGGTTCATGTGATTTTTTGTTTTCTTATTAAAAGCTATATTTTTGGTTAATTAATTATTTGTTTGGATTAATTTCAATTATTTTTTTTTTCAAAATGTCTATTTACTCATTGTTAGATTTTTTTTTCAGAGTCAATAGTTTTTCCATGCATCGCACGGGTTAGCAACTAATAGAAAAAAAAAATTCATAAAATTATACAATTTTGTTTTAAAATGACCAAGTCAATGTATAATTGTGTTAATTTACAAATTTGCTATAATAAATTTACACTAGCACTATTTATTTTTCATTTAGTTTTTTATTTATTTATTCTTTTCGTCAAAAGATGAAGAAAGAGAATAGATTGTGATTGATTTGTGTGAAGAGAGAGAAACAATTTTAAAAAATAATTATAAAAAAATTAAATCAAAAAAGTTTGATATTTTAATAAAATGTATTGTAAAATAAAAATATGACATGAATTGTTTTGAAGAGTGAATAGGTAAGATAAAAAATAAAATAAAAAGGTAGATTTTTAAAATGAATATTAAACTCTCTTTTAAAAAGAAAATTATGTGAATTATATTCGTTTGAGTAAGGGATGTAAGAAAAAGCTTAGAGCATGCTACTAATTAACCTGTAATCCATGCAATGTTTAAAAAAAAAAAATTAAGATAGAAATTTTATTCTGTCCTAATCTAAGTGAATATGTGTGTGAAGCTCTTTCTTAGAGACTTGAACCCCACCCTTGCCCCCCGCACTTCACAAGCACTTATATAAAATTTGATTATTATGATAATTATTAATGGGCATTTATTATGATCGTGCTAGTATATAGTACTATATATCTATTCTACCAACTACTTTGGTTCAAATCCTACTTACCAAAAAATGAATATTGTTGTTTTGGCCTCATGGTAAAAAGACAATTATAGTCTAATGTCACTTTTTCTTTTTCACTCTAACACACTTTCACTGTGTTTCTCTATATTTTCGGATTGCTTCTCTAGTCCTCTCTGTTTGGTATCAAATGATACAATGTCAGCGGTATTAAAATCTAATAAATGTGAGACATGTCAGCAAAAAATAACTAACTTACTAACAAATGAAAAGCATGTGTTAGTGGGTAGCTATTTTTGCACACATGTCTTGTTTATTGGATTTTGATATAGATAACGTGGTATCATTTGATATAAAATACTTTTTCCACTGCAACAGCCGTTTTCAAAAATAATTTATAAAATAATTTGTAACTCTAGCATTTTATAATAAAGGAAAATATTAATAAATGCCCTTAGGAGATTGGTTTAGGAGCTATTTTTAAAAACATTTTATTAGGAAAATGATAAAATAATAAATATTGTTGACAGCTTTTTATATGAGAGAACATACGGTCAGGAGGTGGCGTAAAAGTGTTGATTTACGCCACCAATCAGTGTTTGCCACGTCACACATTTAAAGAAAAACCAATACACTCTATCACACACATTTTTAACTTACTTAGACATATACTCCGCGCACACGTATCAGAGAGCAAACCTAGCGAAACATCACCAACGCCTAACCCATTCCACCTCCTGCTCTCATCTGACCACCAGAGCTCCACCCTGCCGCGGCGTCGTTCTAGAGCTGACTCTAAAACAGAATGTACACTCATCTAAAAATCCTAATATAAAAAAAGTTTGTAGCTTTTTCTTTGGGAGAAAAACGAGTTTCATGAATGTGGGTTTGATGACATATTGCTTTAGAGTCAGCAAAGTCACTTTCTTGGTTTGCTTGCTTTCTTTGCCTGAATAAAAAGTTATAGTTTAGTAGTAGTCGGTACCTAATTTTACTGGCATTTCTTTTTCCCAGTGGAAAATTTAATCTTTTTAGTTTGTTTATTTGAGTGTTTGGTGGAGGAAATTGTTGTGAAGCTGACCTCAAAGATTTCAATGCCTTTTTTATTGTCTCTATCTCTCTATCTCTCAAAAGGGAATTTGGGTTTTCGTTTTTTTTAATTGAAGCGTTTGGGGTTTGGTTATTGGTTCTTACAGTTCATACCTTGTCATCAATACGCGTCACATATCCGTGTTGATTTTCTTCCAAGTATAAGTTGTTGTTTTAATCTCGTTTCGTCGACTTGGGTGTTATTGTTGCTTAGTGTCGTAGTCAAATCTAGCATTTTGGCTTTGCTCAAACCGTATTTGGACATTCTCAATGCCGTGGCGAGGTGGAGCTTCAATGGTCAGATAAGAGGAAGAGGTGGAATAGGTTAGGCATTGGTGCTGTTTCTCCAGGTTTGCTCACTGATATGTGTGTGCGGAGTATAGGTCTAAGTAAGTTAAAATTATGTGTGGAGCTCTTGGATTCTGAAGCTGAATTTGACAGATTTCCTAAGGCCTATTCTCCTAGACTTGTAGTTGCCTGGGTTGATACCGGCTCCGAGGAAGAGGAAGAAATGGCCTTGAACCCGAGGAGAGGCCTTAAAAATCTAGTAGCTGGGAGAAATAAATGGTCATCATCCAAGGAGGCCTCATAGATCCAGCTTCCTCCCCATGCTCCCCTTCCCCCACTCCCAACTCCGGTCGGCCTGCTTCCCAATCCAGACTTGAAGAGGAAGGAAAAAGAGCCTGCCGAGGAGGGGGAGCTGATCCTCGAGAAAGACCCCAAGTAGCAAAAAACAACAAGGGAAAGAGGGAGGGCTTCCTTGATGGAAAGCAGGGGAGCTGAGCACTCGGCTGACGTGCGCCATCCAACTTGGAACCCCAAGTTGGAGTTGGATGGTGCAGCGTTGTCCTGGAACTCCTCCATCAGGGAGTTCCAGAAAGGCCACTCCTACCATGTGGCTGAGGTATTGGAGCGTCCTCTCCTTCTTTCTAAGGATATAGACGCTCTAAGATGTATGAGGCGACTGGAGCCCTTTTCATCCCTAAGGAGGGGTTTAGGCATGGTGATTTTCTTGGTAATCTTTATCAATAGTGACTCCCAATCTTTTATTATTATTATTTTTTAAACTTATCCCTTTGTTGCCTATATGCAGGCTATCCAGGAGGTTGCCGTAACCGAGGAATGGGTCAGGGAAGCGTGGAACGAGGCTAAAGTAGAAGCTGATCTCCACGCCGAGGCCAATAAGAAGTTGGGGGCTGCTGAACAGCAGAATAAAGAGCTCACCAACAGTCTAACTGCTTCGGAGAGGGCATGCCTGAGTGCCAAGGAGGGTTTGAAGAGTGATGAGGTTCAGGCCAAGGACCAGCGCAAACAACTCCACATGATTGAGATAGAGCTGGCCACCCAAAGACAACTGATCCTAGATCTCAAGACTGAGCTGTAGAAAGTTAAGGAAACAGCTCGAGTGGCCAGGGAAGCTGTTGAGGCCGAGAAGACAACATCCTATGAACGTAGGGTGCAGGATACGGAGACGCGGCTGGCAAAAGAGGTGGCTGGGGTGTGCAGGGACTACTGCACCGAGGTATGGGCAAAAGCACTCAACCGGGTAGGAGTTCCTATCGCTTTTGAACTGAGGAGCGCTGAGAATATCTTCTTCCTAAAGGACATCAGAGAAGATCCAGCCATACTCCCTCCTTCTATTGTTCTTCCTCTCCCTCCTTCTGAGTAGCCCCCCACCATCCAAGTCCTTTCTTCTGATGTTGAAGTCTTATCAGGGGCTGTCAAGAATAAGGAGGATGTCATGGGGGGTCCTCAGCCTGAGGATGAGGGCAAGGGCAAGGGGGTCCAACCACCGACCGAAGCCAATTACTTCGAGGATACTCTCACAATTAAGGATGTGGTCTCTAAGGCCAAAGGTGTTAAGTCCAAGTCCAAAACTGGGGATACCAAATCCAGGCGGCTAATCACAAGGAAGACTCTCTCCGAGCAAAGCCATAGTCATAGGACCTTTTTACTTCATCTTTCTGTATTTTATTTTATATATATTTTTTTTGTTGTGGTTGTCCACCACCGATTATAACGTATCCTCATTTTGATCAATGAAAAGACTCTGTTTTTTACTTTATGTGCTTTTCCCTTGTATGTCTTTAAGCTTGACAATCTTGCACAAAGGACTGAACTGCTGGTACTCTTTCTTTAATAAAAGCTAACAGTAATACATTGTTGATAATTTAAATAAATTGAACAAGTACCAGTAATAAAGAGCATTATCACATACTTCTACTAAGAATTGGACCTTTTGTAGGGAAAACTAAATTTTATGGAGATGAATAATATTCCTTGTAAAAAATAAACAGGGTAGACAGCTTTCACTCTGTTTAACACTTAGATAAATATCCAAAAACATTATATTACCTAAAGCTAATGATCCGAGGAGTTGGGTGTAACTTGGGATTTTTTTTGACACTTAGGAAAAATGAATAGATGTCACAGAGTATTTACCCAAAGCATGTGGTCTGAGGAGTCAGGTATGACTAAAGTTTTGTTTAACACTTAGAAAAATGTCATTAAGTATTAATTTACCCAAAGCATGTGGTCTAGGAAGCCAAGCATGACTAAGATTCTATTTAATACTTAGAAGGATGTCATTGAGTGTTAATTTACCCAAAACATGTGATGCGAGGAGCCAATCATGACTAAGGTTCTGTTTAACACTTAGAAGGATGTCATTAAGTATTAATTTACCCAAAGCATGTGGTCTGGGAAGCCAAGCATGACTAAGGTTCTGTTTGATACTTAGAAGGATGTCATTGAGTGTTAATTTACCCAAAGCATGTGGTCCGAGGAGCCAAGTATGACTAAGGTTCTGTTTAACACTTAGAAAGATGTCACTAAGTATTAATTTACCCCAAGTATGTGGTTTGGAGAGTCAGGCATGACTAAGGTTCTGTTTAATACTTAGAAGGATGTCATTGAATGTTAATTTACCCAAAGCATATGATCCGAGAAGCCAGGCATGACTAAGGTTCCGTTTAACACTTAAAAAGATGTCATTAGTATTAATTTACCCAAAACATGTGGTCTGGGGAGCTAGGCATGACTAAGGTTTTGTTTAATACTTAGAAGGATGCCATTGAGTGTTAATTTACCCAAAGCATGTGGTCCGAGGAGCCATGAATGAATAAGGTTCTGTTTAACACTTAGAAAGATGTCATTAAGTATTAATTTACCCAAAGTATGTGGTCTGGGGAGCCAGGCATGACTAAGATTCTATTTATTACTTAGAAGGATGTCATTGAGTGTTAATTTACCCAAAGCATGTGGTCCGAGGAGTCAGGCATGACTAAGGTTCTCTTTAACACTTAGAAAGATGTCATTAAGTATTAATTTTCCCAAAACATGTGGTCTGGGGAGTCAGGCATGACTAAGGTTCTGTTTAATACTGAGAATGATGTCATTGAGTGTTAATTTACCTAAAGCATGTGGTCCGAGGAGTCAAGTACGATTAAGGTTCTGTTTAATACTTAGAAAGATGTCATTAAGTATTAATTTACCCAAAATATGTGGTCTGGGGAGCCAGGCATGACTAAGGTTCTATTTAATACTTAGAAGGATGTCATTGAGTATTAATTTACCCAAAGCATGTGGTCCGAGGAGCCAGGCATGACTAAGGTTCTGTTTAACACTTAGAAAGATGTCATTAAGTATTAATTTACCCAAAGCATGTGGTCTGAGGAGTCAGGCATGACTAAAGTTCTATTTAATACTTAGAAGGATGTCATTGAGTGTTAATTTACACAAAGCATATGGCCCGAGGAGCCAGACATGACTAAGGTTCTGTTTAACACTTAGAAATATGTCATTAAGTATTAATTTACCTAAACCATGTAGTCTGGGGAGCTAGCATGACTAAGGTTCTGTTTAATACTTAGAAAGATGTCATTGATTGTTAATTTACCCAAAGCATGTGGTTCGAGGAGCCAAGCATGACTAAGGTTCTATTTAACACTTAGAAAGATAATAATGGGAAGTGCAATGCATTACATAATAAACAAGAATATGACAAAGGAAACTTTTATTAATAATAATACATTTTCAAGTTGTTTACATTCCAAGGGCGTGGTATTACATTTTCATCTAGGTCTTCAAGAAAATACACTCATATGCCAGCTACCGAGGTGATGTGATATGGCCCCTTCCAATTGGGCCCCAACTTTCCCCATGCTGGGTTCTTTGCAGTACCCAAAACCTTTTTTTAACACCAACTCACCAAGTGCCAATGGTCTTAGCCTCACATTGACATCATACCCTTGCTTGAGCTTATATTGGTAATATGCCAATTGGACCATGACATTTTCTCTTCTTTCTTCAATCAAATATAAGCTCTTCTCTAGCAATCCGTTGTTATCGCTTGGATTGAAAGAACTTGTTCTCAGCGTTGGGAAGCCAGTCTCTAAAGGAATAACAGTCTCAGCTCCATAAGTCATCGAAAAGGGGGTCTCCTCTGTTGACCTGCAAGGTGTGGTTCGATACGTCCAGAGGACATGGGACAGCTCTTCTACCCATTTTCCCTTCACATCATCCAACCTTTTCTTGAGTCCGTTCACTATGACCTTGTTAACAGTCTCGGTTTGTCCATTTCCTTGAGGATAAGCTAGGGTGAAATATCTATTCATAATTCTTAGGTCACAACAGTATCTCCTGAAGAATTTGCTATCAAACTGAATGCCATTATTCGAGATGAGGGTACGAAGGACCTCGAATCAAGTGACAATGTTTTTCCAAACAAATTTCTTGGCATCTACGTCCCTGATATTCGCCAAGAGTTCAACTTTGACCCACTTAATGAAGTAGTCCGTGCCAATTAGCAAGTACCTCTTATTCCCTACTGCCTTGGGGAAAGGGTCAACACTGTCTAAGCTTCATTGAACAAATAGCCAAGGGCTGGACAGGGGATTAAGGACTCCCCATGGTTGGTGTATGTTTGGTAGAAATCTTTGGCATTGGTCACACTTCTTCACATACTTTTGTACTTCTTTCTACATGTTTGGCCACCAGTAGCCCTGAGTGATGGCTCGGTGAGACAAAGATCTGCCTCCAGTATGGCTTCCACTAGTATACGTGATATATACGCTAACTTCTCGGTCCCTTCTACGCTCAAGATTAAGGAAATCATCTTACCCCGTGGATTCTTCCTGGTGTGGACCTAATCCTACCATGGTCAACCGTTACACCCACTATCACACAAGTTCTTCCCATAGACGGCGCCAGTTATAAGGACACGGTTTGAAACCCAAGCCCAATGTGTAAATGGATATTGGTCCAACAAGCCCAGTACAATGACTTTGTAGAGAGTGGATCAGAAAACTAGGCCCTAATGAGTTGGATAACAGTTAGAATGGATTTAAAAGACAATCAAGCAAAAGCAGGAAGGATTTGTCTAAGTAAATTCGCCCTCGGCACAATCCAAGAAGGTCAGTTCTTATATAAATCAATTGTTCAGGTTACAAATACAATTTTGATTGCTACAGTGCTTTCTCACTCCCTCTTTCAATCCTTTGTCTCAGGGTCTTCTCTCTAATTTATACTATCTCTTTCTTCTCACCTTTACCCTACACGTGGATAGTAGATTGTTCATGTTGATCCTTGTCCCATTAGCACCTTTCTGAAGTCTTTGGGGGTAGCTGTAAGGCTGAAAAACACTGTTCAGAGATCACTTCCACATTAATGCGGTCAGAGGGTTAGCTACAAAGCATTCAATGCGGTGGTAGCAGTTTTCTCTTAGATATTTCTAAGCTTCCATCCCTCCTATACGTTCATAATTCATGTCCCTATCAGTGGAATTTCCTGGAAGGTTACTTTGAACGATAGGATATACATTTGGTCTATGCTTCGTTTATCCGAGGAGATACTCCTCCTCGGACCACCTCCCCCAACTTTTCATTTGCAACATACTAATAGAACTCTAAGCTTAACACCCTCACTACTGTTTATTCATCTTCGGCCAAGGCCCACGGCCCAATATATAATTTTAGGCCCTTATCCCTACAATATATGTAGTGGGAAAAGCCATGGTCAATTCCTAAGAATCCCCTATGAAAAATAGAGATTGTAATTCTCAAGTTTATGACACTTTTTTTTTTTTGATGAGAAGTTTATGACAAACTTGAGTTCACAATAAAATGGAGAAATAATAAATAAAACTCACCACAAAGCTAATAGAAAAGATATTTCCTTTAAATACTTCAACTCTTTACGGTTGTAGCACCCAAAAAAACTTCAAGAGAACTCCACCTATTTATCTTAGCAAAGAAAAAAAATGTCTCTTTATTCTTTTTCACTCTAACCAACTCTCACTGTGTTTCTCTCTATATTTTCTAATTGCTTCTCTAGGCCTCTACGTGTGTCTCTCTATTTTACTTCAATTCTTCTCTCTCAAAAATGGCCGAATCGCCTTCTCTCTTTTGTCTATTCAACCTGAATTAGACTGTCCAAGAGACCCAAACGTGCAACATTATTTCTCAATGTGTATGTGTATTTAAATACCAGTTTTCAGTTTTTTTAGAAATACGTGTAGGTGAAAAAGTATGTAAAAATAAGTGTAATATCATTTAAAAACTAAAAACACGTGTTTGTTTAAACACATGTACCAAACATGCTCTCAATTTATGCGGCTATCAATTACCCTTCAATCAACATCAGTGTGTTCCACATGCCTTGCATCACTTCTCCATAAGGGACAAGCTCGTTAAAGAAATTTGACAAGAGTGGGCTGGACCCAAGTACCCAACAATAGCATTTGATTATAGGGATAAAACCATTTTTCGTCCCTACATTTTCATACGATTCTCACTTTGGTCCCTAACTTTTTTTTTCACCGATTTTAGTCCCTGCCGTTACATTAGAGACGGAATTCGCACAGCTGGCAAACGGCATAAGTTAAGAACATTAAAATAATAATAAAATTTTTTATTTTAACATTAAAAAATGCCACATCAGCATTTAAATTTAAAAAACTAATTTATCAATTTTAACTAAATAGAAAAAAACTAAAAACATAATTAAAAACCAAAAACCCCGTGAATCAAGATCTAAATGTATTTAGAACAAGAACAACAAAAATACAAGAACCCAACCCAGATTTAAATACTTTTTTTTTTTTTTTTTGAGAAACAACCCAGATTTAAATACAAGAACAACATTTCAGTCTTTCATCCTCTCCTTTCCATTAAAACTCACACAATCTCAAACCCACACAATCCCATCCTCTCTGTCCTCTTTTCCTCTCTCCCTTGTCCTCTCAAATCCACAACTTCACTGGTTTTGCGTTGGGCCGCCGCCAGCCATGCCATGACAGCAACCAAATCAATACAAGGTCGATCTGCAAGTCAAGAGTCAAGATCCAAATCAATAAAAGGCTGATTTGCCTGATGACGGAGGTGGAGGACTGGCCAGAGGGATGAGGGATGAGGAAGATGATGCGGCGATGGAGGGCGTAGAGCTGAAGGTTGAAGCTCTCTGGTCTACAAATTATTTTTATTTTGATTTTTGGGGTTTCAAGGGAGTAATGGTTGATTGGCTTCAAAATGGTTCAGATTTGGCTTTATCTCAAAAACAACTTGGATGTGGGCTTCGGCTATGTATGTGGGTTTTGGGAATTTGGTACAGATTAAGGTTATTTTCTTTTTACTAATGTTATTCTTTGTTGCTGGGTGTTCTTATTTGTTGAAGTTTCTTGTGAATATTGTTGTTTGCTGTGATGGGGTTTTGGGTGAGTGGAAAATGAGAGATTTTTTTTTTTGGGTTTTAGGCTCTGTTTACGGTATGGTTTTTGGGATTTTAGTTTTTTTTTTTTTTTTTTTTTGGAGTTCCTTTGGTTGCTTTAAAAATTACCCACCAAATGGAAGGAGAGAACTAATTCAGTTTGAGTCACAACTCTGATTTCTCACTTCTATTGCCTTAAGTGCTTCAAAAATTCATGAAGAACACGAAGAACAAGTTTCTTACAAAAAAAAAAATGAAAAGTAAAAAATGTTTGGATGCTAAGAAAATGCAAGAAAAGAGAAGAAAATCTTGAATTTCTTTTTTTCTGGGCAACCATGTTCTTGGAGGAAGAACAATTATTATTTAAATAATTAAATGATAACTAAAATTTTATTTTATTTAAAATGAAAAACTGAAATGTTGTTCTTGTATTTAAATCTGGGTTGGGTTCTTGTATTTTTGTTGTTCTTGTTCTAAATACATTTAGATCTTGATTCACGGGGTTTTTGGTTTTTAATTATGTTTTTAGTTTTTTTTTATTTAGTTAAAATTGATAAATTAGTTTTTTAAATTTAAATGCTGATGTGGCATTTTTTAATGTTAAAATAAAAAATTTTATTATTATTTTAATGTTCTTAACTTATGCCGTTTGCCAGCTGTGCGAATTCTGTCTCTGATGTAACGATAGGGACAAAAATGAGACGCGTTTTTCAGGATAGGGACTAAAATCGGTGAAAAAAAAAGTTAGGGACCAAAGTGAGAATCGTATGAAAATGTAGGGACGAAAAAGGGTTTTACCTCTTGATTATAACTACATTTTCTAGTCTGTGAAGTCTTTTTTTTTAATTTTTTGATCCGTTCAGTTCAACAAGTCATTAATGAAACCAAAAGTTTAATTGATATTTAGTTCAGAGAACTTGGAATGAAACTACTCCAAATTCCAAAGCAAAGTAAAGAGATTAGACAAGAGAAAATGGCATTACTGTATAGGCATCATTGGATAGTGTATTAAGGTAAATATTAAAGAGAATGTGCTCCTTAGGGTTAAAATAATTTGGGTTTTATTTAATAAAAAAATTGAATAAATAGAAAAAAAAAATTGTATAAAGCTGATTATATAACTTATAAAGCCGATAAAAATTATATTATATTATATATAATAAAAGTTGGGTTTAGACGACGTGGTTATGCTATGTGATTTCACAAAATTACAGAAATTTTAATAAATTTCAGAAATTTTAATAAATTTTTGAAAAATAAATATTTTTTTTATGTTCTTACCTTTTTCTCTTATAATTTCTAAGTTGATAAAAATTTTAATTTGAAATCACTTCTTTAGATAAAGTTTGAAAGACACAAAAACTCAATAATTTAATATCAACCTAACTTCTTCTCATCCATTAAGAAAAAAAAATATATTCTTAAGCTTCACACTTTCATAAATTTTTATAGATGTATAAATAAATAACACAATTTGATAAATAAATAAAAAATAAAAATAAAAATAAAACACACACACACACACACACACACACACACACACACACACACACACACACACACACACACACACACACACACACACACACACACACACACACACACACACACACACACACACACACACACACACACACACACACAGAGTAATACATACAAGTTGGACTTAAAGAAACACAAATTAAATGGAAGATATTTGACCAAAAAAAAGCACCTATTAAATTTAAGATTTTATTCTCAATAGTTAACAAACCCATCAAGGGTTTGCTAAAATAAGAAAGAAAAACAACCAAAGTGATACTAACTTCTTTATGCACCCAATCCAAATCAGAAAAAAAACTACTTCTGCTCATCAGGAACTGCCTTAACCAAATCTATGCATAGAAATTAACATTATAAAACAACAATAGAAATTACTTATGAAACCACAAATGATATTTGATATTTACAAATCATAGTAATAAAAGTAACATGTTATAGGGTGCCTCAATAAAGTAAAAGTGAATTCAAAGTTAGTGAAAAGCAGAGAGGTTAAAAAAAGACATGTGAACAAAGAGAGATTCTTCTGTGTGAAAGGTTCAAAGGATTTCTTCAAGAACCAAGAAGAAGAAGATGAAGAATTAACAATCAGAGGAATATAAACCATATTGTGCCACTTAGCAAACAACAGATCAAGGAAGAGTAAAAATCAAACCTGAAAATTAAATTAAAATGATTAAGTAAAAGAAAAAGTATCTAACCATTCTTCAAGACTCGACGAAGGTCATTTAGGTGTAGCATTTGATCTTTCTAGGGTTTTCTAGTGACTTCAATCGATAAATAGGAAAATGATTAAAAATCAAAATCACGATTTGAATACCAAACACATAACTCAAGGAGGCAAAGCCATGAAGGTTTGAGAGAGGTGGCTAGAGGGAAGAACCCGTTAATTAGAGATCTCTCTCAAGCGCTCAACAAAAGAAGAACCCGTATGTTTTGTTTTTTGGGTTTTATAGAAAACCTAGATGACTGGTAGTAGGTATCTTATTAAAATTAAATAAACAGACCAGATTAAAACAAGTAAAATTTATAACTAAGATTTAAGTGGGTACCGTACCCTTAAAAAAATATGGGATACCGTAGAACGACCCAGTGATTATATGTAGGTCTCTCACAATATGTGGGTTCTATATGTATATATACCCTCTATATGTGTATATACCCGCCATATGTAAAACACCTTGTCTTTGGCTTTAATGATTGTCAGTATTAGAATCTTTGCCAAATTACCTAACCAGGAAGATCCCTAGCTGCATAGACAAAGACAATGTTGCCTAAATGGTCACTGTATTCTCAGCACGTCTAAAACTCTAGTGTCAATATTGATAGGCCAAAAACGGATTGACCCCTTGTGATTGAAATTAATTAATTAATTAGTCAAGTTATTAATTAATCAATTTATCATGCAAAGCGCGAGGTAGCACAAACAAATCACCAAACAACTAAATATGCAGTGGAAAATAAATGACACGGTGATTTGTTGACTAATGGGGAAAACCTACACGGCAAAAACCCCACCGGGTGATTTTCAGGTCACCACTCCCAAAACTCCACTATTATCACAACAAGCGGTTACAAATAAAGGAATCCCAAGTACCTTACCAACCTACAGTTGAACCCTTACCCTAATACCCAATTGGACTTGTTCTGTAGTAACAGTTCCCCTTTCGATGCACGGCTTCCAAGTACGTGACTAACCAATTGCGCGGATCCCAGTACGCGACTTCAATCACCAACTAAGAAGGTTGTTGGCTGCAAAGTTCTTCAGTTCATCCACACGATGAAGATCAAGAAGATGCTTGGTTAAAAACCCTATGGTGCACATACACAGCAACTTCTTCAAAAGAAAGAGATGAACTAGGGCAAGAACTTCGTCTCCGATCACAATTTGCTTGAACAGAGTTTGCTCAATGCTTGTGCAACTTGTGAACTGTTTGATGGCCCTTAAAACAATCCTTTTATATGTCTAGGGTTAGGAGAAAAGAAAGCCCAAAGACACATTCACGGATCCCAAGAAAATCAGATCAGAATTCTGAAATTCTTAAACCTCGACAGATAGGAGGTGTCGAGCAGGTGTCGAGCACACGGGCTGAAACAGCTTTCTTAAGCTTGATAGATGCAGCTGTCGAGCCCGCTGTCGAGTTTTAATGAATTTGCACTTCTCAACTTGTTTCTTGGACAGACTTGATGACTTCAACACTTGATCTTGAAACCTTGTTTCTTGAAGTATTAAAAACATCCTAGATCTACCCAATTACAAGTAAAGTGCGTTTTGTCAAAGGATAAGCCAATCACATAAAATCATGACATATGTTTTTAACATATGAAACACATATGTCCTAACAAATATTCAACAAGAAAATTTGCTCTTTTATGTTTTTAAGGCAAAGAAATAAAGACTTGAAACATATGCCTCACATGGCACTGCAAATATTCATGCATTAATGCAAGATGTATTAAGGAAAAAAAATGCAGAAACGGTAATCAATTTCTTGTCAAATAGAACTATGTACTACAAGTCTACAACATCTACAGAAAAGCAGTAATAGAAAGAAGAAGAATTTTAAAGAGCTGCTTTATAGGTCTTCCCATAACACATAGATCTCAATACATGGAAGTGATTTTAGGCATCATGTATCCAACGATTCTATGGTATAAGTTGGAAGTGGAAATCCTTATTTGAGAGAAAAGGTGTCTCATACATCAAATATATGCATTTTCTTTCTCATAGCACGGGTGTTCTACATGCATACTCATACACAGATACACCTTTTTACAAGCACGAAAATTAAATTATAGACCCTAAAGGGTGAGTTGGAATTGGCCTTTACTTTAGGAATCTCCAATGTGGAAATAGAACTGGACTCTAGGTTGCTGCATACCTTGTTCTCATGGCACACAGGTCTCTCATGGCGAATGTCTCTCTTGTTACCCCAAGTGATGTGCTCTACTTTCTACTTTTGAACCCCTCCAGATTGGTTTGTGCTTTGTTTAATATATGCCAAATATAACTGGTTATTAACCCACAAGATAAAAAGAAGGGAAAAAGAGCTTTCTCTGCACCATAATAAGCCTCTCCCCTGGCTGCCCCCTAACCCTATCTACATTGCCACAGTTTAATTTGCTAAAAACTGTCATAGAATCACCAAATATAGGCTTTAGGTTTCAGAGATTTGGAGACTCATTCCCGGAATCCAAGCTTGGCTATTATATCTAAAATTAGTATTTCTTTTTTTCTTTTTTTAATATATTCTAAGGCCTTGAAGAATGGGAGCATAGAACAAATTCTCCATACTCTGGGACAATTCAACAAGAAAAGAGTTTCACATGCTTGTTGACTTGACAAAGCTACCACATTACACTATTTTGTGACAAACTTGATATCGTCATTACTAAGTAAATCACCAAGACAAAAACAATGCCTTCAAAATTACTCAGTCATTTTCAACGCACAAAAGATTCTCTTGTGGCATATCTTTCACCTTTAAAACTAGTAAGATAACGGCGCAAATATAGCTTTCCTTACATTAACCTGTTACCTATATGGTTTTCACTGACTGTTTTATTGACATAACAATTTAACAAGATACTATGTAATTCTTCAGATTTTTCCAAAAAAATAAATCGATCTGAGCCTCCTCCAATATGATGAAGAGCACAAAATTGGATCCTAGTGCATTTTTTCCCCTAAAATAAAAGGACGTTAAAAATCCACCTAAATCCAAAAACAGACAAACACAAATATATATAGACCCCATTTCTCAAAGTTAAATAAATACCATTCTTTAACTAAATACAAGACGGAATTAAAATATTTGTTAAATAATTGTGTTCTTACCAGAACAATATGGGGATATACAATTTCTAAGTTCTAATATTTAATATGGTATTCATAGTTTGATCATATAAGTTTGCATATTATATAATATGTTCCACATTATTAGTATGCATGTACTTGATGAGATGATGTCAACCATACAACCATAAGAGTTGTCTCAACAGCCACTACACTTGCAAATGATATGTCTGTCAATGAAACAATTAGCATAGTACTCATGCTGTCATGCATCCACAAAAGATACATAAGACCAAACATTGAATGAATGAACTATATATAAACCCAACTATCAGAGACTGCATTTGATTTCCAAAAGACGGAGTGGTGAATGTCACTAAAGGTCATTCCATGCTGCAAATTGCAGTCTCGTACCATAACAAAAAGTTGTAGATACTGGCTAGGTAGAAGGTCCTGGTAGTGAGCAAAATAAGTCTTTCAAGTTCAAAGTACAGTAAAATAACAAGTTGTACTTTAAGATGTTCCAAAAAGTAGGAATTGAAGACTTATGAGTGGCTCTTTCTGAGAATCAAAGCTCAAGAAAGGCTCAATAGATAATGAATTTACAATTTTTTGACCCCCTGGGGAACTCCACCAACTGTTTCTCGAAGTCCCGTGCAAAATGGTTATCGGAAGATATAACTATCTTGTCCAAGGCCACTGCATTCTTGAGCAAATTTTTTATTGCAGGCAGTTGGTTCTGCACTTCAGCATAACAATAGACTTTAATGCACCTGAGGTGTGATAAGAAACATGGAGGCACTGGGTCCAGTATACCATCAGCATTTTTGCAATTTACAGACAGATCGATCCCCTGAATTTTCATCATAAATCAAATGTTTTAACCATCACAGAACACCATCAAAACAATATGGAAGAGTAGCACAACAGTAAACATTGTATTGCATGTGAAGCTACCTCAGGAAATTCAAGAGTATTCAGACAAGGAAATTTTTCCAGTATCTTTGATAGTGCCACTCTATCAAGATATGTTGGACCGTCGTCAAATTCCAAATGCATCACATTATTGAACATAGGAACATGGGGAAGGAGTTCTGCAGCAGAGTTTAGAACCTAAGAAAGGGGTAATGAAATGCATCATGATTAAAAGAGATTTCGGTGGCAAAGAGCATACAAGAAAAACAAATGCAAGCATGACTGTACAATGGTGGAGCTAGGATTATGATCAGGAGATAAGCAATGCATGAAATAACTTAGATTCAAGTATTAACAAGGAAAAAAAATTAAAAAGAGGGGCGTGGGGATGGCAAATGAAAGAAAGAAAAAGTAATGCACTTAGAATATCTGCTCAATGACAAAGCCCAGAGTAGAATATAGACAATCCTCTATAATGACATACCTATTTAAAATTCTTTGTCATATTACTCAAAAAGATATTTTCAAAAAAAAAAAAAAAAAGGAATAAGAATTGAATCAATAGTATAAATGACTTGGCAAAAAAAAAAAAAAAAGAAAAAAAAGAAAAGAGAATCAATAGTATAAATCCTTCTTTGATCTCTTTTATTATATCAGGTGTTAAGAAAATACAGCATTTTTTTATAGATAAGACTACACTTAAACAAGTTTTAACCACTGATTTTGGTAGTATCATCACAAAACTGAAATTTTTAACTTTCAAATAATCTGCTTGACAATAAAATGGTTATATTACCAAATGGAAAACATTTTTGAAACAAAAATTAAGTAGGAACCATAAAATGGACAGTCAAACTTAGGTGAAGTGGCATCAACATTAAAAAATGACTGCTAAGTAAAGCCTTTCATTTCATAATGTTTCCTCAGTCACATGTGATTGGTATGATGCTAAAGCCTCTACGTAGACATTAGCCTCATCGTTTAATTTTATAACTTGTTCAAGGCATTTTCAGAGTGAAAGAAGTCATTTTGCTGTTCTGTTGATAAATCACATTAGACGTTGAATATATAATTTTATAAAGAGAGAGGAAAACATACCTCAACAGCACCACTAGAAAGCTTAAGTTTTTTAACGGTAGAGAGCCCACTAAGAAGCCTATACATGCGATAGGCAACTTCTCTTGCTGTCTTAACAGGGCTACAAGCATTAATCACTACCCTTTCTAGTGAACATGAGTTATATAAGCAATAGTCATTGCAGACTGGACCACAGTAAGTAAATGTTTTGAGGTCAGGTCCAAAAATCATGACCTGGCAACCATCCTCATCATTCGAATTTTGCTCATCATCTATTATGACCAGGGAATGAAGCTTGGGAGAAGAAATACTCACAGCTGTGAGATTCACCCAGCTACAGTACTCTAAAAACATTTCCTCAAGGACTGGCAGTCCAGAAAAAAGCTTCTGGGTTGTGTAGTCATCCGAAAATGTAACATTTCCAACAGTCAAGATCTTGAGATTTGTGAAATAAATTGTAGGAGGAATTTTGAGTACACAGGGCATATCAAATTGTAACTTTGTCAGTGTCACACAAGTAAACAAGCAACGAGGCAATGAAAATTGTTCTTCAGATATGTTGAGGTCGAAAACCAACTCTTGAACATTATGCCTTATTGCAGAAGAGATCCATGCTTTTATACGAGATGCATCGCTATCATGTAGCACATCACAATAGAGGGTGAATTGTTTGATATCAGAGGAGTCATGAAGAAGAAGCACTCTCTCCACAAAATTCATGAAAAGTTTTCTCTTAGCCTTTGATCCTATTTTAAAACCAAGATTTGGAATGGAAGTCCACAGGTATTCCCACCTCTTACAAAGTATGCTTGTTCTAACAGCATCATTTGTTGGAAGTAAGGAAATGATGTATCGAAGAATCTCTTCAGGTAAATTCTCTAAACATTTGGTGTTCCCATCAACAATGCCTTGTTCTTCATTCAGCTTATGTTTTTTTGAACTTTGATTGAGACCACTTTCATCCATTTTCAAATGGTTAGTTGGTTACCTAATATAAAAAAAAAAATATAAAATAAAATAATACTTTGTTAGCTATAGAAATATGTAAAAAATTACACGGTAGAAAAATTTGTAGAAACAAAGATACAAATATTCAGCTAACAACATGAGTTATTCCAATATTTTCAAAATTTCATAATCTTGACCAGATTGATTGATCCATATATAAAAACACTCCCATTATGCAATTATTATTATTATTATTATTTTGAGTGGATATTATTTACATTCAGCTAAAAACCTAAAATGCACTTTACACCCTCTAAGTTTAGCATCACTTTTAAATCAGGCTCCTCGCCTTTCAAATCTTGCAATTTACACACTACTATTACAAATATGTCAATTTTCTATCCAAAACAACGTCGTTTTTTGGGTCAATTAACGGGAAGGGTATGAATTGCAAGTTTTCAAAGTCGAAGTCCTATTTTTAGAATTGACTATTACATTTCTACCACTACCAAAATTGAGAAAGTAACTACAAATTCAGAATTGTGCACTTTTATTCCACAGATAAAAGGCCATCAACTTGAGTGATTCTTTGTTTTTTTTTTTTTTTTCCCAGTTTCTGATTATTAGTTTATTATATCTACAAAGATATATAATATCATGCACATGCTCACACATTTAAGTGTTGCAAACTTAAAACACACCTAAAAGATTGTATGTAAATTATTAATTAATTTGAAAAAAAAAATTAAACTTTTGATTTAGGGAAAATCTAGCATCTAATTAAATATAATTTGATTTTTTTTTTTTTTACCAGACAAGATAATTATTATAACCATTATCAACAAAACAAAAGCACATAAATAGAATCCTCAAAGAACAATGTTTAAGGAAGATAAAAAAACAGTACTGCTTTTTCATCAATAAAAAAGGAAGAGAAAAGATATGACTAGGTAAGGTAATTACCGTTTATGCCATTGGCAGGAACGAAACGACAGCGTTGTGGTATGGGAATTTGTTTTTTTCAGATGGAGAGGATGAAAAGGTATCTCCTTCACATAAATATAGGCTTGTTTTTTATGGCGGGAAATCGTGAGAATAATTCCCTCCAAAGATGGAGAAATGATTTGGTGAGCCTGGGCCCATTACTATGGGCTGATTATTTAGATGTGTGAAGCCCATGTACTAGAAAAATCACTTTTTTTTTTTTTTTTTTTTTTTTAGAGTTTTATCTTGTGACGTCCACTTCTGAAGACAGTTCTTTATTATAAGACCAAGATACCAATCAATTTTTGGTGTAGACAAGGATTGAATGGTGAATGGTGAAGAAAAAATGGTAGGTTAATATGAAAGTGACAGAAAGCTAGTCATAGTCTGACACATAAAATAGTTCTAGCAATTTATGTGGTACTAGAACTATTCCATATATTATTCAACAAGACTATATTTTTTCTTGTCATTGAACATGTGATGTCAGTTCTTTAATGGTTACTTGGTCTATTGAGGGATAAAGATAAGCTTGCGAGAAGCATTGTGAACCCCTTTATCGACTGACTCTTATAATTAACAAGTGCCAATATTTTGTAGCTTTGAAAGTGCCAGAACATGAATTGTATATATAGTCAAAAAGTTATAAAAGAAAATAAATGAATTAAAAAAAAAAAAAACTTTTCTGCTTTTGTAAGACATTTGTCACGGTAAAATTTGTAGATGACTATTTTGTAAGAAAGGATATGTATAGTCGTTTTAGATTTCTATTCTTTTGTATTCATGCATCTTTGTTTTGTATATAAGGAGATGCATTTCATTTGTATATCTCAACAAATAATAGAACTTCATATTTTCATAGTTTTCAATTTGTGTCTGTAAGACTGTAACTTGTCTTGTTTTGATTCCACGAAAATCATAATTATTATATAGTGGTTATGGTGGTGAAGGCTGCGATCAGGGGCGGAGCTGCACTTAGCAATGGGGGGCCATGGCCCCCCCAAATTTTTTTAAAAACTTCATAATGTATGTATATTTTGCAATTGTTTAAAATATTAGACCTTAAAATCAATATTTGGCCCCTCCAAAAAATAAGAGCTGGCCCCTGCAAAAAAGAACTGAACAACTAATTGTTGGGTATCAAAAAAATAGTTGTTAAGAACAGCAAACTATCCACCTTGTAACATAAATAGTTGTTACTTTCAAATTTTTAGTTTTTTCCTCTCTTAATTGGTAAGTTTTGTTTGTTGAGTTCAGATAGTAAGTTTTTAATAAAATAAATTTCTCTTAGAGTTATTTTATTTGAGACTAAGTCTTTTTGTTGTTTTTGTTAAGTTTCAAATTGTTTGTCAATACTTAATTAGTTAGTCACAAAGCATCAAATGAAAAAAAAAAACTACACTGAGGATATGTAATGTTAGAGAGTGACACTACTTAAAAAGCAATTTCCTCTTGGACACACACACAATTTTTATATTTAATTTTCAATTTGGGACTGAGTCTTTTATTGTTATTGTTGCTGTTAAGTTTCCAATTGTTTTTCAATGCTTGATCTAGACCAAACATGTTGAATGAAAAAAAAGTAGAGGGTAATTTAATGTTAGGGGGTAAAAATGTAGCTGTGTAAATGTATGTATGAATATGTAATTCGGCCCCCCCAAACTAAAAATCCTGGCTACGCCCTTGGCTACGATGATGGCATGTCAAAAATGGTGCAGCGACAAAGGTGATAATGATGGTGGTAGGGCAACAAAGTAGTGGCAGTTTTAGGAATTTTTTTTAGGGTGGTCACTAAGAAATTTAAATTGTACAAAATCTTATATAAAAACAACTTGAATATATCAATGTCACAAAAAAAAAAAAAAAACACGCAAATACATGAAATATTACAATTTTTTTGTACTAACTAAGAGAAGAAAAAAAATAAACTAATAAGAGATAAAGTGGAAATTGAAAATGCTAATATGAGAATAATAAAGTGATCATAACAATTTCATAACAAATTTTATGCAGCAAGCTATTATTGGTGGATAAAACATGTCAATATTGAGCCCAAATTAAAACTAATAACAGCTTACCACATAAGTTTTATTGTGAAAATATTGTAGATGTAACATTATTCTTATTTTTGTTAAACTCAAATTCTTGTGATTTTCAAGTTAGAGTATTTAATATTTTTATTAGGGTGGTCAAAATAGATTAATTTAGTATATAATTTTTTTTTTGTAAGTATATATATACGTTTGGTTTTTCAAGTCAGAATGGTCACAGAACATATTAGTTTAAACTAATTATTTTTTATTTTTTGCTAAGTATAAAAAAATAAAAAATTGGCAAGTGAGGGTGGGACCCTCACATACAAGTGGAGCCGCCACTGCAACAAAGGAGAGTGACCATGGTCGTAGTGACAGTAGTGATGATGCTGGCGATTGTTGGGTTACGTGGAGCCTAATTATGTTTGATCTGAACTATGATCCAGCCTGATATAAAAAGTGTTACTATTTTTAATGGAAAATTTTTTGAGGCTTAGTTCATGGTATCAGCCCAAGGTGGAGTGCTCATGGAAAAATTTGATATAAATATAGTGGTTTTAGATTAGGGTTTAGTGTGTTGTCTGGAGAGAGAAAAATTGTGCCACTGCATCTTGTATTTTTCCCTGAAAGTAATGAATCACTACAATTCTATCAACGTAGGCAAATTGCTAAACCATATAAATATTGTCTTGTATAATTATTTTCTTTAACGCATATTTTTTTTTCTCTATTTTTGCATCTTACAGATTTAGAAATTTCATGTATATTCCCTACCGTGATAATATTGGCATCACAAAGGAATAGAAGGAGTTGGGACACACGAATTACAAAATATGTTTTCTACTATTTTTAAAAAATGGAAAATGATTTTCACCACTGTGGGCTTGTTTTTTGTTTGACCACAAAAACGTTTTCAATTTATTTTTGATTTTGGTTGTACTCACTGAAAAACACAGGCAACTTTTCTAGAAAATCATTTTCCACAAAAACAAAAAGAAAATTAGATCGATCTCAAGGTCCACATTTAGCCACATTGATACCTTTTCTTTCTTTTGCTAAAGCATTATGAGATAAAAATGCAAACAAAGGAAAACAAAATTGAAGGCAAATCAATAATGCATAGCCTATTACGCACCTTTGGCGTGATGTTCACTCCACAAAAGATAGAAATGATAGTAGAGGTATTTCAAATTAGCACATAATAGATAACTTCAACCCCTTGCTCTTTGTACTAAGTAGGGGAAAAAAAAGTTTTGGTAGCAATATAATGGCCAAAAGCCTTGAGACATTCAAGTTCTACCAACCTTCAGCTTGTTTAAATCAAGACTCCTGTTATATGCCATAGAATGCAGAAATCTTAGGTTGATGTAGCATTGATATATGGACAGCAAAAGAGAATCGAGTTGAAGCAGTACTTCTAGGTTTAAATCTCTCAAAAATAGCCCTTTCAGGTTCCACAGAATAAGCCTGCTGGAAGAGAAATAACTAGCACAAATGATCATCACATGACAGCAAGTTACATAGTTAGGTACTTAGGTAGAAGGTTTAAGGAAAGGAACAAAGGAAATGTAGTCTTTAAAGTTCAAATTATAATGAAATAACTAGCCATACATTTACATGTTCCAAGAAATAAGTATTAAAGGCTTTTCTGAATGTAAAAGCTCAAAAAAAGCTCATTTTAAAAACAAATTCACAATTTTTTGACCCTCTCGGAAGCTTCAAAAACTGCTGACAAATGTTGCCCCACTTCTCCAAGTCCCCTGCAAAATTCTTTGAAAAAGATATAAGTATCCTGAACAAGGCCACTGCATTCTTGAGCAAAATCTTTACTGCAGATAGCTTCTTTTCTTCTCCATTATAATAACCAACTTTAATGCACTTTAGCTGTGACAAAAAACATGGAGGCACTGGGTCCAGTATGCTATCAACTTTTTCACAATCTGTGGACAGACTGACCCCCTAATTTATCATTGCACATTAAAAGTTTTAATCATCAAGGCAAAAGGCAACAATAATATGGAACAGATACAAGATAGTAATCATGGCAGTGCTGGTGAAGTTACCTCACTAAATTCCAGAATCTTAAGATTGGGAGATTCTTGCAATATCTTCAACAGTGCTATGGAGTCGAGATTTATTGACCCGTCAATGAAATCCAAATCCAGCAGGTTATTGAACATAGGCATATGAGGCAGGAGTTCTGCAGCATATCTTAGAGCCTAAGAAATAGTATAAAGCAATGCATCAAAATTAAGAGACTTTCTGGAACATAGCCAAAAAAAAAAGAGGGAGAGAAATGAAAAATGCATTTATGAAAGGATGCAAATATGGTAGTGAAGTGCGACTCAAGGTTGTAAGATAAGCAACAACTAAGAATTAAATAAAAACTTAAGTAATTTCCAATTAATCATTTAAGTGATCACATGTAATTCATCTGGGAGTTATTTGGATTGTAACTTGTAAGAAAAAGTTAAAAGTCTTGAATATGATGAAATTGCTTATCAATTGTTCATGAAATGATTTCAAATGTAGGTAGCTGAATCCACATGTAATTCATTGGTCAGGAATCAAGACTCTTTCTCTGCCATAATATTTCCTCCCCCCACAAGAATATTCTTCAAACATAAGTTACATTCTCTAGTTTCTCCATTAAATGATAACATATTTATGCAAGCAATTGAAAAGGAGGGATTATGATAAGAACCTGAGATGATCTAACTGAATTCGAGGACAATTAACCTCCAAGAACAATAGAGAGAGAGAGAGATAGAAAGGAATAGAAGAACAGGGACTCAAGGAACAATGGACTGAGCTAATTCATTCATAGTCCTCACAATACAATTCAATCTCTGTTTTATACTCCCTTTCATGTAACTAACTAATTCCCTAATCTAGCATTACAACGCACTAATCATTGATTAATCAGTAAATGGCATAACTAACTTCTAACCACCCACAACGGCTTCCTTGTAACTACCTAACTGAATAACTGCCTCTTGAGGTCCCACATCAGCAGCCTTGACTTGCCCCTCTCAGTAGTAACCCACGCACCATGCCTCAGCAAATCACGCACCACTCTGCAGCAATTCTCACACTACCAGTGCACCTAACGTGCCCCCCACATATCAGCATTGTATCAGATTAATTTCCACCATTATGTCGACACTATAAATTTAAAAATGAAATTATGAAGAGAGAAGCAAGCATACCTCAACAGCAAAGCTTGTAAGCATTATCTCTTTTGCATTAGAGAACCCTATTAGAAGGTTATACATGTGGTTAGCAACTAGTCTTGGTCTTGGTCTTGTTCTAGAGCCACAAACATTAATGTATGCCTCTACAAGTAAGGCTGACTTATGTAAAGAATATTCATTGAAGAGTTCACCAGTGTAGTAAAAACTTTCGAGACTAACTCCCAAAATCATGACCTGACAACCATCCAAATCACTCCGCCTTTTCTTATAAGGGTCTTGTATCATCAAGGAAGAAAGCTTGGGAGCACAAATACTCACAACCTTGAGATTCATCCAGTGGCAATCATCTAAACACAACTCCTCAAGGACTGGAAAACCAGAAAATTGTTGTATATATAGGTATATACAAGGATAGGTTGTAATAATGATGGTTGAGTTTGGAGAATATGGTTTCATAAAGTGAAAATTCAAGTTCTGGAATTTTCTAAGTGAAAATTTGAAAATCTAAATTTTCTGGAATTTTCTGCAGAATTTTTTGGTGACCATTCAGAAAGGTTGAAGAGGTTTCAATCTTTGTTAACCGTTTTATGAAAAAATAACTAACTCTCCACGCATGCCTTTTCATGAAACATAACGACGTTTCAATCTCTGTTAACCATTTTATGAAAAATAATTAACTTTCGATATGTGCCTTTTCATGAAACATACGTGCCTTTTCATGAATAGAGGCTTATGTTCACTTGAAAAATAACTAATTCTCCATACGTGCCTTTTCATGAAATATAACCCAATGGGTATAAATAGAGGCTTATGTTCACAAGGTAAAACACAAGAAACATAAGAAATCCTATGGTCATTCTCCAAAATTGCTATCTGTAGAACCCAACATCTTGGTTGTATCCTAGAGACAAATTTGCGATAACCCTTTAGCAACAAAAGTGTGGGGGGGCAAATATTGTCTAAGGAAAACGATATAATGCCTCCAAATTATCTATTTTCTGTTTGTCTTTTATGTTAATCTTGTTTTTCCATTATTACTTTGTGTAATATCTCCAACAAAAATAGCTGTTGGGTTGAGTGCTCATCAAAAAAGCTAACACCCCTAAGAATTAAGATTTTAAGCTTTGAGAAACAAATTGTAGGAGGAAGTTTAAGGATACAAGGCATAGTAAGATCTAAGTTTGTTAGTGTCACACAAGTAAACAAGCAATGAGGCAACGAAAATGGTTCTTGAAAGTTGGAAAGGCGAATATGCAACTCTTGAACATTATGCTTTACTGCAGTAGAGATCCATACATTAACACGAGATGCATCATGTTGCACTAGAAAATAGAGAGCGAACTTTTTTATATCAGAGACATGAAGAAGAAGCACTCTTTCCACAAAATTCAAGAAAAGTGTTCTATCATAATGCAACCTTTGTTGAAAGTCAAGATTGGGAATGCATGTCCATAGATTTTCCCACCTTTTAGAAAGAATGCTTGTTCTTATAGCATCTATTGTTGGAAGTAAGGAAAGTATGTGTCGAAGAATCTCCTCAGGTAAATTGTCTAAGTTTTTTCTGTCCTCATCAATATCTTGTTCTTTATTTAACTTCAGCCTTTTGGGTTCTTGAATAAGGGCACTTTCATCCATTTGCAGATGGTTTGCTAGATACCTAATATTAAGAATACTGTTGTGAACTAGAAAAATAAAAAGATAACTTAGTCGATTCGAGGTGACTAACCTCTTGAACTTGAGAGGGATAATAGAATTTTTGGTTTAATTTCTGCTTGATTCATTCATAATTCCTACTTACATAAATACTAGTGAGGAGATAATCCTCATCACAACAAATTCCTAAAATATAGGATCCAACTCCTATTTGAAATGAAATACAAATACTAATCCTAATCTATTGCAGAAATTCTCATCCTAATCTATTGCAGAACCTTATTTGAAATCAAGAGCTTTATTTCAATTCAACTAAAAAACCAACATCCTTATCTTCTTAGATTGTTATTCACTTGCAATGCAATCTCCTTTTGGTGTTGTCTGAACCATAACAAATACTTTGTCAGCTACAGCAATATCTATCAAATGTTGTTATAGAAAACTTAGTAAAAAAAGAGTGAGGTACAAACATTTAGCTAAAAACATAAGCTATTCCAAAATTTTCAACATTTCAAATCTTGTCTAGATTGACTAGTCCCTACACAAAAACACTCCCATGAGTCCCATTATATATTCATATATTTGGATGGATCTTATTTGCATTTCTGGTCTTTTTTATACATCTTAAGTGGGGGAGGGGGATTTGAACCTTGAACGCCGTGGTTGGAAATACCTGGAAGTTTCAGTTGACCTAAAGGTCATAAATAGATCTTATATGCATTTCTAACACCACCAAAATTGAGAAAGTAACAGGAAATTTTCTTTTTATTTGGATGGATCTTAGGTTTTTTTTTTTTTTTAGCAATCAAAATTTTCTATGCATAGTTACATCTACAATAACAATAACAACCAGACCTTACTCCCAAAACTTTTAACTATTGGTCCTCCACAAATTAATTAGGATCGACCCCATGTATTCGTAGAGGACACCCCAAGTTGTATTTGTAGTAGATTCGTCCATAATAAAGTGACTAAATTTTATGTTAGTAGATTAAACTACAACAACCCTCCTTATTTTGAACTTGACTAGTTGTGAACAGAATATATAAAACTAAGCAAAGGGGGAGTTTTATTATGCAGGATTACATCTATAAGATAATATATTATAGTGTGCATGCTTACATATTTATATGTAGCATACTTAAAACACAACCAAAATTTGTATCAATTAATCTGACAAAACTATACTATTCTTTTTAAGGAAAATCTAGCCCCTATGATTTTTTTTATTCAGCCAGGGTAAGTCGGGAACATCATGGGCCCGTAATGCCTCCCTTCATTTGCTTGCCCCCTTCCAACTCAAAATGCTGAATGCCTATTAAATTATCTTAGTTCTAAAAGCTAATTGCCAGAAGCTCACCCTTCGGGTGATCCATGATTTGGTAATGGAGAAGGGTGTAAGCTTGGAGCCCACCATGTCTTCAAGAACACTTCTCTGGATTTTGGAGATGGTTACTAGGAGGAGTCTCTAGCATTCATCCTTCCGTTGGATTGAGTGAGACAGAAAGACGACTAAGCCTTCTCGCTCTACTGGAAACTATCATGATGTGAACCCCGTCAAGAATAACGAGACCCAACAACGAAAGGGAACCCAAGATCATTCTATGGACAGATTCAAATGGGAGACCTCGACCCGTTGTTTATGACAAACAAGAACCTCGGTATAAGGAAGACGCCATAAACGGTGGTGGAAACTCCGTTTGATAAGTCGAGTTGAACGCCACGGGAATTCCCGATAAGTTCGAGTAGTTCTTTAAAGAACCAAAGAGAATAAACCTCACAAGTTTTATCAATAATATCTCTAAAAAACGTTTACAGACTTAGATGACTATTTAAGGGCTCCTTAAAACTTGACAGACAAGAAAATATATTCTAAAATAACTCCTAATTGATATCTAACCATATTAGGAATAAAGTTTGACCTAAAAAGCATTAAATGCACCTAAAAACAAGGAAATAAATCACCTAAACCTAGAATAACGTTTTTTACATAGACCCAAAATATTTCATGCCAATTCTTAGCCTTGACCAGATCCTTCTAGAACTTGAATCAAGGTGATGATTTTTTGTTGCCCACGTAGATCATGCTCAATGGGCCTCCACGAATTTGCTTGAGCCCATAACTCTTGGATGAGTTCGTTGAGTACATCCTTGAACTTCTTTGCTTGTGCTCTTGTAACCGGCCCAATTGGTACTTGAACGAGATCCTTCGAAGTGGTGCCTTGATCTCCATCATTCCCCTCCTCTTGAAAAGGATTTGCCCTCAAATCATCACCTACATCAAAAGGACTCAAATCAGTAACATTAAAAGTGGCACTTACATCGTACTTACCAGGTAAATCTAGCTTGTAAGCATTGTCATTGATACGCTCGAGGACTTGGAAAGGACCATCTCCTCTTGGGAGCAATTTGGAACATCTTTTCGCCGGGAATCTTTCTTTTCTCATATGCAGCCAAACCCAATCTCCGGGTTCAAAAACCAGTTTGCGACGTCCCTTGTTGGCTTGTGTGGCATATTGCTCCGTTCTTCGCTCAATGTTGAGTCTTACTTTCTCATGAATCTGCTTCACATAGTCAGCTTTCTTTTTGCCATCTAAATTAACGTGCTCCGTCAAAGGTAAAGGAGATAAATCCAATGGAGTTAAAGGATTAAACCCATAGACAATTTCAAATGGCGAAAATTTGGTAGCAGAATGAACAGCTCTATTATATGCAAACTCAACATGTGGTAAACATTCTTCCCATGTTTTGATGTTCTTTCTAATGATTGCCCTCAATAGAGTAGACAAAGTCCTATTTACTATTTCAGTTTGACCATTAGTTTGTGGATGACAAGTAGTGGAAAACAATAGCTTAGTACCTAGCTTACACCACAAAGTCTTCCAAAAATAGCTCAAGAACTTAGCATCTCTATCTGAAACAATTGTCCTAGGCATGCCATGTAATCTCACAATCTCTCTAAAGAACAAATCAGCAACATGTGAAGCGTCATCCGTTTTGTGACATGGAATAAAATGTGCCATTTTAGAAAATCTATCCACGACCACAAAAATTGAATCTCTTCCACGTTTAGTCCTAGGCAATCCTAACGCAAAATCCATTGAAATATCAATCCAAGGCTCACTAGGAATTGGTAAAGGAGTATACAAATCGTTGGGCTGCACTTTGGATTTAGCTTGCCTACATGTGACACATCTACCACAAATCCGTTCAACATCTCGTTTCATGTGAGGCCAATAGAAGTGTTCTTGCAAAATAGCTAAAGTCTTTACAACTCCAAAATGTCCCATTAATCCCCCACCATGTGATTCCTGCACTAATAACTCCATCATAGAACAATTAGGCACGCATAGCTTATTTTCTCGAAATAGGAATCCATCAAGCTTAAAGAACTTACCAGAGGCGATTTTCTCACAAGCTCGATATTCCTCACAAAATTCGTGGTCTTCAGCATATAATTCTTTAATGTGTTCAAAACCAAGCAATTTTGCATCAAGTGTGGAGAGTAAGGCATACCTGCGAGAAAGTGCATCGGCGACTACATTCTCCTTACCTTGCTTGTACCGAATGACGTATGGAAACGTCTCTATGAACTCCACCCATCGCGCATGCCTTTTGTTTAGCTTGTGTTGGCCCTTCAAGTGTTTCAAAGACTCATGATTGGTGTGAATCACGAACTCCTTAGGCCATAGGTAGTGCTGCCACGTCTCTAAAGCCCGAACCAATGCATACAACTCCTTGTCATAAGTTGGGTAGTTTAAGGCTGCCCCGCTGAGTTTCTCCCTAAAGTAAGCAATTGGTCATCCTTCTTGCATAAGAACGGCTCCTATACCAATACCTGAAGCATCACATTCAATTTCAAACGTTTTAGAAAAGTTGGGCAAAGACAACAAAGGTGCGTTAGTCAGCTTCTCTTTGATTAATTGAAATGCCTTCTCTTGTTCTTCTCCCCACCGAAATCCAACGTTCTTCTTGATCACTTCGGTAAATGGTGCGGCTAAGCTACTGAAGTCCTTCACGAACCGCCGGTAGAAACTAGCAAGTCCATGAAAACTACGAACATTACCTACACTTGTGGGACTCGGCCAATCTTGGATTGCACGTACCTTCTCTTCATCAACCTGTATACTTTGTGCACTAACAACAAATCCCAAAAATACAAGCTTATCGGTGAAAAAAGTGCACTTCTTTAAATTAGCAAACAACCTTTCTTTCCTTAGCACATCTAAAACGGATTTCAAATGTACTACATGATCGTCTATGTTTTTGCTATAAATGAGTATATCATCAAAATAGACAACAACAAATCTGCCTATAAATGCACGCAAAACATGGTTCATAAGTCTCATAAAGGTGCTCGGAGCATTAGTCAAACCAAAAGGCATAACTAACCATTCATACAAACCATATTTTGTTTCAAAGGCGGTTTTCCATTCATCTCCTTCTTTTATCCTAATTTGATGATAACCACTTTTTAAATCAATCTTAGAAAATATGCAAGAACCATGCAGCTCATCTAACATATCATCTAAGCGTGGGATAGGATGACGATACTTTACCGTTATGTTGTTGATGGCTCGGCAATCAACGCACATTCTCCACGTCCCATCCTTCTTAGGTACAAGTAAGACCGGAACTGCACATGGGCTCATGCTCTCCCTCACGTGCCCTTTCTCCAACAATTCACTTACCTGCCGTTGAAGCTCCTTTGTCTCCTTGGGATTGCTCCTATAAGCTGGTCGGTTTGGAATGGTTGCACCGGGAACAAAATCAATTTGATGTTCAATCCCTCGGTTTGGAGGTAACCTATGTGGTGTTTCCTCGGGGAAGACTTCCTCGTACTCCTGCAAAAGAGAAACAATAGAACTAGGCAAAGCAAGGTCAAGTTCGTTAGTGTTTAAAAGTACCTCTTTGTACAAAAGTACAATCATCGGCTTATTTGAAAACATTGCTCGCTTGATCTCACTCACTTTTGCATAGAAATTCTTTTGTTTTCTCTCAAGGGCCGAACTTTGATTTTCTTTTTCTCCCTCATTTTTCTCGGCCTCTCTCTGATTTTCACTCTTTTTCTTTTGCTCACTCTCTTTCTTTTGATCACTCTCCTTTTGTAATCTTACTTGATCCTCGTATACTTGCTGCGGTGTCAATGGTACAAGAGTGATTGATCGTTGATTAAGTACAAAAGAGTACTTGTTCGTAAAGCCATCATGCTTCACTTGCCTATCGAACTGCCATGGACGCCCTAGCAATAAGTGTCCTGCTTGCATCGGTACTACATCACACAACACTTCATCTTCGTATTTACCGATTCAAAATGCAACTAACACTTGCTTGTTCACCCTGATCTCACCACTATCATTTAGCCATTGCAACTTGTACGATCTAGGGTGCTTTACCATGGGCAATCCCAATTTCTCCACCATAATTGCGCTTGCAACATTAGTACAACTACCACCATCAATAATCACACTACATACCTTGTCTTTAACGTAGCACCTAGTGTGAAAGATGTTCTCCCGCTGTATTTCATCAACTCCTTTTGCTTGCAAGCTCAATGCTCTCCTCGCCACCAATGTCAATGCGCCAGGGGCTAAATACTCCTCCTCGGAAACATCCTCTAATGGCGGCATGTCGTCGGTGTCGGAATCTTCATCATTGGTCACAATTTCACCATTGGCTTGCAACACCATGACTTGCTTGTTTGGACATTGACTTGCTATGTGGCCCCTGCCTTGACATCTAAAACATTTAATATCACAATTCCTAGAGGTAGAGGCTTCGATTTTACCTTGAGGAACGTGGCTGGTGGTTGTGGACTTGGGCTCGAGTTTGGGCGTTTGTGACTTGTCCAGCGGCTTAGCATGACTCGATTTCCAAGAGGTAGAACTAGAGTTATGGCCTGCACGTGTCCCATTCCCTCTCTTGAGTTGTTGTTCCACTTTGATAGCCATATGCACCATATCTTCCAATTCCACATAATGCTGCATCTCTACCTTATCATGGATCTCCCGGTTTAAGCCAAGTAAAAATCTAGCCATTGTAGCCTCTCAATCCTTCTCTACATTAGCACGGATCATAGCAATCTCCATCTCCTTGTAGTAGTCCTCTACGCTTCGACTCCCTTGTCTAAGACCTTGTAGCTTTTTGTACAACTCTCGATAGTAGTAACTTGGAACGAATCGCTTCCTCATCACTACTTTCATCTCCTCCCATGTGTGTATTGGGTGTTCTCTATTCCGCCTCCTGTTTATCACAAGCTGATCCCACCAAGTAATAGCATATTCAGAAAATTCAATCACGGCTAATTTTACCTTCTTTGTCTCGGAGTAATTGTGGCAATCAAACACGAACTCCATCTTCTTCTCCCACTCAAGATATGCCTCAGGATCAGACTTACCTTGAAAGGACGGAATCTTCATCTTAATACCACCCAAGTTGTTACCTTCGCGATTCCTAGCTTCTCTAAATCTTCCTCCAGGTCTCCTATTGCTAACAATGGAATCCCGATCTTCTTCTTCATCAAAACCATATCCATAACGCTCTTCATCCTCCTCCCTCGGTGGAACTCTTTCCCTTCTACGCAAATTACGACCGTTTTGTGGTTGCTCCTCACGTCTATTCTCCATCTGATCTATCTGTTCGTGAACCTGCGCCATCTCCATCTTCATCACACGCCTCATCTCACTCATCATGGCCTCCAAAAACACTTTCGGATCAGCCAATTTTCTATCATCTTCGGCAATGCTCTTACCACTATCGTGAGACATGATTGCTGCAAAACAAAGGTTAGAGAAAAAAAAAAAAAAAAAAAAAAAAAAGAACCTCACGAATCACTCCCTTACGTGTTTACACTCAAGATTGTGGATCACTCTCCACTCGTGTTTCACTCAAAATAATATGGCTTTTACCCTTTGATGTTCTCACCACTCTTGTCTTTTTCCACTCGATAATTCTCTTTCAGTTCTTTTGAAACTAAACAAACAACTCAAAATTTCCAGCAACAATTCACCAAGAACTAATCAAGGAATCTCAGATTTGAACGTAAGGAATATGGAAATTTTCAGATTAGAATTAGAAGGAATATGGCAGTTTGGAATTTTGGAAGCACAGAATAGTGATTTTTTTTTTTTTTTTTGTTCGGACTCCTTTCTGTCTTCTTCTTCGAGTCTCTCTTTTTTCTTTTTCTTTTTTCTTTTTTTCTTTTTTTTTTTTTTTATGATTAGCAACTAGCTTTTGAGAATAATGAAATAAGATTTCGAAATAACTAAGAGATGTGAGACCAAACCAATAGTTTAGACATCAACCAGACAAACAAAGATTGAACAGATAGGGTAAAGGAAATTCGGCTAAGAAGAGATAAATATGTTAAAGGATAGGCAAACCTGAACTAGAAACCGTGCTCTGATACCAAATGATGTGAACCCCGTCAAGAATAACGAGACCTAACAACGAAAGGGAACCCAAGATCGTTCTATGGACAGATTCAAATGGGAGACCTCGACCCGTTGTTTATGACAAACAAGAACCTCGGTATAAGGAAGACGCTACAAACGGTGGTGGAAACTTCGTTTGATAAGTCGAGTTGAACGCCACGGGAATTCCCGATAAGTTCGAGTAGTTCTTCAAAGAACCAAAGAGAATAAACCTCACAAGTTTTATCAATAATATCTCTAAAAAACGTTTACAGACTTAGATGACTATTTAAGGGCTCCTTAAAACTTGACAGACAAGAAAATATATTCTAAAATAACTCCTAATTGATATCTAACCATATTAGGAATAAAGTTTGACCTAAAAAGCATTAAATGCACCTAAAAACAAGGAAATAAATCACCTAAACATAGAATAACGTTTTTTACATAGACCCAAAATATTTCATGCCAATTCTTAGCCTTCACTGGATCCTTCTAGAACTTGAATCAAGGTGATGATTTTTTGTTGCCCACGTAGATCATGCTCAATGGGCCTCCACGAATTTGCTTGAGCCCATAACTCTTGGATGAGTCCGTTGAGTACATCCTTGAACTTCTTTGCTCGTGCTCTTGTAACCGGCCCAATTGGTACTTGAACGAGATCCTTCGAAGCGGTGCCTTGATCTCCATCATATCCTTTATCCGAAAGTCTCGTAATCAACTAGATTTTTTTTATTTGATCAATCGGAAAGAAGAAGGCAGAGATAAACTCCCTTTATGTTTCCCTTACTTTATGCGAAGGGTGTCGTAAAACTCATCTTTTGAAAAAGTGCTTGCTACTTGTTGTGAATATGCTGCTCATCACACATATATATGAACTTTGAGTTGTGCTATTCACATATCTGGTGGGCTAATTATTTCGACGGTTATGCCCATAGATTTTTTAACATGATTATATATAGGTTGTCACTAGTTTTAAGCGTCACTTGTCCTAATAGTAACTACTCACTAGCTCAATTAGTAAAGTCTATAATAGTTGAATAAGAGATTTTGGGTTCAATCTCTCGCCTACACCAAAAACTGATTGATGTCTTGGTAAAAAAAATATCTGATTTTTTTTTCCCATTATAACTATCAAATTTGTCCAATAAAATAAAATAAAATATAACATTGGAAAGGAAGGGATTGGGGATGAGAGAGGATCATTCCCACACTTGAGCTAGGCTGACCTCCCTTTTTTTTTTTCCAATGTACTACTATTATTAAATGTCACAGATTTGTTCCCTATGTTTGATTAACTCAAAAAAAGATCCTATGATTCCCAAGAAAATCATCTACATGTCGGTGGTGAGGATAGCACTAGCAATAGCAAAGCACTATTTTAAAGCCAAAACAGTTTTCATATAAAAATTTATTTTTGAAAAATCTGTGTTTGTGTTTGGTAACGATTTTGAAAATGATTTTGAAAATGATTATGAAAATATATTATTTTGTTTTGATCCTACCAAATATCATATTAACATGTAGTGGTTGTGGTGGCGAAGGCAAGTCAGATGGCGCATCAAAGACCATGCGGTGACAAAGGAGGTGATAATGGTGGTGGTGGTGGTATGGCAACAAAGGCGACCATACCATCGATGGTAATTGCCATGGCCTACAATAATAGGAGTATTTTGTTTACCACAATCCACAAAAACGTTTTCAATTGACTTCTTTTGTTTTTGGCTCTACTCATTTAAAAATAAGGACAACTTTTCTAGGAAAACATTTTCCACCGAAACAAATAGAAAATTAGATTGATCTCAAGCCCACATTTAGCCACACTGATACCTTTTCGTTCTTTTGCTTAAGCATTATGAGATAAAAATGGTAAAAGAAAACTGAAGGCAAATCAATAATGTACAGCCCCAAAAGATAGAAATGAGGGTTTTTTTTTTTTTTTTTTTTTTTCAAAAAAAACACAAAACCACAATAAATTTATGCATGTAAGCTAATGAATCATTAACTTTTTTTTTTTTTTAGAGAGTTTCAACTTATGACGTTCGCTCCTGATGATAGCTCTTTATCATAAGACCAAGACACCAATCAGTTTTTGGTGTAGGTGGGGATTAAATCCCAGATCTTTTATACAACTATCAGAGACTTTACCAGTTGAACTAACTGAAACCCACTAATGAATCATTAACTTGCGTATATATATAATGTGCATTACAACTTATAATTGTGTCTTTAAAGCACTCATTAACATAACCCTATTTCAAATTACACAACAGATAACTTCAATCTTCAACCCCTTGCTCCTAGTACTAAGCAGGGGAAAAGAAAGTTTTGGTAGCAATATAATGGCCAAAGTTTTGAGATATTCTACAAACCATGAGCAATATAATGCCTGTTATGCGCCATAGAATGCATAAATCTTAGGTTGATGTAGCATTGATATATGTATTATATGGACAGTAAAAGCCTTGTTAAGAGAGAAATAACTAGTACAAATTACCATCACATGACAGCAAGTTACATAGTTTTTTTTTTTTTTTTTTTGAGAAACTAAGTTACATAGTTAAGTAGAAGGTTAAGGCAGGGAGCAAAGGAAATGGAGTCTTTAAAGTTCAAAGTATAATGAAATAAGTAGACATAGTATTACATTTTCCAAGAAATAGGTATTAAACGCTTTCATGAGAGTTCAAAAACAAATTCACAATTTTTTGACCATCTAGGGAGCTTCAATAACTGTTCAAAAACCTTCTCCCGCTTCTCCAAGTCCCCTGCCAAATGCTTTGAACAATATATAACTATTTTGTTCAAGACCAGCGCATTCTCGAGCAAAATCTTCATTGCAGATAGCTCCTTTTCATCTCCATGATAACAACAAACTCTAATGCAATTTAGCTGTGACAATAAACATTGAGGCACTGGGTCCAGTATGCTATCATCTTTTTCACAATCTGAGGACAGACTGAACACCTAATATATCATTGCAGATTAGATGTTTTAATCATCACGGCAAAAAGCAACAATAATATGGAACAGATATAAGATAGTAATCATGGTAGTGCTGGTGAAGTTACCTCACTAAATTCCAGAGTCTTAAGATTGGGAGATTCTTGCAATATCTTCAACAGTGCTATGGAGCCAAGATTTATTGACCTTCGCCGTAATTCCAAATTCAGCAGGTTATTGAACATAGGCATATGACGTGGGAATTCTGCAGCATATTTTAGAGCCTACCAATAGTTTAAAGAAATGCATCATAATTAAGAGACTTCGTGGAATATAGCAAAAAAGAAAGAAAGTAAATGACAAATGCATTTTTAAAAGCGTGTAAATACGATTGTGAAGTGTGATTAAAGATAATTGAATAAGAACTTAGAATTAAACAAAGATTTAAATAATTTCCAATCATTAAAAACTAATGTATGTAAGAAGTCACTTAGGCTTTGGGTCAAGTGATAAGATATATTGGATGGGGTTGGGGTACGCCATATGTTCCAGACTTTATCTAGAAAGAAGACAAAAAATTGTATTCAATATCAATGAGACAATGACAGCCTACGGTACAACATTGACAATATACAGAAACTCTAATCATTCAATTAGAACTCATTTAAGTAGCACCTCTCCAATGCTTTTCCCATTGCAATATAGAAACTACTCATTTGGGAGCATTCATTCTTTACTAAATCAGTTTTTAAATTAAAGTACTTTATTTTTAAGCCATTTGATTTTGTAAGCATCATTAATTAAAAAAAAAACAAAAAAAAACAAAGAAAGTTCTCATCTTTCATATGGTTTTCTTGACAATCAAATTATTAAATCACCAAAAGAAAAATTCTTTGAAACTAAAGGTACACTGGGATCCAAAATATATCATATCTTTGAAGTTAGCAACTTAGCATAGGGATATGGGATTTTGAATCTGGGAGTTTTTTGGACCAGATATACCCACATAGGATGCAGATTGTAAGCAAAAGTGAAAAATTCTTGAATATGGTGAAATTGTTTGTCAATGTTAATAAAATGATTTCAAACGTAGTAAAGCTGAATCCACATATAATTAATTGGTCAGGAATCAAGTCTCTTCTGTGCCATAACATTTCCTTCTCTACAACAATATTCTTTAAACATATGTTACAACTCAACCAGCATGAAAGCACAAATGCTTACTTTCCTTTATATGACATTAGTATCAACCTACAGTTTGCTACCTTTTCTAGTTTTACCATTAAATGATAACATATTTATGCAAGCAATTGAAGAGGGCTTAAACCACCATTATGTAGATACTAATATACTATATTCAAATTTTTAGAAATTATGAAGAGAGAAGCAACCATACCTCAACAGCATAGCTTGAAAGCATTATCTCTTTTGCATTAGAGACCCCTTTTAGAAGCTTATAAATACGGTTGACAACAACTTGTCTTGGTCTTTTATTGAAGCCACAAGCATAAATGGATGCCTCTTCAAGTAAGGATGAGTTACATAAAGAATATTCATTGAAGAATTCACCCGTGTAGTAAAATCCTATGAGACTAACTCCCAAAATCGTGACCTGACAACCATTCAAATCAGTCAACCTTTTCCTTTCAGTTTCATGTATGGTCAACCAAGAAAGCTTGGGGACACTAATACTCACAACCGTTTGATTCATCCAATGGCACTAATCCAAACACAAGTTCTCAAGGACTGGAAAACCAGCAAATAGCTTCTGGGTGGGGTGCTCATCTGAAAAGCTAACACACCTAAGAGCAAGATTTTGAGCTTTGAGAAATAAATTGTAGGAGGAAGTTTAAGTATACAGGGCATATCAATATTTAAGCGTGTCAGCGTCTCACAAGTAAACAAGCAATCAGACAATGAAAATGATCCTTCAAAGTCGAATAGGCTAATATGCAACTCTTGAACATTATACCTTACTACGGCAGAGATCCACGCATTAACAAGAAATGCATCATGTAGCACATGAAAATAGAGAGTGAATTTTTCTATATCAGAATCACGAAGAAGAAGCACTCTATCCACAAAATTCTTGAAAAGTGTTCTCTCACCATGGCACAGTTGTTGAAAGACAAGATTGGGAATGCACATCCATTGATTTTCCCAGCTTTTCGAAAGTATGCTTGTCCTTACAGCATCTTTTGTTGGCAATAAGGAAAGTATTATTGAACAATCTCGCCAGGTAAATTGTCTAAGCTTTTTATGTCCTTTTCAATGTCTTGTTCTTCATTCAACTTTTGCCTTTTGGGTTTTTGAATAAGACCACTTTCATCCATTTTCAAATGGTTTGTTACTTACCTAAAATTAAGAATACTTTGTCAGCTATAACAATATCTATAAAATGCGGTGGTAGAAAAATTTGTAGAGACATAGTGTATTCCAAAATTTTCAACAGTTCAGAATCTTGACCAGATTGATTGGTGAATGCAGGAGACAAAGAGAAATTTATTTTAATTTAGTACAATTTTTTTTTTTTTTGATAGGTAACAAATAATTTTATTAAAAAAGTAGTCAACCCGAGTACATTGGGGATGTACTGTGGGGGCAAAAATAATGAACCAAAATTACAATGATCCAAGTAAAATAGGAAGGGAAAAATAAGAAAAATGTGACAGAGCCACACTCCATACAAGGAGTGTAATGTAAGAAAAATGACTTAATCTCTAACAAGGACCGTTCACATCCCTCAAAACATCTAACATTCCTTTCACTCCAAATACACAACATCAAGCAATGCAGCACAACAAAATACAATTAAGTACTTTTATGTCTTTGGTTTATTGCATTCCAAGTACAATCAAGTACTAATAAAATTAATATTTTTATGTCCATAGTCAATTGTCTTTTCGGTTTATTGTATTTTATTTTAGGTAGTATTTGATTAAGTTTATTAGTACTTTTATTCAAAGTTAATGGTATATTTGTCATAAGGCAATTAAGGTTTCCTACACCAATTAGTAGTAGGGCTTAGTATTCCTATAAAATAGACTATATACTCCTATCAAAGAGAGATGATTTTGATGAATGTAAGTTTCTTTTGGAACCAACTACGTGCCGACTTCTAGTGGTTTTTATCTGCATGGTGCTGACTTCTAGTATTCTATCCTTTAATTCTCTATCTTTAAATTTTTTTTCCATAGAAGCATTTATTTTTCCTGTGTCAACTGGTCCCTATGCATTTACACTCCCATTATGTATTTTGTATTTGTTTGTTTGATTGGATCTTATTTGCATTTCTTTCTCTTTTAATACATCACAAGTGGAGGAAGGAGATTCGAACCCTATGCGTCTCCATTGGAAATAACAAGAAGTGTTAGTTGACCTAAAGGTCATTGGCATTTGGCAGATCTTATTTGCATTTCTACCACTACCAAAATTGATAAAGTAACAGAAATTTGGAGCTGTGCACTTCAGTTGAATGGGTAAGATTGCATCTACAAATAATAACAACCAAACCCGACTCCCAAAACTTTTATGTTGACTATGGATTTTTCACAAACTAATTAGGAATAAACTTTTATGTTGACTATGAGATAATAAACATAAATTTTATAGGTATATCAACTATGCTATATGACCTTATACATTAAAAACGTAATTACAGCAACATTTAGTACGGAATCAATCACAAATAATTTTCAAGAATTAAAACAATGTTGAAACTTCATTTTCATAGATAATTGTATTGCAACAAAATAAGAAATGATTATCTTGATATTTTGTTAATACTAAACAAATGCTAATTATGATTTTCACCCCCAAAAAAAATGTTTTATAGTTCAGCCCCCCTCCTCAATTCGAACTCTGGCTCCGTCCCTAAGGATCGGCCACATTTATTCTTAGAGAACACTCCAACTTGTATATGTACTGAATTTGTTCATAATAAAATGACTAAATTTTAGGTCAGTCATTAACCTACCACAAACTGGGAAGTACGGACAAACGAGTACACATTTAAGTGTTGCAGACTTAAAAGTTAAAACACACGGTATGTCAACAAAAATTAATCAAAAGAAAATCATATAAAAGAGTAAAATGGCTGGATAGTTACCGTTTATGCCACTGGAGGGAATTAAGCCACAGAGTTTATGGTGGGTGGCATGGCTTGGTGGTTTCAGATGGAGGAGGAGATTAGGGAAAATAGGAATCTATTTATATTTTTGTTGATCACTTGAAAAATATTTCATGCCCGACTCAACTAGGACTTCACTGGCGAGAGGTATAGTTTCATCCAAACTCTGCTGCTCATACAAGATAGGAACAGTACTAACCAGGCTAGGCTATCTCCAATCATTTCGGGTTCATGATTTATCCCATTTTCACAATTTGAAACCATAGTAACACGGTTATCCAAACTGCCACCCGAAGGATTAGGGGATAATCCAGCAATCTCGCGTGCATCTGTTAAAGGCAGTTACACGTTACATGATCATCGAATTTGCCTCCTGAAGTACTTGGTTCTTAAACGAGTAACCTGCTCTCAACCAGTCCCCATACGGACTATCTCTACTCTCCCTTAGCTTTTCCTTTGTACAAGCCTTTGCCTCATGTCTGTCCTAGGAATCCACAGTTGAAACATAGTCCCAAGAGTCGTTCGTATTGAAAGGCGACGGGGGCTGAGGAGGTAATGTGCAAAATAGCAGTGCAAAAGAATTGTATATAGTTAGTTAGGCAACGTTTGAAAGAATATAGGAAAGTAGCATCTCGAGTCTTCAAAACTCGAGTTTCATGCAAAAAAAATTTCACCTATAGTGGCGTTTTTAAGCCTTACAGTGACGTTTTAAAGCCCTCTAGCGGCGTTTTCCTGAAAAAAAAAATTTTATAAGTACAGGTTTAGGGAGACCTATAGTGGCGTTTTTAAGCCCTATAGTGACGTTTTATAGATCTATAGCGGCGTTTTTATTCAATTTATGGAAATCGAGTCTTTAAAATTCGATTTTTAGCTTGCTTTTTTCCCATTTTAAACTAATCCACTTACAAATCGAGACTTAAAAACTCGAGTTTTAGACACTCGAGATTCTACTTTTCAAAATTGTTTTGAAACGTGACAAATAACTAAAATTTTTAATATTTATTGTTATTTAGAAAAAAAATTCGGGGCTGAGCTATAACAAGGCTTGGGGGGCCATGGCCCCACCCCCCCCCCCCCCCCCATTTTTAAAAATTTATTTTATATTATGTATAAGTATTAAAAAAATTAAATATTTAGTTACAAAAATAGAAGTTGGCCCCCCAAATGTTTTGAGTTAGTCCAATAATACTCTTAAAAATTAATAGAATTTGTCAATTAGTCTAGTAGTTGTAGAGAGAAGGTAATTTTTGTTTTCTTTAATTCGTTTTTGTATACATGTTTAATATCAAACTAAACAGCTTTTGTATAGTATTGGAGTTTAAAAGATGATAAATTTCCCTAAAAAATTATCTTGCGAATATACAAATGTGAAAGTTATTAATTTTATGTACAATATATTTATAAATTATGACCTACTCTAGTATCAAAATATTAATGTTTATATTTGTGTATGTGCATTTATACATGAGTGTGATGATTTATCTTGACTCGAGACTAATATATTGGTAATAAAAATTGCCCCCCCCCCCCCCCCCCCAAACAAAAAATCCTAGCTCCGCCCCTGGCGACCCATACTCTATCTCGTTCTGGACTAATGACCGGTGCATGCTCCTCTTCAGATTGGTTTATCCAATGGCATCTCGACTTGAACTCGAAGGAAACAAGCTTGGTCAGATGATATGGCTTTGCAATCAATAGTGACAACCCGACCAATTTGACTTCCAATATCTCTACCCGCTTCTTCATTGATAAGGTCGAAAGGAAGTCCCCATACCTGCACCCATACAGGGATGTGTGAGAAGTCAACAGAGAATGCCGTCATCCCCTTTTCCCCATCGCCAGAGTAATAAGAGGTGGTTGTCAAAACTCCATGGACCATTATTCATAACCCATACTAATTGGCTTTCCAAAGAAAATTTAAACTGGATAAGCCCCTCTCTAACATCATTAATCTTCAAATCTTGACCAAATTTCCATACACCCCTTAAGAGATTTTTTGCCGCCCGAAGGTTGATGGGTTTTGTCTGTGTTGAAACGACCAATAAGACTGAGAGAGCATTCCTCAAGAATTTTCTCACGATGTTCTGATTGGACAGTAATGGCTTCACCCTCTTCCTCTATTAGATTAAATCGTTGTAGATGTTCAATGAAATCCCCGAGTCCATGATGGACTAGGAAAAAGAACCCCCTGACTGTGAAGGAAAATCTATATGGTACTATCAGTAGAAAACAAGAAGATTATATGGAAGTAACAATGAAAAAGAAAAGGAAAAAAGATACTAGATGGAATTATCACTGAAAAAGGGAAGTAACACTAGATCACAATAAAAAGTAGTTTAAAAAAGGAAAACCCCACACCTAAACGTAGGAAAGTCCTATTATGGTGGGGATAGAAAGAAAACTACTAGGCAGTAGAGGAATTCTCATCTTCAGTGAGAGGAAAACTCCTAGCAAGAGGAGAGCCTCTACAATGTTAGTCCCTCAAGTTTATCATGTGTGCGCAATTGGTTCCTCAAGTTTGAAACGAGTACAATTGGTCCCTCAAGTTTTAAAATTGAGTTGTATTAGTCTTTTTACTAACTATCGTTAGTGGTGTTACTTACATGGCTAATGGAATAATGACTTAGCAATTTTTTTAATTATGTGGCATTTTTTTAATTAAAAATTAGAAAATAAATTTCTCTAAATGCATGTGCAAGTATAAGATTTACCCTGTGAAAAAAGAAAAGAAAGGAAAGTAGAATATACAAAAACCCCTCTCAACATTCTCTGTTTGTTTCTTTGTAGCAAAAACCCAAAACAATCCACCTCTCTATGCCTGACCTGCCTACTTCTCTTCTTTCAGATTTGTCCTCTTTCACATTTCTCTCTCTCTCTAATGGCCTGTTTGGAAGTTTAGATAGAGAGTAGAGGGGAGTAGTGGGGAGGAGAGTAGAGGGGAATGGTTATCCTCCACCTTATTTGGATGTTTTTAAAATTAGTAAGGGGGAAGAGAGTAATTAGACCTTCTTCTTGTTTGGATGTTTTAAAAATTAGGATGGAAAGGAGAGTAAATGATTTAAATAGACAAGCTTACCCCTATTTGAAAATATAATAATCCAACAGTTCACATATCAACGTGTATTTCATGTAAAAAAGTATTGCTTGTACTATAGCATAAGACAATGGGTTACTAATAAATGTGACACAGCTTTCAATCCCTGCAACTTTGACCAAACAAATAAACAAAAATATATATATATATATATATATATATATATATATATATATTTTAGAAAGTAAACACAAAAAGAAAAGCTCTTTCACCTGGGGCATTTCTGCAGTACCTGAAACCACTGGAGGAACTGTCGCCTCAGTCACCGAAGCCTGCAGATTAGGTGGTAAGACAGTCACCGGAGCTGGAGAATGAGCAAAAGAAACTACTGGCTTTGCTGGTTGTGTACTTGTTTGTGAATATCTTCTTTGTAAGACTTGGTTGAGGGCTTGAAAGACTTTGAAGGATATATTAGAGTGCTCAACCCAGCACTCTAACCCCTCTACCCATTTTTCCCTTCACTCTCTCTCACTTGACGAACCCAGATTTGCTGTCTTTGGGTTCAGATCTGAGTTGTTAACATGTTTTTGTATTTTTTTGTGTGTGTGATTTTCATTGTAATATGTCTGATTGTGGAGTGGTTCGAATCGGATGTGTCAGTGAAATAGTTTTAATTTTTTTTTTTCATTCACCTTAAATTTTCTCAGGAAACTAACAAAGATTATTTATATAATCGGTTTGTAATTTTGTTAATTTAGAAAGGGTAAATTGGGGAATTCATTTGATCAATAATTTATCTACTTTCCTCTCCTTCAAAATTTCTTCAATTTGGGAGAATTAAAAATGAGGGGTTAGAGGTAGTTGAAATCCCTTCAAACCCCTCCCCCTCCTTTCTTAAAAAACTTCCAAATAAAGTAATTGAATTACTCTCCCTTCCTCTACTCTACTACCCCCTTTTTTTAAACATCCAAACAGGCCATAAAAATATAAAGGTTTTTTTTTTTTTTTTTTTTTGAGTGACTTAAAAATATAAAGGATTGGTCATATAAGAGCATCCGCAGCCCGCATTGCATATCCTATATGTTGAGATGATATACCATTAAAGGCCAAAATTCACCAACATTCGGACTTGTAAACATTCGGAATTGTAAAATTTTTTACAATTGTGCTACAGTAGCATCTTATTTATAAGATGCTACTGTAGCAGAATGGTATTTTTAAAAATTAATTTTTAATTGTCTCTCTCATACTTTCTCTCTCCTCTCTCTCTCATTATTTCTTTTCTTTTCTCTATCTTCCTTCTCTCTCTCATTCTGCTCTCCTCTCTTCAGACTCAAAACCCCATAGCCACCACACCATGGCCTGGGGTTGCCGTGGCATCTCTACAATAGCATCTTGTTTGGGTTTTGTTTGGGTTTGCCGTGGGTTTGCCGTGGGTTGCGTGGGTTTGCCGTGGGTGGGTTGCGTGGGGTTTGCAGTCTCAGAGGATCCGGTGAGCATTTGGACTACTTGTTGAAAGGAGGAAGTGTCTGCTTGGACAAAGGTAGTCAGGTAAGGGTTGGCCGATTCGGATCTGGTGATAGGTTTTGTCGCTTGGCGTGGAAATGATGGTGGAGTTAGAGGTGGTGTGGGTTGCTGTTGCTGTTGTTGTTGTTGTTGTTGTTGTTGGATTCCATTGCCACTACTATTGGTGCTACTGTTTGAGCTGTGGCTGTTTGGGGATGGCAGAAAAGTTGGGTTTTCATGGTTTCTATGAAAGATTGTTGATTCCATTTCTATATTTCTCTCTCTCTCTCTGCATGAGTTTTTGAGAAAAAAAATATAGAAGAGAGAGGTTGAGTGGGTGCAGCAGTGGTGGGGTTGTGGGGTTTTGATGGTGGTTGTGTGGGGTTTTGGGTTTGTTCACGGCGGTGTGAGAGAGAGAGAGAGAGAGAGAGAAACGAGAGGAAAGAGAGAAATTATTATTGCAAATATATATATATATATATATATATATTATTGTGTGGATATATTATTTTAATGTATTGAATAGAAATATGAAAGTTGGAATGTTGGGTGAATTGTAAAATGGTATGGTATAATTGATAAAGTAGCTTTTTGGGATGGTAAAATAAGATGAGATATAAGATCCGGATGTGGATGCTCTAACAAGTCAACAAAAGTCATCTCATAATAAACAAAGTCATTCCATTCCATTGGTATTCGGAGATGGAAGAGGTGAGCGCAGGGGCAGGGAACGGAAGACGACGTCTTTATCATCATCAAAATCAACATTAACAATAACAACAACAACACCGTCCTTCTTGTTGCTCCCTTGGAATCTCCCTCTCTTCTAGGCCATCCTTGCCGACGCTCTCGCCCAGTTCCTTAAGCTCTTCACCTCCTGGTCCGTTTGAACAAACTCTCTCTCTAGAGTTTGATGGCTTCCCTTATTAATTGCAATTGTACCGGGTTGTGAATCAGATTGCATAAATTTATTTTTTAATTTTTTAATAAAAAATGCCAAATCATTAAAAAAAAATGTCAAGTTATTATTTCGTTAGTTACATAAATAACATCACTAACAGCAGTTAGTAAAAAGACTAATACAACTCGGTTTTAAAACTTGAAGGACCAATTGCGCTCGCTTCAAACTTGAGGAACCAATTGCGCACATAGGGTAAACTTGAGGGACTAATATTGTAGTTTCGCCGTATATTTAATAGCAATAGCTAGGTGTTTTTTTTTTTTTTTGGCGGGAATCAAGTAGTAAAAAGTTAAAAATCCCTCCAAAAATTGATGTGGTGAAAAGAGAAAATGATGGAATGAGTAGAACGTCAGAGCATTGGTGAAACAAGTACGTGGGCCTGGGCCTATCAAGGTGTGCTAAATTACAAGTGGCGATATGTCTGATTTTTAAGTTTAGGCAACATTGGAAAGTAAGTATCAAAGAGTCTTGTCCCTCTTTTTTGTGTTTTCAACTAAAATGTTCAAATTTATAATAAAATACCCCTTCTTCGTTTTTTTTTTTATTTGCCCGTTATGCTTTTATTGCAAACATATTAGTTATGTAGCCGAAAATGAAACATATTAGTAATGTGAGCTCATTAAGAACTTAGAGACTCGAATTCCATGAAAAAAACCTAACATGATATATTTTTTTAAGTCTCGAGAGTTTCAGAAACTCGAGTTATTCACATTCCAAATAAGGTCTTGTAACTAATATGTTTAGTTTTCGGTCACATAACAAATATGTTAGCAATAATAGCATAACAGAAAAACAAAAAACAAAAAAAACCTTCTGCAACTATCAAATTTATCCAAAAAAATAGAACATTGGGAAGGAAGGGTTTTGGGATCAGAGAGGATCATTTCCGAAATTGAGCTACGCTGACCCCCTTTTTCTTCCAATTTACTATTATTAATGTCACATTCACGTAGTTTGCAGTATAATTACACTTCATTTGTTTTGTCGGAAAACGTTTTAGTGAGAAAAAAAAATTTGGAAAACATTTTATGGAAAATGTATTTTATTATATTTATTGTTTTGTGTTTGATTGACTCAAAAAAAATGATCTTATGAACCGCAAGAAAATCATCAACATGACAGAAGTGATGGTAGCAATGGAAATGGAAAAGGTGGTGTGGCAGATATGGGAGAGACAACAATAGTGTGGTGGTAATGAAAGCAGTGTTGGACAAAGGTAGAGTGGTGATTGTGGCAGTGTAATTATTGGAGTGAGCGAGCGATGATGGTGGTGACAACATTGGAGATAACGTGGTGATGATGGTTGTGGTGGTCGTAGAGAAACAAGCGCGATAGTGTTGGCAATGGTGACAATAATGATGAACTGTGGTATTGGCAACATAAAGGAATGGAGGAGGTGGAGGTAGCAGGGAATTGCAGGTAACATTTTCCACTATTTTAAAGCGGAGAACAGTTTTCACCTTTTTTTTACTTGTTTTAAATTTTATGAACAATAATCATGTATCAAGATTAAATATAATCATGATCTATAAAAATCTCTAGCACAGTTTTGAATGAGAGGAAAAAAAGAAAAAAAGAAAAAAAAGAGGAATACTCTTTTTGAATCTGACTCTATTTCAATTTTTTCTTTTCTTAACTTCAACCAACGTTCTAGTGTTAGCATCACTTTATTTATATTCTGTTATGTGCCACATAATGCAGAAATTTTAGTTTGATGTAGTATTGATATATGGACAGCAAAAGGGGATAGAGTTAATGCAGTACTTCTAGGTTTCAGTCTCACAAAAAGCCCTTTCAGGCTTCCACAAAACAAGCCTGTTGGAAGAGACTAGTAAGTAGACTACTATACATCCACCAAAGATATCCCCTAGACCAAAACACAGCACCTACAAAACTATCATAACCAAGTCGTTTCTCTTTATAACGCAAGTTAAGCTGCGTGCACCACCTTTGTGATGGCTCCATGACAGCGGTTTGATCTCCAGTGGCTTCACTAGCCAGAAGAAAAGGCTGAATGAAATTATTTAAACAGATATTCAATTAAAAAAGTTAACATGAATTTCATATGCTGATTTTGTTTTGTATTTTAGAAATGACATGGACTTCCGAAAAAGCCAGACAGATGACAACCATACCAAAAACATAACATCAAGCAGACATGCACTAATGGTTGGAGGATCTTAAAATTAATTTTCAATCCGGCAAAGAAGAGAATTCCATAACAGTAATTTACAGACCTAGCATGTGAAAAGGTAGATGCCTAACATGTCATTCAATTTTGTTATACCATGAAATAGCCAGTCATGTTCTTATTTGAAAAGTTGGAACCATCAGAAGTGTTAACAGAACTCAATGGTTTTCTTCTTCTTCGGTGGACAAGATATAGCTATAATACAACTCGAGGACCCTCTAGGAAAAGATAGTATTTGCTCCTGAACCTCCTGTTGCTTCTTTAAGCCATCCGCGTCTTCAAATTGCCAGGGGTTAAAGGAAATAACCATCTTCTCTAAGATTGCTGCACTTTTAAGCAAAATCTTAACTGCAAGTAGCTCAATTTCTGATCCATTAAACATAGAGATTTCAATGGTCTTGAGGTGTGTCAAGAAACATCCAGGCACAGGATCCGAAGTCCAATCATATGTTCCAGAATAGCAGAACATGAATGACAACTACATGGATAACAAAGAATACAAATTTAAGTTGTAATAACAATTGTTTATGCTAGTCAGAAACACACACACACATAAAAAGAAAAAGAAAAGAGAGAGATTAAGTTCTAGCAGGGTTACCCCTTCAAACTTAAGGGAAGAAAGACAAGGTGACTTCCGGAGTATAGTCAGTAGTGCTTCACGTTGTTCTTTGTAGATCAAGACCACCCAATCAATATGTATATGAGTCAAACTATAAAACATAGGCAGATGGTCTAATAATTCGCCTGCATCAGCAAGAGACTAACACAAATATCATAATTCAAAAGAAATTCAGATGAACCTCTTAGGAAAATAATTGGATAAAATGAACAAAATCAAAGGAAAAATATTTCATCCAATTCAGGAAATAAACATACCTCAACTGCATTGTCATCTAGTTCTAGGCTCTTGGCATTAGAGAGCCCCCAAAGGAGCTTCAATGCACGATAACCAATTTTTCTGTCTCCATTATATGCCTGAAGATGTGCTTCAACGATTGAGGATGAGTCTTGAATGTGACAACCATGAACAAAATCACCCATGAAAGAAAAGTACTTCAGACTAGTCCCAAAAACTGCAAACTGACAACCATCTGAATCACATTGATCATCTGCATCATCACTTTGTTCATCTGAACCATATACGTCATCCATGTCATCATTAAGGTAAACCGGACTATTCTGATCATCTATGTTATCACTCTCATTATCTGAATCATTATTCTGGTCAACTGAATTATTCTCACCATCCTCATCATCCGTATCAGTACAATATGAAGGATCTTTTTCTTGTATGTACAATTTCTGAATCTTGGGACTGGAAATACAAACAGCCTTGACATTCTCCCAACTACAAAAAATTAAATACAACTCCTCCAAGATGGAGCAAACTTTAAAGAGCTTTTGTGCTGAATGATCATCCAGAAATACAATGCGGATAAGAGTCAAGATCTTGAGATTTGAGAATGATACAAAAGAAGGAAGCTCAAGAAGATTGAACATGTTGAGATGTAACTCTTGTAATGATTCACAATTAAAAAGGCAACTAGGCAACATGAATGGTTCTCCAATTTTATAAAGGCGAATATTTAATACTTGAACCTTATGCTTCACTGCAGCAGATATCCACGCAATAATGCGAGACGAATCAGATAGAACATTGCATGTGAGTGAGAAGTTTGTTATGGTTGAGGGTTCACGAAGCAAAAGAACTCTTTCCACAAAATCCATAAAGAGCTTCCTTTTATGTGGTGGCTCTTCAGCATCAGTAAAATGATATGCCCCATCATGAAAATCAAGAACTGGGACTGACAACCATAGGTATTTCCACCTATTTGATAGTATACTAGTTTTAGCAGCATCTTTTGTTGGAAGGAAGGACAGGATGTGTTGAACAATTGCATCTGCTAGATTGCCTATTCTATTTTCACCTTCACCCACATCATGTTCTTTGCTAAACTTTTGGTTCTTGGTGTTACATATTGAAGAACTTACATCCATTCTCTCCATAGTCTTTTAGTTTCCCTAAGACACATTATACATTATCAAAGCGCTAAAACAAAAAAACTAATGGGAAGGAACACATGCATCCATTTGTACATGACGCCAAAAGAAAAATAAAATACAAAGTAATAAGAATTCAACGAGGAAAATTTATTCAAATTTGAACAAATTATTACAATTATGAGATACTCCTTGCTCTGTATCTCATCTCATCACATTGACTCATGTCATGTTCTTCACTTGATAATTTTCCAATTGTCCCAAAAGCTTAGGCTGTTAAAAATTTGTGAATTTAATCATTTAATCAAATGTTTAACACTCCCCCTTCATGTGTTAGCTTATACTTCCTCTTAATAAGTAAGGCCCAACACATGGGACTTCCAACTTCTTATATGGGAGATAAAGCAGAGGCAAATTTTGAGACTCAAGAGCACTTTCTCTAAAATCATGATAAATTACATATTGTCCCAAAAGCTTCAGCTGTTGGGAAAGGGTGAATTTAATCATTATTATAAAATCGTTGACCTTTTGTTTTTGTTTCTAAAATTTGGTCTTGGACACTTTATACATTTTTCTGATTCACTATGACATATCAAAATGCCAGAATAAGAAAAACAATAGGCAGGGACACATGCATCCATTCATAAATGACATACCAAAAAAAAAGAAAAAACTAAAAACAAAAGAATTACAAAGCAAGTCAGCAAGAAGAGGATATAAAGAGCACAAACACATTGCATTTTTCACAAATATGAGGTCCTCTTGCCCTATATCCCATCTTATCTGCCCCTTTTTTGACTAAAATTACATACCCACTTGACAGTTTTTGTTGTTCTCCAAAACAACAAATACAATTGACTATTTAGAAGCAGCCTTGGCTACACTGAACTATACCAGGACAAAAAATTAAGAACCCAGAAACCAAATTGAGTAATTAAGCTAAAAGAATGTAACTTTTTATATTTCAGAGAGAGAGAAAGAGAGAGAATACCTCCGTGCATGAAGGTGGTGCTATTGAAGTCGCTGTGACCGAGAGAGAGTTAAAAGAGACTTTTACTAATTTCTTCTAATTCAGTTTTGATAGTGTATTCTCTATTTATACATATAGGATTGGTTTCTCGCAAAGATAACTTTTTTAAAGTTGTTTTTGTTTTGCGCCTCCATTTAAGGAAGGCAGTTGGAGGCTTGGAGCCAATAATGTCATGTTGCCGCGAAAGACTTTAAAATACAATTTTTATAAGTTGCACTTTAAAATTTAAATACTATCTTTTTCCCCCTTTCTGTAGGTATCCGTATATGCAATATGGTGAATGGACTCAATGGAGCATTAATTAAAATAAATAAATAGAAACACACACATATATATATATATATAGAGAGAGAGAGAGAGAGAGTATTAGAAATTTTAATAAAAATGGTGATATATATATTAAGTACAAAGTAGGGGAAGCAATGGTTTTGGTAGGGAAAAAAATGGAAATTTTTTTTGTAGAAATTTTTAAAATTTTATGAATATTAAGAGTCCATTTGGGATATGCTTATTTGCTTCAGCTTATTCGAGTTTTTACCTTCTTTGTTGTACTATTCATGAGTCACATTGTACTTTTTGGAATGAGTCCTATTATACTATTCAGCTAACTTTTAACTTTGTTTTTTCTACACTTTCAATAAATTTTTTTCAGTTTTAACTAAATAAATTGGTCCCAAACTATCACTAAATCATATAGTTTAGAGCCAAGAGTTTTGTTGTTTAACTAGAACATTTGGTATTTCCAATGAAAATATATCGGATTCAAATCTACATTCTAAACTATCAAATTATCACAAAGAGAAAACCATAGCTTGAAAAATTAATTATATTTAGGGGTGTTTGCGGTGTGGTGCATTGCGGTTTTAGGTCATTTTTAGCACCGCACTTTGCAGTGCGATTTAACCAAAATCATAACTATACCGCACCTTATTTTTGCGGTCACATGTGTGATGCGGTTTAGAGTTTAGCCAAAACCATAACTGCACTGCACCTCATTTTTACAATCACATGTGCGGTGCGACATATAAAATGCGGTTTGAAGTTGGTATATCTTTCAAATTTTAGGCTTTTTTTATCCAACCCAAAACTAATTTTTCTCTTTATTTTGGGCCAAGTTTTAAACTATTGAGCTAGTTTTTTTTTTAATATATTTTGGGTTGGCTTTCCTAATCAACACTTGCTAGGGTTTTCGAACTTTTTTTTTGAAAACTGGGGTTATTAAACTATTAATAATATATTTAATATTAAAAGTAAATAAATATATTAATATATAGAGAGGGTGTGGTGCGATTTTCATATTATAAAACCACAAACCACACTACATCATGCGGTGCACTGTTACTTGCGGTGTGGTGCGATTATGCCATTTTGCGGGAGGTTTTGGTGCGGTTTTTGCGGTTTGGTAAACATCTCTAATTATATTCATGATCTATGAAAGTGAAACTTTTTTTTTGGCTGACTCTCCCTCTCTAGCTGTTGCTTTTCTCTCTGGTAATTCGAAAGTAGTTTCTTAATCTTCTGCCAACATTCTAGTGTTACCGACCATCACTTTATTTATATCAAGAGTCCTGTTATGTGCCACAGAATGCAAAAATCTTGGTTTGATCTATGGACAGCAAAAGGGGATCGAGTTGATGCAGTACTTCTAGGACAGAGTCTCACAAAAAGCCCTTACAGGCTTCCACAAAACTATCATAACCAAGTCATTTCTCTTTCTAACGCAAGTTAAGCTGCATGCAATGATTGTAAATGTCCTTTTCGCCTATAGGCTCCTCTACCCTTATGTGATGGCACCAGAACCAGGATTTGATCTCCAGTGGCTTCACTAGCCAAAGGAAAAATTTGAATGGAATTATTTAAACAGGTATTCAATTAAAAAAGTTACATGAATTTCATATGCAGATTAGTATTTGTATTTTACAAATGGCATGGAGTTCCAAAAGGCAGGCTGATGCAAACATACAAAAAACATAACATCAAGCACAAATCAAGCTTGGAAATCTAAAACTAATTATCAATCATGCAGAAAAGAAGAGAATTCCATAACTGTAATTTCTAGACCGTGTATGTGAAAGAGTAGATGCTAATTGCTAAACATGTCATTCAATTTTGTTATACCATGAAATAGTCAGCCATATTCTTATTTTAAAAGTTGAAACCAGCAGAAGGCTCATAAGAAGAACTCGAGGCGTTTCTTCTCTTTTGGTGGACAAGATATGGCTATAAGACAATTCAATGATGCTCTAGGAAAAGATAGTATTTGTTCATGAGCCTCCTGTTGCTTCTTTAAGCCATCAGCATCTTTTAATTCCCAGGGATTAAAGGAAATAACAATCTTCTCTAAGACTGTTGCACTTTTAAGCAAAATCCTAACTGCATGTAGCTCAATTTCTGATCCACAAAACATAGAGATTTCAATGGTCTTGAGGTGTGTCAAAAAACATCCAGGCACGGGATCCAAAGTCCAATCATATGTTCCAAAATAGCGGAACATGAATGACAACTACATGGATAACAAAGAACACAAATTTAAGTTGTAATTATAATAGTAAATAATGGTTAAAAAAGAAGTTTAGGTTCTAGCAGAGTTACCCCTTCAAACTTAAGGGAAGAAAGACAAGGAAACTTCTGGAGCATGGACAGCAGTACTTGACGACTGTAAAACAAGACCACCCAATCAAAATGTACATGGGTCAAACTATTAAACACAGGCAGATGGGCTACTAACTCGTCATCGAGGGCCTAGCACAAATATCACAATGCATACATCAGGAATTCAGATGAACCTCTTAGGATCAATAATAAAATCAGGGAAAAATATTTCATCTAATAAAAAAATAGCAACATACCTTAACTGCAAACTGATCTAGTTTTAGGCTCTTGGCGTTAGAGAGCCCCCTAAGAAGCTTAAATGCACGATAATCAATTTTCCTGTCACTATAGCATGCCATAAGGTCTGCTTCCAGTATTGAGGATGAGTCTTGAATATAACAATCAAGAAAAAATCCACCGAAGTAAGAAAAGTACTTCAGACTAGTCCCAAACACCGCAAACTGACAACCACCTGAATCACTCTGATCATCTGTATCATCACTTTGGTCATTCGAACTATGTTGATCATCTATGTCATCATTCTGATCATCTATGCTATCACTCTCATCATCTGAATCATCATTCTGGTCAACTGAATTATTCTCACCATCCATATCATCATCCTCATCATCTGTAACATAATTGGGTGGAGGTTCTTTGTCTTCTATGTGCAATTTATGAATCCTGGGGCTAGAAATACAAACAGCCTTGACATTCTCCCAACTGCAAGAAATTAAATGCAACTCCTCCAAGATGGAGCAAACTTTAAAGAGCATTTGTGCAGAATGATCATCCGGAAATACAATGCGGATAAGTGTCAAGATCTTGAGACTTGAAAATGATACAAAAGAAGGAAGCTTGAGAGGATAATAAATATTGAGTTTTAACTCTTGTAATGATTCACACGTAAATAGGCAACAAGGCAATATGAATGGTTCTCGAATTTTATAAAGGCGAATATTTAAAACTTGAACCTTATGCTTCACTACAGCAGATATCCACGTATTAATGCGAGACGAATCATTTAGCACATTGCATGTGAGTGAAAAGTTTGTTATGTTTGAGTAATCACGGAGCAAAAGAACTCTTTCCACAATATCCATGAAGTGTTTCCTCTTATATGGTGGCTCATCAGAATCAGAATAATGATTTGCCCCATCATGAAAATCAAGAACTGGAATTGACAACCATAGGTACGTCCACCTTTTTGATAGAATACTAGTTTTAGCAGCATCTTTTGTTGGAAGGAAGGACAGGATGTGTTGAGCAATTGTATCTGTCAGATTGCCTATTCTATTTTCACCTTCACCCACATCATGTTCTTTGCTAAGCTTTTGGTTCTTGGCGTTATGTATCAAAGAACTTGCATCCACACCCTCCATACTCTTTTAGTTTTCCTAAGACACGTTACACATTATCAAAATGTGAAAACAAAAAACCAATAGGAAGGAACACATGCATCCATTTGTATATGACATGCCTAAAATACAAAATACAAAGCGATAAGAGTACAATGAGGAAAACTCATTCAAATTTCAAATTATTACAAACATGAGATTCTCCTGGCTCTTTATTTCATGTCATGTTCTTCGCTCTATAAATTACCGATTGTCCTAAAAGTTTAAGCTATTAGAAAATCGTTAACTTAAACATTTAATAATAAATTTTACACTCCCCTACGGTGTGAGCCTAGACTTTCTCTTAATCCGTGAGGTCCTTTTAAATGTGAGTTAAAGTGGAGACAAGGTTCTCCCTAATACCATGAAAAATTACAGATTCTCCCAAGAAATAGTTAATTTAATCATTATTCTAGCATCTCTGACTATTTGTTTTTGTTTCCAAATTTTTGTCTAGGACACTTACACATTTTCTGATTCACTATGACATATCAAAATGCGAGAATAAGAAAATCGATAGACAGAGACACATGCTTCCATTTATACATGACAGACCAAAAATCAAAACAAAAGAATTACAAAGCAAGTCAGCAAGAAGAGGATATAAAGAGCAAAAACACATTGCATAGTTTCACAAATATGACTAAAATCACATACCCATTTGCTAGTTTTTGTTGTTCACTAAAAACAACAAAGACAAACGACAAAAAATAGAGAACCCAGAAACCAAAAAGAGTAATTAAGGTAAAAGAATGTAACTTTCTATATTTTAGAGAGAGAGAGAGAGAGAGGATTACCTCAGTATATGATGGTGGCGCTGGTGAAGCGGCTGAGAGAGTAAAGGGAAATGAGTTACAGAGACTTTTAGGGTTCGATTGAGTGTGTATTTATATACATTAGAATGGTTTTTTCTCGACGATGACATTGCCGTCGCCAATGTCGATCTCTCTCAATCAACGACGAACTTTGTGTTCGACTTCTTTTTTTCTTTTTTCTTTTTTTTTTAATTTTTTTTAAGGAAGGCACGAATGCAATACACTCGGAGCCACAATTTCATGTTGCCCGCGAAAGACTCAAAAAACTGTAGATACTGCGCCTGTTCGAGGCGGTTTTTTTTTTTTTTTTTAATTTTATTAGTATTATAATTTTGGCAAAAATTCAAAATTAACTACTAATTTTCAGTCTTTTTCATTTCAATTCTCTAACTTTCAATTTTGTCATTTTAGTTTTCTAACTTTCAATTTTTGTCAATATAGTATTCCATTAGAGCTCAATTAGCTACTGCCGTTAAGGGTGCTGAAACGACGCCGTTTTAGCTATTTTTTTAATATAAATTTTGGAATTAAAAGAAAATAAGAAAAATTTGTAAAAAAAAAAAAAAAAATTTAGCGTCGTTCCCCTTCCCCTAAAATCAAAACAAAGAACACAATGGTATGACACCCAAATCCCTAACTGTGTAAATTTGGGGATAATAGGTCGATTTGAGAGAGAGAGAGAGAGAGTTGAGAAAAAGACCGAGTTTGAGAGAGAAACTAAGATGAAGACCGATTTGCAGAGTCAGAGAGATTGAGACTGAGATACACCGAGAAGGTGATGGATTTCTTAACCGAGAAGGTCGTCGTTTTTCCAAAGCCACCTCCTGCGTTGCTTCCTTGGGAACATCTTGGACTTTTTCTTACCTTCAAAAATAGCAACATCTAAAGTCTTCTTATTGAGAACTATTCATCTTTGTTTTGATTTCAGGGGAAGGGGAACGACGGCGCCGTTCACCTTAAATGTTTTTTTTTTTTTTAACAGATTTTTCTTATTTTCTTTTAATTCTGAAATTTAAAAAAAAAAAAAAAAAAAAAAAAAGAAGCCAAAACGGCGTCGTTTCAACACCTTTAACGGTAGCAACTAACTGAGGTCTAACAGAATACTACGGGTGTGTTTGGATACCGCTTATTTTGCTGAAACTAAAAACTTATTACTGAAATTACTGTAAATAAAGGTAAAAGTTAGTTGAAATAATATAGTGGGACCCATGAATAATACCAAAAAGTGTAATGGGGCTCATAAATAGTAGCAAAAATAAGCTGAATAGTAAAATAATTTTAATTTTCCATCCCAATCCAAACGCACACTACATTGACAAAAATTGAAAGTTAGAGGACTGAAATAACAAAACTGAAAATTAGAGGACTGAAATGAAAAAAGTCGAAAGTTAGAGGGTCAGTTTTGAATTTTTGCCTATAATTTATCACTTATTCCAAAAGTATCATAAAGCTAGCTCTAAAAAATAACACTAAAATAACATTGAAATATGTTTATTATTTTTTTTAATGTGATATAGGATAGTTTTTATATATATATATATAGGAAACCGTGGGTGGGTTTTTTTATTTTATTTTTTTAAGAGGGTGGTGTACCTTTTTTTTTTTTTTTTTTTTTTTTTTTTTTTTTTTTTTTTGGGAACTTGGGATAGGTGTTTTTTTTAATAGAAAACCATGCGATGGGTTTTATTTTTTTATTTTTTCACTTTTTTGTTATTAATTTTTGTCGATTTTTTTTTTTTTAAAGAATAAAGATAAGTTAATTAAATTAAAGGTATTCCTGTAAGTCAAAAAGGCAATAACTAATTTTCTGAATCCTCTTAATATATAGAGAAGAGATAAGGGCTGTTTTTTTGGTAAGATGATTTAAATTTAAATACAATTTTTTTATAGGACAATTTTTTTTTTTTTTTTTTTGGAAACAATAAAACGATGAGTCCCGCACTTGAATCTATTTTTTGGCTAATGTTTTTTAAATGAGGTTAAATTCTATAAGGATGTGGTGTAAAACTCAAGTTTTACCCCTCTAATCCAAACGTGTCACATCATTATATTACATATTAAATAATAGACACAATCACACTCAATCAATTCTAATATCCATTTAAAAATCCAACTTAACCATGAGTTTATTGAGATGATATTATGTGTGGTAGTATATATTGAGTTTTAAGTAAAAAAATGATGTGACAATCTCTTATTGAATGATGTAAAACATGGGTTTTACACCCTATCTTTACTGAATTTGGACTCTTTTTAAATTAAGGATTTTGAAAACAGTGAATAGGATGCTTTCAAAATACAGAAAAAAAAAAAAATTTAATGGCATAGCTTTAAATAAATTGAAAACAATGGATTTCATAGATTTTCTCAAACTCTTCTTTCTCTTAAATTAAGAAGCTTATCTTTATCACAAAAAGAATTCTCACATTTCAAATTTGAAATTTAGCATTATAAAAATAAAATAAAAAGTACACTAGTTCTATTAGTAATTATCACACTTCAATTTTGAAACTTATCATTATAAAAAAAAAAGGGTAAAGAAGTAAATAGTAATCTATATACACGTTACTTTCTATAGAACAATTTTTTTATTAATAAAAAATTTCAAAGTAAAAGTGATCTCCCAAACATTATATTTTTGTTTTCAATATTTTGAAAATTGTTCTTAAAAGTAGAAGCCAAACATGTATAATGTAAAAATTATTCCATGAAAACTAGTTTCACATTCAATTTTTTGAAAATTATTTTCATATTGTTTTGAAAACAAAAACAAAAACAAAAACAAAAACAAAAATCCTACTACCAAACAAGCCCTAAGTTTTTTTTTTTTTTTTTTTTTTTTTTTTTTGAGAAACTAACAAGTTATTTCTTTATTGATATTTTATAATAACATTCTTATGATAAATGTATAAGTCTATTTTTTTTTAAATTTAAAATAATTATATGAACATAATTTTTTATTATCACAAAAACAAATACAAAAGAGAAAAACTTTTTTGGGGGAGGAAATGGAATCTAAGCACATTTTTTTAATACGTGTCACATACAACATAATATTTTTAAATACATATACAATATAATATACATATTTTAGAATGTACGTAACAAATATTTTGTGTGTGTATATATATATATATATATATATATAAGATTTTCATTTTATTTTACTTTTTTATTTTTATGATGTGGAACCTCATCAAGGCAAGACCTTTAAGCCATCCTATGGGAGTAAACCACGGATATATGACATGACCCCACCTGCCAAAACTGTGTATCAAGTCATCTAACAAAACTCAGTAAGACCATTTTTTCATCTTCTCCTCTTGTGGACTTCCTTCTCAATTGAAAAAGTAGCATGTCACTATCCTATATTAGCCTCCGACAAGTCAGTTTTGCTAAAAGATCTCCCCAGGTGAAAACCAACCAATATTTACAAAAAGATTTAGGTTACAGCGGTCAACAACCCCAATGCTCAAGTGCAAAACTTTGAAACAATTGCCATTCATTAGTTTTTCAATTATTCAACCACATGGTTAAATCTTGTGAGGTGGTTGAATTTAGTTGGGGAACCTATCAGTGTGAAATTATCTCCTAGATGTAACAGGTAAGGAATCTGCATGCTACTTACCAAAAGGGAGGTTGAGGTTAAGGGAGCTTTCAAAGCATAAACTTTACAGCTTAGATAATTTGTATCAAACCTAATTCATCAACTACAGTCAAATAGCCAAAGGAAACGCAGAAAAATAGTTGAAAACAAACAACTCTAGAGCTATGATTGAAATTAGATGACGGAAGTCAAAACATGAAGCAAAAGATGTCCTGCCATAATTCTTACATGTTCTGGATAATGTTGGAAACAAACACTCAGAAATGACCAAAATGTGGTTGGAATTTCAAGAAAGGCTCATGAAAATTCAATTGCACAAGTCCTTGATCGTCTAGATAGCATTAGCTGATCATGAACCTCCTTTTGCCGCCCTACACCTCCAGAGAACTTATCAAGTGAACAAGATATGACCAACCTCTCCAAAATTAGAGCACTTTCAAGCAAAAAGTTCACCACATGTAACTCTCCTTTAGTTCCACCGAACTCCCTAATTGTGATGGACTTGAGGTGTGTTGAGAAACAAGGAGCAACAGGATCCAACTTCCATTCACCTTCTTCACAATATGGAGACAGGAAGATCCCCTGCACGGTCATCAATGAATACAGGGTTTAGACAATGAGTTGTAGTAAAAATTTACTGATGCTTCCTAAAGGAATAGTTAGTTTTAACAACATTACCACGTTAAATATGAGAGAATTCACACAAGGAAGCTTCTGAATTATGTTCCCCAGTGCTCCAGAAGCAAAATTCATTGGCTCCCCAATAAATTTAAGACAGGTCAAATTACAAAACACAGGCAGATGAGCTAACAATTCCTCTGCATAGCTGAGACCCTACGAACAGAAACATACACCTTTGGTAAGAAAAATAATGAAAGGCAACAACTGCAAAAATAAAGAAACTCACTCATTCAAATGGCAAGTGAAAACATACCTCAATAATGTAAGGAGTGATAGCGAGTTCTTTTACTAAAGAGAGCCCTCTGAGAAGTTTATGCACCCGGTAAGAAACTTCTCTCTGTCTTTTGCCCTTTTCTATAGAGTCTTTTCCACATAAATAAATAACTGCTTTCATTAGAGATGAAGTTTTATAGAAGAAATATTCATTTCTCAATGCACCTCCATAGTAAAAGTATTTGAGACTTATTCCAAAAATCAAGAATTGACAATCATCCTGATCCAGACTGTCTACAGTTTCATATATGGCTAAGGTTTTAAGCATGGGAGCAGAAATACAAACAGATCTGACATTCCACCAACAGCATGCATCTAAAGTTAAATCCTCCAGGACTGGGACACCAGAGAAAAGCCGTTGCATCGAGCGGTCATCCGGAAATATAGCAAACCTTATTTTCAAAGTCTTAAGACTTGAAAACCGGATGGAAGAAGGAACCTTGAGAAGAACAAACGACTCCAGATAGAAATATGTCAATGATTCAGAAGTAAATAGGCAATGAGGCAGCACGATTGGTTCTTCAGAATTACAACTACCGAGGCCAATAGATAACACTTGAACTTTGTGCATTACTGCAGCCGAAATCCATGCATTAATGCGAGAGGCATCATTTAGCACATCACATGAAAGCACGAATAGAGTCAAATCTGAGGAGTCACGAAGCACAAGTACCCTTTCCACAAAATTCATGAATTGCACCCTCTTCTTCCTCTTATCTGGCCCATCCTCCACAAACACAAGATCAGTAATGGACATCCATAGGTACTGCCATCTTTTTGATAATGTACTTGTTTTAACAGCATCTTTTGTTTCAAGTAAGGTTAGAATGCGCTGAAGAATTGCATCAGGTAGATTGCTTATTCTGTCTGTGTTCTGTTCATCATTTAGCTTCTGGTTTTTGGCTTTGCGTGCTAAAGGACTTACATTCATGGTTTCCCTAAATTACAAAATACATTGTCAGATATGGTAGTGGCATAGAAAAGAACTTGACTAAGATAATTATGAGAAATATAGAACTTAGAGCAAACAATATATAAACAGACATTTTGGTTAATTGGTTATACTTCTTTATTTACGGATTGGATGTGAAGTAAACAAAGAACTGCTTTAGTAAATAGAACTTATGCAGTTATGATTGTCATACAATTTTAAATCAAATAGCCAAACCCAAATGAAGCTATATATTTAAGATTTCTTGAAACCCTTAACCAAAGGTTTAAATACCATACTGTATCAACCATACCGGCCAATAATATGGATGTATTCTTAAACTTAATGATGCGTTAGATGAAGTTATTTTGTGGTTTCAAATGTGTGTATAACGGTAACCCCAAAACGTTATACCAAATAATAACCAGTATCAAAAAACTTTGTTCCCGTAATCAAACTGAAACCACCGTGGGTACAGTATTTATAACTTTGCCTGCAACTCTCATCTAAGCAATTTTTTCATATTAACAGCAACAATCTGACCTACTTGACCAAAGACAAAGAACAAAATAACCAACATTTTGCACCGGTTTTTCACAAAAATTTCAACATTTCAAAGCTCCTATAAATTTAAAATTCAGAACCCATGTGGCTCATTGAATTCAAACATACATTTTCCTTCTTCTTTTCTTCTTTTCTTTTATTATTATTATTATTTTCTCCCCCCAAACCCAAATCAACCCTTCACACAATGCAAACATTACAATCACCATCATTTCTATGAACAAAGGGCTGTAGAAATCACTAATCAGGAGCACATAAAAAGATATGAGAAACATAAGGAGCATAGAAATATATAAAAATTTAAAAAAGGTTAGAACTTTGAAGGGTTGGCTATATAGAAATGCAGAAACAAAGCTTTAAAAAACACACACCCAATAATTTCATAACTAAGGCAAAGCTACTGGGTACCATTTGAGAAACTTTAAAGAAGAGAGAAAGCAAAAACCAACCCGATTGCACGGCGTCGCCGGACGATCTCCATAGTGGAGGCTCTGACTACCAGACTCTTTTATTCAGGTCCAGTCCAGGTGGGTTGGGGTTTCTTTTTTATTAGGCACAGTTTGATACCCGCCTATACCCAGTGTACGAATCTCAAACACAACCTATGACACCCACGTTTTTCACAACCGAAGTGAAGGGGTTGATTGGTATTTGTATTTAAACACGTGTTTTCAGTTTTTAAACAACATTATATGTATTTTTATATATTTTTTTATTCATATATATTTTCAAAAAAATTTAAAACTGTTTTTTAAATACATGTTTCAAATGGGTCCAAAGTGTGTGGATTTTTATTTTTAAAATTAATTTTGCAAATATATATATTTTTTGATAAAAATTTTGCAAATATATGGATTATGCAACCAAAATTGAAATATACTAGTTCTTACCTCCTGTGCAATGTACAGAAAAATTATTAAATTTGAAATTTTAAAGAATATATATATATATATATACATACACTTTATTTACTACATGTAACAATTATTCAAGATACTATTATTCAATCATAAAAAATAGAAATAAAATGATTAATAACATACTATACTATTCAATAGACATTGCAAACAATATGTAATAAATTGAAAAACAATTTTTTTTTTTATTTCTCCGTAATTGCAGATAGTGGTGCAAGTTCCGCATTACAGTTTTTGCATAGTTAGAGGAAATTAATGCACTTTGACGAAGCCAACATAAATTCTATCCTTGTGTTTTTTTGGGGGGGGGGGGGGGGGGGGGTGTTGTTTGCAAATTGCAGTTCCTTTACTTGTAGTGGGTCTAAAAGATGAGCAAAAATTCCACATCAACATGCCTCTTTTTTTAGTCCATCCATGTGGTTAAGGACCATTCACTTCTTTAGTTCCTTATCTCTTAATTTGACCCTTCCTTTTCTTTTACACCTAGGGCGGTAAGTGAATCAAGCTGTTCATAAACAACTTAGGCTCAACTTGATAAAAAACTTTTTCATGTTCATTTGTTTATAAATAAGCCAAGCATGAACCTTAGCTTTAGGCTTGTTTGATAAACAAGCCGAGCCCAAGCAAAAAAAATTGTTCGTGAACAAGCAAGTGAACAATATGGCTCGATACAAAACAAGCCAAGCTTGGGCTCATTTATAGCTTGATATATGTTTACTAAATAAACTCATTATTATGACATTACACATATCTTAATAATAACATAGTCCACATGAGATCACTTACCACTACCCATTAATTTTTCTTCTTGTTGGAGTGTGTGTGTTTCAAACACTAAGCCTTTGCTTTGTGTCCCACATTGGTTAGGAGTCAACCAAGTTATAGGTTTATAAGCCATTATCCTCCTTAAGTGATAGCGTGAAATAATGGGCTAGGTGTTGGTCTTGGGCTTTTTTTTTTTTCTCTTTCTTTCCTTCTAACCCATTCTTTGTTAAACCCGTTGGCGGTATTTAATGTGCTGCCTGTTGGACATGCTCATTGACCGTTGAAGCCCATCAATTAGCCCATGTGTCCTTTTCTTCTTTGGCTTATAAAACCCTTATTCCACTATTTTTTTTTTTCCAGTTTTTCCCAGCTCTCACTGTCGCCTCTCTCCCTTTATCCTGCTCTATTTTTTCTGCTCATCTCCTCAAAAATTTCAACTTAATTTTTTGGTTTTAAGGAAAGACAAATAAGGTTGTTTCTAGTTCTTCTTATTTGAGTGTGTGTTCAACTTGAAGAAATCACTATAGTTTAATCCTGGGGGTTGTTCGACCAAGAAAGCCATTCACACCAAGTTCTACTCTAGGTGGCACGAATCAACCTTTAAGGACAACGCATTTTGTGTGATTCTATAGTTTGTGAGATCTTTCTAACTCTGTTTATTTATTTTTTTCATTGCTAATTTTTTAGGGTTTATATTGTTAAATAAAAAATTGTTTAGTTTGCCATATTTTCCAACACTTCTTTCCTCTAATTTTTTTTAACACTCCCTCTAAACTAACCATGGAACACTTTTAGACATAAGCTACATATTTTTTTAATCCAAGTGGGCCCACGTATGGCTATTCTCCCACCCATAATCTTTGTAAATTTGTGAAATATGTTACTATGTAAGTCTTTCCCATTCAGTTACAAATGTAAGTCTTTCTAGACTTCTAGTCTTTGCTTAACTTCACAATCCAGTTCTATCAAAATTAAGATTCTTAATTGTCACCTTCAATGTCGTTGTCCAATGTCTATCTTCTGCAACCTAAAACTATATGCTACTTTGAGAAAATCGAAACTTCTTTGAGAAGCCTTAACCTCTCTTTTACTGTCAATTTTTTCCCCAATTTTTCACAAAGAAGAATACAGCTCTCTCTCTCTCTCTCTCTCTCTCTCTCTCTCTCGATCAAAAATTCCTCCAAATCTTCCCTAGATCTCTTTGCAACCTCATCAACTGGTGAACAAGTCCTAGATTTGGATGAGTTTGATGCTAGCGAAGAGGATTTAGAGTCTGCGTTCACTGAATCACCATGTAATCTAAAGGTTCTAGTGGGTGTGCGACGAGCTCTAGCAACGGCTCTAGATCCAATGTTATATTTGGCATCACTACCAACTTCACTCTTTACCTCCAAGACATTCACAGTCTTCACTCATCGTAGGTTTCCATGTTTGGAAAATTTTTATATATTTTTATAGTTGTTTTACACTATAGTTTGTTTGATATAGCAAAATCATCTTGATTTCCAAGTTATGGTTGTTTATGAAATTTCTATATAACTTAGAGAAATCTTGTTGGTTGTATTTATTTGATAATAACTTAGCATTGTAATTAGTTGATTGTGGTTGTGGGAGTTCGGTATATAGTTTGGAATGAGGCTGTGCTTCTCTTTTCTTTTCTTAAGGTGCAGAGTCCTTTGTGGCTAGCTACTGAAATTGTTATAGTTTCTTTGTAATTAGTTTTGTTTTGTGCTATGTGTTTTTGGATATTAAATTTTATTTCTTGTTTATTCATATATGTTTTGGAATGTTAATTTATTTTAGATTTGTGAAGATTATAGTTGCACAATTGACAAATGTGAATGTACAAATTGTATTTTGAACAATTACTCAAGCTATAGACAATGAATGATGAATGGATGGATTTAATTATGTAAAGTTGTAATCTGAACAATTTCTAACCATAGGTGGAATTAGAAGCATGATAAATATATATATTTTTTGTTTAGTAGAATTTTGGAGATATAAGAATTTGATAATACAATTTTTTTGGATCCCAAGCTAAAAACCTTGAGCTTGAGCTTGAGTTTGAGCTTGATATTAAGCTCAAGTTTGGCTTGACTAACTCATCAAGACAAGCCGAGCCGAGCTCAAGCTTTTTGACATTCTCACAAGCTCAAGTTCAAACATTGTTTTTAGGCTTGTCTCGAGCTCAAGCCAAGCTTGAGCATTTGATTTTTACTGATGAGCCTAGCTCAAACACACACTACTTAGCAAAGTTTGGCTTGTTTACAACCCTATTTACACCTTATTAACTCACTTTGAAACTAACCATGGCATACACTTTACTGATCATACCACCATTGCAATAGTTTGTCTAATATTGCTTCAGTAGGCTCATAAATTCGAATGGCTATTGAGTTTGAATCATTGAGGTCAAACTTTTTGGGTTTATGGTCTTGAATTATGCTTCATGTGTGAGGAGACTTTATAGCTCGCATGCAATGAGATTTCATGGCGTGAGCGCAAACCAATTTTTGCTGACTTGAGAGGTCAAATTTTCTGGGTTTACAATCTCGAATTAAGCTTTGTATGTGAGGAGACTTCATGGCTCGCTAGAGGAGAGTTTGTTGTTTGCAGAGGCTTTGCAGTTCGCACTCGAGGTGGATTACTTTGTGTTTGAGCTCACAGAGATTTCGTAAGGTTTTCACTATGTATAGTGGGTCTTTATTAGGTTTTCAGTTTGGGGGTAACAAACCTCTCATCTTCCTCCTCCTTCTCTAAAGGGGTTGTCTAAGACAATTTTCTGAATTGGGTGAGAAGATGGGTAGCAAAGAGAAGAATTGTTTCACAAAAATGGTCGGGTAGCAAATCAAAGGAATTAAAAAGGCTAAAATTATTTATTATTTAAAAAAAAAAATGGATGATGTGGAAAATTGTGAGTGGTGCAAAGCTTACGTGGCATGCTCTCAAAAGGTCAATAAAAGTAAAAGGCTTTAGTTATATAGTGTTTATAGATTAATTATGTGGCCACATTTAGAACTCGAGTTAATTTCAATGAAACTCGAGTTTCAGAGATTTGAGTTCTAAATGTGACCACATAACTAATATAGTATGTTTCAATATTAGTCACATAAATAATATATTTGCAAAATTAACTTAATAAGCCAAAAAACCTATGGGCATTGTATTGAGTATTGATGATTTTGCTACAAATTTTACACACAAAATATTTATAAATTGACATGACAATAAGTATGAGTTGTGAGAATTCAAAAACACACTAAATTTAATAAACATATGTTTGTGGGTTCTAATTAGCTCAACTAGTAAAGTTTTTTGCTGTCGAATAAGAGAACTGTGGATGAGAACTCTGTCTACACCAATCGTATGTACCTATGTAGTAGTGATGTTTATAGGGAAGATGTTAAAAGTAGTATTACAAATTTAATACATAAAATTTACAAACTGATATAACAATAAATGTCATCATTTATAACAGTAATGCTACAATCAACAGTTATAAACTATTTTATAACATTTTAAAAAACTGTTGATGTGTCAAATTCTTACTAGTTTTCATCTAGGTCCACTACTAACACCACATTTTACTTTTCAATAATCATCCACCATGTCAATAGTTTGTAAAATAGTTTGTGGCTTTACATTACTTAATTTGTATTCCTAGCATCATTTTTTTTTATATGAACACAACAAATTCTCACAAATTTTTACAATAGTTGGAGATGTCAACCCACCATAAGTCAAACTAAAATAAAATAAAATAAAGATATATTATACCTAAATCTACCATAACCCAAAACACAGATATTGTGGTGTTGCTCGACTTTCTCAAGATAAAAATGGTATCTTATTATGTGTGGTAGGATATATTGAGTTTTAAGTAAAAAACTAATGTGATAATATCTTATTGGATGTTGTAAAACATAAGTTTTATACCCCATCCTTACCGAATTCGGACTCATATTAATTAACCAAGAGTTGACACGTTTAAAAGTTATGGCCTTACAATTATCATTTGATATATATGAGCGGTTGTAAAAAACGATTCAAAGTGTTGTTGTCATCGTTTGAAATATTCTCATACAAACATACATACACCATCTAAAAAAGCAATTTGTTACAAAATATCCCTCCCCCTTCCCTCTAAAACTATCACATATATAACCAAAACAAAATAGAGAGAGAGAGAGAGAGAGAGAGAGAGAGAGAGAGAGAGAGAGAGAGAGAATCTTCTCTCTCTCTCTCTCTCTCTCTCTCTCTCTCTCTATTTTGTTTTGGTTATATATGTGATAGTTTTAGAGGGGAGGGGAGGGGGAGGGATATATTGTAACAAATTGCTTTTTTAGATGGTGTATGTATGTTTGTATGAGAATATTTCAAACGATGACAACAACACTTTGAATCGTTTTTTACAACCGCTCATATATATCAAATGATAATTGTAAGGCCATAACTTTTAAACGTGTCAACTCTTGGTTAATTAATATGAGTCCGAATTTGGTAAGAATGGGGTATAAAACTTATGTTTTACAGGTGGGCAAAGTGTTTTTCACGCAAACTACAGGTGGGTAAAGTGTAATTTTCCCTTTTAAATATATAGGTGGGTCGGGTCAAGTTAGGCATGTTTATGATTGTTATGATCCAAACACCAAACACAACCGACCCACTATTAAAAAAAATTGTTATAACCCAACCCAACCCACCAACCCCTAAAAACCGACCCAACCAAGCGGGTTGGGTTGGTGCGGGTCGATTTTGATGGGTTGGCAGGTTGGCTGCACACCCCTACCAAAGATGGTCCCTCAATAGTCAATTTTTCAATAAAATAAATTAGAGATTTAATTGCATATTTGGTCATCATATTTGAGATTTATTTTAAAATTTTTTTTGGTAACAGGTTTATTTTAAAAATCATTCTTATACTTTAAATTGTTTTACTTTAATCAATATACTTTCAAAACTGTTTTAAAAATGTCCGGTCATTAGATGGATAGAAATTATTTATGTGATAAAACAAAATTCATTCTACTTTATAGGTTCCACATCATTAAATTGATCTTAGTTTTGTGATTACCATACGAGGATGAGGATCTTTTTTTTTTTGTTCCATTATTTTATGTTTTAAAAAAGAGAAATGCTATGTCCATAACATACAAATTTTATGTGATAGGTTGTTACTTACTGTTACTAGTGAACAAAAGAGTAATTTCAGTGGTGAATTTAAATTAAAAACCAATAATAACTTGCCAACTAGAATTTATTATGAAAATATTGTGAGCATATCACTTCTCTTTTTAGAAATAACGTTAAGAAGATGGACAAACCACAATGATTAATTAAATCATTAGAGAGCATTAGAGCATGATGGAGAAAAAAAGGGGCTATTAATGTCCGTTTATGTTTAATAAGTGATCAAAGAGGTCTTGAATTCAAGTTTCTTTGTCCAACACATTAAGCAAGTCTTGCCCAAGGTTTTACCAACCACATTGAATAGAAAACCAAAAAGGAGTCTCATTCCTAGTTCTTTGGTCTAATTGAGGTCAAATTGGTGATGTCATAACTAATTTAATTAATTATTTTATAATTATGAAAATAAATAATAATAATTTTATAACCAATTATATTTACTAAGCAAACATATTTTAATTTCTAACACAATGTTCATATCCTATTTGTTAAATATTGTCTCAAATTCTTAATTCTAATTTTTCTTGGCGTGGAAGAGAGGGAATATCCTGAACATAGAAGGAAAATTATGCCTTATTGAAGAAGTAATAAGTATACCTTTTGAATCAAGGAATAAGATTAAAGCCTTATATAAATATGTGTTGTGGCAAAGGATATGGTGACTTTTGCCCAAGGTTCCTCTCATATGGGGAGAGGAGAGGACTTGTAGAAGAACATGAGTGGATTTCTTTGAAGAGTAGTTTGATAGATTTTTGGGGTTGAAAGATTACCCGTGGTTATGTGTTTGAGAGTTTGTAGTTTTGTAAGTGTGAGAGAGTTATTGGGTGCATTGGAGTTTTGAGATTGTGAGTTTGAGTTTGTAAGAGATCTTGTTTATGTTGGTGAGGTTTTGTGAGTATTTGTTTGTGTGAGTTATGAGTGTAATGAGGTTTGTAAGTCTCATTATAATCCATATCATTGGTAGAGAATTTTTGGTTGGCATCACCCTTGGATGTAGGCATGGAGTTGTTTGGTGTGATTGTTTATTTTCTTGTTCATGTGAATGCGCTTTCGCTAGCCCTAAATAACAAGAATTGATATTAGAGTTTCTACTATTGCACAACACTATTTTAGAGTTATTGGTGAAATGTAATCCAATTACTACTTAACATTTGCAAGTTGTGGTGTGTAACAAAGTGTGTCCCTAGATTTTTCCATATTCTAGTGAACTACTTAAGCAACTCAAAATACTGTCCCCAAGCCAATAGCTTAGCAACTCCTAAACTATGTTTGACCTATGTTGTTTGGTTAACAATGACTCTACTTGGAGGAAAAACTTGAGGCTGTTCTGGTCGTGGTGCTGAGTTAGGTAGTAAGTAATTGAACCTACTTGGGCCAAGTTGTACAGTGTGAAAAAGTATCTAATTTTTTTTACTACATGTAATGGAAACTCTAGATACCTCCTCCAATAGAATAGGGATGATGAATGGTTTAACCCTTCCATTAAGAGTGATGTTTCTTTGTATATTTATTCACACAGAGAACCATCTTGCATACCATACTTATTCTCATTGGTCATCTTACAAATTCATGTGAGTACACAATAGATTCAATTACTCACTCTCTCCTTTAATTTCCCATGAAATTCTTCGCCAACATCTAAAAGTCTAGAAGAATTGTATGCAGTGAGCTTATGTGGCACTAATATGTTAAGATTGATCTTCTCCAATTGAACTTGAGTCTGAGAGACTCAGGTTCTAAATGTGACCACATAACTAACATAGTATGTTTTAATTTTAGTCACATAACTAATATGTTTGTAAAATTAACTTAATGGTCCAAAAAACCTATGAGCATCATATTGAGTATTGACGAGTTTTGCTACAAATTTTGATAAAAAATATTTATAACTTGACTTAACAATAAATATAAGCTGTGAGAATTGAAAAACACCATAAATTTAATAAACATATGTTTGTGGGTTATAATTAGCTCAACTAGTAAAATTTCTTATTGTTGAATAAGAAATCGGAGGTTGAAACTCTGCCTACATCAATCCTCTGTTTCAATGTAGTAGTGATGTTTATAGGGAAAATGTTAAACGTGGTACTACAAATTTAATACATAAAATTTACAAATTGATATAACAATGAATGTCATAATTTATAATAGTAATGCTACAACCTATAGTTACAAACTATTTTATAGCATTTTTAGAAACTATTGATGTGTCAAATTCTTAACAGTTTTCATCTAGGTCTACCATTAACATCACATTTTTACTTATCAATAATCATTTACCACGTCAATAGTTTGTAAAATTGTTTGGGACTTTAGCATTACTTAATTTACAGTATCCCTAGCATCACTTTTTATTACAAACACAACAGATTCTCACAAATTTTTGCAATAGTCAGAGATGTCAACTCATCATAAGTAAAACTAAAATAAAATAAAATAAAGAAATATTATACCTAGATCCGCCACAACTCAAAACAAGAATATTGTGAGATTTTGTGGTGTCCCTCGACTTTCTAATGATAAAAATGGTATCTTTAGCTAGAGAAATTATTCTAAAAACTATTCACAAAAAAAAGTTTCTATGCAATAGATTATATGGTTTCATGTGTGAAAAGAATTTGGTATTTTATAAATCTAATATGTATATCCTTCCTCTCAATCACAACATATGGATCTTAAATGACTATAGACCCTACATTGTACAAGTAAGATAATGTATAGATGCTTAAGATAATTGTTGATGTGGGAGACCTACAAGGATGTTACCTTTATGTGAGTGGAATGTGTAGTATATTGATTAACCAAGAGTTAACACGTTTAAAAGTTATGTCCATACAATTATCATTTGTTATATATGAGCAGTTGTGTGTTGTCGTTGTTTGAAACATTCTCATACAAACATATATACACATCTAAAAGAGCAATTTGTTACGAAATATACCCTCCCCCTCCCCTCTGAAACTATCACATATATAACCAAAATAATATATATATATATATATATATATATATATATATAGAGAGAGAGAGAGAGAGAGAGAGAGAGAATAAAAATAAATGACGTCGTTATTACACATTGTGAGTTCCTTTTTTGATAGTTCCTAAACCCAGTGCTGATAGGGGATCTTGGGAACTAGGAGGGATAGGTAGGTGTTGGTTGGACTGGGCTTGGCCCACCACAACCCACTTAGGCCGTTATACGAACCAATTGGTGCACAAGACAAGTGAAATCCACAACATATATATATATATATATTGGCTGAGCAAATATTGAAGGAACAACAAATACACAATGCAAAATAAACAATGATGAATATGAATGCCTCAAAGAAGGTTATATTTAATTTGATTAAGTCAAGCGTTAGTACATTTGGTCCTACCCTTGTGAAGATACTTTACAAGGCTCAATACGCCTCAAAGATCACAGACTTGGCTAATCCCCTTTTGGGTTCCCAGGACTTGTGAAATTTGAGTCCATTGAATCTGAGCCGCTCCTCAAATATCTGGACATAGGACCTTCTTCAATGTCTCTCATCTCTTAATGAATTTAATACTCAAGAAAAAAAAACCTAAAACCCATTTCTTGTATTTCTCTCCTAGTCACTTGTGCATCTGAATGCCCCTTTTGTCTTCCTAGCCTCTCCCTTTTATACTGCCCTTGGAGCGCCTTTCAAATTACTGTTTTCTCCATTTGTCCTTTTGGGTACCAGAGCAAGTCCCCTTTGTCTGAAATATTGGTAGTTAGTCATATCCTTATTTCTTTTTATTTTGCACTTCTGGAAACTCGTACTTGAAAGTTCATACATAGACTTTCTACTCGTGGAAGCTCCTTCCTTAGGGTAAACCCATATTCTCTTCCGAGGTCAATGCTACCTAATCTTCTTCCAAGGCCTTAAAAGTACAATTCTAGGGTCCTGTGACCTTGATGTTGACTTTTCACAAGTTGGCATTTTTCAAAAATGGGATGGATTCCTTCTCGTGAATGGTGGACTTGAAATGCCTCTAACCACCTTCCTTTTACTCTATGTCCCCTGCCTTACCCAAGGTCCTTTGGTCCCTTCAACATGTCTTTGATCTTGAAGGCATCATTTGTCCTTATCACTTCTTTCTACATCTAGGAGCTTGACTTCTTCAGGACTTTCTACGGTTTCTTTTCCTTTCAAAATAAGCGTGGCTTGTTCCCAGACCATCTTCTGAGCTGTCCACATCCTAATTAGCACCCTTCAAACTTCCCTAAGGGATTTGCTTCCTGGGAATGGAGAACCATCCGTAGCCTAAACTCGGGTCCTCTCCCTTCCCAGGCTTCTTTGATTTTTTTCTTTACTCATTGCACTTTTGGGCCTTCATGGCTCTCCTTATTTTTCATGGGCTAGGCTTCCTCCCGTTAAGGCCCACACCCTCTTTTTTTTGTCTCCATGGGCTGGGCTTCTTTGTTTTCATGGGTTGGGTTCCTTGTCACATTTTGGACCTCAACACACAGCTATCATTTTTTTTCTTTTGTTTTCATGCCTTCTTCTTTTCTCATATGGTGGGGTGGAAACTTCCATCACAACTTTTTATACATTATTTACTTAACATATTTGGATAGAATAATTAGTTTAATTCGTTTTGCAAAAATGATGAACTATGTGGACCAAAATTAAATTTTATGAACTAATTTGGTTATGAACTAATTTGGCAATGGAAGTAGAAGTTATAGGAATAGAATGAATTTTATTTTTGTTTAAAACACTAAATGGTTTTGATTACAACAACCAACAACCCAAAAGTGAAATTAACTTGTATATATAATGGTTTATGAGTAGGAATTCTACATTCCAAAAGGTAGTTTGAGGGATTGAAGAAGCATCCAAATCACGAGCTTTATACTTTAGAGAATGGGCAAAATTTAAGTTTGCACTTAGTTAAACAAGTAATATGATTTCCAATTGAATTCAAGTATATGATTGTATTGACCAAAGAACAATAATTGAATTAATTATGTTATTTTATGTATATGCATATGTTTATATTTAGTAATTTGATGCATCTTGTACAAACAAAGTAAGGAGATACAAATATTCATCATAAGTTTAGGATGAATTAAATAAAGACTATCAATTTGTTACATGAATGTTTGATTTGAAATTCATATCAATATAATTGATTGCTCCAATCCCTTAATTTACTTTGACCAATCTATTACTTTATTTTTTTCTTCAATTTGGGAAAGTAAATACTTTCTAATATGTATGTTCATTTAATAGTTTTTGACGTACGTACAAGAAAAATTATAAATCACCCTTTACTTATTCACTATTTATTTTTATTAATTTTTTTAAGCAGTTACAACTAGGCCCTTTCCTTGCAAGCATGGTTGTGTGACGTATTAATAGTTGACCTGGTATAGTTGGTAGGAAGATTTATACTCCAATTCAAGAACAAGCGCAGTGTATTCCGCATACCACGAGTTTTATAATAGTTCCTATCGTTGTCAATAAAAAGATTTACCTGGTGTTGAGGGGAAAATTTTGATGTTCCCAAATAGAATATGGGGTAGCCAAGCCGAAACTCGACGATGGGCCCTTGAAATAAAGCCCAAAGGCTATTGATGTGGTGTAAGTCCGCCCAAGCAAGATATAGAGGCTGCACCCTAACAAGAAGACAACAATAAAGCATAATAAACACGTTAGTGTTGTTGGTTTGTTATATTATTAGTCTTTTTACGACGTCATAGTTCAAATCAGTCCTCTAGCAGTACGGTATTATCTCCAGCGGTAGGGGTGAAATTATATTTAGAGTCCAGCAGTCAATGATTAAATAAATTTAGGAAAGTGTTCACTCCTAGAGGTCCTTGTGTGTCTTGGTCGGGGGAATTTATAGTATTTTCAGCCATCATTACATCAATGTGAGGGAAAAATTCAATTGTTACAAATACATTATATCCTTCATCATAATAATAATAAACAATGATTAAAGGCTCCATAGTTACAAATAAAAGAGGAAAAATAGGATGGAATGAAAGGAGAGAAAGATCCCCAGCTCAGTGCAGCAAGTATTAGACTAAGATTTTGGTGAGTGTGTGTTCATAAGGCATGAATGAGACAATATGGGCTGTTTTGAGTGAGTGGGATGAGGTTAACTCTAAGGTTAAGGCTTTTTGTGAGTAGTGGTCTGTTTGTGACTGGTTGAGAGACATTTATGGGTTGTGATTGTGTGAAAGGGGAAAAGAGTATCTGAGATTAGATGAGTGTGGGCTAAAGATGATGGATGGTGAGCTTGAGGAAAGCTAAACCATGAACAAAGTAGTAAACAAACCAAGGGTTTCAGAGGGAGTGGCTGTCTTGGTCAGTTATGGGACATTTATGGAGTAGGAAGGTGTAAGCAAGGTGGTGAATGTTGGTGTTATGGTGACTATAGACTGAGAAAGGTTGTGAGTGAGCTCAAGAGAGCTTGGGGAAGCTTAAAGAAAGCAAATAGGGATTGAATTTCTACAGAGTATAGTCAATGACAGAAATTTTTAGAGAGGTCTCCTCCCCCTTGTGAGCTGAGATGTGTATGTTTTTATAATGGAGCTTGAGGGAAGCATTAATTGACAAGAATCCAAAAAACGTATGACTACTCAGAGGTGATGAATCAAGGTTAAGCTTCTTGAGAATTTTTGGTCAGAAGTAAGAGATTTATTTTAGGGGCTGCCTTGCTTCTTTGGGTAATGATGAGATTTTAGAGTGCTTTGCATTTAATGCCATGATTTATGGGGCTGAACTGAATCAATATGATTATGGCGTGTATCAAGAACGAATCCTAATGCCGCAAACTGAGATTTGGTCCCCCAAGAAGTAAGATTCAACACCCCAAGCCAAGTGTCAAACTCTAAGTCCACTTCATGGGGTTCCGCTGGAGATCCTATTATGCCCTCCAAACCACATGTTCCCAATTTTCCCCCTTTAGGATTCATGGGCTTGGCACATGAATCACGTCTTGAATATTTTTAACATTTATAGCATCAATTTGTTGAAGTTTGGTTTCAGCTCCCCTTCCGCTAGAGGTGCAGTCTTGAGGAAGATGATGGAGTCCCTTCATCTTTTTGACTTCAGCTGATATGACAACCCTTGGACACTGTTCACGTTAGGCAAAAGGTGGCAGAAAACTGACGAGACAGCCCTTAGTCCATTCTCAAAGGCTTGGTTCCCTTGTATGAGTACCTAGTTGCTCTTTTTGGTTAGGAATGAACAAGGGCTGGTTGCCCACTTTCAAGCCTCTTGCTGGGGGACCTTTTTGGGCTGGAACTCTTCTCCATTTCAGCACTTTTAGTTGGGCCACATGGCCCTTTCTTTGCTTAGGCTTGTTCCCTACTTCATGAGATTCTTGAGCCTACAAAATGGGCATTAAAGACATGCTTTGCCATGGGTTTTTTACTCCTCATGGGTTTTAGTTGTTAGTAGAAATAAAATGAATCCATGAGCTTTCATGAAATATTTATGATAGATTTTGGGTATTAATTTTCATGGGCTTTAAATAACAACTTGTATAGTCTCTCTATAGATAATCATAATGGACATGTAGGATGGATAATTACCATGAGTTTTGGAAATAAATATTATGAATGTTGTGATGTAAGATAAATAGTGACCATTAGTTCTTATATAAATTCCATGGGTTTATATTATGGTTGAAATAAATAAATGTCATAGGTCCAAAATAAATAATTATAACTTTCCATGGGTTTTTATATTAGTAACACAAATTCATAATTCTCCATTGCTTGATATATGTTTGCCATGGGTTTTGGAAAAATGAATAGTGTTACGTAACATAAATACTTACCATGGGTTTATAATAAGGTATGAAATAAATAAATATTATGGGTTTAAAATAAATCATAACTTTCCATGGGTTTTTATATTAGTAACACAAATTCATAATTCTCCATGGGCTTGATGTATGTTTGCCATGGGTTTTAGAAAAATGAATAGTGTCACGTAACATAAATGGTTACCATAGGTTTTATAAGATAGATTTCATAGGCTTGTAATATTGTAGTAATAGGTTTAAGAACTTAAAACATTGTTGATCATTGGACTTTTAAGTGAAATAATTATGATATCGTATTTTGCCAAGTATTAATAACCTTGGGTTTTGGATAGAATAGTGCCAAGTAGTTAGCTTGGGCTTTTAAATATTGCTAGCGAGAACTGGGCTTTGATATTGCCAATGAGAATTGGGTTTTTTTGTGATGTTTTATATCATAACCCAATTTAGATAATGAGATATGAAACATTTGTGATTAACATAATAATAGAGCAAAAAATATTTGGGAAAACTCAATAACTTATTAGTGGTGTTTGAAAATAAATAGGTGGTACCTAAATAAAATTAGGTGTAAAAAAAAAAGTATCCTAACACCTGGCTACATACCTTGATACTGACATCTTAACCATAATTAAATTACTTTTCTTTTCAAGGGCTCATATTCAAGATGTGTGGGACATGTATAGTATCCAGTCTTCATGTGCAAGATCCAACTTTAAATCAAGGCCAATAATTAAGTCAAACCTAAGTTATTTTCTATTATCAGTAAAAAAATGTTAATGAGAATGTTAGATAAAGACAATAATATTTTTTAAAAATATTGAAATTTTACCACAAAAAATTATTTATGTATAAACATATCATATTTTAGATGTATAAAAATGTATTATTTATTTCGTCTTCTTGGAATTCTTTAACACATAAAGACTTTTCCTTAGATTTATATTTTCTTTTTCTAAATTTAATGTGCAAACGTGTATTAGTTGTTATGTAACTTTTTATTATTTGAAAATAAGTGCAGAAATTGTTGAATATTAATATGCAAATTTTACATTCGTCAATTTAAACTATTAAATCAATATTAATACTATATAATAAATTTTTTTATTTTATTGATAAAAAGTGTTAAGGAAAAAACTAGTTGACAAAACATGATTAAAAAGATCTTGAAAGTTCAAAAACGTGTATAAACACCTTTGAACGTTTAGACTCCCAAATTACAACTTATCCAATTCAAGCAATATGTCAAACAACTAGTGTGCGGAAACTTAACATATGCTATAATATGGAATTGGTAAAAACTCTCTAAGCCAAAACAAAATATAATCCATAGCAGATAATAAGAAGGCAAAGATAGAGAGGAAGGAAGATGCAAACACAAAGACAACACGCGATGTGTTATCGAAGAGGAAACCGAAGCTCTCGGCGTAAAACCTCTCCGCCGCCCTCCAAGCGGTAAACAATCCACTAGAAAATACAGTTGGGATACATGGACAGCAATAGACCCTCCAAGCCTAATCTACCCAGTGCACCTAAGCCCTCCAAGCTTCTTGCTCCAACGAGGTTACGCCGAACCTTTTTCTTTTCTAGCTTCCCGGATTCCGCTACTAGACCATAGCATCAACCAATGAATATTGGTTCCTTCCTAACTGCTTCCCAGAAATCCAAACAGCTGTCTCACAGTGATGATGATGGTGAGAACCAGGTTTGGTATAAAGGCCTCTCAAGGATTTGGCAATGGAGAGGAAGAGAGATGAGGAATTTGAAGAGACTCTAATGTATAGATTGTGGGTGAATCAATCTTGTTTTTCTTTAGGGTTTCTCTCTCAAAATTCTCTCTGGAAGCTCTCTCACAATCGTGGGTAAAAGGGGTATTTATACTGGAGTGGGAGAGGAATGTGAAACGTCAGGTTTTACAAAACAGGGGTGGCTCGCAGCTTGACCTCGCGGCTTGACTAAGTCGCGAGATCCAGTCGCGAGATAACCGTATGGCCAGTTGTCCTGTTTTGTCCTGTAGTGCTCCAGCTTGCATGACTGTTCACCTTCCAGCATGCTTGGCACGTGTGCTGCGTCTGGCGGCTTGCAGCCGCAAGTCACCCGCGAGTCCCAGCCGCGAGTCTCTGTTTTCTTGCACACTCTTGAGCAATCTTCACTCTATCTCACTCACTACCCTTACATCAAACCCACCTAAATACAGGGTTACTAAATGCTGAATTACAAGCAAATTTGGCACGGAATAAAGCCAATTAGATGGTTGAATAAATTCAACCTTACAGATCTTTATTACTATCTTTCAAGACTCATTAAAATTTCTCTTCTTTATGAATTTTTTGTATATAAACAACTAAATTTTAAGTCACTAGGGTATATACTTATTGTTGAATTTAATGTTTTCTTTCATGCATATGCATATTGATGTTTATGTTTATGTTCTTTTGCATAGTGAAATTTACCCTGTAGAGCCAATCCTCACTCTATCACTTATTCGAATTTGAAAATTTCATTAATAGAAGCAATGAGATACATAATGTTGATTCTGATTTTTTGCAAATATGTTTGTAAAAAACACAATGCCTCATACATCTTAGCCCAATAGATGATTAAATAAATTTAGAAATGTGACTCATTAGTAATTGACTAATTGGATGTAAGTTTTGAAAAATAAAGTAAGGAGATACAAAAATTCATCTTAGGCTTAGGATTAATTTAATAAAGTGTTCTAAAAGTTGTGGGGACTCACATACAAATAAAAACATACAAATGATAATAACAATGCAAAAGGGAGAAAACAATTATAAAATCAATTCATTGAACATTATTTAATAGAATTTCAACATAACATTGGTCCATGGAGCCGTTTTGCACGATTAAATTTTTTTTATCTTTTATATTTGCTTACTTATCAAAAAAAAAAAAATTAATAGAGATTCAACATAAAGATTTCTGGACGGGAAAATTACAATAAACCCACTTATGGTTAGACCTGTTTTCATGTTACCCACCTGCAGTTCAAAATTTGACACTTTGCCTACCTGAAATTACCTCTTTTAATCTCCCATAATCTACCTCCGTTAAAAACGGGGGTAAATATGTATTTTTGCTCCCTTTTTAAGTCTCTCTCCTCAAAAAAAAGAAAAAGAAAAACATAAAAAAGGAAATAAGATCTAAAAGAAGATTTGTAAAAATTGTAAAGCTCTAATTTAAGAACATGCTTCCTCTTGGTATGAACGTTCTTGAACCAATAAATCCAAATAAAATTTTCAAATTTACTCAAATCCAAAAAACATTCACAAACTACACTTATATACACTTTCAGACAAACACACACATAAGCAGTGGCTCTCTTAGACACACACACACACACACACACACACAGCGAGAGAGAAGCAGATCCAAGGAACCCATGGAAAATTCTAGAGAGAGCTGATCCACCTGTATGCTCACCACCATTGCCACCAACAACAGTGCTTCCCCTCCCCCCGATCTCTTTCCTCTTAAACTTCTGACTCTCTCTCTCTCTCTCTCTCTCTCATATGTTGACCTATACTTGTGGGCCATGGTGGAGCCTCCTTGCCCGCCTCTCTTCTTTCAGCACCAAACCACCTCCGATCCACCTCTACAATTTCTCTCTTAAACCCTTTCTGTTTTCTTTGATCTACATCGAACTCATGACCTACCTCTCTCTCTCTCTCTCTCCCCCCCCCCCCCTCCCTCGGGATCTTGTTTTGTATTTGTTGTGATCTATGGGATTTGATTTGTACTTAATTTCAAAAAATTTGATTTGTAATTGTTTGGAAGTTCATTTGTAATGTTCATCCCTTTTTGAAACCCTAATTTTTTTTGTTTGTTTCTTGTTTGTTTTCGTCTAAATGTGTGTTTTTAATAGTGAAAATGGAGAGGTGGGTTATGAGAGACTAATGGAGGTAATCTCAAATGGGCAGAGTGTCACATTTTGAATCAAGAATAGGTAAGGTGAAAAGGGACCTAACCATAGGTTGGTTTCCTGTAATTTTCCCTTTTTGGAATGATTGTGTCAATCTTAAAGTATGCTAATTACTTTAAGCCTTTGAACTCCTATGTAGGATGCTACTTAAACAAATTGTCAATATTGTTAATCGAAATTCCACTTGTTTCAAACACCAACAAAATGATGAGAATTAAGAAAATGAGGGAAAAAAAGGCAATAAAGGAAAACTTTATTTATTAAGTATTTTTGAAATTTATCAGCATTTAAAGAATTTGTAAGATTTATAATTTTCTCAGTGGTGGAGTGAAAACTTCCATCACAACTTTTAACTCATTGTTTACTTAACATATTTGGAAAGAAGAACCAGTTTGATTCATTTTGCCAAAATGATAGACTAAGTGGACCAAAATTAAACTTTATGAACTAATTTGGCAATGGAAGTAGAAGTTAAAGGACAAGAATGAATTTTACCCTTGTTTACACCACAAAATGGATTTGATTACAGTGAGCAACAATCCAAAAGTGAAATTAGCTCGTAGCTATAATGGTTTGGGAATATTATTCTACCTTCCAAAAGGCAGGATGAGAATTGAGGAAGCATCGAAAGCATGAGCTTTACACTTTCGAGAATGGACAAAATTTAAGTAAGTCTGCACTTAGTTGAATAATTAATATGATTTCCAATTAAATTCAACTATATGACTGTATTGACCAATGAACAACAATTGAATTTAACTGTCCTTGAGAGAAGGTAACATCTTCTGTGCTACATTGATAATACAATCACATAAAAGAATTTAATTGAGGAACCTAAGGTACAACTTCTATAACTTTGGTCTATAATTGAAATTAGAAGTGCAAAATCAAAACATAAGACTAAAGATGTCCTGGCATAATCTGTTCTGAGAAATGTTGGAAATGAACACTCAGAAATGACCAACTGTGGTTGGCAACCCAAGGGCTCAAGGAAAATCAATTGCACAATTTCATCCAAACATTGTGTTTAATAAATCACATTTTGTTTCTCTATGGTATGTGGAACGAAGGCAAATGAAGAAGTGGAGAGTATAAGGAAACGAGAATGTACTATTCCATCCAAACATAGGGTTATGCTTCCCTTGCATTTTAGTTTCAAGGGATAAGAATAATTAACAGTCTTCTCCAAAACTGTCGCATTCTTTAGCAGAACTAGAGAAGATTTTCCCACAAGCGAAAACCAAAACTCAGAATTCAAGTGACTAAGAGAACATTAGAATTTTCATAGATGATTGGTAGATCATCAAACAAGGAAAGAAAGGGGTAGAGCCAAATTCTAGCTGTTTAGAGCTTAAAGCACCAAACCAAATCAAGAAATTTAGCAGCAGATTTGGAGGAGAAGGAAACTGCATCATACCTCTCAGGAGGCAAGAATTAAAAATTGATGTGCTCAGCTTAGAGTTTCTGAAGCTATTCAGTCAATAGCCAGAAGATCCTCTAAAAAACCAAAAAAAAAAAAGAAAAAAAGAAGAAGAATTTATAGAATAGGGAGCGAGAAAAACCACCGGCCTATGATATAATCAGAGGTGTAAAGCCAAAGCTTGAAGTAATGTAAACCTGACAAAAGCATTACATGTACCAAGAGAATTTGGGATAAAAGGCCCACGAATGGACAGTCTTGATCAGAACAAACCTTGGAAATACTCATGAAATTTCAATTACACAACTTATTGATCCTCTGGGAAGCATAAGTAATTGTTCACGAACCTCCTTTTGCCTCCCTGAGCCCACTGAGAACTTTACAAGAGAACAGGATATTACCATTTTCTCCAATGTTGTAGCATCTTTCAGCAAATTCTTTACTACATGTAGTTCTCCTTCAGTTCCACAAAAATTACATATTTTGATGGTCTTGAGTCTTGTAGTGAAAAAAGGAGGAACTAGAGCCAGTCTCCAATCAGTTTTTTCACAATAAGTGGAAAGGCAGATTCCCTACATTGTCATCATAGAACACATGCTTTACCCATAAGTCCATAGTGGCAATGGTAGTAAATACAAGTTACTGATGCAGTAGTAAATACAGACAGCAATGGTAAAGCAAAAGTTGAGGTTCTAAAAAAGTTACCTCTGCAAAAGCAAGAGAACTAAGACAAGGCAAGTTTTGGAGTAATCTCAACAGTGTCCCACAAGCAAAATCCATTGGCTCCGCATGAAATTCAAGATGGATCAAATTTGGAAACACAGGCAAACATGCAATGAATTCTTCTGCATATGTGAGAACCTAAGGAACAGTATCATACTCATCAGAACTAGAAAGCCTCAAATAAACCCTTTGGAGGATATGCTGATGAAAACAATTTATGAAAATTAGAAACACTTTTATCCATTTAACAAGCAATGGAGTTGTACCTTAAGAGTGTAAGGAGTTAATGCTAGGTTTTTCACATGAGAGAGTCCTCTAAGAAGCTTATTTGCCCTATAAGCATCTCCTCTGTGTCTTGTGGCCCTTTCAGTAATGAAGCTTCCACATCCCACATCAAAATATGCCCTAATTAGTGAGGTTGAATCAAAAAAACAATAATCACTTAAGAGTCCACCAATGTAAACGAAGCTTTGAAGACTCGTTCCAAAAATCAATTTTTGACAATTGTCTCGATTTTCTGTTTCATAAATGGTCAAGTTTCGAAGCATGGGAGCAGATATACAGACAGCTTCCACATTCTCCCACTTGCAAAGAGCTAAAGTCAGATTCTCCAGGACTGGGCAACCTGAAAAGAGCCGTTTTGTTGAATAGTCCCCTTCAAACATAACATACTTAAGATACAAGCTCTTGAGACTTGAAAAACATACAGAACGGGGAAGCTTAAGCACACGGCCCATCTTTTGAGTCGAACGGCTCATCTCTAGAGTTAAGTCTTCTAGTGAATCACAATTAAATAAACAAGGAGGAAACGTGTGTGCATCTAGGAGTCCACAAAGGGCAAGAAATAACTTTCGAACATTGTGTTGTAGTGCATACAATATCCATGTATTGATGCGAGAAGCATCGCACAGAACATCACATGCAAGTGCAAAATACTTTATGTCTGAGGAGTCACGGAGCATTAGTACTCTTTCCACAAAATTCATGAAGAGGTCCCTCTTATAGATCAACTCACACGGCATACAAAACACAAAACTGGTAATGGACATCCATAGGTGTTCCCATCTCTTCGATAATATGCTTGTTCCAACAGCATCTCTTGTGGGAAGGAATGTTAGAATGTGCTGAAGAATTGAGTCAGGTAATTTGCTTATTCTATCTATGCCTTCATTAGTGCTCCATTTCTCACTAACCTTCCTGCCTTTGGCATTCTGTGTCCGAGTAATTGCCTCCATGATTTTGATGGTTTCCCTGAATTACAAAATCCATAAGCCTTAATAAGATACCTTTCTTCATGGCATAAACACACTCAGCAGGAGTAAAACTTGTACTTCTCTCTCACTCTCTCTCTGGGATATTTATTACACATTGTAGTTAAGCTTTTGAATGTAAGTTTCAGCTGTGAACCAAAAGGTCCAAAACAAAAGGGTTGGCTCAGAAATACATATACATCTCATTTGTATTCAATTTAATCAATCAACATGAGTGGATCCATTTGATCAAAATTCTAACCTGAACATTTTCCTTCCATTTTATTTTGCTTACACAAATATATAAAATTCCAAAGCTTCAACTTTTCTTTTACTTGTATTTGTTTGCTCTCTCTCAGCAGCCCAAACACATTGATTGACAGTAATGACAAACACCCAGAAAGATTTTTGAAAGTAAGCAAATTTTTCCAAGACGAAATATCAAATCTAAACTCAAAAATCAGTGACAAAACCCAGTATAGATTTTCTACAGCAAACGCATAACAATAATAAGAAACACATAAAACATATATTAATATTAAAAAAGCAGTGAGGAATGGCCGAGATTACCTGAATAAGAACCTCTAGTTTTGTAGTTCTACATAAAATGGTGATGAGGTTGCTCCAGGGTTTATTCCGAGATTTCCCTGTTGCGAAGTTGGTAAGGCTCGTATAAAGAACAGGAAAAGGCTCTGAAACTTATTGTGGCGACTTGCCTAAAGTGTCGTCTTAAAAGGGTCGTACTAATGGTACGGTACATTTTAGGACCGATGTTATCGACTTTTAAATTTTTAATAACTATCGCCAAAGACAGCGCCTCAATAGTCAATTTTTCAATAAAATAAATTAAAGATTTAATTGCATATTTGGTCATCATATTTTGAGATTTATTTTAAATTTTTTTTTTTGGTAACAGATTTATTTTAAAAATCATTCTTATACTTTAAATGTTTTACTTTAATCCTTATACTTTCAAAACTGTTTTAAAGATGTCTGGTTATTAGATGGGTAGAAATTATTTATGTGATAAAACAAAACTCATTCTACTTTATAGGCTCCACATCGTTAAATTGATCTTAGTTTTATGATTTTTCGTCAACCATATGAGGATTAGGATCTTTTTTTTCGTTGTTCCATTATTTTACGTTTTAAAAAAAAGAAATGCTATGTCCATAACATTCTCATAACAAATCTTATATGGCAAATTATTACTTGTTATTACTAGTCAGCAAAAGAGTAATTTTAGTGGTGAATTTAACTTAAAAACCTGTAATATCTTGTCAACTAGGATTTATTAGAAAAATATTGTGAGCGTATCACTTCTCTTTTTAGAAATAATGTTAAGAAGATGAACAAACCACCTATAATGATTAATTAAATCATCAGAGAGCATTAGAGCACGATGGAGAAAAAAAGGGGCTATTAATGTAAGTTTATGTTTAATAAGTGATCAAAGAGGTCTTGAATTCAAGTTTCTTTGTAGTTTCTCAAAAAAAAAAAAAAAAAAAAGTTTCTTTGTCCAACACATTAAGCAAGGCCTTGCCCAAGGTTTTACCAACCACATTGAATAGAAAACCAAAAGGAGTTTGATTCCCAGTTCTTTGGCCTAATCGAGGTCAAATTGGCGATGTTATAACTAATTTAATCAATTATTATATAATTATGAAAATAAATAATAATAATTTTATAACCAATTATATTTACTAAGCAAACATATTTTAATTTCTAACACAATGTTCATATCCTATTTGTTGAATACTGCCTCAAATTCCTAATTCTAATTTTTTTGGTGTGGAAGACAAGGAATCTCCTGGACAAGGAATAAGATTAAAGCCTTATATAAATATGTATTGTGGCAAAGGATATGGTAACTTTTGCCCAAGGTTCCTCTCATATGGGGAGAGGAGAGGACTTGTAGAAAAACATGAGTAGATTTCTTTGAAGAGTAGTTTGATAGATTTTTGGGGTTGAAAGATTACCTGTGGTTATGTGTTTGAGAGTTTGTTGTTTTGTAAGTGTGATAGAGTTATTGGGTGTATTGGAGTTTTGAGATTGTGAGTTTGAGTTTGTGAGAGATCTTGTTTATGTTGGTGAGGTTTTGTGAGTATTGTTTGTGTGAGTTATGAGTGTAGTGAGGTTTCGTAAGTCTCGTTATAATCCATATCGTTGGTAGTGAATTTTTGGTTGGCATCACCCTTGGATGTAGGCATGGAGTTGTTTGGTGTGATTGTTTATTTTCTTGTTTGCGTGAATGTGCTTTGCTAGCCCTAAATAACAAGAATTGATATTAGAGTTATTGGTGAAATGTAATCCAATTACTACTTATAGTGCAAGTTGTGGTGTGTGACAAAGTGTGTCCCTAGATTTTTCCATCTTCTAGTGAACTACTTAAGCAACCCAAAATACTATCCCCAAGCCAATAGCTCAGCCACTCCCAAACTATGTTTGACCTATGTTGTTTGGTTAAGAATGACTCTACTTGGAGGAAAAACCTGAGGCTGTTTTGGTTGTGTTGTCGAGTTAGGCAGTAAGTAACTAAGCCTACTCGGGCCAAGTTGTATAGTATGAAAAAGTATCTAATTTTTCTACCGCATGTAATGGAAACACTAGATACCTCCTCCAATAGTATAGGGATGATGAATGGTTGTTGAGGGGAAAAATTTGATGTTCCCAAATAGAATATGGGGTAGCCAAGTCGAAACTCGATGATGGGCCCTTGAAATAAAGCCTAAAGGCTTTCGGTGTTGCATAAGCCCGCCCAAGCAAGAGATAGAGGCTGCACCCTAACAAGAAGACAACAATAAAACATAATAAATATGTTACTGTTGTTAGTTTGTTATATTATTAATCCTTTTACAGTATCATAGTTCAAATCAGTCTTCTAGGTACGATATTATCTCCAGCAGTAGGGTAATTCCAAGTTAATAAGTGTGTTTACATGGTAAAAATCATATGTTTTCCTTATTATTATTAAGTCAATATAAGGGACTACTTCCATAGTATCCAAAACACTATGGCCTTCATCATAATAATAATAAACAAGGATTAAAGGGTTCATAGTTACAAATAAAAGAGGAAAAACAGGATGGAATGAAGGGAGAGAAAGATCCCCAGCTCAGTGCAGCAAGTATGAAGCTAAGATTTTGGTGAGTGTGTATTTATAAGGCATGAATGAGATGAATGTGAGCTATTTTTGAGTGAGTGAGATGGGATTAATGCTAAGATTAAGGCTTTTTGTGAGTGGTGGGTTGTTTATGACTAGTTGAGAGACATTTATGGGCTGTGATTGTGTGAAAGGGGGAAAAGAGTATCTGAGATGGGATGAGTGTGGGCTAAAGATGATGAGTGGTGAGCTTGAGGGAAGCTAGACCACAAGCAAAATAGCAAACAAACCCAGAGTTTCAGAGAGGCTAGCTATCCTCTGGTCAGTTATGGGACATTTATGGAGTAGGAAGGTGTAAGCAAGGTGGTGAATGTTGGTGTTATGGTGACTATAGGCTGAGAAAGGTTGTGAGTGAGCTCCAAAGAGCTTGGGGAAGCTTAAAGAAAGCTTAATAGGGACTGAATTTCTGCAGAATGTAGTCAATGATAGAAATTTTTAGAGAGGCTACCCCCCTGTGGGCTGAGGTGTGTATGTTTTTATAATGGAGCTTTAAAGAAGCATTAATTAACAAGAATCCAAAAAACGTATGACTAGTCAGAGGTAGTGAATCAAGGTTAATCTTCCTAGGATTTTTGGTCAGAAATAAGAGATTTACTTTAGGGGTTGCCTTGCCTCTTTGGGCAATGATGGGATTTTAGAATGCTTTGCATTAAATACCAGGATTTCTGGGACTGAGCCTAATCAATGGGATTAAGGCGTGTATTAGGAACGAATCCTAATGCTGCAATTGAGATTTGGTCTCCCAAGAAGTGAGATTCAACAACCCAAGCCATGTGTCAAACTCTAAGTCCACTTTAAGGGGTTCCGTTGGAGATCCCTTTATGCCCTCCAAACCACATGTTCCCAATTTTTCCCCTTTAGGATTCATGGGTTTGGTACATGAATCATGTCTTGAATGTTTTTAACATTTATAGCATCAATTTGTTGAGGTTTGGATAACTTGGTTTTAGCTCTCCTTCCGCTGGGTACAGTCTTGAGGAAGATGATGGAGTTCCATCATCCTTCAAACTTCAGCTGATATGACAGCCCTCGTGCATTATTCACGTCAGGTAGAGGGTGGCAGAAAAACTAATGGGACAGCCCCTAGTTCATCCTCAAAGGCTTGGTTCTCTTGTAGGGGTCTCTAGTTGTTTTTTGGTTAAAGATGAACAAGGGCTGGTTGCCCATTTTCAAGCCTCTTGCTAGGGACCTTTTTGGACTGAAACCCTTCTCCATTTCAGCACTTTTAGTTGGGCCACATGGCCCTTTCTTTGCTTGGGCTTGTTCCCTACTTCATGAGATTCTTGGGCCTACAAAATGGGCATTAAAGACATGCTTTGCCATGGGTTTTTTACTCCTCATGGGCTTTAGTTGTTAGTAGAAATAAAATGAATCCATGAGTTTTTATAAAATATTTATGATAGATTTTGGATATTAATTCACATGGGCTTTAAATAACAACTTGTTTAGTTTCTCATAATTTTTACTATGGATTATTTTGTAAATGATATTTTCTTTGGGGCTTTTTTAAATAATGACCTCCAATATTGTTCTTGAGAATAATATTTAGCATGGGTTTTAAATAAATATGGTAACAACCACTATAATGGAATAATGTGTTGTTTTCATGAGTTTCTCTATAGATAATCATAATGGACATGTAGGATGAATAATTACCATGAGTTTTGGTAATAAATATTATGAATGTTGTGATGTAAGATAGATAGTGAACATGAGTTTATAATATGAAATAAATAAATGTTATAGGTCTAATAATCATTATTTTCCATGGGCTTTTATAAGATGATTGTCATGGGTTTTGAGAATAGATAATTCATAAATTCTATGAGCTTGTAATATTGTAGTAATAGGTTTAAGAATCCAAAGTTGTTAGGATTAGTGCCCTTAAATCCAATTGTATGATGATATGTATGATATTAAGTATGACATTATGTATGACTTAATATTATGATTAATAAATTTGTTTTATTTTTATCTGAAATAATGGTAACATGAATATTCGGACATTATCATATAGTCCATGAGATGCATAGTATGTGATTTATATGATTTAGTCACAGAAGATATAAGTCACAAGTTCTTTGTAAACTCATAATTTTAGTTCGTAATTGGTGATGAAATTGGGCATTTCATCTACGAAGACTATAACATATCAATTACGATGATTTGTCTTGATCATGGAAGTGGAGACTTCTAGTTGATATGTTGATATGTTTTAAGAGTTAAGACATATTGAACTGGATCACTATGAGATTTATTATTCTCCTAACGACTGTCAAATGAATAATAAATCTCACGACTTATATTTACATGAACACTTAATCCTGAGAGAATAATGGACCTGATCATAAAGTGTAGGTTGCTTTGATATATCAGAAGTGAGATCTAAAGTAACAGTCAAAATCTCAGTATGTTGGGTAGCCACATTTAGTGTTGATGGAACATGTATTCTCAAGATGGAATTCATAGTCTCTTAACGGAGATACAAAATATTCCTTTGAGATAAGTTTAATGAGTTTGTTATTTAGAGAGTTAGGCCTACCCATTTTGGTAAGAAATTACTAAAGTATATATTTATGAAATTGGATTTCATAAATATATGATGAATAACTTAAAAGGATTAAACCAGGTACTGAAGGATTAAGATGTAGTAATCTACAAAGTGGCAGTCTACATTTATGACTTTGTATTACTACGAATATTTTATGAAGGGGTTGCATGTACAATAAAGTCTTAGGATATAATTTATAGATAAGACCTAGAGTGCAACTATATTTATATAGTGGTATTAAATATAGTTAATGGTAACTTTGGACTTATCAAGAGTTGACAAAAAAACCCAAGGCCCATTGGAGCTAGTGTTTTATTGGTCCCTTTTGGTCCCACTCCAAGCCACATACTAGAGCCCAATTGGAAAGGCCCAAAAGGCTAGCCTAATTAGATAATCAGATATTAAGAGAGAAACATACAGATTTTTAAAACGAACAACTTGCATGAAATGGTCTATGTGAGTGTTGGACACTCTCTAATTCTCTCTTGAACAAATTTATATAACTGATTGAGAGACCACACATCTTGGGCGTTAGTGGAATTGGAGTGAAGATTAAAAGTATTCCCAAGAGTTTACAATCTTTGTTTTGAAATTCACCACACCAAGGTACACTCTCTTGTTCTTGTATTCTGAAATTTACATAGTGCATGTTATCAATTTTGAATGAAGTAGATCCGTTAATTTTCCGCTGCACACATGCATTTTTCCATCAAAAGTATCGTTCATTATTAGACTTTTAAGTGAAATAATTATGATATAGTATTTTGTCAAGTATTAATAACCTTGGGCTTTTGATAAAATAGTGCCAAGTAGTTAGCTTTAATACTGCCAACGTAAGTTGGGCTTTTGATATTACCAATGAGAATTGGGTTTTGATATTACTAATGAGAATTGGGCTTTAATGTTGCTAATGAAAATTGGGCTTTGATATTACCAATGAGAATTGGGCTTTGATGTTGCCGGCTTTTGATAGAATAGTGCCAAGTAGTTAGCTTTAATACTGTCAACGTAAGTTGGGCTTTTGATATTACCAATGAGAATTGGGTTTTGATATTGCTAATGAGAATTGGGCTTTAATGTTGCTAATGAGAATTGGGCTTTGATATTGCCAATGAGAATTGGGCTTTGATGTTGCCAATGAAAATTGGGTTTTAAATATTGCCAGCGAGAACTGGGCTTTGATATTGCCAATGAGAATTAGGCTTTGATATTGCCAATAAGAATTGGGTTTTAAATATTGTCAGCGAGAACTGAGTTTTGATATTGCCAATGAGAATTGGGCTTTTCAAATATTGCCAAGTATAAGTATTCTTGGACTTTAAATAGAATAAGATGTGTTTTTTGGGTTCATGGGGCCGGTTTTGGGCTTAGCTAAATAATGATAATAAAATTGGATAAAATATGAGTTTTTGGGCTTTTTGTGATATTTTATATCATAACCCAATTTAGATAATGAGATATGAAACATTTATGATTAACATAATAATAGAGCAAAAAATATTTAGGAACAAAAAAAAAGTACCCTAACAATGGTTTGACCCTTCCATTAATAGTGATGTTTCTTTGTATATTTATTCACACAAAGAAACATATTGCATACCACTTATTCTCATTGGTCATCTTACAAATTCATGTGAGTACACAATAGATGGAATTACTTACTCTCTCCTCTAATTTCTAATGAAATTCTTTGCCAACATCTGAAAGTCTAGAAGAATCATATGCAGTGAGCTTATGTGGCACTAATATGTCAAGATCGATCTTCTCCAATTGAACTCGAGTCTTAGAGACTCGTGTTCTAAATGTGACCACATAACTAATATAATATGTTTCAATTTTAGTAACATAACTAATATGTTTGCAAAATTAACTTAATGGTCCAAGAAACCTATGAGCATCATATTGAGTATTGACTAGTTTTGCTACAAATTTTAATACAAAATATTTATAAATTGACTTAACAATAAATATGAGTTGTGAGAATTCAAAAACACAATAAATTTAATAAACATATGTTTGTGGGTTCTTATTAGCTCGACTAGTAAAGTTTCTTACTGTTAAATAAAAGATCTAAGGTTCAAACTCTGCCTACACTAATCCTCTGTATCTATGTAGTAGTGATGTTTATATGGAAAATGTTAAAAGTGGCACTACAAATTTAATACATAAAATTTACAAACTGACATAACAATGAATGTCATAATTTATAATAGTAATGCTACAACCTATAGTTACAAACTATTTTACAGCAATTTTAGAAACTATTAATGTGTCAAATTCTTAACAGTTTTCATTTAGGTCCACCACTAACATCACCTTTATACTTATCAATAATCATTCACCACGTCAACAGTTTATAAAATAGTTTAGGACTTTAGCATTACTTAATTTATAGTATCCCTAACATCACTTTTTAATACAAACAAAATAAATTCTCACAAATTTTTGCAATAGTCAGAGATGTCAACCCATCATAAGTCAAACTAAGATAATAAAAAATAAAGAAATATTAGACCTAGAACCACAACTCAAAACAAGAATATTGTGAGATTTTGTGGTGTCCCTCGACTTTCTAAAGATAAAAATGGTATATTTAGTTGGAGAAATTATTCTAAAAACTACTCATAGAAAAAAGTTTCTATGCAATAGATTATATGGTTTCATATGGAAAAAGAATTTGGTATTTTATAAATCTAATATGTATATCCTTCCTCTCAATCACAACATATGGATCTTAAATGACTATAGACCCTACATTATACAAATAAGATAATGTATAGATTCTTGAGATAATTGTTGACGTGGGAGACCTAAAAGGATGTCACCTTTATTTGAGTGGAATGTGTAGTATATTGATTGACCAAGAGTTGACACATTTAAAAGTTATGTCCTTGCAATTATCATTTGTTATATATGAGCAATTGTAAAAAATGATTCAAAGTGTTGTCGTCATCGTTTGAAACATTCTCACACAAACGTATATACACCATCTAAAAAAGTAATTTGTTGCAAAATATTGCCCCCCCCCCCCCTCCCCCCTCCCCTTTGAAACTATCACGTATATAACCAAAACAAGAGAGAGAGAGAGAGAGAGAGAGAGAGAGAGAGAGAGAGAGAGAGAGAGAGAGAGAGAGAGAATAAAAATAAATGACGTCGTTATTACACAGCGTGAGTCCCTTTTTTTTATAGTTCCCAGGCCCAATGCTGATAGGGGATCCTGGGAACTAGGAAGGATGGGTAGATGTTGGTTGGACTGGGCTTGGCTCCCTACGACTCACTTGGGCCATTATATGAAACAATTCGTGCACAAGACAAGTGAAATCCACAATATATATATATATATATATATATATATATATATATATATATATAGGCTGAGCAAATAATGAAGGAACAACAAATACACAATGCAAAATAAACAATTTTGATTATGAATGCCTGAAAGAAGGTTATGTTTTATTTGATTAAGTCAAGCGTTAGAGTACATTTGGTCCTACCCTTGTGAGGACACTTTACAAGGCTCAATAAGCCTCAAAGATCACAAACTTGGCTAATCCTCTTTTGGGTTCTCAAGACTTGTGAAATTTGAGTCCCTTGAATCTGAGTGGCTCTTCAAATATCTGGACATAGGACCTTTTTCAATGTCTCTCTTCTTTTAATGAACTTAATACTTAAGGAAAAAAAAAAAAAAAAAGACTTAAAACCCTTTTCTTGTATTTCTCTCTTAGTCACTTATGCGTCTGAATGCCCCTTTTGTCTTCATAGCCTCTCCCTTTTATACTACTCTTGGAGGTTCTTTCAAATTACTGTTTTCTCCCTTTGTCCTTCTATGTACCAGAGCCTGTCCCCTTTGTCTGAGATGTTGGAGGTTAGTCATTTCCTTATTTCTTCTTATTTTGCTCTTTTGGGAACTTGTACTTGAAAGTTCGTTCACTAACTTTCTACTCGTAGAAGCTTCTTCCTTAGGGTAAACCTAGATTCTCTTCTGAGTTCAATGCTCCCTAATCTTCTTCTAAGGCCTTAAAAGGACATATCAAGGGTCTTGGGACCTTGATTTTGATTTCTCACAATTTGGACTTTTCCAAAAATGGGATGGATTCCTTCTCACGAATAGTGGACTTGAAAGGCCTTTGACCACCTTCCTTTAACTCCATGTCCTCTGCCTTGCCCGAGGTCCCTTGGTTCCTTCACCAAGTCTTGATCTTGAAGCCATCATTTGTCCTTATCACTTCTTTCTACATCCAAGAGATTGACTTTGACAGGAATTTCCATGGTTTCTTTTCCTTTTTGAAATAAGTGTGGCTTGTTCCCAAACCAACTTTTGAGCTATCCATGTCCTACTCAGTAACCTTCAGATTTCCCTAAGGAATCCGCTTCCTGGGAATGGAGAACCCATCTGTAGTCTAAACTCAGGTCCTTTCCCTTCCCAGTCTTCTTTAGTTTTTTCCCTTCACTCATTGGGCTTTTGGGCCTTCATGGACCTTCTTATTTTTCATGGGCTAGGCTTCCTCCCATTAAGGCCCACACCCTCTTTTTTCTGTCTCCATGGGCTGGGCTTCTTTTTCTTCATGGGCTGGGTTCCTTGTCACATTTTGGACCTCAACACACAACTATCATTTTTTTTTCTTTTGCTTTCATGCCTTCTTCTTTTCTCATATGGTGGAGTGGAAACATCTATCATTGCTTTTGACACATTATTTACTTAACATATTTGGATAGAATAATCAATTTAATTCATTTTTCGAAAATGATGAACTACATGGACCAAAATTAAACTTTATGAACTAATTTGGCAATGGAAGTAGAAGATAAAGGACAAGAATGAATTTTACCTTTGTTTACACCACTAAATGGTTTTGTTTACAACAATCAACAACCCAAAAGTGAAATTAACTTGTATATATAATGGTTTTGGAGTATGAATTCTACCTCCCAAAAGGCAATGTAAGGGATTGAAGAAGCACCCAAATCACGAGCTTTATACTTTAGAGAATGGGCAAAATTTAAGTAAGTTTGCACTTAGTTAAATAATTAATATGATTTCCAATTAAATTCAAGTATATTATTGTATTGACCAATGAACAATTATTGAATTAAGTGTGTTCTTCTATGTATATGCATATGTTTATATTTATGTTTATATAGCAAAATTTACATTTAGAGTCATATCCTCATTCTATCACTAGGGAAAAAAATAAATAATGTCTCATACATTTTTGCCCTTTAAATGATTAAAAACAATTAGAGATGTGACTCATTAGTAATTTGATGCATGTTGTAAAAACAAAGTAAGGAGATACAAAAATTCATCATAAGCTTAGGATGAATTAAATAAAGACTATGAATTTGTTACAAGAATATTAGATTTGAATTTCATATCAATATAATTGATTGCTCCAATCCCTTAATTTACTCTATCCAATCTATTACTTGATTTTTGTCTTCAATTTGGGAAAGTAAATACTTTCTAATATGCATGTTCATTTAATAGTTTTGAGGTACATACAAGACACATTATAAATCACCATTCAGTTATTCTTTTTTTTTTTTTACTAATTTTTTTAAGCAGTTACAATTAGGCGTTTTCCTTGTGAGCAAGGTTGTGTGACACATTCTCATTTGGACTAGTATACTTAGTAGAAAGACAAGTACACCAGATTAAGAAGCCGACAATGTGTTGCACACCATGAGTTTTATAATAACTCCTATCATTGTCAATATTAATATTTACCCAACAACATACCTTGACATTGACATCTTTACCAATTTAAATTAGTTTTATTTTCAAGGTCTCATATTCAAGATGTATGGGACATGTATAATATCCAGTCTTCATGTGCAAGATCCAACTTTAAATCAAGGCCAATAATTAAGTCAAACCCAAGTTATTTTCTATTATCATTAAAAAAAAAAAACGTGATTGAGAATGTAAGATGAAGACAATAATATTTTTTTAAAATATTGAAATTCTACGACCAAAAATTATTTATGTATAAACATATCATATTTTAGATGTATAAACATGTATTATTTATTTTGTATTCTTGGAATTCTTTAACATATAAAGACTTTTCCTTAGATTTATATTTTTTTCTAAATTTAATATGTGCAAACGTGTATTAGTTGTTATGTAACTTCTTTTTTTTGAAAATAAGTGCAGAAATTGTTGAATATTAATATACAAATTTTACATTTGTCAATTTAGACTATTAAATCAATATTAAAACTATATAATAAAAAATTTTATTTTTATTTATAAAAAATGTTACAAAAAAAAACTAGTTGGCAAAACAACATTAAAAAAGTCTATATTACTATCTTTCAAGACTCAATGAAATTTCTCTTCTTTATGAATTTTAGTATATAAACAAATAAATTTTAAGTCACTAGGGTATGTATTTATTATTGAATTTGATGTGTTCTTTCATGCATATGCATATGCATATTGATGTTTATGTTTATGTACTTTTACATAGTGAAATTTACCCTATAGAGCCAATCCTCACTCTATCACTTATTGGATTTTTATAACTTCTTTAATAGAAGCAATGAGATACATAATGTTGATTTAGATTGTTGATTTTTTGCCAATATGTTTGGAAAAACACACAATGCCTCATACATCTTAGCCCAATAAATGATTAAATAAATTTAGAAATGTGACTCATTAGTAATTGACTAATTGGATGTAAGTTTTGAAAAACAAAGTAAGGAGGTACAAAAATTCATCTTAAGCTTAGGAAGAATATAATAAAGTGTTATAAAAGTTGTGGGCACTCACATACAAATAATAATAACAATGCAAAAGGGGAAAAACAATTATAAAATTAATTCATTGAATATTATTTAATAGAAATTCAACATAACATTGGTCCACGGAGCCGTTTTGGACGATTAAATTTTTTTATCTTTTATATTTGTTTACTTATCAAAAAAAAAAAAAAAAAATGTACGGTACATTTTAGGACCAATGTTATCAACTTTTAACTATCGCCAAAGATGGCGTCTCAATATTCAATTTTTCTAAAAAAAAAAAAAAAAAAAGGTTGTATTTGGATACTTAAATTTGGATTTGAATTTTAAAGCGATGGATTTAAAGTTCCTTAATTCTAAATCTATAAATGTTAAAGTATGTCTTATGGATTTCTAAAATTTTATGGGTTTAAAAGTTAATTCAAATTCAAGGATTTTAAAGTTTAAAATCCTTGATTGATTTGTCAAATCCATATTTTTTTTATTCTTTTTAAACTATCCAAATAAGATATTAGGATTTTAATCATTCAAATTCAAATCCATGTGTGCAAATTTTGCCATCCAAACACACCGTAAAGGTTAAATTGCATATTTCATCAACATCATTTAAGATTTATTTAAAGATCATTCTTATACTTTAAAATATTTTACTTTACTCATACTTTCAAAACTATTTAATAAATGTCTTTATATATGGTCATTTGATGAATATAATGAATTACTTAAATCATTAGAAAGCATTGGAGAATGGAGAAAAAAAGGGCTATTAATGTTTAATAAACCCCTAAGTGTTAGTCTAGTAGTTTTTAGACATCATGTAATTAAAGAGGTCCTCAATTCAAGTCTTCTAACCAAAACCTTAAGCAAGGACTTACGCAAGGTTTTAACAACCAAATCGAATAGAATACTACAAAGGGGATTGATTCCATTCTTTGGTCTAATCGAGGTCAAATTTGGTGATGTTATAATTAATTTAATCAATTATTTATAATTATGAAAATAAGTAATAATAATTTTATAACCAATAATATTTACTAAGCAAACATATTTTAATTTCTAACACAATGTTCATTTCATATATGTTGAATATTGCTCAAATTCCTAATTATATTTGGTTTGGGTTTTTCCTTTGAGTGGAAGAAAAAGATTTTCCTTAATGTTGAAGACAAAGATTCTCTTTGGCATAGAAAGAAAAATATGCTTTATTGAAGGAGTAATGAGTATTCCTTATCCATCAAGGAATAAGATTTAAAACTTATATAAATAACTATTGTTGCAAAGGGGTTGGTGGCTTTTGACCAAGGTTCATCCCACATGGGGAGAGGAGAAGACTTGATTATGTTTTGAACATTTGTTTTCTTGGGAGCGTGAGAGAGTTATTGAGTGTGTTGGAGTTTGAGACTGTGAGTTTGTATTTGTAAGAGATCTTGTTTATGTTGTTGAGGTTTTGTGAGTATTGTTTGTGTGAGTTATGAGTGTTGTGAGGTTTGGTAAGTTTCGTTGTAATTCATATTGTTGATAGTGAATTTTTGGTTGGTGTTGCCTGTGAGTTAATTAGGCATGGAGTTAACTGAACCACATTAAATATTATTGTCTTGTGAAAATATTTATTGTCTTGTTTGTGTGAATGCGCATCGCCAACCCTAAATCACAAGAATTGATATTAGAGATTCCGCTATTGCACAACACTATATTAAGGGAAAAAGAAAAAAAAAAACCTAACAAAACATATTAACATTGCAAAAAATTATAATCCTTAAACCTTACAAATTGAAAATCAAATATCATAACATTAACAAATTCAAAGAATAATGAAACAACTTTTTTGGTGCAGGGAGCTCTAATAATATTCAAGCAATTCTTTTAGGACCACACATTTTGCTATAACTTGCATATATGTCAATTTGTAATTGGATTATATTTCTTACACATGGATTCACCACTAGCACTTGGTGAAACATAATCAAATTACTACTCAACACATGTGCAAGTTGTGCTGTGTGACAAAGTGTCCCTCAGACTTTTCCATCTTTGAGTGAACTGCCTAAAGCAACCCAAAATACTGTCTCCAAGCCAATAGCTTAGCAACTCCCAAACTATGTACGACATATGTTGTTCGGTTAACAATGACTCAACTCGGAGAAAAAACCTGAGGTTGTTCTGCTTCTGCGTTGTGGTGCCAAGTTAGGCAGTAAGTAACTGGGCCTACTTGGGCCAAGTTGTATAGTATGAAAAAGCATTTGGTGTCAATTCTAGTTTCTACTGCATGTAACAGAATTACAGACACTAGATACCACCTCCAATAATATAGGGTCGATGAAAGGCTTACCCCTTCCATTAATAGTGATGGTTTCTTTGTATATTTGTTCACACAAAGAAACATCTTGCATAGCATGCTTATTCTGGACAACTTACAAATTCATGTGAGCTTCATTTAACCAGAGGAAACGTGAGAAATAAAAATAATAATCTCATGCTGTAGTGTAAAAAAGAAGTTACACACTTTAACACTAATCAATAAGTAATACTATATTACCAAATGACCATAGTGTAGTAATCAATATATGTAAGGTTCAATTGTAGACACTGGAGCTCAGTTATAATTTTAAGCCATGGTTGAATCTTTCTTCTTTGATGGTTTTCAGCTTTCAGCCATCTATGTGGAACACCATTCCATATTGTTCATCTAGGAATTTCACCATCATTGGCTCATGTTGCTTGTCTCACAGCTACTGCATAGTTTACTACAGCCACCGCATAGTTTGCATAGTTTACTTTCTAAATTCTTTAACTTTTTAACAAGTGTTGCCTTGTCATTTTGTAATCTATCAAGCTCAGCTTTTAGTATCTCGACCTCTCTATTGAGATGATCTTCCACCTGCAAGCAAAAGGCCATCAACACTCGCAAATTACATTACATCCAGAACTACAATAATAAATGCACTTTTCATTATGAAGAATAAAAATGGTGAAACAGCTTCCTCATAATCATCATTTTAAATTTGACTACACTAATTATTCAAGCATTTTAGTTACCAATGGCTAACAATTTATCACTTGTAGGGGATTCCACCAGTAGACCTGAACTTAGGATACAGCTTGGCTCTAGTGCACTTGTCCAAAGCTTAACCCCCAAACTTAATAGCAGACTCATACTTGTCCTCATTTAGCTGTTCAATTTTTATTTTTTATAATTGTAGTAAATCATATGTAGATGATTAAAGCTATCAATAAATTAAACTTCTAAAGCAAAGTGGGTCCAACCATGAATGTGATGATTCTCATGTTCCCACTCGCATGTCCATAAATACAGTGCATGTAGCGTAATGGATAGAAAGACAGAACACACACACAATAGATAGGAAGACACAACACATGCACATGTGTGCGTGTGTGTGGAGAGAGAGACAGAGAGAGAGAGAGAGAGAGAGCACATAATTGTACAAGTCTAATCCAGATACACTATAGATATCTATAAGCATTTCATCTAAATTTAAAATTAATGACAGATGCAAAACAGGTTCATGAACTTCATATACTAGGAAATGGTAGCTGAAATTACTTACTCTCTCCTGTAATTTCCCATGAAATTCTTCACCAATGTCTGAAAGTCTAGAACAATCATATGCAGCGAGCTTCTGTGGCACTAATATGTTAAGATCGATCTTCTTGTAGTTCAGGAGTGCACCAACAGCTCCTAAGAAACCTTCATGTTGCAAAAACACAGCTGCTACTTGACCTTTAGACCTAAGAAAAAAATAGAGAAACATAAGAAAAGGAAACAGATGCTTGATAGCACTTTATATCAAAGGAATAGATTGCTTGATCAAGTTATGACTTTGAAAAAGACTAATTTTAACCACAATCCAAAAGTGAAATAAGTAGCAAACTCTTACCAGAAGTTCAGTCCGTAAGAAATGTTATCCATTGTAGAGGCATGTCCTCGAATGTAAGAACCTCCAAAACAGATTCTCTTAATCCCTAAGGGAGCAGCTACAAGGTAGGATATCTGGAATTTTTGGGAAAATGAAAATTAATGATTTGTCTCATTATAATGTGGGGACTAAGCTTCAATATGTGTAAAGTAATACTAATTGTTTTAGCAAACTAGACCATAAAATGAAAAATCATGAACTATTTTTTGTAGGAAACTTCTCTTTAGAGATTGGCATGTCAAACACCTAAGGACACGACAACTGAGTTCCACCACACTTGACATTCATTTGAGACTTATAGAAGAATTTGCTAGAGAGCGGTGGTTCCTGCTGCAGACAGTTTCTTGGTTTACTGTTCCTGGTCAGCAATGAGCTATACCAATACTGGCACAGAAGTAGCTGGAAGATTTTAAGCATCCTCTGAGAAGTCATTGGCCAGGGTAGACCCTTTTGACTCTGTAAAAGCAACTCCACCAGAATCACGTTGGGAAACACCAAAAAGCCACCACCATAACTCATAGCTGCCAACTAGAGCTTCAGTCACGGACCATCAAACCACAAGAACACAAGGCCCACAAGACCATTGACTTGCGTCATCAAATCACCGGCTTGAGCTTCAGCCGTGTCAACAAGTGCCACTGCAAGAACTCATGAATTCCACAAAGAGAAAGGGGGAGGGTGAGAGATCGGAGAATGTAACCATTAACAAGTTTCGGAAACCCAGTTCTAATATTTATAAAAGTGCCGCCTTTGTAGCAAAACCAAAAAAGGGGGATCTGAAAACACCAAAACGGTGTTCTCAAAAAAAAAAAAAAAGGTTTGCACATTAATTTTGAGAACACAATTTTAAAGTTGGGTTTCTAAAACACTTGTAAACTCCAACTATATTAAACTCTCCTATGACTTCTATTAAGTTCAATGGTAAGAACTACATGTATTGGGCCTAATTGAAATATTTTTTGAAGTAAAAAGCTTATTCAATCACCTCTAGTATGACAAGCCAATAAGCCATTATCCTCTGCATCTACGATCAATGCAACCAACTCAGATGGCTTGTCTACCTTCACTACATATGTTTTACCTAGAAAAGTCTTTGGGATCAAGAGAATCACCTAATCATGTCTCTAATGCTTTATAGTATAGAACCCAACCTTAGGGTTGCTTTGTTGCACTTATAATCTATGAAGGCTATCTGGGAGCAGGTATGTGTTGTATGATGTTTGCAAGTGATATTTCAATCTTGAACAAGGTAATCAGAGTTTGGAAATATATTATTCACAAGTCATGGGAGTCCTCGAGGAAAGAAACATGTATCAACCACTCATGACAGACCTCTGACATATGGAGAAACACCAATTTGCATAAAATAATTTTTCAATAGGTCTACAGGCATGAGTCTGTTTAAAGTTGTGCATGCTTATAACCTTAGGAAGCCTTTAGATCTCCCCATGTCCCCACATGTTCATGTCTCTGAGTTGGTAGAAGAATTTACAAATCATGTTCATGACTTGCATCATAAGATCAGCAAACAAATTCACTCGAGTTATTCAATATAAATTACAGGCAAATTCATGTCAATGTCACTTGGAATTAACATAGGGATTAAGTCATTGTTCATATTAGGCCCAAGCGGTTTCCCTCCATAACCATTAGGAGATTGCAAACTGCATACTAAAGCAAGTTGGATCAATGCGTATGCCATTGATATTCCATCTGACTATGGTATTACCTTGAATTTTTATGTGGGGGATTAGGTTACTTATAATGGTCTGGCAAGCATACCAAATGATCCTTTTGATAAACCATCCCAGGACACAATTGCCTATCCTATCCCCAATTCAACCTTATTAAACCTTCTACAAGCACATGGAGAAGCTATTGATGCCATTTTAAATGAGAAGATTGTTTTCACTGGGGATTGAGATGTTCAGTGTTTTTTTGGTATGCAGACAAGGATGCCTAGAGTCATATTGTACTTGAATCACCAAAGAGAAGCTGCAACAGCTTGATCATGACCTGTAAGAACACTACCAGATTGACACAATTGCCAATCGTATCCCTAGTTCAACCTCATTAAACCTTCCATCCCTAGAGTTGATGGGAACACGAGATTTATGCTTATTTGAACATTGAGATTTTTCTTTGGGAACATTGAGATATTGTGCTTATTTGAATTTTGAATTAGTTTGACTTTTATTTGATTGAGGATTTTATGGGATTGTATTTATGGCATGGTTATATCTTAATCCTGGAAAGCCTTTTTATTTTTAAAAATTGGGTCCTTCAATCGTTTGGGACATTGAATTTTGGGTTGAGTTTTCTTAATAGCTTAGTGGTGATTCCAACCAGCCCCAAGTGGTGAAGTCTAGGGTTTTATCTCGTTAACCTTATTTCACCCTCACTTTCTATTTATGCTTATACTAGAGCTCCATCAATATGACAACTAATTGAATTAAATACACCTTATCGTTCACACACTATGTTTGAAAACATTTGTAGTTTCTAAAGTCACTTTCTTGTCTAATCCTTTGTATAGCAAGAAGCCAAGTCCCTGATATATTCACAAGTCACAATAGCAAGGATTCTAGGTAAATTATTTTTTATTTTTTATTTCCATCTAGGCATTAAGTACCAAAGAAATTCAAGAAATAACTTAGACAATGTCCAGGTCAAACATAATGCATGGGGAATTTGGCAGTGATGGCTGCCACAGATATTAATATGTGATACTAAAATTTTCGGCAATTGTTCCAAAGGGACGTTTCACAAAAAGATTTATAGCTAGAAAGTGAAATCTCTTCTATGCCATGACACAGTTCTACTTCCATTACAGATCAAGAAATCACCTGTGCAATAAGGTACGTGAAATTTCTCAAAAGACTTGCGGCCATATCCTCAACTTTATATCCTGAGAGCTTTTTGTTACCATTGACCTTTCCAAAGCAAGAAGCAATGGCAGAAGCTGAAAGATTATGCTGTAATTGAAGAAATTGTAAGATCATCAATAGTATAGGGATATTACTAAAAATGATTGAGATACTATCTACACACAAGACCAGAAATCAATTTAACAGAACTATTGGTATACTGTATACATCATACAGAGGACAGGAATGATCACTGAGCAGAAATAATGTCCTGTATCTTTGAAATTAACCATCAGAAGCAAACTTGCAGAAGTAAAGGTATAAACCATATAGGAAATCAGAAACAAACAGATTACAAGCTCATCTAGCAATAATAGATTCAATACTCAAAGCCATCACAATATTTGTAGCTGCAATCAAAGATCTTGTTTCTGAATTGATTAATCAAATTATGTACAGCAAGTAAAATCAAATATCTATTAACCCCAAGAAAAGGAAATGGGGTTCCTCCTCCCTTACCTAGTACACAAAATTAAAAAGGAACAAGATGATGTATTATGTCCACCTTTTTATTAATCTCTAAGTGGATGAATATATATATATATATATATATATATATATATATATATAATTTTGATAATAAGCATGTGATGATATTTCATTGTTTTCTCCTTCTCATTATTTTTTTAGGTACCAAGAAGAATTTTTTTTTTGGCACTCATGCTTTCCTTTGTTTTGGCACAAAACTAATTTGACAGCTTCGGATTTTACATAAAAAAGAAATGGGACTTTTAGGGAAGAACAATATTCAAATTTCTGTTCTTTGTAACTTTTATATTTAAGTGTTATCAGCATTTGGAATTATATACCAGTCTTTTCAATAAAGAAGCATTCACAAATACAAACAAATTTATCATTAATTCCAGAAGAACAAGAGGAAAGTGACAGCTTGACTATGCTCAAATCAAACAGGCAACAACAGAACCCATGACACATGTTGAAAAGAGGTATTGTTTATTCATGTTTAATGACTACCAGCGCACATCATTTGTCATGATGCAGATATAAGATTCCGGAAAAAAGAAGAAGAAAGAAACAGCTTGGTTTGTTCAATGCAAAGCCATCAGTAGACCGCCTTTTGGCAAGAGGTCTTGTTCATATATGTTTTACAACTAATAACAAGGATTATTTGCATTGTTACCATATTTCTTTGTATTTGTTACCCCTTCAAATTTGCAAGTTTGAAAAGTTAGAAACCACTTCACTAAATTCTTTTTGTTGTCTAGGAGTCAATTAAACTATTCAGACAGCATTCATTAAGTTAATATTGTATTGAGTGGCCTTCCAGGTACCATCTCTTGAACCTTCACTTCCATAACTGAGTTTGAACTCTAAATCTAACCTGAAAAAGATGTCTCTAAAGAAGACAGACAAAAGATGATGAAAGTGAGATAAATACTACTAATTAGATAGATTTTTTTTCAATGAAATTTCTTTTTTGAAATGAAAGTAATGACATCTAAAACAATGAAATTGACCTCTTATTTCTCCTTCAATTTGGCTCCTCAACTACGGCTGAAGTGCTTAAAGTTAATGACTCATGAAATTCAAAAATGGCAGGGGAAAATAAGATTACATCTCAATAGATTTTGATGACAAGAAGATAGCAAATGCCTAAATCCGGTTAGTGATAGGTTTTAAAGTTACTTCAAAGCAAAGACACGAACAACCAGGCAAGTATTTGTCCCCGTCACTTTAAGGTCTTAGAAATGGCATAGATCCACCATGTAATGGTAGAGGGGATAAAAAATAAAAAGAAAGAGAGAATAAATCTAATTTCAAGCACATTTAGTTTGATTTTCTAGTGTACATTACTAGACCATCTTTTTTAAGAAAAATATTTTTTCCATCCTTAAATTTTAAATGAAGTTCAATTTTAATCTCTAAACTATCAAAAGTTCTACTTTCGTCCCTAAACAATTGAAAACATTGCATTTTATTTCCTTTTGTCCACCTCCATTAACTTTCTATCCTACATGTCTAACAAAATGCCTAGGTGGCATTACTTTTTTTTACTTTTTGCATTTTTTTAAAAGCAAAAGAGGCAGGTTTGAACCCGTGACATGGGAATTAGGGGGTGGACAAAGGTGCCATTTGGACTACAAGCCCATTGGCCCCTAGGTGGGATTACTTAATTTGACATGAAGCACTAGATTGCCAAAATTATATATATAAAAAAACCTTAATATGACATGGACCAAAGCATTAAAAAAAGGTGTTACGACATGCGGCATGACTTCATTGGCTGCTCAACGATAAGATTTATTTATTTATTTTATTTCCCACATTTGCTCGGCAATCAAACACAACATAAAATCAAAATTCACACACTTGATATGACCGTCTTTGGTTGCTGAGAAAATGTGGGAAATGAAAGGATTTTTTTCTTCTTATAGTCTTATACAGCTGCAAAAGCTACATATCATAATCACCCATAAAACAAAAGGACAAGACGATGCACACACAGAAACATGAAGAGAGTCTATGAGAACGAATGGAAGAAAGGAAATATAGAAAAATAAATAAAATCTACAATATATAGCATTAAGGTTATATTTTAATTGAATTAAGTTAATTCTTATATAGAGGTCCTAAGGTTTAATATTGTTACAGTATGCTTGATTAATGATATTCTTGCTGTAATTTTTCCAATGACTTGATATTGATTCAAAGCAACCTAGGCACTAACTTTTAATTTTTGTTTGGTGCTGAAACTCTAAGCGCTGATTCCTCAATTTATTTTATCTTATTGTTATTTTTACTTACAATTGAATTAAATCAGAATTTTATGTTGCATCAAATTACCTCAGGATAACCTGTATCTCCATAAATATCTCCAACTGTCAAATCCAGTGCTTGATTATCTCCGTGTTGACTGATTTCTAACAACTCATCATAACTAGTGAAAAAAGAAAGAAAGAAAGAAAAGAATTGAGGTCATGAGATTAAAAGCATAAGTAGACTGAAGAAAAATTGCTTTCCTGTCTGAGTTATTGGATTACCTCTGGCAATTTGTTAGTAAACTTGCAAAACCAAAAATGGTGCCACCACCAAATTGAGTACCAGTTACACGTTCGAATTTTTTATTTCCAGTGACCTATGTAAGGTCAACATTTATGTATAATGAAAATATGCATTCTGGAATATAATAAAAAAATTAAACAGTGACAGAAGATTCAAAAGAAAAGGAATAGGAATTACCTTGATAATACTAACACCAGAACCTATATTTACAAGTAGGTAAGGAAATAAATCACAGTGATCAATGTTTACATATGTCTTCTTTCCACTAATGTGTGTGAAAGCTTCTTGGTCAATTTCCTGCTAGAGAAAAAAAAAAATCGAAAGTAATTTTATTAAGTGAAATCATTTGAATGGCTAAAAGAGTAAGGGCATCACATACCAATGCAATGCATATATACATTATCAAAATCAGGAATCTACTTTAAGCAATGGGCATCAGTGTTTCAGAAATTGACTTAAGTATCAAAAGAAATATAGATCCATGAAAGGCACTTGAAAAGAATAAGTATGAATGAAAAGCTTGAAGACATTAAATTTAAATTTAACATTTATATAAGTTTTGATTTTTTTTTTTTTTTTCTCAAAGATAGGTTCAAATATTAAAACATATAACTAATGCTGCACAGAGAAAAGACAAAAATAAATAAATAAGAAAGAAGGAGTTAATACTGTCTTGTTCCTAAGTATTCTCCGAAAATGCCTGTGAAACCATTCACAATAAAGATCTCTGAGACAAAAGTGGCCAAGCATCTACTTGATAATTCCTTCCCCTAAAAATTCTCAAACCGATTTCCACAAACCAACAGTCATGACCAACTGAGTGTCCTCACTTTATAATCTCCCTCTGTTATCTCCAGCCCACATAGATAAATATAAATTTCACACATTCCTTAGAGACACAGAAAAAATCACAAAAGGATTTTCCCAGATTCTCTTTATCTCCTGAGGTTCTGATGAGCATTGTTATGCAGAATTGAATGAAGTAATGAAGGAAAGTGAGGTTAAAGCAGATCTCATTAGAACAATTTGAAACCACAATGCATGTAGAAAACATCCAAGGAAACTCAATAGAAAATCATCAAATCACCATAAGGGATGTTGGTGCAATTTTACCTGTAGTAAGAAATTAGCACCAGCAACAGTGCTAGCTATTTCATCCACTATATCAAAAGTAATGTCGAGTCTATCTCTGAAAATATCAGCATATTTATATGCTCCACCACCTGTGGCCTATGTGAATAGGAAAAAGTAATTAAAAAAAAAAAGTTATACAAACAAGGAATAAAGTTCCAAAAACCATATTAGTAGTATTTACTAAAATCAGTTGCAACTGGGTAGCAATATAATGGGAATGTAAATATTAAGATTTCAATATAATTATCTTCTGTTAATTTAAAAAACATATTGTCAGAATTGGCTAAATTCATCCCTCAAATGCAAGGTTAATTATCAAAAAGAATTTGATTAGTTATTCAAGAGATTTTACAAGGATTGGAAAGTGGTTCTCCTCAATCTCTTCAATCAAAAGTAGCATGCATGTGAAATAACGTTTCAGGTTATGAGTTAAAAAATCAATTATCAACGAAGTTCACAAATGGAAAGACATTAGTAGAATAACAATTAACGGGAAAATCAATCCTTTACAAAAATTTAGCAAAACCAAAAGCACAAATAAGACACTTCACCCTTCCATTATCAACACCTAGCGAGCTATGCATATTTATATTTCAAGGGGTGGTGCAAGTAGAACCCAATAAATCCGAGGTAGTTCAGAGAAATAAAGGAAAAACGTATTACTCCTTCCCCATAAAGCTTACAGACCTTGAACTGGAAAAATAAAAATAAAAATAAGCTCAAGTGCTTCTTGGGCAAGAACTTTTAGACCCAGTTTGCCTGTCATCTATAAAAGTCATTTCCTGCACTGAACCTTGCAACTCTATCTGCTTTTCTCCTAGTTACAAGGTCAACAGGAACCTATATCTAGATTTCTAAAATCTAAAGTAAAAAAGATTACAATGCCCATAGTGAAATTTTCGCCAAGTATCTATAGAAGATCTCCATAAAACATAACTTCACTGACTAATGAGACCCATCATGTAAATACTATTGGGTCAGTTCATGAGGAAACACTAAATTCCCTTACAAACCTCTGATATCTCCTATCACAATCAGACTATTTTCCTTTTCTCAGATCTCTCTCTCACCACTCTTCTTTTCTCTCCTTCAAACCTAATACCTCATTCTTCACAACTTAATTAGTATCATCAAAACTACTTTTAACATGCGGTGAGAATGTGAGACAGAACCTCAGGCATATCTCATGTTATGTGGTTCTAAACCAATGAAAAAAAAAAATTTGGGGGGGGGGGGGTGGGGTGGGGGTGGAAGAGATGTGTACAAAATTGTTCCTTTCTGCTTATGTAGACTAAATTCATCAATCAGATGAGGACAAATATCAACTATACAGAGAACAGTTCATGGAGATGAAACAAAAAAAAAAATGGAAGTAAGTAGACTTGGAGGGTCATGTCCTAATGTATTACTAATTGTCTTCCTTGTTTTGTGGTTGATAGAACAATAAACTCCTACATTCCAGTTTTCATCAACCTATCCAAAAAAAAATAAAAAAGAGATATCTAAGATAATGTAAAAAAATCACCAAACAGGGGGGGGGGGGTGTGGGGAGGGAGAGGAGTACAGAGACTTGGTCTCCCATGAAAATAAGCTGTGGGGTTTGGAAAGAATCAATGATGTTCATGCTAAAAAACTCAATACTTGAAAGTAGTCTGAGATTTTATTTTTTTTTTTTTTTTTGGTTTTTTGGTTCCAACTATTCAGCATGAGAGAACCCAAAAAACAGTTACCATAATACTTATTGGTCAACTTGGTTATGATTAATAAACTAGCATGGAAACACTAAGAAAAGATCCTAAAAGGATAGTAGATAAAAGCAAACATGGACAAATAAGTTCAAGCAAGGGTCATGTTACATCAAGAAATCAGGAGTGATATTGCTAAAAAAACAAGCAGCAATTGATATAGCTTCAGTCCAAGAAGAATCAAAGAACATCCAAAGAAAATAAGAAGGCGCTGAAACCTATAATCTTTGGTTTTTTTGTAACTGACATAATCATTTTAATCCCTATCTTAAAGTAATAAAAAGTTATAACGCCATATGCATTACTGCACTTCAGCAGAATACAGACACATATGAATGAGCCATCAACTCTGCAAGTTTTGTTGCTTGGAGAATAGTAACCTATTGGTGAAACTTTGAAAACGTGTTTGTGTGTGGGTGTGGGTGTGTGTGTGGGGGGGACTGGGGGTGTGTGTATGTTTGTGTACCTAAGAATGGTATAATTGTTATGGCAAACTTGACAAAGTACTAGAATCAAAGTTCTAATATGCCAACACTCTCATCCAAGTGAACAGCGATGAAAGGCAAGATACTATAGTCATAAAGGAAAGATACTAGTTCTGCATATAGAACATAAAATGTCATTAAAATTTTGTCTAAGATTTTATTTAAGGCATCTCAGGCAACCTCCCTTACTAGAAAACTATTGACTGAATTACGTTATGGCATTCTAGAACATTTGAAACTAAACGATTTTGCTTCTCAGTTGTATTACTCTACTCAAGCATTTAAAAACACGTGATTTCAGTGAGAATAAGAAAAAAATATAACGCAAGGAGCACAATCAATTTTATTTCATAATTTATTATTTTTCCATGTCATTTTTGAATTTTTCCATGTTTTCTTTTTTAATTTGATCTGTAATGTTGAGGATTTTATAGGATGTTTTTCAGCCTATCAAAAAGACTCTCTAGCAATAATTTGAGACTTGGCAATACAAATTTAACTTTTCTGATTGGGGAATGTTTCTCTTGCTTGTGGTCATTTCAAGCACCCTTAGGCCTTAGGTGGTGAAGCCTAAGGTTTTCAGGCAAAGTCTGGTGGTGAAGCTTAAGATTTGTTCTTTCTCTCTTATTTTCCCTTATTTCTATTTTCCAAACTAATCTGTCCTGCATCAGAGAAATTTCCACACAAGTTTGGCAATGTCTACAAAGTACAAACATAAGAAGAGAATACTCATCAAACTATTGCACACACAGAACAAGTCCAAGCATGAAGTTTACCTTAATAGTCATATTTTTGTGAAATCCGGTTGGCTGCACATCTGAACTCTCTCCTGAAAATGAAAAATTTATCAACTTTAAGAAACTATACACATTGTAAGACCAACTATCAAAATAGGTTAATATCATCATCACAGAAAGTTGCAAAAATAAAAAAAATCAAAAGGGTTCAAGGTTAAGAAACACAATTGCTAATTTTATAGTTTGATTTTGAAAGTGGCGGATTCCAGTTTGCTAAATTAGTAAAGTCTATTATCGTTGAATAAAAAATTTGGGGTTCAAAGTTCAAAACCTGTTTACACCAAAAACCAACTGATCTATTGGTTTAACTATAAAGAGCAATGATCATGGGTCGGACGCTAGAGATTGAAATTCTATTGTAAAGTAAAATTTGAAAGTGGAATTCGTACCAACAAAACAGAGGCGTTGAGAGTGAAGAAACTGAATCCATTGATTGAGAAATTTAGTCTCAAACTTAACGAAATGTAGGGTCCCATCAAGAGTGTGGCACTCTATTGCACCATCGCTGCAGCTTGTCATGCACTTCTTGTTCTCCCTTACAAGGTATACTACTTTAACAAGGGTTCCTGAACTCAGAAACAAAAGCCAGTACTTAAAAAAATAGTTAAAACTTTCATATTTAGAAAATAAAACAGGGAATCTAGCAATAAGAAAAAGCATTTCAAAAACCAATAAATAAAGCAAATTATTACCTCCAATATCTAGAGATATAAGGGAGCTATCATTATCAATGGGAAGTTTGGGAAAAAGTAGTGTTGGATTTTGGTGAATGAATGGTTGCTGCTGAGTGATTAGACCATTGAATCTAAACCCCTCCACCTCCTCTAGTTGTTGACACTGGGAGCGTTCCATGGCTATGTACCTACACTACAAAATTTCTGTATTGTGGATTTGGGAATTTTTTTAGATATGTTTAGGATTGAATTTGAACCAACCGTGAATGATGATCGAACTAAGACAGGTTTGAACATGGAACCCTGTTCTCTTATTTACAACAAAAGACTTTACGCAATCTTTCTAACAACTTGTTAAGATATATGTACAACAAAAGATTTTACCGAACACTTGTTAGATTGGGAGGAGCTACTGGCCAAGGAATGGGCCCTACGCAATCTTTCTTTCTTTTTTTTGGGTGGTTCTTTGTATTTTCCTTTTCTTTTTTCTTTTTTCTTTTTTGGGATTTTTTTAACCAATCTTAAAATTTGAAAAAAAAAAAAAATAGAGGAAGGCCAGAATGAATTTTGAGAAGGATACATATAATTTTTTTTTCCCAAGTCACTAAATTTTAGTATGATTTATGATTTTTTCAACACTATTTCAGCAATATTCATGAAAACCTGAAATATTCATGAAAACTTTAAAAAGTAAGTGTGCCTTAGCTTTGCCACCAAACAGGCTTGCTTCAAGATAATATCTCTTGAATCCACCGGAAGATAAAAGAAGAATTTTTCAGAAATTTTATTAATGAGAAAACCGCAATGCCTTAGAGGCTATAATTTAGGAAAATGAACCCTAGAACTACCAACTGTATTCCCTAAGATGGCTAGAAGACATTGAAAATTGTAATTTGTGTTAGGAAAATTGACCAAAAAATGCATAATTGAGAAAATTACAAAATCAAATTTTGACAAAAACGACTAATTAAAGGCCTATGTAAAGGAATTTGTCTGAAAAGCAATGTAGGTCATCGCTGATCTAATAGTTAATGAGTTTTGATCCTCATGATTATTCCCTTCATCTCATTACATTTCACGCCAATGATTTCCTCTAGTACTTTGGTACTTTCTGGATTTCTTGCGTGTTGTCTTCTAGCGATCACCCTATTCAAAGAAAGTTCGTATTGTTTGTTCTACATCAATAAACTTTTGTGCATGGCTAATCCAAATTAGTTCTTTTCTATATATTTCTCTTAATGTTTTTAAGTTTTCTTTGGCCATACTGATGGACTAATAATCAGAGAATTTGCATGACATGATATTTTATAATACCCATATTTTGTATTAATAATCTTGTCAATTTTTGTGGAGGTCAAGACTTAAGTACATTATTTAGGTGTTGTTCCTTAAGTTCTCTTAAAATTCTGGCATATGGCTTTTTTCTCATGGAATGAAAGATTATTTTTTTAATTAAATAGCTATATGGCTGAATTTTGAGTGAAGAACCTAAGGAACAGTACCTAATTAACTATACATAAGTTTTGTCCTTTTGTGAATATTAACCTGATCAATTTTCAAAAAATTTCCTTCAAGCAAAAGTGCATAAGCAGGAATGATGTCACCAAGTTCAATAATTAAGCGATGCTCGAAATACAACAAATTTTACTGCATAAGTTTTACATATAAGGTGTCACAAATAAATAAATCAAACAATCATTTTGCTGAATCACTCCCTAATGCGGCATTATTTTACCCAACTTCCTCTCTCTCCTAAATAACATCACACCTGCCAGAATATATTCTACCTGTGCAAAAAAAAATTCGAGTATTAGAATATATTCTACCAAGTAGTAGATCCACATCCAAGTAATTTAAGGTCTACAGCAACTGACCATGTAATATAATTTTTCAGCCTAGATGTTTGATGGAAACTAAATTTTGCATTGCACATCACAAGGGTGATGCCTGAAGCTCTCAAAACATGAACTGTACAGCTTGAAATAGTTAAAGCTACTTGGGAATCAGATTGCAAAAAGAAATAAAGAAAGAATCACAAAATCTGGTAGGATAATAAAGGCAAGAGGTGAATTATATAACAAGTTATAAAATATGCCATTATTTTTCATATGTCAGATAGCATAATATGGAAACTTGAGAATGGTGATCTACAATTGAAACCCAAGAAACATTCAGCAGAAAAATATTGAACAACTTGACCCTTTGGGGAACGACAGTATTTGGGCAGAAATTTCCTTTAGCTTCATTATGTCCCCACTGTATTCGAAATCAAATGCATCAAACGAAATGCTAATCCTCTTCAAAACTAACGCAATTTGAAGCAAAATCTTTATGGCATGAATCTCTTTTTCATCTCCAGATAAGCCAAAAATATTGATAGTCTTGAGGTGGGTCATGAGACATGAAGGCACTCGATCCAATATCGAATCATAAATTCCATGATATGTAATTCCCTACATGGTTAACAAACAACACAAAGTTAGTGCAGTGGCAATTCAACAGTGGTCAGGGCACTGTATCAAAAATTGCAGTTCAAAAAACAGTTACCACTGCTAGTTCAAGAAAGTCAAGACGAGGAGAGTTCCGAAGTATGGTCAGTAGACGAGAAAATTCTATTGGTAATTCACTGCCCAAAGTGAGACTGGTCAAATTGTTGAAAACAGGAAGAAGGGGAAATAACTCCTCTGCAAAATTGAGAACCTACAATAACACAAAAACACCACCACTAAAAAATTTCAGGTGAGCCTTTTAATGAGTGAATAGATAAAAGGAATCCTTGCTACAAAGGGATTCATTTACACAAGTAATTAGCAGTTGTGAACATACCTCAAGAGAACTAACCTGTAGTTTCAGCTTTTCTACATTACCAAGCCCATCTAGAAGCTTATATATACGATGAGCATCTTGAACATCTACGTATAAATCTTCATCATCTCTTTGAAAGACTTCAATAGATGCATCAACAACTGAGGATGAATTTAATAAGCAGAAATCATTTAGGTGGTCACCACTGAAAGAAAAAGATTCCAAACTATTTCCAAAAATCTTAACTTGACAACTGTTTGGTTCATATTGACCATCTGCGTCAGCATTCAGGTCATCTTTATTCTCATTTGCATCAATAATATATAGAATTCGAAGCATTGGAGGAGAGATATACACAGCCTTGACATTATTCCAAATGCAGTCAATTATAAATAACTCCTCCAGAATTGGGCAACCTGAGAAGAGCTGTTGTGTTGAATTATCATCGGGAAATATAACTTCCATAAGAATCAATTTCTTGAGACTTGGAAAACTGACACTTGTAGTAGGGAGTTTGAGATAATGGAACATGGAAAGTGTCAACTCTTTTAATGATTCACATGTAAATAAGCGAGGCGTCAATTCTAACGATTCCTGAAAGTTTGCAAGACCCAAATATAACACTTGAACCTTATGCTTCACAACAGCACTTATCCATGAATTGATGCGATGTGTATCACATTCCACATCACATGAAAGAGAGAAATCTTTTATATTTGAGGAATCACGAAGTGCAAGTGCTCTTTCCACAAAATTCATGAGCATCGTCCTCCTATCCGGTTCCTCTTCATAAAACTCGAGTTTGGGGATAGATGTCCATAGGTATTGCCATCTTTTCGATAATATGCTTGTTCTGACAGCATCTTTGGTTGATAGGTATGACAAAATGTGCTCAAGAATTGCATCTGGTAAGTTGTCAATACCGTTTCTGCTCTTAATAGCATTCTGTTTCTTTCTGAACTTTAATTCAAAACTTACATCCATAACTTTGATGATTTTCCTACACCACATTACCCATCGTCAGATTTGTCTTTAGAATTCATAAAAGCCCGTTTTGACATTCTGAAAAGAGTTCTAAAATAAAATATAGATTCCTAAAACAAATTTTATAAACTCCTAAGCATGGAAAACTAATATAACAAAAATTAAACATTCTAAATCCAACCCAACTTTTTATTATTATTATTATTGATCTGTTTGCCACAACAAATAGAAGAAAAACTAAAGCAAACGTCAATAGTGAATGCTAATCTATCACCCCATGTATTTAACAATTATCCTGAATTCATCCAAGAAAATTGAGAACCCATCCAAGAAATTCATTCAATAATGGAAACCACCAATTACCATCAAAACTAAGTTCAGAGACCCACATAGCAATTTTTACTTATTTAAGCACAAAACAGAAATTAAGAAACATAGTATAGAAACTGACCTGAAAGCACCCTGGTATGTAGTCTGGATGTTGACCCAATTCCTGAAAGTACAAAATGTAGATTTTGGTATGGATTCACTCGTACCCAAGTTTAAGTATCTTCCTCTCTGTCTTCTGTAACTGACTAACTGCTCTCAGTAACTGTTCCAAAAATCATAACTGTGGAATGGTATTGGACTTTTGGTGGGCTTTTTAATCGTAGGTTCTTGGCTGAAAAATATTTATTATCAAGTGTACCATGTAACATGTATGCAAAATAACCGTATCAACATTTCATTATCCTTCATTCTCAAAAAAAAAAAAAAAAATTATCAAATGTTATCCAAAAAAAAAAAAAAAAAAAACCATATCAACTATTCATAGGGTATTAGTGGGCGGTTATTTTTGTGTGCTTATCTCTTATTTGTGAGAAGTGCTACATCTATATAATATGAGAAATGATATGTCCACAATATTTTCACAACAAATCCTAAGTGACTACTGGTTGTTATTATTGGGGCAAAAAAGAAATCTTAGTGTTAGATTCAAATTTGAACCAATAAAAATTAACCACCTATGATTTGTTGTGAAAATGTTATAAAAATGTTATGAATGTAGCACCTCTCTTTTTATAACACTTTCACAACAAATTATAAGTGATACATTGTTATTGGTTTTAATCTAGGGAGGTGTTACGTTCACAATATTTTTACAACAGATCATAGGTAGTTAGTTGTTATTAGTTTAAATTTGAACCTAACAATAAAATTACTTTTTTGCTCTAACAATAACAACTAGTAACAACCTGCCACTTATGATTTGTTATGAAAATATTGCAAATATATTGTGGACATATCATTTCTCTTTAATTTAAATATGCCTCGTAAATTACATTTTTACCCACTAATAATAATCTGTAACATTTGCCACTTAAAATTTATTGTGAAAATTTTATGGATATAACATTTCTGCTTATTTATTGGACTTTGATACAAACCCGACGGTTGATACCAAATAGTCTCTTTTCATGTTTAGATTTGCGATTGGGTTTGATAGGACGACAGTGAATGGTCCCTTTCTATTAATGGTTTCGAAACTTAGAAAGGCCTTACAGAAGGATGACGACTTCGCCTCTAAAGTAAATAGGCATTTCATTTTGGGTTACTGTACTGACACCAATCACATTGTTACCACAATATAAAGTCGCCTCTACAAATATTAAAAACAAATGAGATCTTTTTACTCATTCTGGACTTTCAGTCAGGTCCACGTTTTTCACTTGGGAAGCACGGTCGGTCTTTTTTTATTGGGTAAATTCCAGAAACCTCCCCTGAGGTTTGAGGAAATACCAAACACGTCCAACAGTTGTTGAAAATGACCAATTTGCTCCTAAAAAGCAGACGGCGTGTACAGCCGTTTAAGCACCATATATTCTGTAATTTCTCTATTCTTCACGAATCACGCAGAAAATCTCTCCCCTTCACGCCCAGAAAATCTCTCTCTCTTTTTCTTCACGTCAAAAAATATCTCTCTCTCAAGCTCAAGTCTGAAATTTCAGACTCGGGACCAACAACTCCTCCACCGGAACGTCAAAAAATATCTCTCTCTCAAGCTCAAGTCTGAAATTTCAGACTCGGGACCAACAACTCCTCCACCGGAAGGGTTTGAAAGCCAGTTTAACCACAAATCTCACGCTATACTCCACCGTTAAAAGCTTTGTGGTTGGGTTGCGAATCATGATGAATTGTAGATGGCGATTACTGGGTCACGATGAGTGGAGACGGCGGTTGCAAGGTCAGTTTGGTGGAGCTGCCGTTGTGGGTATGGGTATTTTTTTTAATTCTTTGATTTGGGTTTTGTTTGGGTCTGAGGTGTGATGTTTGATGGTTGGAACGATTTGGGTTTGAGGAAGATGTGTGGGTAGTGATGGGTGGTGCCGTGGTGGACAGTGGTTGCTGGGTCACGCGATGCTCGACGGTGGGTCTTTTTTTTTTCCTTTTTTTTTTAATAATTTGGGGTTTGTTTGGGTTTGAGGTGTGAATCATGTGATGTTTGATGGTGGGAGTGGTTTGGGTTTGAAATCGATGAGCGGGTAGTGATGGGTGGTGCCGTGGTGGCCGGCGGTTGCTGGGTCACACGATGCTCACCAATGGGTCTGGATTTTGTTTTGAAATTTTTTTTTTTTTTTTTTTTTGGATCTGTTTGAGGTGTGATGTAAACGGATCTATTTGAGGTGAGATGTTGGATGGTTGATTGGTTGAGCTGATCTATGTTTGATTGCCTTGTGTGATACTGGGTTGATTTTGGTTTGATGGAGGGAGGATTTTTGTTTTTGGAATGTAATGTAAATTTTTATTTTTCCAAATGAGAATGTATGGCTTTGATTTGAAAATGTATGGTTTTGATTTGAAAAATGGGTACTGGCTTAGTGATTTTTTTCTGTAATCTTTCTCAAAATACATGTTTTGTGTATATCTTTTGGACTGGTTTGAGCTTTCAGAGAGAAGCGTTTATGTTATGGCGCGAAGAAGAAAGTGAACAGAGAACATGGAAAAAAAATCGTTTGGAGAGAGTAACGGCTGTACACGCCGTCTGCTTTTTAGGAACAAATTGGTCATTTTCAACAACTGTTGGACGTGTTTGGTATTTCCTCAAACCTCAGGGGAGGTTTCTGGAATTTACCCTTTTTTATTTTATGTGTGTAGAATTCAATATGATTTAAGTTATAAAATAGATTAGCAATGAATTCTTTTGTGTCTAGGCATAGCAAAAGGTTTAGACTTGGCAATGAGAAGTAGGAAAAAGCAACAACTACAAATACAGTAGCTTCTCAAAAAAAAAAAAAAAAAAAACTACAAATACAATAAATGCATAAGTTCAATTGGTAATGAGAAGTAGGAAAATACCTCACCAGCAGTTTGAAGTGTTATTAGTAATATGCTTTCCACCTTTAAAAAGGGATAGAGTATGTACATTCTACGATAGAATGAAGAGTAATTATTAGGTGTTTTCGGAACATTGTGACACAGTGTTCTTTCTGTCTTTCATTTGACTTGTATTGAAGATTCCACTAATTAAATTTATAGTGAGATCTACCATAAATATGAGACAAGGGAGCACCATGTCACCATGCTCCTAGAGGTAAAATTCAAGTATATCATATCTCAAGTAGTGTGTTTTCGTTTAAGTATATCATATCTCAAGTAGTGTGTCACCATGATCCTAGAGGTCATCCTCGTCCTTAGTTCCTCTTGAAAAACCTCTAATAGAACCCTAGGAACCCCGGACGTGGATTGCTTGTCCGTAATGCTCATTCCATTACTACTACTACCACTACTGCTACTATTACTACCACTAGAGCCACCATCACTAGAGCTATCATGATACTCGTCTATCTCCCTATTATCACTATTGCTAGACGAAAACACAATGATTTCAGACATTTTGAAAAAACTCAAGGAAAACCTAAAGACGAGATGGAGAAGATACTTGGCTCTAAACGAAGAAGGCCTAAGGACGCAGGAAGACTTCTAGATAGGAATGGCAACGGGTCAGGTTTCTTTATGCCCGGACCCGACCTGTGGGCCTGTACCCGTTACCTGGCCCATTTAATAAACGGGTTTTTTTTGTTGCACCCAAACCCACCCCGTTAGGCCCCAACCCAAAATCACAATCCCAGAAATCAGAACAAACCCAAAATAGCAAACCACAAAATATTCATGTAATTTTCTTGGCAATCACAGCATTTTCTTAGCATCCAAATGAATGCCAAGATCTAACAAACCAATCTATACAAAAAATCCAACAAATTACAAATCCCAAAAATTTTGCAAACCCAGAAATAAAATTAGCAAATTTGAAAATCCCAGCAACAAAACACCAAAAAAACCCAACAAAATTGGCTAAAAAAAAAAAAAAAAAAAAAACCAAACCCAAATTTTATTCACAAAAACACAAAAAGAAAAAAACCCAAACCACACCGATTATGGATCTATGACGGGTGAGGGGTGGTTCACGGTGGATCTGTAACAGGCGAGGTGTTTGATCGCTTGATTGTGGCTGGGCTTGTTGGCGACGATTTTCTTGGATCTTGTTTTCTAGGCTTGGTTTTGGTTGTGGTGGCTTGGGTGAGTTGCCGGTTTTGGGTGCTTGAAGCGTTGAAGCTTGGGTGAGTTGCCACCAGTCGCTGATCTCTATTTTTGTTGAGTGCTTGAAGCGTTAAAGCTGGTGCTTGATCGCTTAACGGAGCGCTTGAGGGAGGGCGGTGACGGAGCTTGATCGACGGTGACAGAGCTTGATCAGCGGTGACAGCTTAGGCCGGCGGTGAGATTGAGAGCGAGTGAGAGTGAGTGGGAGAGGAGAGTGGGCGGTTGGTGAGTGACTAAGTGTGTATTGTGAGATGAGAGAGGGTTTTTTTTTGTAATTGTATTAACTTATAACCGGGTCAGGTCGGGTCGAGTTCAGGCCTCGTTTTTTTCAAAACCCAGACCCGACCCTATTCTTTATCGGGCAGGGTAAAACCCGACCCATTAGGGTCGGGTAACAATTGCCATCCCTAATTCTAGATGAGGAGCTGGACAACACATGTCAAAGAAGAAAATATGGGAAATGTGAAAGGGTAGGAGAGGAATTTTACTATTTATAGGCAACAAAGTTGGTCATAGGAAACGACACGACCAACCAAAAGAAGCCACGTGGTACTTTTCTTAAAGGACGAAACGACATTACTAATGAACTTCAGGATCGCGCCATGTGTCAACGATCAAAGGTAAAATTCAAAAAAAAAAATTGACAGACAACACAAGGACAAGGGAGCAACTGATAGAGATCAACACAAGTATTACTCGTCCTTATGTCGTCGTCCAAAGAAAGCCACACTTATATCAGCTCGTCCAAGAACGAGAACATACAAAGACACTCGTCCATTAACAATCGAGTTATACAATGAAGGGAGCTCTCCATAGACGAGTTTATCTACAGACGACAAGTACATGGACGAACAAAATATACTTGGTGAGTTTTGTGGAAAATCCTCCTTTAGATTCACATAAACAAAATACGACACGTTGCTTGATACGTGGAAGGAATTCCACGTACTTCGCTTCATATAACCCATTTTCTTTATCAATCACCAACATCACCCATGATGGTGATGGATCCAAGCAAGTAGACCCACGTCTAACTCTCTATAAAAGGGGTAAATCCTATTCATCCAAGGTAAGTTCTAATCATTCACTATTTTCCATTCTTGTGTCCTAGATAAAAAACTGACTTAACCGTTAGAGGGTCTTTGGCTGGGTCACATCGGTCACCTTTGACATTCTTCTCTTTCTTTTTAGAATTCACAACCATTACCAAGTCCGAAGTATTTTAGCCTACTAATTTTCATGCATCATCAGCAATTATTTACCTTTGTGTTAACCCCTAATCTATTTTCCAATGAAAGTTTTCAATTTATCCTCCCCAAGTCTAATTTCACACACCTTCATCCATTTAGGAGATGTTTAGTTCGCTGTAATGTGTCTTTAATATGATGCAAAATATGATGATGTGACATTAATATTTTTGGATTATTTTATTTTTTCTAACATTACCATAATCTAAAATTAATTACAAAATATATTATATCACCTTAATCTCATCACCTTCCTAAACAATGTAATGTTGTATTCTTGTATTGAGATTACATTAATATAAGATTATAATAATGTAATATTACAGTGTAATGTGACCTCATGGCGAACCAAATGCCCCCTTATTTGTTTCTTTTGCTACCCCAACTGAGTGATTGCATACACGTAGTCCATATGGCACTATGTTAGTCTTTTTGGTCTTTTCACTAGAAGATTCTGCCATAATTTCTTTGAGCAATTACATTTTAAAGTTGTTCAAGCTTCTCTCTTGTTACATCTTTCTAGAAGACCTGTTCCAAGATCAGTATCTGCCTTATTCTATCTCTTTAAATGCCAATTGTTGAAATGAAGATGATTTGTATGAAGCATTGCATTTTTCTTTCAGATCCTTAAGTCCACCCAATCTATAGTGGTTATCACCCCTAGTTTCTCCAAATGCCTAAACTCTTTTAAAGAAGGATAATGGTGGAAAGAAATATCCAATTCCAAGTATTTCCCCTCCTCTCCATTGGCCAAAATATAAAGAGAAGAATAAAGGAGACAGCACTGTGCATTTAGTAGAAACTAGAGCAGCACGTTTAAGAGATATCTTACTCTATTTCTGGCCAAGGAAACATAAAAAGCAATTTAAGCTGCATATTGTAGGTTTGAAACTTAAGTAGGTGTTTCAATATCCCAAAAAACCAATATAATGAAAGGAGTTGGGACTTGACACACCATAGATCTCCCTAGGACAAAAAGAACCAAACAATAAAAATCCTAGAGTACTAGAATTTATTCTACCTAATGGTAGATCCACATCCAAGCACTTTTAGGAGCACAACAACCATTACGTAATATGAGCTTTGAGCCTAGCTGTTCAAGGGAACAAACATTGCATTACATGTCACAAGGGTGACACCTGAAGCTCTCAAAACATAACTGTATAGCTTGAAGGAGTTAAAGCAACCAACACATTACTTGAAGAGTCAAAGAAAGAGAATCACAAACTTTGGCAGGATGACAAAGGCAAAAGGTAAATTAAGAAGTTAAAAAATATGCCATAATTTTTCATGTGTCAATTTGGAAACTTGAGAGCAGTGATCTGTATTTGATTGAAACCCAAAAAGAAATCTACTGCACAGCTCATTGACACTCTAGGGAACAACAGTATCTGTTTATAAATTTCCTTTTGCTTCTTTAAGCCCCCCCTGGATTTGAAATGATAATCATGACAAACAATGACAATCCTCTCCAAAACTGATGCACTTTCAAGAAAAATCTTTACTGCATGCATCTCTTTTTCATCTCCACGAAATTCAGAAATTTCAATAGTCTCGAGGTGTGTCACAAAACATGTGGGCACCTTATCCAATACCCAATCATAGTTTTTATCATATCTGGGTAGGCAGAACACCTACATGGTTACCAAACACAAAATTAGCTACAGTAGCAATTTATAAGAGGTCGGGACACTGTAACAAAAGTTGCAGTTCAAACAAAGTTACCATTTGAAAATCAAGAAAGTCAAGACAAGGAGAGTTTTGGAGTATGGTTTGTACTGCTCCACAAGTAAACAAGGATTCCACACTTTCCAAGCTGAGTCTGGTCAGTTTGTAAAATACAGGCACATGGGCAAATAACTCTTCTGCATGATTCAGAACCTATGATAACAGAAAGCATCTCAACAAGTTTCAAGTGAATAGAAATGGCTGCTACAAAGGGATAGATTTATTCATGTGATTAGCAGTTGGGAACATACCTCAACAGTACCATTAGATACTGTTAACTTTTCCACACTACTGAGCCCACTAAGAAGCTTATAAACACGATGAGCATCTTGGTAACAATCTACTTCATTTCTTTCGAAGACTTGAATAGACACATCAACTATTGAGGATGAGTTGTAGAAGCAATAATCATTTATGAGTTCACCGTCAAAAGAAAAGGATTTCAAACTAGTTCCAAAAATCACAACTTGACAACCATTAAAATCATTCTGATCATCTGCGTCAGCATTCAGGTCATCTTTATCATCATTTTCATCATACTTTTCAGTGAATAAGTATCTATCACTTATGAACAACCTTTGAAGCATTGGGGAAGAGATACAAACAGTCTTGACATTTTTCCAAATGCAGTCAACTATAGATAAGTTCTCCAGGATTGGGCAACCCGTAAAGAGCTGTTGGGTTGAATGATCATCAGAAAATATAACTTTCTCAAGAGTCAATATCTTGAGACTAGAAAAGCAAATACTTGAAGGGAGCTTGAGAGAGTGGAACATGTGAAGTGTCAATACTTCTAATGATTCACAAGTAAATAAGCAAGGCGGCAATGCTAACAATTCCTGAAAGTTTCTGAGATACAGATTTAACACTTGAACCTTATGCTTCAGAACAGAACAAATCCATGAGTTAATGTGAGATGTATCATATTGCACATTACATGACAGAGAGAAGTTTTTTATATTTGAAGGATCATGAAGTGCAAGCACTCTTTCCACAAATTTCATGAACATCAACCTCCTATCCAGTGCCCCTTCATCAAAATCAAGTTTGGGGATGGATGTCCATAGGTATTTCCATCTTTTTGATAATATGCTCGTTTGGATAGCATTTTTGGTTGGAAGGTATGACAAAATGTGCTGAAGAATTGGGTCTGGTAAATTGTCAATTTCCTTTCTGCTCTTACTAGCATTCTGTTTCTTTCTGAACTTTTGTTTCTTGGCCTTGTCCAAGGGAAAACTTACATCCATAGTATTGATGATTCTCCTACACCACATAACCCATTGTCAAATTAGTCTTTAGATGTCATAACAGCACCTTTGTTCATTCTGAAAAGAGTTCCAGAGAAGGATACGCTTTTGCGTATGCCATTGAAATATTGACCCATAAAATAATTTTCAGGAACGTTTTGTGAATCTAACAAAGATAATTTGCAACAACAACTACAATAACCAAGCCTTTAGTGAATGTTATTGGCATTGCTTGCGCTCCTTTATGAGGAGAACCTAGGTTTGAAGCCCTCTTCCTCCATTGTTATAACTATCAAATTTTATATATATATATATATATATATATATATATATTTCCTAAAATTTTTTAGTCGGCTATAGATGTATTCTTTTCCACAATTTTATTCTAATCCATTTGTTTCGATAGAAAATCATGTGTAAAAATAGCTTTTCGCATTTTTTAATGTTTGGTAACATAAAAAAAAATAAATAAAAAGGAAAACTATCTCTAATAAACATAAAAAGTATAGCTTACTTTTCATAAGTTTTTATCTACTAAAATTTTTAAGAGATCGTTCTTTAAAACTCATTAGATTGTCATCAAATAAAAATGAGATATTTTATAAAAAATATTTTTTGAAAAATGACTCATTTTCTAAAAAACATTAATGTCAGAACAATTTTGACAAACAGATCCAATTAATCCTCAACAACCATAGATGCTTATTAATTATAAAAAAAAAATGGAAATCTTCAACATTCTGAATCCACCCAATTTTTTTTTCTTTCTAATATTTTCTGTGCTTCTCTTTCCTCAAAACAAAATGGAAGAAAAACTAAAGCAAACCTAAAATACTAATCCCTCACCACCATGCATTTACCGATTATCTAGAATACCCATAAAGTTTCCAAGTCCTAAACTTTCTAAGCAAAGTGAGAAAAAAAATTCACTCAACATTACCATCAAAACTAAGTTCAGAGACCCACGTAGCGATTCTTATTCATTAGCGGGCAAAAAAAAAAAAAAAAAAATACAATAACTGACCTGAAATGAAGCAGTCTTATTTATGGTTCTGAAAGTTAACCCAGTTCCTGAAAAACACAAAATGAGTCAAAAAAATATGTTGGGTTTGGATTGGTTTTTTTCACTCGTACCCAAGTTGGGAGTATCTTTCACAGAAATCTGTGTCTTTATTTGGGTTTTTTTTTTTTTTTTGCTGAATTTTATTTGGGTTTATCTTTAGCATTTGAAGTGCGGGAGCAAAAATATATATTAGAGGTTGAAATTTATTAAGACGAATTATAAATAAAAAATAAAAAAGTTGTATAAAATTACTCCATGTTCTATAGAACTTCCCACTACTCCATTTACACAACCAAAACTACCCCATGTTCCTATAAATAAATAAAAATACCCATGTTCTAAAAAAAAAAAAAAAACTGCCATAAGTTCCTTTAAAAAAAAAAAAAAAAAAAACCTACATAAAAAAGAGCCTCATTGTAAGCTCAAAGTGCATTTAATGAGACTAGTACTATTGTAACGAGATATTGATGTGTCGTTACTAAAACATGATGACTGTGATTCGTCCCTTTAAATTGTTTTGAAACACATAAATGCAGTATCTATACTACTACAATTTAGTTCTTTTTTTTAAAATTTATTTATGGTAGTTATCATTTTTTGTTTAAGCCCCCTAGATTACGATATTCATCACAAACGATGACAATCCTCTCCAAAACTGATGCACTTTCAAGAAAAATCTTTACTGCATGCATCTTTTCTTCATCTTCATGAAATTCATAAATTTCAATAATCTTGAGGTGTGTCACAAAACATGTAGGCATTGGATCCAATACCCAATCATAATTTTTATCATATCTGGGTAGGCAGAACACCTACATGGTTACCAAACAACACAAAATTAGCTACAGTGGCAATTCATAAGTGGTCGGGACACTATAACAAAAGTTGCAGTTCAAACAAAGTTGCCATTTGAAAATCAAGAAAGTCAAGACAAGGAGAGTTTTGGATTATGGTTTGTACTGCTCCACAAGTAAACAAGGATTCTACACTTTCCAGGCTGAGTCTGGTCAATTTGTAAAATATAGGCACATGGGCTAATGACTCTTCTGCGTGATTCAGAACCTATAATAATTGAAAACATCACAACAAGCTTCAAAAAAATCTACATATCCACAATAAGTCTGCCTAATATTTTAAAATTTTAAAACACCAAAGATTAGGCCTTCAAAAAATTCTTGTTATCCACAATAGGTCTACTAAATATTGTTTTTATTTTTACAAATAACCTGATAAATATCAACTAACTTTTAAAATTTTTTATACATAATTTAAATAATATAAAAGGGCTAATATATTAATTAAGAATTTTTTTTAATATAATAATTAAGTAAAAACATCATTAACAATAAACATAAACATGAAAAAATTATTTTTTTAATTTGAATCCATAAACAAGTGTTATTATTTATTTAAATAGAAGCATAGGAAAATACGAAAATTTCAATGTCAACATTTGAATTATATAATGTATGAACTACAAGCTCATATTATGTGGCTTCGAAATTAGTGGACCACTTCGCGATACTATTAGGAATCACACTTAGAAGATCACTTATTAGTATTTATATAATGCACATATGTAAAAGAAGTCAAATGATTATAAGTTCAACATTATTAATGATCATGGATTTAGGGTTTTTAGCTTTTTGATATCCCTAAAATAGGATCTAAAGCTTCATCCTAGATTTCCTTACAAATTGTTTGGATTTGGGTGGGAGTTTAAATGCTTGTGGGGATTTTACACAAATTTCTTTAATACATTTAGTACTTCAGCCCCAGTAACGAGGGTTTCTTCTCTCCCAGCAACAAGGATAGTATAGGAAATCAATAAAAATAAAAAATAAAAAAAAAATTGATAGGATAAATACATACCACAATTGCAATAATAATAGTGGCAAAGTGTACAATTTTATATTTTAATTTAAATAAAATATTACATTTCAGAATGTCATTTAATTCTAGTTAAATAATTATAATTTATTTTATTTTACTTTGTATGTTTATTGTCGTGCTTTGCATATAATCGTGATATTTGGCCAATTTTTACATATACCCTTAAAAAATAACACTTACTTAACAATGCCTTAACTACTTACATTTGTTTGATTAAACAAAGAAAGCCAAACGACGAAACCAAAATATAGAATAAATCAAGGAAGTCAATTTCGTACCAAAGGTTGTTTTGATTTTGTTAGAGGAACAAAGTATTTTAGTATCAATTGATACTGATGTATAGTTTCGGGATCACTGCTATTTATATACTTTCAAACATATGTTTTTAATTATGTACATATTTATGCATTTATTTTTATGTTTATAGGAATGAACCTTATCAATGTAGAATTACCAAGCCCTGTATGATAGAACGGTTACATATGAAGCTAGATAAACCATATATCACCTCGTGTTTAAGTGGGCATGATATAATAATAATAATAATAATAAACTCTGCAAGACTACATGTTTTTATCCACATACCATGTGCACACATGGAGAAATTTAATCACATGAAACATCCATGTACCCAATAGAAATTAGAACATCATATACTCCCTTTTCTAGCTAGCCATGGGCACACCGAAAAAAGTTTTAGCTACTTATTGTAACTTGAGTAGGTGTTTCAAAATCCCAAAACCTAAAGAATGAAAGGGCCTGGGACTTGTGTTATTCACCATAGATTTCCTTACGGTAAAAATAAGTAAAAAATAAATATCATAAATATTGTATATATAGGTGTCTATAAATTTGGTTGTAATTAATATATGTAAGTAAGTTTACTTTGAAAAGTAAAAATGACAGATTGGTTTTGAAATTAAGGTTTTCTTAAGAGTCACTTAAGTGAGCCTTATGTGGTTCATTTTTGATGAAATACTGTTTAACCAACAAATCACTTTTTATGGTGTTGATCGGAGAGGAAATAAGCCTGTGTGAGCGAAGTTGAGCAGGGAAGCTGATTGAAACCTAAACCTGTCAAGCATCATTAAAGCGTGCTTGAGTAGAGATTAAGGTATGCTTAAACAATCCCTAGATAAAAAGTTTTATTTATTTATTTTTATTTTGTAGAATATGAGTTTTTCTTGTCTCAAGCAGCTACTAAAGGCCTTAAAATGAATTTTGGGACTTGAACCAACCAAGTTGACTCTCCAAATTCATAATTTTACAAAACTTTTCCACCAATTACCAATAATTTAACAAAATATTCTCTTAAGTTGCTACTTATAGTATTCTTGGCTTAATTGTACCCAACAGACAAATTGGCAATAATCTTTTAGCGACACTTGTGGTAGGGGCAAATATTTTCTAAGAACAACGTTGATCTGTGCCTCTAAGTGATTGTGCAATGGTTGTAATTATAATATCAAAATTTTGAAAACTACTTATACAATCAAGAGTGTAATGAGGCTAACTTCAAAAAATTAACACCAAAATAGCATTGAAATCACAAAATTATGTTTTGCAATCATTTTCAATTGGCATTTTTTGCTTTTAGTTTTTCTTTTTTTTGGGTTTAAAAAGCTTCATAAAATTTAAATGTTACTAAAATGTTTAGATGAGTGACTAAAATATAATCAAATAAAAAATTAGAAAAAGAAAAAAATTGGAAAGGTGGTAAAGAGATAAAAGAATTAATTACCGTCTATGTAAGGAGAAAATTCTAGGTGAGACAGGCATATAAGCCCATTGTCTCACTAACATGTGGGACCCACACGTGTGGGTCCCACATGTTAGTGAGACAATGGGCTTATATGACGGTCTCACTCTTACCTAATACCTTCCCCTATGTAAGAGTGGGGAATGGAATTGGTGGAGCCAATGCCAGGATCAGGCTTGTACCGGAGGCTAGAGGGGTATTCAATTTATAGGCCTCAATCATTTACAATTCACATTAAGGCTATTCTCTAAAGGAAAGTCTTTTGAGTTTTCATTCTGAAGTTTTCTCCTTGCTAGTGATTCATCTCCATCATCTCTATCATTGTTGGGCGTGATACTGATGGTTATATTTAATATCCAAATTGTAACCATTTGTAACTGTTGCATTTACGGTGATGAGAGTTAAACCTGTGTTTGTATAACCCTTAAATTTAGGATTTTAAAATTTTTAGTTTTACTTATTTATATCCCATGAGTTTCAAACCTGTAAATGAGTAGAATGATGGTATTTTGGGCATAGAAAAGTAAAAATTCACAAAAAGGAAGTTTCTTAAATAGTAGTATAGAGTATAGAAGAAAAATCACATGTATACAAATTTTGAAAAACGATAATGTAACGTTTACTCAATGACCAACCCTACTAATAAGTAATAACCTCAGAATATATAATAAAACTTATCACTTCCATAAAATAAAAATAAAAGACTTATCACCAAGTAACAAAAAGAAAATTGATTAATTATTAGTTCTTTTTTTAACTGTATTTCAAGTATAATACAAAACTTATCACTTCCATAAAATAAAATAAAAACTTATCACCAAGTCACAAAAAGAAAATTAATTAATTATTAGTTCTTTTTTAACTGTATTTCAGATATATTACAATTTGAAATGGCACATTAAAAGATTTGTTTTGTTTTTATTTTTTTATAGAATAAAATTTCAAATGATGATTAATTTTATCACAAGACTAAGATACTAGTCAATTTTTTTTAAAAAAAATTGAGAGATAATTACATAGGCCCCAATCATTTTGTACATGGGAATGTGTAATTTAGCTAAAAGACCCTTGACATTATGTCAAAATTTTAAGAACTACTTAGAATTTAAAATCTAATCCTAATATAACTCAAAGTCTTACCTAAAATGGAAACCCAATAGAAATAGGAAATAAAATCTTTAAAGTGAAAAAAATAAGTTTCACAAAGTCCTAAACTAAATGAAAAACTAAACATTAATAATAATAGAGTCTTGTCCCAATTAAGTCTGTGTGTCTAGTGTCCATTGTTTATAACCTTAGTCTATAACTACAAAAGTTAGGCCATTTTTAGTTGTACTCTGATTAAATAATGTATTATAAACCCGGTCTAAAACACTAATATTACTATTTTTGTATGTATTCTAATAAGTATTGATGTTTACTCAAAAAAAATTACAACATTAAAACCAAATAAAGTATGAAAAAAAATAAATATAAATAAAAATTAATTTCTAGAACACACAGTCGGTGCAACTCAGTTGGTTTAACTTGCAAACCCTAGCTTGGGGACCAAGATAACGCGATCTTATAAATTAATTCTCTCATTACTATGTCTTAATTTGTCTAACATAACTCAGTCGATGTTGTTGTTCTTGTTCTTTTTGTTGTTGCTGTTCTACAAATTTTTCACACTTTCTCAGCTCCCAAACAAATTTTATAACAAAAAATTTCAAAATATACACTTAACACAACCAAAAATCAAAATAAAAACATTTTTTATTCACAAACTCGGTGAGGGGAGGAAGAAAGAGTGAGAGATTAAGGGAAAGAGAGGATTGGAGTGGATGGAGGACGGCGGCTGCCAGATCGGGTGGGTTTGGGGGTGGAGTGGAGTGGGCTGGTGATTGGTGGCAACCAGATCAGCGATCGGTGGTGGCGGCCAGATCGACCAGTGCATTGGAGAGCCTGGTAGAGCATAGCCTGCGGTCGATTGTCAAGATTGGTATCAAGCTTGGGGCTTTGGGCGACAAAATCGGTGGTTCGATCTAGAGGTGGCAGCGACGACAGGGGTGGGTGGTGGGTTGTAGATCGATGACATGCAGTTGAAGATTCGGCCATGATTGGTCAGAGGAAAAGAGAGAGAACGAGGGAGGAAGAGAAGAGGGACAGTGGATGCAGCTTGCACAGCGGACGACAGATGGTGGACGTAGCTTGCATGGCAGATGGCGGATGGTGGACACAACCTTATAGTTTAACTAAGTAATTGCTTGGAAAATAATGGTATACTTTTAGCAAAATATATAAAGCATTGTAGTATTTTCTTTACCGTATTTCTTCTGAAGTTTTATGTCACAATTTTAAGAACTAAAGAATTTAAAATCTAATCCTAATATGACTCAAAGTCTTACCTAAAACCGAAACCCAATAGGAATAGGAAATAAAATGTTAAAGCGAAAAAAATAAGTTTCACAAAGTCCTAAACTAATAAATGAAAAACTAAACATTAATAATAATAGATTCCTGTCCCAATTAAGCCTCTTAAAAATTACAAAATTAAAACCAAATAAAGTACGGAAAAAAATAAATATAAATAAAAATTAATTTCCAGAACACTCACACAGTCGGTGGAACTCAGTCGGTTTAACTTGCAAACCCTAGCTTGGGGACCAAGCTAACGCAATCCTATAAATTGATTCTCTCATTACTATGTCTTAATTCGTCTAACATAACTCAGTCGGTGTTGTTGTTCTTCTTCTTTTTGTTGTTTCTGTTCTGCTCTCTTTGTGAAGTCTTCCGATTATCCACCATGACGGATGCGCTGTTGAAGTGGGCTGATCAAGAATGGGGTGAAGGAAACCAAAAGAAAGCCTACGAACTCGTAGAGATGGCCATCAAACTCGACCCTTATTTTGGAGGCGTGGCCAAGTACTACACTGCCTTATATATCCACCATGCCGGCGAGTTCAAGAAGAACAAGGTTGGCGGAGTTGATCTCTACGCAGTTCTCGGCTTCATGGCTGCTGATCACCCATCAATCACTCATGACTCCATCAAAGAAAGGTATTGCAAGTTCGCAAAGTTGGTGCATCCCAACGAGTTTCCCTCCCCAATGGCAGATGGCGCTCTCAAACTCATGGACATGGCGTGGGCAATCCTGGGTAACGAGTTTAGCAGAGAAGACTATGATGTTTGTGTTGGTCTGCGTTGTCCAAAGCCAAGGCATATTGATAAACCAGTCGAGACGTCAATGACTACTGCTGATCAGAGGCCAAAGGTGATTTATGTGAAAAGGTGTGTTCCAGAAGGGGTGTAGAGTCTGTAGACTGAGTAAGGCCAACAGAGGTTTTGGGGGTATAGCAAGTAAAATAGATAGGATTTTTTTTTTTTTCGTTGTTTGAAATTTTCCTATTAGTTTTCATCTGTACAAAGAAAAAGATGGAGTGAACGAGTATCTTGTATACATTTATGTAAAGATTCTTTGAATATTCAATGAAATTCTAGATGATTTTAGCAATATTAAAAAATAATAATTTCCATGGTTTTTTTTTTTTTTTTTTTTTTTTTTTTTTTTTTTAAATTTCCACGGTTTTAATAATACATTAGGGTGTTCAGGTTATTACTTATTAAAAGGGATGTACATCTAATCCACAAGTTGGAATTTTATTAATAGTCCTAACTATATATACAACTTTATTTAGTGCTTAGTTGTTGATTTCTTCAATGGGTTTAATTATTAGTGGGCCTGTGGGTGTATATCTATCCTCCCCAAGTCCAACTTCACACTTTCATCCATTTGTTCGTTTCTTTTATTATCCCAACTGGTTTTTTTTTTTTTTTTTTTTTTCACTTGAAAGATTCTATCATTTCTTTGGGCATTACATTTTGAAGTTGTTAAAGTTTCTCTCTTTTGGTTTGAATGCCAATTGTTGAAATAAAGATGATGTGTATGAAGCATTGCATTTTTCTTTCAGATACCAAAGTCCACCAAATCTATAGTGGTCACTGGTCACATCCTTAGTTTCTCCAAATACCTGAACTCTTTTAAAGAAGAATTATGGTTGAAAGAACCATCCAATTCCTAGTATTTCACCTTCTCTCCATGGGCCTGTCCTACATGTTTTAACCCAATCCACGTACCATCCATAGAGGGAGAGATTTAATCACAGGATATGTCCATGCACTAAATAGAAACTAGAGCAGCATATTTAAGACATATCTTACTCTATTTCTGGCCGAGGGCACATCCAAAGCAGTTTAAGCTGCATATTGAAGTCTGTAACTTGAGTAGATGTTTCAATATCCCAAAAAACCAATATAATGAGAGGAGCTGGAACTTAGATTCACCGTAGATCTCCATAGGATAAAAAGAACCAAACAATAAAAATCCTAGAGTATTAGAATTTATTCTACCTACTGGTAGATCCACATCCAAGCACTTTCAGGTGCACAGCAACCATTATGTAATATGAATTTTGAGCCTAGATGTTCATGGGAACATAACATTGCATTACACGTCACAAAGGTGACACTTGATGACCCGAAGCTCTCAAAACATAACTGTATAGCTTGAAGGAGTTAAAGTAACCAACACATTAAATTGCTTGAAGAGTCAAATAAAGAGAATCACAAAAGGTAAATTAAGAAGTTAAAAAATATGCCATAATTTTTCATGTTTCAGTTAGCCGCAATATGGAAACTTGAGAGCGGTGATCTGTATTTGATTGAAACCCAAAAAGAAATCTACTGCACAGCTCATTGGCCCTCTGGGGAACTCAGTATCTGTTTATAAATTTCCTTTTGCTTCTTTAAGCCCCCCCTCCTCCCTTTGGATTGCAACATATTCATCACAACCAATGACAAGCCTCTCCAAAAGCCTCTCCAAAACTGATGCATTCTCAAGAAAAATATTTACTGCATTCATCTCATTTTCATCTCGCGGAAATTCAGAAATTTTGATAGTCTTGAGGTGTGTCACAAAACATGCGGGCACTGGATCCAATACCCAATCATAATTTTGATCATATGCGGGTAGGCAGACCACCTACATGGTTACCAAACAAAACAAAATTAGCTGCAGTGCCAATTCATAAGTGGTCAGGCACAGTAACAAAAGTTGCAGTTCAAACAAAGTTACCATTTGAAACTCAAGAAAGTCAAGACAAGGAGAGTTCTGGAGTATGGTCTGTACTGCTCCACAAGTAAACAAGTTTTCCAGACTTTCCAAGCTGAGTCTCGTCAATTTGTAAAATACAGGAAGATGGGCAAATAACTCTTCTGCATGATTAAGAACCTATGATAATAGAAAACATCACAAGAAGTTTCAAGTGACCCCCTTAAGAAGTGAATTGATAATAGAAATGGCTGCTACAAAGGGACACATTTATTCATGTGATTAGCAGTTGGGAACATACCTGAACAGTACCATCATATATTGCTAGCCTACTGAGCCCACTAAGAAGCTTAAATACACGATGAGCATCTTGGTAACAATCAACTTCGTTTCTTTCGAAGGCTTCAATAGATGCATCAACTATTGAGGATGAGTTGTAGAAGCAATAATCATTTATGAGTTCACCATCAAAAGCAAACCATTCCAAACTAGTTCCCAAAATCACAACTAGACAACCATTTGAATCATTCTCATCTGCGTCAGCATTCAGGTCATCTTTATCATCATTTTCACCATATTTTTCAGTGAATAAGTATCTATCACTTATGAACAACCTTCGAAGCATTGGAGAAGAGATACAAACAGCCTTGACATATTTCCAAATGCAATCAATTATACATAAGTCCTCCAAAATTGGGCAACCCGTAAAGAGCTGTTGTGTTGAATGATCATCAGAAAATATAACTTTCTCAAGAGTCAATCTCTTCAGACAAGAAAAACTAATACTTGAAGGGAGCTTGAGAGAGTGGAACATGTGAAGTATCAATACTTCTAATGATTCACAAGTAAATAAGCAAGGCGGCAATGCTAACGGTTCTTGAAAGTTTCTAAGATACAGATCTAACACTTGAACCTTATGCTTCACAACAGAACGCATCCAACCATTAATGCGAGATGTATCATTTTGCACATTACATGACAAAGAGAATCTTTTTATGTTTGAGGGACCATGAAGTGCAAGCACTCTTTCCACAAATTTCATGAACATCATCCTCCTATCCGGTGCCCCTTCATTAAAATCAATTTTGGGTATGGATGTCCATAGGTATTTCCATCTTTTTGATAATATGCTCGTTCTAACAGCTTCTTTGGTTGAAAGGTATGACAAAATGTGCTGAAGAATTGGGTCTGGTAAATTGTTGATTCCCTTTCTGCTCTTATTAGCATTCTGTTTCTTTCTGAACTTTTTTTTCTTGGCCTTGTCTAAAGGAAAACTTACATCCATAATATTGATGATTCTCCTACAACACATAACCCATTGTCAAATTAGTCTCTAGCTATCATAACAGCACCTTTTGGCTTTTGACATTCTGCAAAGAGTTCTAGAGAAGAATACGCCTCTGGGTAAGCTATCAAAGTATGCATTCGTAAAATAATTTTCAGGAACTTTCTGTGAAAATACCATAATGGATTTACAACAACCAATCCTTATTCCCAAAAGCCAAGAGCCTTGTAGCCCAATGGCATCGCCTGCTCTCCTTTATGGGTTCCAGATCCCTTTCCTCCATTGTTATAATGATCAAATCATCAAAAATAAATAAAATTACTCCCAAAATTTTGGGGTAGGCTATAGATGTATAATGAATTATTTTCCACCATTCTATTCTAAATCCAATCCTCTAACACATAGAAGCTTTTATTAAAATAATAATAATAATAATAATAATAAATGGAAAACTAATATTGGAAATTTTCAACATTCTAAATCCAACCCAACTTTTGTTTTTCATTTCTAATATTTTCTGTGCTTCTCTTTTCTCAGAACAGATGGAAGAAAAGCTAAAGCAAACCTAAAATACTAATCCCTCTCCCCCATGCATTTACCGATTATCCTGAATACCCATAAAAGTTTTCAAGCCCCAAACTTTCTAAGCAAAGTGAGAAAATTTCACTCAACATTACCATCAAAACTAAGTTCAGAGACCCACGAAGCAATTCTTATTCATTTGCGGACAACAAATACAATTAAAAAAAAAAAAATAGAGGAACTGACCTGAAAGCACTCTTATTTATGGTCTGAATGCTAACCCATTCCCTGAAAGAACAAAATGAGTCACAAAATGTTGGTTTTGGACTGGGTTTTCACTTTTCACTCTACCCAAGTTGGAGTATCTTTCACAGAACTCTGCGGTACTGGTATGCTTTGAAGTATGGGAGCAAAAATATATGAAAATTTTCATATATTTTTGCTCAAACCTTTTTTTTTTTTTTTTTTTTTTTGCTCAAACATGGTTTAGTGAAATTTACCCGATTTATTAATACTTAATAGCATTCTAATCTGCAAAAATTTATGGTATTTTAGTTTAAGAAATTACTTTATTTATTTTATATACTTAAAAATTAAAATAATCCATGTTAGGATATTTATTTTATACTACATTTCATTAAAATATAATTTTTTTTTTAATTTTCTTTCTTTCTCCTTACAGAATACGTAAAATAAATACAAAATAAATAGTGTCAATGTAAATATACACTAGTAATCATATATTTTTGCACAACTTTGCATTGCTTAATATATGTGAATTTTGGGCATAATTGGCTAAAATGCAGTATTTATTTTTTTTAGGCTGCGTTTGAATCGACTTCAAAGTGATTTCGGAAATGATTTTCCGGAAAATAGGTGTGTTTGGTTGGTCCGGAAAATTCTATTTTCCGGAAATTGAAATCCGTTGACTGAAAAAAAAAGGCTTTGACCACGGAAATGAATTTCCGTTCCTATATTCACTTCAAATGAATTCCGGAAAAAGGGAGAGAGCGAGCGCGCGTGAGGAAGGCGAGCTCCAATCCAGTCTGATGATTGCCGGCGAACCCAGTCGAGCTCCAGTCCGCGCCGCCGATTGCTAAGCGTCGATCGCGATCTCGCCGTGCTTCGCGAGATCGCGATCTCGCCGCGTCAATCGCGATCGGCGCAGTGCTTCGCGAGATCGCAATCTCGCCGCGTCGATCGAGATCGTGATCTCGAATCGCAATCGCGCCGTGGATCGCGATCTCGGATCGCGATCGACGACGTGATCGACGGCGCGGTCGTCGGACTGAATTTGTCGTCGTGGATGATTTTTTTCTGGGTTGTGGCTTGTGTTTTTCTGAATTTGTGTTTTCCTTCTTCTTTTCCAAACACCAGAAAATATTTTCCGAAAAAATTTTTGAAGCGCAACCAAACACATGGAAACATTTTCCTTTTCCGGAAATTAGCATTTCCGGAAAATATGTATTTTCCAGAAAACGTTTTACAGCAACCAAACACAGCCTTATATACAAGCACTTACACGAGAATACTCTATTATGGTAACGAGATTGATATATCATTACTAGAACATTATAAGACAACTATGAATTGTTCTTTTAAATTGTTTTGAAACACAAAAAAATGTTATGGTATTAAATAAATAAAAAAATAAAGGTGTTACAAGTTCAATGCATTTTAGGTAGTGTGTCCACACTTGTATATAACGGGTTTTTCCACACACACAAATATATACTAGCCTCTGAGCACGCGCTCACGAGCGTGCTAAGAGGCTCTTCCATTTTTTGGATAAGGGTTAATTTAGAGCATTTATTATACTTTAGGATTACTACATTTTCCAATCACATTAGAATTAGAATTTAGAACCTTTTTTATTGCAACCACCAAATCATCTCAAGGAACCTTCTGGTGTGCTAATACTTAAAGTTACAGAATCATAATTATTTATTTCCTAAACTTCTAATGAGAAAGTAGAGCATAAAAGTAAATAAAAATTGTCAGCAAGTTAATACAGTAAGTTATTAGTAGCACTGTTGAAGGCAGATTTAGAGGATTTTTAGTTCTATTGTCTCAATTCACCGTTTAAAAAATAAACAATCAGAAAGCAAAGGAATTTTTATAATTAAGAGCGAAAAGCATAAATATTAATAGTTGTCCTTGAATGTGTGCGTACCTTAGTTCACTGGTGATTGAACAGAGAAGAGGTCGAGACGTGAACGCCGATGTGGCTGACAGAAAACGGCCCCATGTGGTCGAAGGTTAATGGTGGTTTCCAATGGCAAACGGCATTGTGGGCATTGCCGTGAAATGAGAGATAGTGATAAATTTTTTTTTTTTTTTAAATGACAAAATAAATTGGTAGTACAGATTGAATTTTGAAAACAAACAGAAAAATGGTCCTATTTTGTAGGTAATATTGTAAGTGAAACTTAAATAATAGTATAAATAATTTGCTAAATTTAAGGATATGGATGGGAAGTTATAGTAATAGTTTTTTTAATAAGAATGTTTTTTGCTTTCCAAAAAAAAAAAATAGGAGTGTTTTTTTTTCTTTAAATTCAAAATAAATAAGAAGATATTTGAAAAAAAAAAAAAAAAAAAAAAACCAAACAAACAAACATGAGATCATGGAGTAAGGATAGCAAATTCTATTAAAAAAAAAAAAAATTGAAAACGTTTAACCAAGAGAGTAGTCCTATTTTGTTGGCAATGTTTTAGTGGGAGTTAAAAGACATAGTTTTACTATATTATCTTTTAGTTTTGTCTGCACTTAAACCTAGGGAAATAAGGGTATTTTGGAACCAAAAAAAATCTGGTCCAAATAGTGACAGCCCCTTAAATAGTAGTATCTATATATATATATATAAAAGTAGGTATTTTGTTTCGACATCAACCACATTGTTACCACTAAATTTAACAAAACTGTTGGTTAGTCCAACATGGAAATCAGATTGTTATTTAGTCATCATTCGCATAGGAATAGGATGCTCCAAGCCTACGTTTTGGCCCTTTTAAGATGTGAAAAATGGATAAAATTATCGGGTTTATTTCGTGGAATTCATATATAGTTTCACCACAACGTTAGATTGTTTATTTATTTATTTATTTTTAATCCAAACTTCCATCACTTTAATGCCCCTGCATATGTTATAAGTTCACGTTACTGAACTCAGCATATTGTCTAAATTGGGAAATTAGTTTTTATGGAGTTCATGCAATCATTTGATGGAGAAAAGCAAATATCATCTACTATGAATAAAATGATAAATTTATATGAATTGAATAGCTTATGTACACTTACATGATTATTTAAATTTAAGGTACATTGCTAAGAGTCTTGTGACTGAATTGGCATATTTTAGTGTTTCCTAAAGAAACGTCCAGGATTTAAATCGCCCTCCCCTATTGTAACTATCGAATTATCCAATAATAATAATAATAATAAGGAATGTCCTTATTTAATAAAATTTCATAAAACTAAATTTTAGTTCACATCCTTAATATTTGAGGTAATTTTGATTTGCTCCTTAGTTTTAAAATTTAGATTCATACCCCTAAAATAATTTATCAATTAAAACTACTCCTACTGTCCATGTGTGTTGATGACTAATCTCCACCCACCCCCATTTTCCTTCCCTCTCTCTTCTCACACCAACCAAACAACTAAAAATCTAATTTTCCTCTCCCATTTTCATCCTCTATTTTCCATTCTTTCCCTTTTCACCCAAGAAGGTGAATATTTTTTTCTCATAACAAAATTAGAACATTCTACCAAAAGAAAAAATAAGGGAAAATGGGAAATTAGATATAAAAAGATATTTTAAAAAGTGTTAAATATTTTGTTTATGGACAAATTTTGGAGCCTTGAGCTCCAACCTCCATAAAAAGATGACAATTGTCCTTATCATATACAATGCACATGACTATTTAACCCAACCAACCAAGAGAGTCATGTGTATTGCACATAACATGACTTATATCATTTTCCTATTGGTGGTCAAAACTCAAGGCTTCAAACATATTTAAAGAAATATATATATATATATATATAGTTATTTATTTATTCATTTATTGACATGGACAAAACAACATAATATTTAAGAAACAGCTTACCAAAAGATATGGATACAAGGGGCTTCTTCCAAACGTTCACTAATGTTAGGAGTATGGATCAAAACATTAATACTTTAGGGAATAAAATCAAAATTATTTTAAATTTAATGACGTAATCTACAATGTCACCATTTCCTAATTAATATTGTTGTTTTTGGATAAATACAATAAGATTTCAACCTAATTAATATTACTCTTTAGTGAATGCAAACTCTAACAACTTTTTTTTTTTGGGGGGGGGGGGGGGGGGAAGTTTACTCAAATATAGATTTTCTTTTAAAAAAATTATCCATAATTGATAAAAAGTAATGATTAATTAATTTTCTTTAAAAATTATCCATAATTAATTAAAAGTAATGATTAATTAATTTCATCACATTTAAGATTATAATTACATTTTTTCAAAAAAAAAATTAACAATCTAACATGATTTTATACTAACTAATAAGCAACTTAACAAAACCTTTCAATTATGAGAATTTCTTAAACTAATAAACTAATTAACTAACTAATAAACTAATATTTTTTTTATGAGAATTTCTTAAACTAATATGATATTGAATTAAAACTTTCTAAGAGTGATGTCATAACTAAAATTATGGTGTTTAAGACATTAAATATATAATACGCTTTTACTTTGTTAGCCAACTCTAAATCATGATCAACAAAGTACTCTTAAGAAAGAGATACATTAGGGTGAGGTTAGATAATCTTTGAGCTTGGAAAATATTTTAAAGCTTTAAGACGCGAAAGATTAGGCCTTCAACAAAGTCTACACATGCACTATGGGTCAGCTCAATATTTTTTTTATTTAAATAGCGTAATAAATACCAACTAACTTGTTTCTATTTTTAAACATAATTTAAATAATTTAAAAGGGTTAGTAATACATTCATTAAGAATATTTGTTTAATATAACTCTTAATCAAAAACATCATAAATATAAACATAAACATGAAAATAAATATGTTTTATTTGAACCCACAAATATATGTTATTGTTTATTCAAATAGAAGCATAGGAAAATATGGAAATTTCAATGTCATCATTTGAATTATATAAAGCACAAGCTACAAGCTCATATCATGTGGCTCCTAAATTAGTGGACCACTTTATGATACTATCAGGAATCACACTAAAAGATCACTTATTAGTATTTATATAACGCATAGGTGTAAAAAAAGGCAAATGGTCATAAGTTCAATATTAATAATGATCATAGATTTAAGGTTGTTAGCTTTTTTTTTTTTTTTTTTTGGTAAACTGGAATTATCATTAAAAACTCTAACGAGAAAGCAAAAGAACAGGGCAGAGCCTGTCAAAATACAGCCCTTGGCAATCAGCCGCAACTAAAGGGGTCAAGTCCACAGGCAGACAAGAGTAGGAAATGAAATCTACAGATTGACAACTGCCTAAATAAGCTAATCGATCAGCGCACCTGTTGGCCTTGCGATAGATATGCTTGATGCTTAGATGGGGGATCTGAGCAACTAGACGCTTGCAATCGTCAAACAGCGAGGATATAATAGAGTTTGCATACAGGGGATTGTTGAGAGCATCAACTAGTGCCTTGGCATCAAGCTCGACCATAACAGCACTTAAGTTCAATTGATTACACAAGATAAGACCATCGTGAAGGGCCCATATTTCAGCCAAGAAACTGTTTGCTTTGCCAATTTTTCTAGTGAAGCCTACGACCCAGTTGCCCTGATCGTCTCTAATCAGCCCTCCACCTCCAGCAATACTCGAAGAAGTATCGGAAGACCCATCGGTATTAAGCTTTACCCAGCCCGGATTCGGCTTTTCCCATCTGACTTGCCTGACTTCCATACGATTGCTGTACCTTGGTTGGGTGACACACAACACATACTCCGTTACTTGCATAGATATCACCTTAATAAGGTTAGGATTAACTTCCTTATTGTTGAAGACCACCTGGTTCCGTTGCTTCCATATTAACCAAATGGTAAAAGGAAAAATGAAATGCCAGGGAACTCCAATGAAGTTGCAGGTGGACCTTAAATTAGCATTAGAAGATAGCCAAGTTTTAAGGTCCTGAGAGAAGAAAAAGGAGCTAGAGTTGGGGCAGCCCAGCTGTTGCCACAAAGGTTTAACTAAACGACAATCTCGAAGGGCATGGGAAATAGACTCAACATGGTCATGGCACAAAGGGCAGGAAGTGTCTAAAGGGATACCTCTTTTAGCTAAGCACTCCTTAACCCCAATGCTGTTATGCATGCACCTCCAAATGAACATCTGGATTCTAGGCAAAGTCTAGAGCTTCCAAATCCACGAACCCGAGAAGGACTCAGCTTCCATCATATCTGAGGCTAAGAGATAGGCACTCTTCATGTCAAAGTTTCCCTTAGCAGAAAACTTCCAAGCCAATTTGTCACTGCTCCTAGCAGCCACCGGTAAAGTAACAGCTTGTATGTCAGCTTTTATCTTTGTGGGAAGCTCAAAGGGAATAGCAGACCAATTCCAACCAAATGGAACACGCAGGTCCTTCAAAGTGAGGCTGGCCGAACCTTGAGGAAGAGGGCCTTGAATACATGATCTGATGGGGCCACAATTTAACCAACAATCAGTCCAGAAATTAAGATTGCTCTCATACCCTGGCACCCACTTAATTCCTTCTTTGAAAACATATTCACCTTTCTTCAACCCTTTCCACGTTGAAGAACTTGGGAGTTTTGACTCATTTCTAGAATTTACCCGCTGCCTGGAGCAATACTTGAATCTAAGGACTTTAGCCCATTGTGATTCCTTATCAGTGTGTAAACGCCAGTTGAGCTTAGCTAGGAGCGCCGTGTTTCTACCTTTTGCAAACTGGAGACCCAAACCACCTAACTCCTTGGGCTTGGTTATTTCATTCCAATTAACCCAATGCATTTTCCTTGTATGATCTGAGGACCCCCAAAGAAAGTTCCTATTAACTCTATCTATGCCTTTAAGAATTTTGCTGGGTAAACAATTACTCTGCATAACATAGCCAGGGATGGCTGAGGATGAAGCTTGAATAAGAACCATTCTGCCTGCCATAGAAAGCAAATTGGCCTTCCAACCAGCAAGTTTCTTCTTTACCCTATCTAGAATGAAGTCAAAATCGTGCCTTTGCCTCCCCGGGTGCTTTATAGGAAAACCCAAGTATTTGCCTAGGTTAGAGGTTGAGTTGATACCCAGCATGTTAGTAAAAACTTCTCGCTGATCAAGCTCGACATTAGGAGAAAAGAAAACACGGGACTTAGCTTCACTCACTTTCTGCCCAGATTTTGCACAAAATTCATGGAGAATAGCATTGATGGCAGCACAGTTTTCCGGGTTTGCACTGGCAAACAAAACCAAATCATCCGCAAAAAAGAGGTGCGAGAATGCCGGACCACTTCGAGAGGCTTTAACAGGGGTCCATAGCTTAGCAGCGCATTTTCCCTCAATCAAATGACCCAAGAATTCCATGCAAAGGATGAAAAGGTATGGAGAGAGGGGATCGCCTTACCTAATACCTCTAGTGGGCAAAAAGGAGTCAAGATTGCCACCATTAAAAAGCAGGGAGGCGGACACAGAGGTAACACAGCTCATGATAAGATTGATGAGATTCTTCGGAAAATTAAAGTGAGTGAGCATCTCCCTAATGAAGCTCCATTTGATCCTGTCATAAGCTTTTTCTAGATCGATCTTGATGGCCATGACCCCATATTTTCCTTTGGCTCTCCCAATTGTATGAATTAATTCTTGGACAATAATTGCATTATCAACACCTCTCCTACCTGGAACAAAAGCAGCTTGGTATGGAGAGGCAAGAGTATCCAAATATATATTATAAAAATCCCACAATAATTAAACAAATCCAACAAAATTGTCAAAAAAAGAAAAAATACAACAGTAATAAAATGGGTTTAGCTTATTCATAGTCGTACCCTTTATAACATGAACGAAAAATTTTGCAAGGACAATCGTGACATTGTATCAACAGATTATCCCCTCGCTTATCTTAGAGGGAGCTGCTTGAAGGAAGTACAGTTCAATTGAGATACTACAGTTTGAGATGGCAACCCCAGCGATTGATGAGTTCCTAGTTATTCTGCTTATAATGATTATGAAGTCATTCAGTTGTAGTGTCTTGGTAAGGCTGAAGTAATCGTTGAGGAATAGTCCAGGGTGTATAATTTTATATTGTAATCTAAATAAAATATTACATTTCATAATGTCATTTAATTTTAGTTAAATAATCATATTTTACTTTGTATGAATATTGTCATTCCTTGCTTATAATTGTGTTATTTGGCCTATTTTTACATATACCCTTAAAAAATAACTTGCATAACAATGCCCCAACTTATGTTTGTTTGGCTTAACAAAGAAAGTCAAAGCAAAACCAAAATATAGGATAAACCAAGGAAGTCAATTTCATACCAAAGGCTGTTTCAATTTTGTTAGTGGAAGAAAGAATTTCAATATCAATTAATACCGATTTATCATTTTGGGGTCACTGCTATTTATATACTTCCAAACATATGTATATGTTTTTAATTATGTATTTATTTATTTTTAATTATGTTAATAGGGGTGAACCTTATAAATGTAGAATCCACCTCTATGTGAGAGAATGATTACATATAAAGCTAGACAAACCATATACCATATCCTGTTTAAGTGGGCATGATATAAAAAAATTTAAATTAAAAAAAAAAAAAAAAAAACAATATGATAACAGAAATGGAACTTTGCAAGACTACATGTTTTTATCCACATACAATCCACACACAGAGAAATTTAATCACATGATATGTCCATGCACCCAATAGAAATTAGAACATCATGTACAAGAAAAATCTTACTCCATTTCTAGCCATGGACACACCGAAAGAAGTTTAGGCTACATGTTATAACTTGAGTAGTTGTTTCAAAATCCCAAAAACCAGAAGAATGGAAAGGTCTGGACTTGGTATTCACTATATATTTTCCTAGGATAAAAAGAATTAAAAAATAAATATTTTGTATATATAGGTATGTACAGATTTGGTTGCAATATATGTAAGTAAGTTTACTTTGAAAAGTAAAAGTGACAAACAGGTTTTGAAAATTAAGGTTTTTTTGTGAGTCACTTGAGTGAGCCTTATGTGGTTTATTGTTGACGAAATACTGATTAACCAAGAAATCACTTTTTATGGTGCCGATCGGTGAGTAAATAAGCTTGCGTAAGCGAAGTCAAGCAAGGAAAGTTATTAAAACCTAGTTTGGTCAAGCATCATTAAAGCGTGCTTCAGAAGCGCTTAAGGCATGCTTAAGCTAACCCTAGGTAGAAAGTTATTTTTTAAAGTTTGTAGAAGACGAGTTTTTCTTGTCTCAAGCCGCTAGCAAAGGCCTTAAAATGATTGTTGAGGCTTGAACCAACCAGGTTGACTCTCCAACTATGCCTTTTGAAGGACCATACCCCCATTGTTTATAAATAATACTTCCAAACTATTTTTTTTACCAAACTTTTCCACCAATTACAAATAAATTCACAAAAGTTCTCTTAGGTTGCTACTTATAGTATTCTTGGCTTAGTTGTATCCTATGGACAAATTTGCAATAACCTTTTAGTGACACTAAAGGTGGGGGCAAATATTTTCTAAGGGCAACGTTGATTTGTGCCTTTAAGCCATTGTCCAATGTTTGTTTCATTGTTTACCCTTTGAGTTCCAATACTAGAGTGCTAGCATTTATTCCACCTTCTGGTAGATCCACATCCAAGCACTTTTTAAGCTCTACTACAACCAAGTAATATGAATTTTGAGCCTAGATGTTCATTGGAATGAACGTCGCATAGCAGGTCACAAGGGTGACAGTGACACCTGAAGATCTCAAAACATATACTGTACAGCATAACCTAGTTAGAGCAACCTACACATCAAATTGCTTATTTGAGTCAAAGAAAGAACCACAAAATTTGGTAAGATGACATAGGCAAAAGGTTAATAAAGAAGTTTAAAAATACGGCATAATTTTTCATGCGTCAGTTAGCCACTATAACGTGGCGCCTTACAAATACCCAAAAGGAAATGTACTGTACAGTTCCTTGACCCTCTGGGGAACAACAGTATCTGTTCAAAAATTTCCTTTTGCTTCTTCTTTAAGTCCCCATGGAATTCGAAATAAAATTCATCACAGATAATGACAATCCTCTCCAAAACTGACGCACTTACAAGCAAAATCTTTACTGCATGCATCTCTTTTTCATCTCCACGAAAGCCAAAAATTTCGATAGTCTCGAGGTTTGTCACGAAACATGAAGGCACTGGGTTCATTATCAAATCATGATTTCCACAATATGTGGGTAGGCAGACCTGCTACATGGTTACCAAACAACACAAAATTAGCCGCAATGTTGATTCAATAGTGGTCAGGCATTATGATACAAGTTGCAGTTCAAATAATTACCGTCCCAAAACTAAGAAAGTTAAGACAAGGAGAGTTCCGGATTATGGTCAGCAGTGCCTCAAGATCAAATTCTATTGGAAACACACTTTCGAAACTGAGACTGGTCAATTCATAAAATACAGGCAGATGGGCAAATAACTCTTTTGCATAACTGAGAACCTATGATAACAGAAAACATCACAACCAAAAAGTTTCTGGTGAGCCTCGTAATAAGCGAACAGATAAAAGGAATGGCTGCTACAAAGGGATACATTTATTCATGTAATGAGCAGTTGGAAACATACCTTAAGAGCATCAACATCTAGTGTCAGCTTTTCCACATTACCAAGCCCGCTAAGAAGCTTAAATACACGATGAGCATCTAGGAAATCATATTCTGCGTCTCTTTCGAAGAATTGAATAGACGCATCTACTATTGAGGATGGGTTGTAGAAGCAATAATCATTTATGAGTTGACCATCAAAAGAAAAGGATTTCAAACTAGTTCCAAAAATCACAACTTGACAACCATTAAAATCATTCTGATCATCTGCCTCAGCATTCAGGTCATCTTTATCATCATTTTCATCATCTAATAGGTATTTATCAGTTATGAAAAACCTTTGAAGCATAGGAGAAGAGATACAAACAGCCTTGACATTTTTCCAAATGCAGTCAATTATAGATAAGTCCTCCAGGATTGGGCAACCCGTAAAGAGCTGTTGTGTTGAATGATCATCGGAAAATATAACTTTCTTAAGAGCCAAAAACTTGAGACTAGAAAAACTAATGCTTGAAGGGAGCTTGAGAGAGTGGAACATGTGAAGTGTCAATACTTCTAATGATTCACAAGTAAATAAGCATGGTGGCAATGCTAATAATTCCTGAAAGTTTCTAAGATACAGCTTTAACACTTGAACCTTATGCATCACGACAGAACAAATCCACGCGTTAATGTGAGATGTATCATATTGCACATTACATGACAGAGAGAATTTTTTTATATCTGAAGGATCATGAAGCGCAAGCACTCTTTCCACAAATGTCATGAACATCATCCTCCTATCCAGTGCCCCTTCATTAAAATCAAGTTTGGGGATGGATGTCCATAGGTATTTCCATCTTTTTGATAATATGCTTGTTCTAACAGCTTCTTCGGTTGAAAGGTATGACAAAATGTGCTGAATAATTAGGTCAGGTAAATCATCAATTCGCTTTCTTCTCTTCTTAGCATTCTGTTTCTTTCTGAACTTTCGGTTCTTGCCACTGTTTAATGGAAAGCTTACATCCATAATTTTGCAGATTTTCCTACACCACATAACCAACTGTCAGATTTGTCTTTAAATTTTACAGCAGCACCTTTTGACAGTCTGAAAAGTGTTTTAAAGTAGAATAGGCTGCTGGATATGCCATAAAAATATAGATTCCTCAAACAATTTTAGAGACTCCTTGTGAATCCCTCTAAATCACAATGAAAAATTTTTAAATGGGAAAAACTAATATTGGAAAATTTTCAACATTCTTCATCCTACCCAACTTTATTTATTTATTTATCTTCTTCCCTCTGCTTCTCTTTTCCCACAACAAATGGATGAAAAGCAAAAGCAAACCTCAGTACTCATTTCTCACACCCAATGCATTTACAGATTATCATGAATACCCACAAAGGTTTTCAACACCTAAACTTTCTAAGCAAAGTGAGAGAACACATCCTTCAAAATAGCTCAATAAAAGCCACCATTACCATCAAAACTAAGCTCAAAGCCACACATTTTAGCAATTTTTATTCATTTGATGCAAAAAAAAAAAAAAAAAAAAAAAGCATTATAAAATGAAATTATAGCACAGAAACTGACCTGAAAGAGCACTCTTATTCCTGGTCTGAATGTAACCCAATTCCTGAAAGTTCAAAGAAAGTTCGAAATCACGATTCTTGGTTTGGGATTTCACCTTTTTAGTGGTACCCAAGTTATGGAGTAATCTTCCACAGAGCTCTGTTTGGAAACTCAATTCCATCCGAACTTTATTTCCTGTAGAGCTTTGAAGTGTGGGAACAAATATACAAGAAAGCCCTTTGTTTTCCCGCATTTTTAATTTTTAGGGCTATTCTACCGAGTTCTGACATTTTTTATTCTTTGAATTTTTTTGAATCGGAAATCAGAAAAGGCCTTATAGGTTATGCGAAATTATCCGCACTAAGGGTCCGTTTGATTGAAGTAGCGAGAAAATAGGAGGATAGAAAATTGTGAAATGATGAAAAAGTGAGATGATAGAAAAGATTTTAATTTCTCTTATTTTTCTTTGGTTAGAAGTGGAAAAATTGAGGGATAGAAAAAATGAGTTTATATAAATTTACACATATATCCTTATTAAAAAAATGATGCCCAATTAAAACTCAAAAATTGATAAACAACCAAAAAAATCAACCACCTAAATTTATTAAAAAATAAAAATCATGTCCATAAAAAAATCACATCTAAACCAAAAAAAAAAAAGCAAAAAAAAAAAAAAAACTAGACAAGCCTGCCAAAAAAAAAGAAAAAAAAGAGGAGGCAAGCAATGCCTGCTCAGTAAATCAATAGTAAGAGCACCCACAGCAGATGTGCCATATGTGCCAAATGCTAAATATTTGGCACACCAAACATCATTTGACCCCATTTATCAGATGTGCCATATCTCATATTTTTTGCAACATGCTACAATAGAGTCACAAATTTGCCACGGTACGGAACGAGTGTGGCATATGGATTTATTCTTTTTTTATTCCTCTTTCTCTCTCATATCTCTTTCATCTTCTCCTTCAGCTATTTACCGCCTCCATCTCCACTCTCTCACATATCTCTTTCTCTTTCTTCTTCTCCTTCAGCTATTCACCGCCTCCATCTCCATTCTCCCATACTCTTTCTTCTTCCCTTTCCCCTTTTGTTCGCTCTCTCCTCTTTGTTCAATCTTTGACGATGCCGATTCATTGTTCTCTTTTTCTCCGAGTCGTTGATTCAAGAATCTCAAAGTCGCCGATTTCCTCTATGTTCTATCTCAGAGTCGCCAATTCGCTGTTCGCTGTTCTCAGAGTCGCCGATTCGCTGTTCTCAAAGTCGCCGAAATCCTCTCTACCGTCGCCGAAATCCTCTCTACCATCGCCGATTCGCTGTTCAATCTCGGTATCACCGATTCGTCGTTCTACATCTACAGCGTATAGGTAAGTTCTCCGTCTTCTCTGTGATTCTCTCAGTATTTCGGTGTCTACTTCTATTCTCTCTATCTTCTTAGTTCATATGTGTTGTGTGCTGTGTTATGTATTTGGCTTTTAGATTGCCTATGTTTTTGGCTTTTGATATGAGCCTTGACAGGGTGTCTTAGTATAAGGATTATGAAGGTGATGGCTTTTGAATATTTGGTCAGATAGAGTTTTGGTGGCTCTGAAAAAGGAAGGTAAAGGTTACAGGGTGCCACGAGGAGGTTTGTTTGAGCTTATGAGTTGTCCAAACTATTTTGGGGAGAATTATCCCAAGGGAAGAAAAGTTGTAATTCCCTTCTTGTATTGACACAAAAACTTTTCTTGTTTTGTTTTGGTTTTTGGGGATTCGGATGTGTAATTGCAATTAGTACTTTATAAACAAAGATTTGGATTTAGCTATTGCTATTGATACAGCAATGATGAATTGCTTATCTTTTGATGTTTTACAATGATATTGATATTGATATTTGGATGATATTGATATTTGGATGTGCCTTCTTCTCATTTTTTTTTTTTAAGGTGACAGGTTCTGAGGTTTTTTTTTTTTTGAAGTCCCCAGGTTTTGAGTTTTTTTTTTTTTTGAAGGTGACAAGTTCTAAGTTTTTTTTATTTTTTTTTTAAAAATGCTTAAGAAAATATCCTTTTTTAAAAATATGACGGTTGAATTAAGAGGATTGTTTGAAAATGTTACCGTTAGAATAAGAATATTTGAAAATATGACTGTTTAGGAACAAATATTACCGTTAGGAACAAATAATAAAGAAAGAATAAAATAAGAATTAAAAAGAATTAAAAAATAATATTTAAATGAAATGGTAAAAATATAGAACATCTGATAAATGAGATATTGTAAAATGATGTGGTAAAATAATAAAGTAGACTTTTGGTGTGGCAAAATGACATAATTTTTGCAACAGCTGCTACGGATGCTCTAAAAAGAAGAAAAAAAAGAGGCAAGCAACGCCTGCCCTGTAAATAAAAAAAGTGCGAAGAAAAGCAACTTGGGTGAAGGCGCAATTGTACTTAGAGTCTGTCTGAATATCACTTATTTTACTGAAAACTGAAAATTGAAAATAATAAAAAAATAATAATAAAAAAGTTACTGTTCACTCTGCGATTACTGTTTATATGCCTTGGTGCACTGTTCATGTCCCATGAACAATGCACCAGGCGCTAGTCCAAAAAAAAAAAAAGCTGAAAACGCAAAAAAGGCCAGACGCAGGAAGTATGGACATCATTTTTAGACGAAAATGCCAGACGCAGGGAGTATCCAAACGCATACTTAAGCATTTTCGTCTAAAAATGATGTCCAATTTCTCTCCATTTTGGAGAGAGAACTTTTTGGTGGGTTAGGGGAGAAAACACCTAAGTCCCACCATTTATTTTCCTTTCTCCCCACCCAACCAAACACACTCCAAAAAAGTTTTTCTTCCCATTTTCTCTCCAAAATTTTCCATCCACCCTATTTCACATCCAAACAAATACACCCTAAAACTATATAGTTTTTTATATACTAGCCTTTGAGCACGCACTCACACGCGTGCTCAGAGGCTCTTCTATTATTTTGGGAAAAAATTAATAATTTACGTCTATTATAATTTGGAATTACTACATTTTCCAATCACAAAAATACTTAGGTGTGTGATGAAAAATTATTTCACCTGCTAATGCATAATACTCATCACACCTCTAGGTTTTTTTATAATTGGAAAATATAGTAATTCCAGATTATAATGGATGCAAATTGTTAACTTTTTCCCAAAAATATAGAAGAGTCTCTGAGCACACACTCACGCCCGTGCTCAGAGGCTAGTATTCCGTAATATCATCACCGTCAAAATAGATTGCAGTGAAGAATCAAAGAAAATGGGATTAAAAGAAAAGAAGGAAAGGGAGATAAATATGGAGCGGAGAAATCGAAGAAGGGAGTATAGAAATATCGGGTTGGGATCCGAATGTAACGAAACAAAAAGGGAAAGTATAAAACAAGGAGCTAGCTCCTAGTTTTAGGGTACGTTTGGTTTCAGGAATGGAAATGTGAGAGAATAGAAAATAAAAAGAGGATAAAAAAGTGAGAGGATAGAAAATATTTTAGTTTTCCTTCTTGGTGTTTGGTTTAGAGTCCGTTTGGTTGGGAGGATGGAAAAGTAGGAGGATAGAAAATGCAGAGAGGATAGGAAAGTGGGAGAATAGAAAAAATTTTAGTTTTCCTCATTTGTGTTTGGTTGGGAGGGTGGAAAAGTGGATGAATGAAAACTTTTTTGTTTTGTTGAAAATAAAGTTTGTATAAATTGACCATTATGTCCCTATTGAATAAAATAAAAGGTAACACATTATACTTTTTAAAAAAAGGCTTTTGTTAACGGGGTTGTTTAGCACTTGTTAAAATTGATTTTTTTATTAATAAAGTATTGTTGCTTTTCGGGAGTAGAAAAAAACTTGGTAAAGTAGCAGTTAAAGTGTTAGTGGAGCATAAAAAATCGCACATTTTACAACATGACCGAAATACCCTTTTAAATTTCTTCCCTTTTCCTTTCCTTTACCAACATTTTCAACTTGGTTTTGTACTCTCTTTTTTTCCCAGATCTACAAAACATCCATTCAAATGCCCCAAATTTCAAACCCAAGCCAAATTGTCAAAGCTTTTTCACATCCCAAATTGAACCCAGTCACCAAAACAACCTAGATACAACCAAAAACAGAGGAAGGAAAAAGTATAAATAAAGGCAAAGAGAAAAAGGGGAGGCTAACGGTCACTAGTGGTGGTGGTGGCGTAGGTGAGCACCACTACTAGAAACAGTAGTGGAGCTCAAGGGTTCAGCCATGTCTGAGACGAGAGAGAGAATCCGAGATAGCAGAGAGAGGGAGTGAAACGGATCTGGTTGTGGAGGGTTACAAATCTGGTGGGTGTGGTGGTGGTGGTGTTTTTGTTTCTTGGATTGAAGCATGAGAAAGACTAAGAAAGAAAGGAGTGAGACAAGAAGAAGAAGAAAGAGAAGAGAGCAATTTCAAACGTAGCAGAGACTAAAGAGAGAAAATTGAGAAGAGTTAAAAGAAGAAGAAAGGTATTTTTGTCTTATAAGTAGCAAATTTAAATTTTTAAAAACATTTTTCTTTCCTCAATAAAAATAGCTCCACATGTAATTTATTTATTATTAATTTCCTTCTTAACGGGTGCTGTGCAGCACCTGTTAACAGGACCCTTTAAAAAAATTATGTATAGATAGACACTAATTAAAGTTTAAAATAAAAAATAAAAAAGCATAACAAAATGTTTTCAAAAAAAAAACAACAAAAAAAAAACCAAAATTAATGAGAAAATAAACATATGAGCACAAAAAAAAAAAAAAAAGACATCCAGAAAATAAAAAGAAGAAAAGAAAAGAAGCTAGTTCAGACAAAAGAAAAGAAGAAAAAAATAATAAAAAATGAAAACCATCACGTCAGTATAAAAAAAATCAAGGAAAAAAAAAGTCAACACGTCAGTAACAAATGAAGAAAAAATGAAACGAAAAAAAAAAAGCAAAGACATTGGAGACTTGAAGGTTAATTTTAAGGGTATTTTTGGAAGCTCATTTCATGAGTTTCTTTCTCTCAATTTTCTCTCTATTTTGAAAAGAAAGTTTTTTGATGGGTCAGGAGAGAAAATACTTGGACTCCACCATTTTTTTTCTTCCTTCCCACCCAACTAAACAGACTTTAAAAAAGTTTTTCTTCTTATTTTCTCTCCAAAGTTTTCCATTCTCCCTATTTCACCTCTAAATAAACACACCATTAAGATGAAAAAATGAAAAGATAAAAAGTGTAGTTTGTATAGATTTACTTTTATGTCCCTACTAAATTATAATAAAAAAATAATAAAAAAGGGATGAACCCAAAAAAAGAAAGAATAAAACGAATGAAATATGAAGAAAAAAAAAAGAACAACCAAATATATAAAGTATAAAAAAAAAACAAAAAACAAAAACCAAAGTAGGAAATGAAATATATTATAAAAAAAAAAAGTAACGGTTGAACAGAAAATGACCAAAAAAAAAACCAAAGACAAAACCCAGTTTGCTTAAAAAAAAAAAAAAAAAAAGAAAAAGAAAGAAAAGGGAGAAAACAAAACCCAGGTAACTTTGAGCAACAGTTGGGGTTTGGATATTTATATATAGACACGGACCCATCACGGCGTTTTCTATTTCTCGTTTGAGCTTGTTGAACAAAAAATTTAAAAAGTAACGGTAAATCCTGTGTGTCCGTTACTGGGAAACCGTTGAGAGAGAGTGAGAGTACTTAAGTTGAACAACAAATGATCTTTTTTTTCTTTTTTGAGAAAAAATAACAAATGGTCTTAAGCAGGGGAGGACAGTAAGGGTCCACATGTCTAGGCCGTGTAAAGGTACTAAGATGCAGACTAATTGTGCATTTGGATACTGCTTATTTCGCTGAAAATCGAAAACAATAAAAAAATATATTTCGATTACTGTTCATTAAGAGGCGCTGGACTTTAAAAAAAAAAAAAAAAGGCAAACCAAATGGACACTAATACTTGTTTTTGGTGAAACTCAGGGTTGTTTAATAATTTTTGACAATTTTACTGTTTAAACAATATTATACATATTTTTATACACTTTTTTATTCACACGTATTTTAAAAAAATATAAATAACGTTACTAGAACAACATTACCGAACAACTTAATATTGTATATTTGGTGTGCGTTTGGATTGGGATTATAAATGAAAATTATTTCACTATTCAGTTTATTTTTGCTACTATTCATAGGCCCCACTACACTTTTGGCACTATTCATGGGTCTCACTGTACTATTTCAACTAATTTTTACATTTATCTACCATACTTTCAATAATCATTTTTCAGTTTTAACAAAATAAATGATATCCAAACAGACCTTGACGTTGTAAATTGGAAATTATTTATTTATTTATTTATTTGAATTTAAATAAATTTAGTTTGTTTTGAATTAAAATGTTTTTATTTTTCACAAAAATATAACTTTCTCAAGAGTCAATCTCTTCAGACAAGAAAAACTAATACTTGAAGGGAGCTTGAGAGAGTGGAACATGTGAAGTATCAATACTTCTAATGATTCACGAGTAAATAAGCAAGGCATTAATATGCTTGTTCTAACAGCTTCTTTGGTTGAATGGTATGACAAAGTATGCTGAAGAATTGGGTCTAGTAAATTGTTGATTCCCTTTCTGCTCTTATTAGCATTCTGTTTCTTTCTGAACTTTTTTCTCTTGGCCTTGCATAAGGGAAAACTTACATCCATAATATTGATGATTCTCCCACAACACATAATCCATTGTCAAATTAGTCTCTAGCCATCATAACAGCACCTTTTGGCTTTTGACATTCTGCAAAGAGTTCTGGAGAAGAATACGCCTCTGGTTATGCTTTCAAAGTATACATCCGTAAAATAATTTTCAGGAACTTTTTGTGAAAATACCATAAATGATTTACAACAACGATCCTTATTCCCAAAAACCAAGAGCCTTTTAGCCCAATGACATTGCCTGCTCTCCTTTATGGGTTCAAAGTCCCTCTCCTCCATTAGTATGATGATCAAATAATCAAAAAATAAAAAATAAAATTACTCCCAAAAATTTAGGGTAGGCTATAGATGTATAATGAATTATTTTCCACCATTCTATTCTAAATCCAATCCTCTAACACATAGAAGCTTTTATTAAAAGAATAATAATAATAATAATAAATGGAAAACTAATATTGGGGAATTTTCAACATTCTAAATCCAACCCAACTTTTGTTTTTCATTTCTAATATTTTCTGTGCTTCTCTTTTCTCAGAACAGATGGAAGAAAAGCTAAATAAAACCTAAAATACTAATCCCTCACCCCCATGCATTTACCAATAATCCTGAATACCCATAAAAGTTTTCAAGCCCCAAACTTTCTAAGCAAAGTGAGAAAATTTCACTCAACATTACCATCAAAACTAAGTTCAGAGACCCACATAGCAATTCTTATTCATTTGCGGACAACAAATACAATTTAAAAAAAAAAAAAAAAAATAGAGGAACTGACCTGAAAGCACTCTTATTTATGGTCTGAAATGTTAACCCATTCCCTGAAAGAACAAAATGAGTCACAAAATGTTGGTTTTGGACTGGGTTTTCACTTTTCACTCGTACCCAAGTTGGAGTATCTTTCAAAGGTATGCCAAGTATGGGAGCAAAAATATATGAAATTTATTAATAGCATTCTAATCTGCAAAAATTTATGGTATTTTAGTTTAGGAAATTACTTTTTTTTATTTTATATACTTACAAATCAACATAACTCGGTTTAGATTATTTATTTTACATTATTATTTTATTAAAATTTCTTTTTTTAATAAAATACAAAATAAATAGTATCAGTATAAATTTACATAATATATTGTAGTAATCGCGTATTTTTACACAATTTTGCATTACTTGATATAGTTGAATTTTGGGCATGATTGGCTAAAAAGCCTAAAATGATACTTTTTTTCTATTATACAAGCATTTTATGAGAGTGCTCTAATATAATAATGAGATTGATATATCATTACTAGAACATTATGAGGCAACTGTGAATCTTTCTTTTAAATTGTTTTGAAACACAAAAAGGTGTTTCAAGTTCAATGCATTCTAGGTAGTGTGTCCACGCATGTATATAACAAGTTTTTCCACACACAAAAAATAAATAAGTAGGTATGCTCTTTGTATTTTTTCCCTGATAATAGTGAAATCTCTGCAATTCCGTAGACGTAGGCAAATTGCCGAACCACATAAATACTATCTTGTGCGTGTGATTATTTTTTCTTTGACATGTGTTTTTTCTCCATTTTTGTTTCTCACAGGTTGGGAATTTCATGTTAATTCCCTACAATCAACCACATTGTCACCACAAATTTTGGCTTTCCTTCGCAACAAGAATGACGCGAAAGTCGAACAATTTCATTTGTTATTTACGAGTTGGAAGCTTACTTGGATTTTTAGCTGATTTAACAAATTTTAAATTGGACTACCTTAGTCACATTGTGAAAATTGCAACTTAATAAATTGTAGGTAATATGATCTCCATTATAGCACCTCCACAAACTAGATAATTAGGCAACCTGTGAATTATATTGCAGATAAATTATTTTAGGGGTATGAATCTAAATTTTAAAACTAAGGAGCAAATCAAAATTACCTCAAATATTAAGGATGTGAACTAAAATTTAGTTTTATGAAATTTTATTAAATAAGGACATACCTTATTATTATTATTATTGGATAATTTGATAATTACAATAGGGGAGGGGGATTTAAATCCTGAACGTCTCTTTAAAAAATACTAAAATATGCCAATTCAGTCACAAGACTCTTAGCAATGTACCTTAAATTTAGATAATCATGTAAGTGTACATAAACTATTCAATTCATATAAATTTATCATTTTATTCATAGTAGATGATATTTGCTTTTCTCTATCAAATGATTGCATGAACTCCATAAAAACTAATTTCCCAATTTAGACAATATGCTGAGTTCAGTAACGTGAACTTATAACATATGCAGGGGCATTAAAGTGATGGAAGTTTGGATTAAAAATAAATAAATAAATAAACAATCTAACGTTGTGGTGAAACTATATATGAATTCCACGAAATAAACCCGATAATTTTATCCATTTTTCACATCTTAAAAGGGCCAAAACGTAGGCTTGGAGCATCCTATTCCTATGCGAATGATGACTAATACAAATAACAATCAAATTTCCATGTTGGACTAACCAACAGTTTTGTTAAATTTAGTTATTATTAACACAATAATTTAAAATTTAGAATTAATTATGCATTTTCCTCTCCCATTTTCATCCTCTATTTTCCATCCTTTTCCTTTTCACCCAAGAAGGTGAATTTTTTTTAATCTAAATTGTGTATTTTTTTTCATAACAAAATTCGAACATTCTACCAAAAGAAAAAATAAGGGAAAATGGGAAATTAGATATAAAAAAATATTTTAAAAAGTGTTAAATATTTTGTTTATGGACAAAATTCGAAGCCTTGAGCTCCAACCTTCATAGAAAGATGACAATTGTCCTTATCATGTACAATGCACATGGCTATTTAACCCAACCAACCAAGAGAGTCATGTGTATTGCGCATAACATGACTTATATCATTTTCCTATTGGATGTCAAAACTCAAGAGTTCAAACATGTTTAAAGAGAGATATATATATATATATATAGTTATTTATTTATTCATTTATTGACATGGACAAAACAACTTAATATTTAAGAGACAACTTACCAAAAAATATGGATACAAGGGGCTTCTTCCAAACGTTCACTAATGTTAGGAGTACAGATCAAAACATTAATACTTTAGGGAATAAAATCAAAATTATTTGAAATTTAATGACGTAATCTACAATGTCACCATTTCCTAATTAATATTGTTGTTTTTGGATAAACACAATAAGATTTCAACCTAATTAATATTACTCTTTAGTGAATGCAAACTCTAATAACTATTTTTTCTTTTTTTGGGAAAGTTTACTCAAATATAGATTTTCTTTTTAAAAAAAATTATCCATAATTGATTAAAAGTAATGATTAATTAATTTTCTTTAAAAAATTATCCATAATTAATTAAAAGTAATGATTAATTAATTTCATCACATTTAAGATTATAATTACATTTTAAAAAAAAAATTAATCTAACATGATTTTATACTAACTAATAAGCAACTTAACAAAACCTTTCAATTCTTAAACTAAGATTTTTTTTATGAGAATTCTTAAACTAATATGATATTGAATTAAAACTCTCTAAGAGTGATATCATAACTAAAATTATGGTGTTTAAGACAATAAATAATACTCTTTTACTTTGTTAGCCAACTCTAAATCATGATCAACAAAGTACTCTTAAGAAAGAGATACATTAGGATGAGGCTAGATAATCTTTGAGATTGGAAAATATTTTAAAACATTAAGACACCAAAGATTAGGCCTTCAAAAAAAATCTACACATGCACTATGGGTCAACTTAATATTATTTTTATTTTTATAAATAGCATAATAAATAACAACTAACTTGTTTCTATTTTTAAACATAATTTAAATAATTTAAAAGGGTTAGTAATACATTCATTAAGAATATTTGTTTAATATAACTCTTAATCAAAAATATCATAAATATAAACATAAACACGAAAATAAATATTTTTTATTTGAACCCACAAATATATATTATTGTTTATATAGAAGCACAGGAAAATATGGAAATTTCAATGTCATCATTTGAATTTTATAAAGCACAGGCTACAAGCTCATATCATGTGGCTCCTAAATTAGTGGACCACTTTGCGATACTATTAGGAATCACAGTCAAAGATCACTTATTAGTATTTATATAACACATAGGTTTAAAAGAAGGCAAATGGTCATAAGTTAAATATTAATAATCATCATAGATTTAAGGTTGTTAGCTTTAATATCCCCTGAAATTGGATTTAAAGCTTCACCCTAGATTTCCTTACAAATTGTTTGGGTTTGAGTAGAGCTTTTGAATGTTTGTGGGGGCTTTCAGCAGTTCTCCTAACGATATTTATTATTTTGGTTCTCGAAATCATATTTTGGTTCTCAAAATCAAGCCGCCAAGGATATCATTAGAATAAGTATATACCATACAGTTGCAATATCAATAGAGTCCAAATGATCCAAAGTTAGAACGAAATACCTACAAAATTAAAATCCCGCAGTAATTAAAAAAAAAATCCAACAAAATTGTCAAAGAAAAAAAAAAAAAAAAAAAAACTACAACGGTAATAAAATGGGTTGTACCTTATTCGTAGTCGTACCCTTTATAACATAAACAATAAATTTTTAAAAGGCAATCGATACATTGTACCAACAGATCATCCCCCTTTTAATATTAGGGAGAGATGCTTGTGAGAGATAAAGGGGTGTTGAGTTCTCTACAACTGAGAGCATCCACATCAACTCGTGTAAATTTATCATCTATTTTACGTTGAAAAAGCTACATTTTCTATTTTACACATCTATTTTTACAAAACACCCACATCAGTTCATCTATTATACACTATATTTTATATAAATAATATTTTTATATTCTTTTTTAAATATTATTTTACCTACCGTTTCTTTTTTCAATACCTCCTTTTCTTTCTTCTTTCTTTCTTTTTCTTTTATCTCTGCCGTTTCCTCTTTCTTTTCTTCCTCTTCTTTCTTCTTCTTTCTCTCACGGTCAAAACCCAGAGGCACCAAAGCAAGAACTCCATCAACACCACAGCCATCACAAGCACCACAACACCTCTCCAATCCACCAATCTCCGTCAACCCAGAAGCACCATCACAAGCACTCCATCAACACCGATCTCCGTCAACCCATCACAAGCACTCCATCAACACCGATCTCCATCAACACCGATCTCCATCAACACCGATCTCCGTCAACCCATCACCGATCTCCATCAACACCGATCTCTATTAAAATCGATCTCCATCAACACCGATCTCCGTCAACCCATCACCGATCTCCATCAACACCGATACACATCACCGATCCAAATCGCCTCTCCAATCCACGATCCACAATCACTGATCACCGATCAAACAATTTTGTTCTAGTGGTTGATTTTGTTGTTGATTTTGTGGTTGATTTTTGATGTTTGTAGTTGATTTTTGATTTTGTGTCTGTGGGAGTGTGTATCAGAGGAAGAAAGAACATGATGAGGGATGGTTAGTTGTGCAGATGGAGAAGAGAGAAAAAAAAAAAAAGGAGCGAATTAGAAATTATTAAAATATTATATACACGAGCTACAGTAACCGTGTATATATTCACAGTTACTGTAGCTCGTGGATAAATATACATGATTATACAAGACTTTGGAAGCACTGATGTGGAGCAATTTTGAGACAAAATGTGTAAAAATGGTGGTTTTTTCTATTATACAAGAGTTTCCACCCACTGATGTGGATGCTCTGATATGGCAATTCCAGTGATTGATGAGTTCCGAGTTATTTTGCTTAAATAATTATGAAGTCATTCAGTTGCAGTGTCTTGGTAAGGCCGAAGTAATCATTGAGGAATAGTCTAGAGTGTATAATTTTATATTGTAATCTAAATAAAATTTTACATTTCATAATGTCATTTAATTCTAGTTAAATAATTATATTTTACTTTGTATGTTTATTGTCGTTCCTTGCATATAATTGTGTTATTTGGTCTATTTTTACGTATACCCTTAAAAAATAACTCTTGCATAACAATGCCCCAAATTATATTTGTTTGGCTAAACAAAGAAAGTCAAAGTGAAACCAAAATAGGATAAACCAAGGAAGTCAATTTCATACCAGCGGCTATTTCAATTTGGTTAGAGGAAGAAAGAATTTCAATATCAATTAATACCGATTTACCATTTTGGGGTCACTACTATTTATATACTTCCAAACATATGTATATGTTTTTGATTATGTATTTTTTTTTTTTTTTAATTATGTTAATAGGGATGAACCTTATAAATGTAGAATCCACCTCTATGTGAGAGAATGTTTACATATGAAGCTAGACAAACCATATACTATCTCTTGTTTAAGTGGGCATGATAAAAAAATAAAAATTAAAAAAGCAATAAGATAACGGAGATGGAACTTTGCAAGAGTACATGTTTTTATCCAAATATAGGGTCCGTTTGAATACAGCTTATTTTGCTGAAAAATGAAAACAATGTAGCAAAATTATTTTTAAATGTGTGAATAGTACCGTGAGACCTATTTTTAATATTTTTTTCTGAATAAATGGTTGTGGGTCCCGTAAACAGTGCGTGAATAGTGCATGAACAGTGCACTTTGTCTCCTAAAAGTTGAAACGCGTGCATCAAAAAATAATAATAATAATTCCCATCCAAACGTGTACATAATCCACACATAGAGAAATTTAATCACATAATATGTCCATGCACCCAATAGAAAAATCTTACTCCATTTCTAGCCATGGGCACACCGAAAGAAGTTTAGGCTACATATTATAACTTGAGTAGGTGTTTCAAAATCCCAAAAACTAGAAGAATGAAATGGACTTGGTATTCACCATATATTTTCCTAAGGTAAAAAGAATTAAAAAATAAAAATTTTGTATATATAGGTATATACAAATTTCGTTGTAATATACGTAAGTAAGTTTACTTTGAAAAGTAAAAGAGACAAAATTAAGAGGGTGTTTAGTAGAAGAGTTTGAGTGATGTTGTTTGGGTGTTTTTTATATACGTGTGGGTGAAAAAGTGTGTGGAAATGTGTATAATATTGTTTAAAATGCTCAAAAGTGTGTTTGAACTTACCTACCAAACACCCCAAGTTTTTTTGTGAGTCACTTGAGTGAGCCTTATGTGGTTTATTGTTGACAAAATACTAAATAACCAAGAAATCGCTTTTTATTGTGTTGATCGGTGAGTAAATAAGCTCGCTTGAGTGAAGTCGAGCGGGGAAAATTATTGAAACCTAGTCTGGTCAAGCATCATTAAAGCGTGCTTGAGAAGAGCTTAAGGCATGCTTAAGCTAACCCTAGGAAGAAAGTTATTTTTTAAAAGTTTGTAGAAGATGAATTTTTCTTGTCTCAAGCCGCTAGCAAAGGCCTTGAAATGATTTTTGAGGCTCAAACCAACCAGGTTGACTCTCCACTATGCCTTTTGAAGGACCATGCCCCCATTGTTTATAAATAATACTTCCAAACTAATTTTTTTACCAAACTTTTCCACCAATTACAAATAAATTCACAAAAGTTCTCTCAAGTTGCTGCTTATAGTATTCTTGGCTTAGTTGTATCCTATCAGAGTGTCAAGGATCAGAGTGCACAGGATAAGAAGAAAGGAAAAAAGGGCAAAACGACACAACAAACAGCTGCAAGTATTTTAGTTCAGTAACTAAACTACATGTAGTTTAGATGTTAATTTAATTCAAGTTGTATTACACAAGTGTTGTAACTGATCTTCCCACGTGCAGTAACTAATTTCCTTATAATTTGGTTAAGTAGTTACGGTCTGGTTTGGGAGCTTAGATACAGAGATTAGGGATAAATGTATATAAGCCCATTTGCTGTACAGATTCATTCAATATATGAATTAGAGAAATTCTTCATCTTTTCTCTCTAAATTTCTCTCTGTTCCCACATCTTTTCCTTCCGTCATCTTTACATTCTTACATGGTATCAGAGCACAAGCCTTCATCAATGGCCTCAAATACTCAGGCTACTCAGACTAGTTCATCTTCCTCTTCTCAGCAAGAGTTGACTCCGATGGAAGATCCACGAAGTCCATTTTTCTTGCATCATGGTGAAACACCAGGTGCGATTTTGGTTACTCAACCATTAACTGAGGATAACTACCCTATGTGGTCTAGAGCAATGAGAATGGCTTTGGATGCCAAAAGCAAGCTCGGATTTGTTGATGGTTCTGTCAATGCTTCAATGGCGATTACACCATTAGAGAAGCAAGCTTGGTCCAAGTGTAATTCAATGATCTCCTCTTGGATCTTGAATTCAGTTTCTCCTCATCTTACTGCTAGTGTTATTTATAGAGACACTGCATTTGAGGTGTGGAATACTCTCAAGAAACGATTCTCTCAAGCCAATGGACCAAGGATCTCTCAACTTCAAAAGCAAATCTCAACTATGATGCAAGGTGCTGCTACGGTAACAGGTTTCTTCACTGATCTTCAAGTTGCTTGGGATCAATTATTGAATTTCAGGCCTTCACCATGTTGATCATGTGGCAAGTGCACCTGTGGTGTGAATGATAAAATTGCAACTTTTCAGCATCAAGATTCTCTCATGCAGTTCCTTAATGGCTTGAATGATTATTATTCTCAAGTCAGAACACAAATCCTCATGATGGAGCCTAGTCTTTCCATTGATAAGGCATTTTCCTTAGTAATTCAAGAGGAAAGGCAAAGGTGTTTGGGTTTTACTGCTGCCCCTTCAGTTGAATCAACTGCTCTTGCAGTCAAGAATCAAGGATTCAATCAAGGAAATTCATTTCCAGTGAATAACAACAAGAATTTCAAAGGAAACAATGCAAAGGGAGGCCTGTGTGTAGTCACTGTGGGAAGCTTGGTCATGTTATGGAGAAATGCTACAAATTGGTAGGATTTCCTCTTGGTTACAAGCAGAAAGGAAGAGTAGCTATGGCAAATCAAATCTTGGTTGAAGATGATCAAGGCAATTCTGGCAATTCTTGTACTCAACAAGTTAATTCCTTCCCTTTCACTTCTGAGCAGTATCAGCAGCTGATTTCAATGCTCAGCTCTCATGCATCCACATCTGGTGGTGCTAATGATGCCTTACACTCAGCCAATTCTACTCTTTCAGGTAATGTGTGTAATGCTTGGTCAGATTCTGTTTCCTTAGATTTGCATCATTCAGTTTTTGCTGTTAATCCTGTCAATAAAACTGCTTATGGTAATGATGTATGGATTCTTGATACTGGAGCCACAGACCACATAGTCCATTCCTTATCTTTGTTTACACATATCACTAGTACCATTTCAACATTTGTTCAATTGCCTAATGGTGAAAAGGTCACTGTTACACACATAGGTACAATTCAAGTTACTTCAACCTTGAAACTTGAAAATGTGCTATGTGTTCCCTCTTTCACTTTCAATCTGATCTCCGTTAGCCAATTAACCAAAACTCTATCATGTTGTCTTGTTTTTCTCTCCAATTTGTGTTTTATACAAGACCTTACTTATTGGAAAACGATTGGAGTGGGTGAATTGCATGACAATTTGTACTTGCTGCACACTGCATCATCTTACAAGTCTGTTTCAGAAGCTTCTTCAACTCTTGAGTCTGTTTTTCAATCTTTTGTTAATTATGTTTTTCAATCTTTTGTTAATTCTGTGTCAGATTTTGTATCCACTCCTAGTGTTACCAAGCCATACCTTTGGCATATGAGGTTAGGTCATGTTTCTGACAATAAGCTTCATGCTTTACACAGTCACATTCCTGATGTACATACCTTTCATAGTAATAAAAGCTGTGTTCTTTGTCCTATTGCAAAACAGAAAAGACTTCCATTTCCTTCCTTTAATCACATTTTAGATAATGCTTTTTGTAAGGTTGAATTTATTCAACCATCTAATTGGCTTTATTCCGTGCCAAATTTGCTTGTAATTCAGCATTTAGTAACCCTGTATTTAGGTGGGTTTGATGTAAGGGTAGTGAGTGAGATAGAGTGAAGATTGCTCAAGAGTGTGCAAGAAAACAGAGACTCGCGGCTGGGACTCGCGGGTGACTCGCGGGTGACTCGCGGCTGCAAGCCGCCAGACGCAGCACACGTGCCAAGCATGCTGGAAGGTGAACAGTCATGCAAGCTGGAGCACTACAGGACAAAACAGGACAACTGGCCATACGGTTATCTCGCGACTGGATCTCGCGACTTAGTCAAGCCGCGAGGTCAAGCCGTGAGCCACCCCTGTTTTGTAAAACCTGACGTTTCACATTCCTCTCCCACTCCAATATAAATACCCCTTTTACCCACGATTGTGAGAGAGCTTCCAGAGAGAATTTTGAGAGAGAAACCCTAAAGAAAAACAAGATTGATTCACCCACAATCTATACATTAGAGTCTCTTCAAATTCCTCATCTCTCTTCCTCTCCATTGCCAAATCCTTGAGAGGCCATTATACCAAACCTGGTTCTCACCATCATCATCACTGTGAGACAGTTGTTTGGATTTCTGGGAAGCAGTTAGGAAGGAACCAATCTTCATTGGTTGATGCTACGGTCTAGTAGCGAAATCCGGGAAGCTAGAAAAGAAAAAGGTTCGGCGCAACCTCGTTGGAGCAAGAAGCTTGGAGGGCTTAGGTGCACTGGGTAGATTAGGCTTGGAGGGTCTATCGCTGTCCATGTATCCCAACTGTATTTTCTAGTGGATTGTTTACCGCTTGGAGGGCGGCGGAAAGGTTTTACGCCGAGGGTTTCGGTTTCCTCTTCGATAACACATCGCGTGTTGTCTTTGTGTTTGCATCTTCCTTCCTCTCTATCTTTGCCTTTTTATTATCTGCTGTGGATTATATTTTGTTTTGGCTTAGATAGTTTTTACCAATACCATATTATAGCATATGTTAAGTTTCCGCACACTAGTTGTTTGACATATTGCTTGAATTGGTTAAGTTGTAATTTAGGGGTCTAAACGTTCAAAGGTGTTTATACACGTTTTTGAACTTTCACTTTTGATTTGATCCATTGTGATGTTTGGGGACCATTTGCCAAATTCACTCATGATGGATTCAGATATTTTCTTACCATTGTGGATGATGCCACAAGATCCACTTGGGTTTATCTCATGAAATCAAAATCTGATACTAGATCCTTGCTGATTTCATTCTATAACATGATTAATACACAATTTCATGCCAATATTAAGATCATTAGAACTGACAATGCTCCTGAATTTTTCTTAAAAGATTTTTATGCCAACAATGACATTATTCACCAACATTCATGTGTTGCCACTCCACAACAAAACTCAGTTGTGGAGAGAAAACACCAGCACATTTTAAGCATTGCAAGGGCATTGAAGTTTCAATCTAATGTTCCTATTTCTTATTGGGGTGAGTGTGTGTTGACTGCTGTCCACATTATAAATAGGTTGCCTTCTAAACTTTAAAACCACAAAACTCCTTTTGAAAAACTCTATGGCAAACCTCCTTCCTATGCCCATTTGAAAGTATTTGGTTGCCTTTGTTTTGCCTCTACTTTGTCTCATAACAGGTCTAAATTTGACCCAAGATCCTCTTCTTGTGTTTTTCTTGGTTACCCCTTTGGTGTTAAAGGTTACAAGTTACTTGATTTAACTACCAACAAGCTTTTTGTCTCTAGGGATGTTCATTTTCTTGAAACTGTATTTCCCTTTGTTTCACCTTCTGATTCTTTCTCTCCTCACACTAATATACCTTTACCTCACCTTTTTCCTTCAGTGGCTCAACCATCTGCTTCTTTGTTTGATTTTCCTGCTTCTACTCCTTATGCTTCTCTTCCACAGGTTCATAATCCTGATGGTCTTCCCACTTCTAATATTCCTTCTAGTCCTAATCTTCCTTTAGAAGACTCTGTTCCAGTTTCTGCAGATTTACATATTGAAAATTCTGCAGATTCACTAACTCCTAATCCATCTCCATCTATCATTCCTTCAACCAATGTACCATCTGTTTCTTTGAGGAAGTCTTCCCGGGTGTCTAAACCACCTGCATACTTGACTGATTTTCAATGCAGCACAGTTGCAATGATGATCTCACTTCTGCCAACAAGTTAGGTATACACTACCCCTTATCCACTTACCTTAATTCCTCTAAATTGTCCCCCAATTATGCCCATTTTTGTTCTCTCATTTCTGCCATTCCTGAGCCTACATCTTACCATGAGGCAGTCAAGAATCCTAACTGGCAGGATGCTATGGCATCTGAAATTGCTGCTTTGGAAGCAAATCAAACTTGGACCATTACTCCATTACCTACTCACAAAAAGGCTATTGGATGTAAATGGGTTTATAGGGTTAAGTATAATGCTGATGGCTCCTTGGACAGATACAAAACTAGGCTTGTAGCCAAGGGTTTTACTCAACAAGCTGGTTTGGACTTCACTGACACCTTTTCTCCTGTTGCTAAACTCACCACTGTCAAGACTTTGCTTGCAATTTTTGCTGTGAGAGGTTGGCATTTGGTTCAGCTTGATGTGAACAATGCCTTTCTTAATGGTGATCTTCATGAAGAGGTTTATATGCAATTGCCTCAGGGATTTCACAGCAAGGGGGACAACCTAGTTTGCAAGCTTAAAAAGTCTTTGTATGGTCTCAAGCAGGCATCAAGGCAGTGGTACTCCAAGTTCTCTACAACCATTTTGAAGTATGGATTCAAGCAATCAAAATCTGATTACTCTTTGTTCACTAAGAAGGTTAACCAGACTTTCATAGCATTACTAGTTTATGTTGATGACATCCTTATTGCAAGCAATGATATTCAGGCAGTTGAAGATCTCAAAAGCTCTTTGAATCATGAGTTTAAGTTGAAAGATCTTGGTAATTTGAAATATTTTCTTGGTCTTGAGGTGGCTAGATCAAAAAAAGGGATTTCATTGTGCCAAAGAAAGTATGCACTAGGGGTTCTCAAAGATGCTGGTATGACAGGTTGTAAGCCCAGCGAAGTGCCAATGGAACAAAACTTGAAATTGAGCAAGTTTCAAGGAGATTTATTGCCTGATCCTGGTGTTTATAGAAGGTTAGTTGGAAGGCTACTATATCTAACTATAATAAGACCAGACATCACATATCCAGTCCACAAACTTAGCCAATTCATGGCTAAGCCTAGAAAACCACATCTTGATGTAGCTTACAAAGTATTGCAATACATTAAGGGGTCTCCTGGTCAAGGTATTCTCCTATCATCAAAATCAGATTTACATTTAAAGGCTTATACAGATGTAGATTGGGCTTCTTGTGTAGACACTAGAAGATCAACTACAGGGTTTTGTGTGTTCTTGGGAGATTCATTGGTTTCATGGAAATCTAAGAAACAATCTATAGTTTCTAGATCCTCAGCTGAAGCTGAGTATAGAGCAATGGTCTTGACTGTTTGTGAAATGACTTGGCTGCTGGCTCTATTGAAAGACTTAGAAGTTGATCATCCTCAACCTGGCATGCTTTTTTGTGACAATCAGGCTACAATTTATATTGGTGAGAATCTTGTCTTCCATGAGAGGACGAAGCACATAGAGGTAGACTGTCATTTGGTTCGAGATAAGGTTCAAGAAAAGGTAATTCGTTTGTTCTATACTCCTACACATACACAGCTAGCTGACTTATTTACCAAAGCACTCAGCAGTCAACAGTTGAGGTTCTTAATTTCCAAGATGAATATATTAGACATACACAGCACTGAGTCTCATCTTGAGGGGGAGTATCAGAGTGCCAAGGATCAGAGTGCACAGATAAGAAGAGAGGAAAAAAGGGCAAAACGACACAACAAACAGCTGCAAGTATTTTAGTTCAGTACCTAAACTACATGTAGTTTAGATGTTAATTTAATTCAAGTTGTATTACACGTGTGTTGTAACTGATCTTCCCACATGCAGTAACTAATTTCCTTATAATTTCCTTATAATTTGGTTAAGTAGTTACGCTCTGGTTTGGGAGCTTAGATACAAAGATTAGGGATAAATGAATATAAGCCCATTTGCTGTACAGATTCATTCAATATATGAATTAGAGAAATTCTTCATCTTTTCTCTCTAAATTTCTCTCTGTTCCCACATCTTTTCCTTCCTTCGTCTTTACATTCTTACATATCCCATGAACAAATTTGCAATAACCTTTTTTAGAGACACTTTTGGTGGGGGCAAATATTTTCTAAGGGCAACGTTGATTTGTGCCTTTAAGCCATTGTCCAATGTTTGTTTCATTGTTTACCCTTTTAGTTCCAACACTAGAGTGCTAGCATTTATTCCACCTTCTGGTAGATCCACATCCAAGCACTTTTTAAGCTCTACTACAACCATGTAATATGAATTTTGAGCCTAGATGTTCATTGGAATGAACGTCGTATTGCAGGTCACAAGGGTGACAGTGACACCTGAAGATCTCAAAACATATTCTGTACAGCATAACCTAGTTAGAGCAACCTACACATCAAATTGCTTATTTGAGTCAAAGAAAGAACCACAAAATTTAGTAAGATGACATAGGCAAAAGGTTAATAAAGAAGTTTAAAATATGGCATAATTTTTCATGCGTCAGTTAGCCACTATAACGTGGAGCCATACAAATACCCAAAAGGAAATGTACTGTACAGCTCCTTGACCCTCTGGGGAACAATAGTATCTGTTCAAAAATTTCCTTTTGCTTCTTCTTTAAGTCCCCATGGAATTCGAAATAAAATTCATCACAGATAATGACAATCCTCTCCAAAACTGACGCACTTCCAAGCAAAATCTTTACTGCATGCATCTCTTTTTCATCTCCACAAAAGCCAAAAATTTCGATAGTCTCGAGGTTTGTCACAAAACATGAAGGCACTGGGTTCATTATCAAATCATGATTTCCACAATATGTGGGTAGGCAGACCTGCTACATGGTTACCAAACAACACAAAATTAGCTGCAATGTTGATTCAATAGTGGTCAGGCATTATGAAACAAGTTGCAGTTCAAATAATGCTACCGTCCCAAAACTAAGATAGTTAAGACATGGAGAGTTCCGGATTATGGTCAGCAGTGCCTCAAGATCAAATTCTATTGGAAACGCACTTTCGAAATTGAGACGGGTCAATTTATAAAATACAGGCAGATGGGCAAATAACTCTTTTGCATAACTGAGAACCTATGATAACAGAAAACATCACAACCAAAAAGTTTCTGGTGAGCCTCATAATAAGCGAACAGATAAAAGGAATGGCTGCTACAAAGGGATACATTCATTCATATAATGAGCAGTTGGAAACATACCTCAAGAGCACCAACATGTAGTGTCAGCTTTTCCACATTACCAAGCCCGCTAAGAAGCTTAAATACACGATGAGCATCTAGGAAATCATATCCTGCGTCTCTTTTGTTGAATTGAATAGACGCATCAACTATTGAGGATGGGTTGTAGAAGCAATAATCATTTATGAGTTGACCATCAAAAGAAAAGGATTTCAAACTAGTTCCAAAAATCACAACTTGACAACCATTAAAATCATTCTGATCATCTGCCTCAGCATTCAGGTCATCTTTATCATCATTTTCATCATCTAATAGGTAGGTATCAGTTATGAAAAACCTTTGAAGCATAGGAGAAGAGATACAAACAGCCTTGACATTTTTCCAAATGCAGTCAGTTATAGATAAGTCCTCCAGGATTGGGCAACCCGTAAAGAGCTGTTGTGTTGAATGATCATCGGAAAATATAACTTTCTCAAGAGCCAAAAACTTGAGACTAGAAAAACTAATGCTTGAAGGAAGCTTGAGAGAGTGGAACATGTGAAGTATCAATACTTCTAATGATTCACAAGTAAATAAGCAAGGCGGCAATGCTAACAGTTCTTGAAAGTTTCTAAGATACAGATCTAACTCTTGAACCTTATGCTTCACAACAGAACAAATCCACGCATTAATGCGAGATGTATCATATTGCACATTACATGACAGGGAGAATTCTTTTATATCTGAAGGATCATGAAGCGCAAGCACTCTTTCCACAAATTTCATGAACATCGTCCTCCTATCCAGTGCCCCTTCATTAAAATCAAGTTTGGGGATGGATGTCCATAGGTATTTCCATCTTTTTGATAATATGCTTGTTCTAACAGCTTCTTCGGTTGAAAGGTATGACAAAATGTGCTGAATAATTGGGTCAGGTAAATCGTCAATTTGCTTTCTTCTCTTCTTAGCATTCTGTTTCTTTCTGAACTTTCGGTTCTTGCCACTGTTTAATGGAAGGCTTACATCCATAATTTTGCAGATTTTCCTACACCACATAACCAACTGTCAGATTTGTTTTTAAATTTCACAGCAGCACTTTTTGACAGTCTGAAAAGAGTTTTAAAGTAGAATAGGCTGCTGGATTTGCCATAAAAATATAGATTCCTCAAACAATTTTTAGAGACTCCTTGTGAATCCCTCTAAATCACAATGAAAATTTTGAAAATGGGAAAAACTAATATTGGAAAATTTTCAACATTCTTCATCCTACCCAACTTTATTTATTTATTTATTATCTTCTTCCCTCTGCTTCTCTTTTCCCACAACAAATGGATGAAAAGCAAAAGCAAACCTCAATACTCATTTCTCACACCCAATGCATTTACAGATTATCATGAATACCCACAAAGGTTTTCAACACCTAAACTTTCTAAGCAAAGTGAGAGAACACATCCTTCAAAATTGCTCAATAAAAGCCACCATTACCATCAAAACTAAGCTCAAAGCCACACATTTTAGCAATTTTTATTCATTTGATGGGGAAAAAAAAAAAGCATTATAAAATGAAATTATAGCATAGAAACTGACCTGAAAGAGCACTCTTATTCCTGGTCTGAATGTAACCCAATTCCTGAAAGTTCAAAGAAGTTCTTGGTTTGGGATTTCACTTTTTTAGTGGTACCCAAGTTAGAGTAATCTTCCACAGAGCTCTGTTTGGAAACTCAATTCCATAAAAATCAGAACTTTATTTACTGTAGAGCTTTGAAGTGTGGGAACAAATATACAACAAAGCCCTTTGTTTTCCTACATTTTAATTTTTAGGACCATTCTTCCGAGTTCTGACTTATTATTTTTTATTCTTTGAATTTTTTTGAATCGGAAATCAGAAAAGCCCTTATAGGAACAGTAATGACCTCTTATGGCGATATTATCGCCACTAAAGCTACATAGTTTTTTTTTTCCCTAGTATTCGAAAGTTTTTTTAAATTAAAAAAAAAATTGCCTAATTTAATTAACTTACCATATTCTTTTTTTTTTTTTTTTTTGAAGCCAAAATCAACCTTCATCCATGTAGAAATAGATAGGGAATCCAAATACAAAGCCTCTAAGGCCGGTGGTGGTGAATCTTTTAACCATACAATATCTTTATCTATTTGCCTAGCATAGCGAGATAAGGAATGTCCAACATTGTTTGCACTTTGTCTAATACTCTTTATTTTCACATGCCTAAGACCTCTTGCAATACATCGAATATCATCATAAATATAGCCCAGCTAAGACAAGTTGATCTATTGTGAGGTGATGGACTGCATAACGTTGATGTTGTCTCCTTCAATGACTAATTCAAAGAAACCAGCTTCCATCGTGAACTCCAGAGCTTTCTTGCACGCCAACACCTCTGCCTCCTCACTATCAGTCACCGCTGGGCCTTTAGACGATAGCGCTGCCATAACCCCTCCTTTGTCATTCCGAATAACCGCTCCAATTCCAGATGTTGTCATGTCTACAAATACTGCTGCGTCAAAGTTAAGTTTGTAGAAGGATCCCTCGGGTGGCTGCCACGCCTGTGTTTGTCCGTTTGACACCTAAACCTCTAGCTAGGTTTATGCCCCTTTATACTCATCTATGTAGATCCTAGCTCTTGCATTAAGTCGAGCTGGTTCCTGTAGTTTGCTTCCATGCAGAACCTATTGGATAAACATAGTTTGTATCGTATACAAAACATACGCAATGAAAAATTAACGAATCTACTTCATTCGCAATTGATAACATGTACTATGTAAATTTCAGAATTTAAGAACAAGAGAGCGTACCTTGGTGCGGTGAAATTCAAAACCAAAGATTTGAAGTACTTGAGAACACTTTTAATCTTCACTCCAATTCCACTTATGCCCAAGAAGTGTGGTCTCTCAATTAGTTTATACGTATGTGTTCAAGGGAGAATAAAAGAGTGGTTTACACTCACATACGCATCATTTCATTCTCTTATAAAACTCTATATGTTTCTCTTCTTATATATAACTGATTATCTAATTGGACTAACATTTTGGGCCATTCCAATTGGGTTTTAGTATGTGGCTTGGAGTGGGACCAAAAGGGACAAATAAGACACTAGCTCCAATGGATTTTGGGCATTTCTGTCAACTCTTGACAAGCCCAAAATTACCATTAATTATATTTAATACCAATATATAAATATAATTGCATTCTAGGCATTATTAATAAATTATATCTCAAGACTTTATTATACATTTAACCTCTTCATAAAAATATTCATAGTAATACAAAGTCTTGAATGTTGACTGCCACTTTGAATATTACTGCATCTTAATTCTCGAGTACCCGGTTTAATCCTTATTCATCATATATTTATGAAATCCAATGTCATAAATATATACTACTAAAATGGTTAGCCCTAACACTCTGAATAACCAAACCCATTAAACTTATCTCAATGGAATATTTTATATCTCCGTTAAGAGATTATAAATTTCATCTTGAGAATATATGTTCCTTTAACACTAAATGTGATTGCCCAACATACTGAGGTTTTGATCATGACTTTAGATCTCACTCCCGATATATCAAAGCAACCTACACTTCATGATCAGATTCATTATTCTCTCAAGATTAAGAGTTGATGTAAATAGAAGTCATGAGATTTATTATCCATTTGACAGTCGTTAGTAAAATAATAAATCTCACAGCGGTCTAGTTCAATATGTCTTGACACTTAAAACATATCAATATATCAACTAGAAGTCTCCACTTCCACGATCAAGACAAATCATCTTAGTTGATATATTATAGTCTTTGTAGACGAAATGCCCAATTTCATCATCAATTACGAACTAAAATTCTGAGTTTACAAAAAATTTGTGATTTATATATTCTATGACTAAATCACATAAATCACATACTATGCATCTCATGAACTATATGATAATATCCAAATATTCATGTTACAATTATTTTAGATAATAATAAAGCAACTTTATTAATTACAACATAATGTCATACATTGCATCATACAATATGATTTAAATGGCACATATCCTAACATAACTGAGTTACGTTGGTTCCAAATTAGCCAACAATGAACCACAAAAAGTTCAAAGTCCTCCTCAGAAAGTTTGAGCATTAAATCTGCAAATATTCGGTGATTTATATCTTCTGTGACTAAATCACATAAATCACATACTATGCATCTCATGAACTATATGATAATATCCAAATATTCATGTTACAATTATTTTAGATAATAATAAAGCAACTTTATTAATCACAACATAATGTCATACATAGCATCATACAATAGGATTTAAAGGGCACATATCCTAACAGAACCCAGTTACGTTGGTTCCAAATTAGCCATCAATGAACCACAAAAAGTTCAAAGTCCTCCTCAGAGAGTTTGAGCATTAAATCTGCAAACAGCAGCAAAGCATCCTGTTGGCCAGTGAAGCATTTCTGTATCGTTTGACTTGGACAACTAGCCCACATGTTTTGAGCCACTCCACATTCCCAAAGAGCATGAAGCACTAATTTTGGAAATCTTTGGCAAATGTTGCAGGTGCCATCTTCTATAATTTGTCGCCAAGCCAGGTTCTCACACGTTGGCAATATATTCTGACATGCTTGCCACCCAAATACCTTTATTTTGTTAAGAATATGAAGCTTCCAAATCCTTGCCCAGACTTACCTTATTCTTAAAACATAAGAAAGGAGGTTAAAGCCATAAATCAACAAAAATTAAAAACAAAAAACCTATAGGATAAAAACTCCTCACTGAATAGTAGATAGATACAAAGTTCCTACCCAATATTTTATCACAAAACTAGACTCAATAATGCTTTTTTTGTTATTTTTGGTTTAGTGTTATAATGTATAAAAATGATATATAAATAATCGTGTGTATTTAAAAAAAGAAAAAAAAGAGATAGAGATAGTGTCATAAGTTTTAGGTCGAATAAAGAAGATAAAAGAAAACGCCTAAAACGAACAGTAAATTACTCTTTTAATCGGTTTGTGTTTGTGGTTTTTTTTTTTAATTATTTAACTAAAAGATAAGGGTATTTTAGAGAATTTAAGAATTTATTTGAGGCTATTTTAGTATGCAAAGTTGAAAACCAAACAAGAAATCCTATTATTAATAGTATAGAAGATAAATAAAATTCTCATTGCCCATGTACACAACCAAAACTACCCAACTTTTCCAAAAACCTACCCCATGTTGAAACAATGTAACTTCTACTCCACATTTAAACACCACTTCAACAAAATGTAACTAGTGATGAGGCTCTTTTTTATTCTTGGCCTCGAATGGTGTTTCAGCAAAATCACTAATTCAACAAAAACTCATATACGAATTTAAAAAGCAAAAAATAAGAGAAAGTAACAAAAAAAATGGACTTACCAAAAATCACTATGAATCAACCATGGAACCCTTATCTTCTTTGCGGGAGAGCTCCAATTTGCTAGTGTAGGCAGAAATCTTTTCAAAATTGAATAGTATTAAAAGAGATGAATTAGATAGAGATATCTATACTATTTATAAGAGGATTCCTCTTTTTGGACTGGACTTTTAAGTGATTTAGAAATACTCATAAACCTTACGTTTAATAGGAGAAAAACTTGAAAACAACCCGGTAAAAATATATTTCCAACTCCACTTAAATGCCTACAAAATAGAACACTCTCCTACTAATCCATGTTTTCAAAACAAACTTATCCAAATTTTTTTTTTCAAAAGGAAATTGTGACACTAGACCCAAAAAAAAAAAAAAAAAAACCTCATTGCATGCGCAAAGCGCACGTGATGAGACTAGTAATTATATATTGGTGTAGTTCTAAACTGTTGAAACGTGGGGTGTTTAAATGATGCGCATGCAATAAGACTAGTAATTATATATTGGTGTAGTTCTAAATTGTTGAAACGTGGGGTGTTTAAATGAGGATATGTGATAGTGCCTAAATTTAAGGAATATGGATAAAAAGTTATAGTAATGGTTTTATAGTAAGAGTGTTTTTAGGTGGAGTTTAATATATATTTTTACTAAGTTGTCCCCAAGTTTTGTCCTTGTTAAAACGTAAGGTCTAGTAGTATTTTTGATCCACATAAAAGTCCAGTCTAAAGAAATGAATCTTGTTATAAATAGTATAAATAGATGCACATATGATATTTAGTTGTGGGAAACGTGGTTTAAAAAAACCAAACCGGTTTCAGGCCCGATTCCCGATTTTTGATCAGTTTTGGCTAGTTTTTGACCGGTTATAGTGATTTTTTTCGGACCGAATTAGTGGCCGGTTCTCGATTGAACTGCCTAGTCCAGTATACTAGAAAGTTAGTTGTACACTCCTTACTTCCCATAAAAAAAAAAAAAAAAAAAAAAAAAAACACTTCTTACTTCATTCTACATGCATCTCCATCTTTATCATCTTTTCTCTTTCTATTTTAAAAAACAAATCCAATCATCCACATCTAATTCCGTATTCCCACTAATTTCAAAGGAAAGAAGTCACTCAAAACTCAATTAAGAATGTATGAACATACCATTTGTTTTTAATAAATTTCATTATATTGCTCTCTCTTTCCCTTTTTCTCTCTTTCTCAAATTGCTCCACTGCCTTCATAAAAATAGGCACTGCATCTTTAAATCTCTCATATTACAGATTTCTCTCTTTTTTTAAGCTAACCTCATAACCCTTCTAAGTGAGCAAATAAGTAAATTTCAAAATTGGGATACCCCCAAGTTATTATAGGGTAATGAAATTAACGAAAGAGAAGGGTTAGTTTTTAAATTTTTTGTAAATCCCATTAGTTGTTAAATTTTTTATAAATCCAATACATGATACCCTTCATTCTTCTAGAAAACATAAATATCATTTTTCAAGTAGTACATGCAACTCAATGCTTTATGCCTCTATTTGGGAAGTGCATTTTGCGCGTTTCCTAGCATAAGCTTTTTTTCTGTGGGTCCCGTGCACTGTTTACAAGACCCATAAATACCATATTCAGCAACTTTTTTTAAAAAACTGGGTCTCACAATACTATTCACACATTTAAAAATTATTTTGCTATAGTATTTTTAGTTTTCAGCAATAAGCGGTATCCAAACAAACCTTAAATGTACTTTTCTTGACTGTGTTTGTGTATATTTGCACAAGTACTATGAGTGAGTTTGGTTCAACTCTTTGTAAAAGTGCATAATGAAAAAGTGGAGTTTTCAAAATGTGTATAATGAAAAAGTGTATTTTCAAAAAGTTGAGTGTTTGGTAAAAGCTGTTAAAAAGTGCTTTTTGAAAAAGCTGAGTGTTTGGCTAGCACTTATAAAAGTGGCAGTTTGAGAGATAAATTACCAAAAAGGACAATGTATATATAAGAGAGTTTATTTCGTACTTTTTTTTTTTATTTTATTTTATTTTTTTTTATGTGAGTTTGGTTCATACTTAAATCAACTACTTCATCATACTTAAATCAATTTTTTTTCTTTTTAAAAAAATTATTTTTTTCTCACCAATTTTAGCTAATAATAACCTACCACTTAAGATTTATTGTGAATATATTGTGATAAAAATTGATACTGATTTTAATTTTAACGTGCTATTAAAATTATTTTTTTCTCTTTCTAAAAAAATTATTTTTTTCTCACCAATATTAGCTAATAATAATCTACCACTTAAGATTTATTGTAAAAGTATTGTAAAAATATTGTGATAAAAATTAATACTGATTTTAATTTGAACGTACTATTAAAATTATTTTTTTCTCTTTCTAAAAAAATTATTTTTTTCTCACCAATATTAGCTAATAATAACCTACCACTTAAAATTTATTGTGAAAGTATTGTGAAAATATTGTGATACCATTTTCCTTTTTCTTTTTCTTTTTCTTTTTTTCCTTTTTTTTCCCTCTTTATTTATCCTCCACACACGTACTGCATTTCTTTTTCTTTTCTTTTTTTCCTTTTTTTTCTCCTCTACACGCGTATCCTTACACTTTTCTTTTTTTACTTCTTTCCTCTTTTGCAACTTACCACTTCCTCCAAACTCAGAAGTTCCAGCTCTCCTTCTTCCTTTTTTTTTTTTTTTTTTTTTTTTTTTTTTTTTTTCTTGGCACTTCCTTTTTCCCTTTACTAAAAATATTCCCTTACTCTTTTCTTTTTTTTTCCTTTTTTCCTCTTTTTTTCCTTTACTCTTTCCTGCTCTTTGTTTTTCCCAGAACATTCCACAGACTCACAGAGCTCTCCTTCAGTCATTCTTCCTTTTTTTTTTCTTTTTTTTTTTCTTTTTCTCTCTCTCTGTCTCTCTCTTAGCACATCATCTGTAACACCCATGTAAGGGATTGATTTTTTTTTTCCTCAGCTGATTTTGGAATTTGTTATAGATTTTTTTGTGTTTGGATTTGGAAATTTGTTATTGAGAGGGCAGAGCAGAGAGATGAGATGAGAGGAATGAGGACCGGGTGAGAACTGAAGCCATTTATCAAAGGTAATTTGGTATTTTTCAGTAGAGCCCAACGGATACCATTCAAACGCGCATTCGACTTTTTGTTTATGGACCTCCAGAGGTCCATAATTGTCTTGCGCGTTTATGCCTTCGTCCAAAACACAACTTTTATATAAAAGTTGCGTTTCTGCTTCACCAAACGGTAATTTCTATCCAGCTTTTAAACAAACGCGCGTTTCAACCCATAAAAGCTGAAACAAACGGGCACTATAACAAAGATACATTTTGCACAATAAGTGCATAAGTTGATTTGGGTGTTCTTTGGGGTTGATTGGGCAAAATTTGACCCTTGTACTATTTTACAATGTCTGATGCAGATGCCCTTAGATCTTTAAAATTTGAGAAATAGCTAAAGTCAAATGTAGCAAGAGTGCAAGACAGTACATTGAATTTAAGGACACCCGGCAAAAGAGAATTTGGCAAACAATTTCATACGTTAAGACTTAAGAGTTAAGAGCATTGTCCTCTGTGACACTGCATGAGGGCTATAACGCACAATGAACAGGTGAGTGGGAGAGCTGACAACTGAATTACAAGGGTTTTTATGTTTTCAAACCTTTTTAGCAACAAAGATACAAGGACAAGGACTAACCTTGAAACCTCTTAGCTACCAACCATCGAACCTCCTAACTCGTGTGGTACCTCTGATCCTTCCCTTAAGAGAGAGTCCGGGTTTGAATACCCTGGGTTCACATGTTCCCATACTAATTGTAGCAAGCCAAAGAAAATAAAGGCTCAAGGACTATGCCAAAACCTGTGCATTCTTTTCTTTAGGTCATGATGGCACTGAAAAATTTATTTGTCAGTACTTGGGGAGTTAGGAGAATGAAAACTAAAGAATTATTAATTAAATTAGCCAAAATTGAAGAACAATAGAGGGTCAAGCACTTGGTCTACAATGCAATTTTGTGGCTAAAGCTGAAAACCTAAAGAAAAATAGCTATATCCTTTGCATGTTCCAACAAGATGGACACAGAAATGACTGAAACCAAAATCCAAATAAGGCTCACTGCTCAAGAGAAAGAAATAACACAATTCTGTGACCCTTTTGGAAGTGTTAGTAGATGATCATTAACTGCCTTTTGCTTTTGATCTTGCCCTGAGAATTCTTTAGACCAAGATATAACCATTCTTTCTAAGACTGCTGTATTCTGAAGCAAAGTCCTCACCACAAGTACTTCTTCTTCAGTTCCAAGAAAATCACCAATTTTGATAGTCTTAAGGTGTGTTAAGAAGCATGGAGGCACATTATCCAATTTCCAATCCTCCTTGGTTAGTTCAATACCCTAAATGGTCATCAAATGAAAACATTTTAGCCATGTGGCAATTGTAAATACCTGCAAGTAATGCTTTCAGATAAAAACAAATGCGTGGTTATAACATAAGTTACCCCGTTCAATTCAAGAGAAGCAAGACACGGCGAGTTTTGGAATACTTTCATTAGTGCTCCAGAAGCCATGTCCACAAAACCCATGTAAAATTCAAGATGGGTCAGGTTATGAAACTTGGGTAGATGAGCAATGAATTCTTCTTTGTAGACGAGGGCCTAGAAACAGGTTAAGACTATGCATCAGATCCCAAAAACATCAAATAAACCTTTCATTGAACCAAACAGATAAAAGCAACAACTAAACATACAATAGATGCATCAGTTCATTTGGTAAGCAAAAAGGAAAATACCTCAAATGTTTGAGGTGTCAGTACTAGACTTTCTACGTTAGAAAGCTCTTTTATAAGCTTGTTTGCATGATAAGCAACTTCTATCTGTCTTCCATCGACATTAATACAAGCCTCAACCAACGACAATGGATTACAAAAACAATAATCATTCTTTAATCTACCTTCATAAACAAAGAATTTGAGACTCATCCCAAAAATGATGACTTGACAACGACTTTCACTGTCCAGGAGATCATATATGACTAAGCTTTTAAGCATTGGAGCAGAAATACTAATGGCATTGATATTCTCCCAATAGCAATTATCTAGAGTCAACTCCTCCAAGACTGGGCAACCAGAAAAGAGCCGTTGTGTTGATTGGTCATCAGGAAATACAATATGCTTAAGAGTCAAGATCTTGAGACTTGGAAAAAAGATAGAAGAAGGAAGCCTGAGATTATAGCACATCTGTAAATTCAACACTTTGATTGATTCACAAGTAAATAGACTACGAGGCAAGACAAATGATTCTCCATTTAAGAAAAGGCAAAGATCTAACACTTGAACTTTATGTCTTACTGCAGAAAACACCCATGAATTAATGCTACATGCATCACAAAACACATCACAAGACAGTGAGAACTTTTGTATATTTGAAGACTTCCGAAGCACTAGTGCTCTTTCCACAAGATTCATGAACAAATTCCTATTCCAATCATTCATTTCGCTTGGCCCTTGTATAAAGTTGAGATTGGGCATTGAAACCCACAGATATAGCCATCTTTTTGATAACACACTTGTTCTGACAGCATCTTTTGTCCCAAGGAAGGATAGTATGTGTTGAAGAACTATGTCAGGTAAATTGCATAATTTATTTCTTCCCTTATTCATACTATGTTCCTCGCTGAGCTCCTGAGTTTTGGAATCATTTATCGGTGAACCTTGATCCATGGTTTGATTATTTCCCTAGAGTACATAATGTGTCATTAGATCCATATAAAAAGAAAGGGGAAAAACAAAGCTAATCAAAAATTTTCTATAGGAGAATGACAGCTTACAAATATTCACATACACATGAAAAAGAACCTACAACGGTTCTAAATTAAGAGCAAAAAGTCCACCGCAGTTCAGTCATCTTCACAAGTAAGCCATGTAAACTTTAATCTCATTTCTATAAAATATTCATCTTATTCCAATGCCGAAGCATTCATTGACTAGCCTGACTGACCCCTAAAATGGGAAAGTAAAGATATAGTGTGCTTGTCTCTATACTCTCACAAAAATTGCATGGTTACCAATTTTTGCCCCATCAAATTAGTGAATGTCAAGTCTTTACCTTACCTCTCTAGTTTCCCCCTATTCTAGCTTTTCTTTCATTCCTCAATTTGAAACCAAACAGAATGTCAAATTCAAACTTCAAAGGTGTAGTGTATATGGGGGTTTCTGAAAATTCAGGCTCAAACACATTTTACCTTATTTAACACCTTAAACAAAGAAAATACGTTTCAATGCCTGTTAGTGAGTCACATTTCAAGCTAAATACTTTTTTTTTTTATAATAAAATTCTTATTTTAGTTTTCCTTTCTATATTTTCAATATACCAAAATTGGGCATTCCTTAAAACAAACACTGTAGTAGTCACCATCAAAATAAACCTCAAAGTCACACCCACATACGGTAATTGGAAATGCATCATTATATTTATAGGACAACAACAACATAAACAAGAGAAATCCCAACAAAGGGTTTAACTTCATAAATTTCAAACACAAACAAAAAATGAACAAACATAATCTTAATAACTAACCTGGAATAGCCACTCCTTCCTTCGTTTGCCGGCACTGAGTTTTGTATTTTACTTAATTTAAGTCTTAGGTTTTCCTGTTCGGTCTTAGATTCTGTTTGGCGTTTGGCCTTCGGCCTTTGGAAGCTATTTAAACACAAAAAGTAAAGTAAAGCCAAGTGTCACTACTGGGGCCCACAGTCAGCACACCACATAGGAGGTTTTTCTTTCCCTGTGATTTGCTCACACCTTAATGAGAGTTTAAGTTGACCTCTTTTTTCCCTCCTTTTTATATAAATTGTTTTTAAGAAAAAGTTATAAATTTGTTTTTTGAGATAATAAATTTGTTAATATGTGGGTAGTGGGATTTTTTTTTTTTTTTTTTTTGAGGAAGCAATTAGTGTGGAAATATTTTGTTTTGGATTTCATTATTACCATTTTCATTATTCGTTCAGAGCACAAATGAATCATCTTGTTATCAAAAGACAATTTTTAGAAGATTACTGAGAAGACTCTAATGGTTAAATCATAAAAATTTATGCGATAGATTCAATATGATAATTTTGATATTTTTAAGTTAGGGGATTGGGTCTATAATTATACCAGCTCCATCCTCTCTCATTCTCAAGATCCTTGGAAATTGATATTTGGGTGGTTTAATCCCTAATTTGTAAAGATCCCTTTAGCCTATCAATTGACTAGATGAGTAGTAAGGGGCCCATTGAGTGCATATAAGGCTTTAGCGCGTTTGAAACTCCAATCGAGTCTTCTTTTCATAGTTATGTCGATTCTTTTCATAGTTATGCACATATTCTTTTTTATGGCTGACTTAGCAGCTTTCTCTCTAACATTTTTTTTGATAAGTACATTTCCTCTAATTCAATCCTTTATTCTTTTTCACCGTCAGTGTCCATCTAATATTTTAAAGGGCAGCACTCACTTGGTGCAATGGACGGATTGGGGACCAACGAACCCTCATCGGGCTGGATAGGATGGTGGCTAATAAGAGATGGATGAAGTTCTTCCTTGAAACCATGGCCGGCTCAACGAATTTGGAGGCCCTAGGCGAAAGCTTTAAATGTGGCCTTTTATTATATTTAATTATAAATTCATATATTTTTTTCAATTAAAATTTATTTTTCTTGCATTTTGAGAGGCAAAATTACTAATTAAATTTTTGCATTCAAGTTCCGCTAACATTTCCTTTTCAATTGATAATATGGCTAATCCACTTAATCTTTCTTGTGACATAGTTGATCTTAAATAGGATTTTATTAATTTTAATTTTGAAAAACTTCTTTCTGTGGAAGCAACTATAACAGATATAGTTAGTAATATTCTGAAAGCAATACATGTATTTGGAAAAGATTCTAGCCTCTTTATATAATTTAGTACATTAATTGGAGAGTTATCATTTATTTGCAAAACTTCTTTTAAAACTTTTAGTTCTGAAAATAAATCTAAGCCATCAATATTTGAATAAGTTTCATATGTGAGAAAACATTCAAGATTAAGACAATTTTTTTTCAAACTATCATTATCTAGTGATTTTAGTTTTTCAAAATTAAATAAAAAACCAAAAATATTTTCATATATTTGAAATTGTTCAAACCTACTTTCAATTGAAGAAATAGCTTGATCTACTATATATAAAAAATAATTAATTCTAAAATATTCTTCAGCGGATTGTGTTGTCTTATCATTAACATTCTCATCAAACTGTTTCTTCTTACGAATTATACGTTTTTCACGAAATATAGGCTCTATTTCCATTTTGGTTGCAATTTCTTTAGATGAATTCATAGCAGATGTAAATCCATCTTTTCTATATTTTTTTAAAAAAGACATGAGACCTTTTAATTGATCTATAGCAACATCAATATGCATGTCTTTCGATTGTAAATTTTTACTAACAGAGTTAACAGCAAATAATATGTCATACCAAATAGTCATAGCTAGCAAAAACTCAAAACTTTCAATCTCATATGTTGCTAAACAATCAGCTTCACTTTTTGTTTTGGGATCTTCACTTGTTTTTGCCAATTGTAACAAAGCATCTCTTATTTCTAGAACTTGAAATTTTATTGCTTTCACACTTTCAATTCGACTTTCCCAACGTGTTTGTGACAATGGCTTAGGAGTTAAACCTGTCACATTATCTTGTAAAATTTTCCATCACTTTATGGAAAAAGAAAATAGTGTGTATATACGTTGTACTACTCCAAAAAAAGATATAGATTTAGGACAAGAATTAGCCATATCACATAGGACAAGGTTGAGATTATGACAACCACATGGTGTGTAAAATGCTTTAGGATTTATATTAAGAATTCTTTTTTGTACCCCTTGTTTTTTCCCTTTCATATTAGACCCATTATCATATCCTTGTTCACGTACATCATTAATATCAAGTTCAAGATTTTTTATTGCATTTATGATTTCATTGAAAATACCTTTTCCAGAAGTATTATCTACCTTTAAAAATTCCACAAAATGTTCATCTATTTTTATCGAACTTATTGAAATATCCACACATCTTAGTATGAGAGTCATTTATTCTTGATGACTTACATCGGGGGTACAATCAAGTATAATTAAAAAGTATTTTGCTTCTTTAATCTTTTTTATAATTTTACTTTTAATTTCATTTGCTAATAATTGTATGACTTCATTTTGTATATTATGTCCAAGATAATGATTATGGATTGCACCATGTTGAATACGTTGAACATGTTCTTGCATTACTGGATCAAATTCTGCAATCATTTCAATTATACTTAAAAAATTTCCGTTATTTTCTTGATAGATCTTTTCGTTTTTTCCTCGGAATGTCAAATTATTTTAACCAAGATTTTTTACCACCGCTATTATTCTTAATAACACTTATTTCCAATGATCTTTCTCTTTCTTAATTTGTTCTTGGACATTTTTATCAATTGTTTTATTCTTCAATAATCTTAGTTCTAAATCAATCCAAGTATTCATATTAGTAACATGCTCATTGGTTGTTTCGTGATTTTTAAGAATAGAACTAATATTTTTCCAATCCTTAGTTCCTCCATTAGCTAGTTGATTTGTATTAGATTTTGAATTAAGCAACTTGCAACAAAAACAAAATACTTTATCTAGGTCTTTCGAATACACTAACCATTTTCTATCATGTTTCTCCCCATTTGGTAATTTTCGAATATAATGCGTAGTAGAAAAATGTCTAGAGTTCTTATCTATAGGAAAGTTTAGATCATCAACTCTTATTGGACCATTTTCTACAAACAAATCTCTTAATTTTATATCAATAGTTTTCCATTGACTTGGATCAAAAATATTTGTAGGAATATAATTAGGTTGATCATTAATATTTTCACTCTCCTCTAAATTATTTTGAGCTTCATTATCAAGAATGGTGACATTACATGTTTGAACATTATCATGACCACCATTGTTATTATCATTTTGTTGTATATTTTCATTATCTTCCAACTCTTTTTGATGAATTTCTTGTTCATTTATGAAACCTTTACTCAAATTTTCTGCAAGATTTTGTTTTTTACTAGTAATAAATTTGTCCATAGCTCCTTTTTGAGATTCAATTAGTTCTTCTCTTTGTCTTTTTTTTTTTTTTTTAGTTTTTCATATCCAGGTGGATATTTTCTAGTAGACATTTGTAATTAAAAAATATTTATGAATAAATGAAACACAATCTATAATAAATAAAAAATTACAATTTAACTAGAATAATATAAATTTAATGTATAAAACAATAGAACCTGGTTTATCAAATGCATAATTGCAACTTTACTTAATATGATCACTTTACACTTTAAACCTACACAAAAATATTAAAATTAATATTAATACAAAGTAAATTATTCTAAATTTATAATTTTGTTATCAATACTCTTTTTTTTTGTGTAGCATTAAACCTTTTTTTTTAGCAAAATGTGTAGGACTCAACTTGATTGAATCTACTAAGACCAACCCACTAGCAAAATGTGTAGGACTCAAATTGATCCACACTAAGACTAAGACCAGCCTAGAGCCCACTTTCCCTCCATGGCTCCATCCCACTAAATCTGATTTCTTTAAAAAAAAAATTAAAAAAAAAAAAAAAAAACAAAATGTGTAAGACTAGAGAAGTCTAGAATCCATACTTTAAATCTTTAAGGGGTCCATTCGGACCATTCCATAGCCAGATAGCCTTCTAGAGAAATCTAAATTTAAAAGAACAAACAAAAAAGAGTAAAGAGTACAACTAAACTAAAGTTTAGCCAAAAAGAAGAATAAAAACCCAACAGCTTCTCTTCAAAAAAAAAAAAAAAAAACTCAGACACCCAACAGTTGAAGAAGACGAAAGAGGCAAAGGAAGAGAAAACAAAAAAGAACCTAAAATGAAGATCTGTGAACACTCTATTGCCAACACCAATTGATGAGTAAGTCAACTAAAAAGAGTGTTTTTTTTTAGAATCAAGATGGAGAGAGTCAGAGAGTGAGAGTGTTTTTTTTCTGCCTTTATTACTATTTGGGGGCCTCTTACAAGTAGGGGGCCTTAGGTGGTGGCCCAAATGGCCTATAACTTCAACTGGCCCTGCCTGAAGCCAAGGTCCACCACACATCGATGTTGGCATTAGGCCATTGCCTATTGACCCTTTTCCTAAGGAAAAGTATGCCATCAAAACCAATGAAGAAAAAGGTTTTTCTTTGAGGCAATATGTACCAGGGATGAAAGATGCAAGGAAGTGATTGAAACAGCTTGGCATCCTTTAAATGGAAACCCTGAGTTTCAAATACATGACAAATTAAAAAGTTGCCAAGTTCATCTCCAAAATTGGAATTAAAGGGTATTTGGAAACGTGAACAAAGCCCTAAAACAGAAGCAAAACCAACTATAACAACTGGAATCTCTGAACTTGCTCCATGAAACAACTGAAGAGATCTAAGCTCTAAAAAGGAAAATCAACAAAGTGCTTATCAGGGAGGAGATGATGTGGAACTAGAGATCATGTGCTTTGTGGATTAAATGTGGCGATCAAAACACAAAGTTTTTTCATGCAACGGCCAATCAAAGACACAAGAAAAACAAAATTGAGGGGTTATGGGATTCAAAAGGTGTTTGGTAGGAGAATCAAGAGGAAGTGGAGAGTGTTATCTTAAAGTATTTCTTAACCATCTTTAGTATTGATCCAGTTAATTTCGAGGCTAGTTTGGGAGTAGTGAGCACTTGGGCCTCTACAAAAATGAATAACGAGCTCCTCAAGGACTTCAAGGAAGAAGAGGTTTGGAATGCCCTCAAAGAAATGCACCCCACAAAATCCCCCAACCCAGACAATATGTCTCCCCCATCTTCTATCAAAAGTATTGGGATATTGTTAGTCCTAGTGTAGTTAATTGTATTCTTCAATCTTTTACTTCTGGAGTCATGCCTAGTGGTCTAAATGACATATATATCTATTTGATTCCAAAAGTAAAATGCCCCTAAAAGATCACTGAATTTAGGCCCATTAGATTATGTAATGTGATTTACAAAATTATTTCCAAAGTTCTTGCAAACAGGTTGAAGAAGATCCTCCCAGAAGTAATTAACGAATCTCAAAGTACTTTTGTTCTGGGAAGATAGATTTTAGACAATGTCTTGGTGGCCTTCTAAATTTTGTTCTACATTGATCAAAGGAGGAAGGGGAAAAATGGATTGATGGCCATAAAGCTCGACATGAGCAAGGCATACAATAGAGTAGAGTAGACATACTTGGAGGCAATGATGTGGAAAATGGATTTTCATAAGAAATGGATATCCTTGATGATGATGTGTGTGACAATGGTCTCTTACTCTGTCTTCATTAATGGGGAACCCAGAGGCTGAATAATCCCCTCAAAAGGGATCAGGCAAGGGGACCCTATCTCCCCATACCTATTCCTTCTATGTGCAGAAGGTCTATCAGTTATATTGAGGAAGGAAGAGAATGATGGAAGGATTAGAGGAGTCTCGGTGTGCAGAAGAGCACCCCAAATATCCCACCTATTTTTTTGCAAATGATAGCACAATTCTTATGTATAGCTACAGCCAATGAGGGATCCAGGGTGATCAAAGTTTTAGAAGATTACAAAAATGACTCAGGCCAGAAGCTGAATAAAGAGAAAAATTCTCCATTTTTCAGCAAAAGCACAAAGTGGGAGGTTCAAGAAGAAGTGAAAGAAATGTTTATGGTTCAGATAATTCAACAACATGAGAAGTACTTAGGTTTACTCCCTCTAGTAGGGAAAGGGAAAATGAAGGCATTTAATCAGATTAAAGGTCAGGTGGGTCGTAAAATTGTAGGGTTGAAGAGGAAGCTGCTGTCCATGACAGGATGGGAAATTCTCATTAAGGCGGTGGCTTAAGCCACCCCCACATACACCATGAGCTACTTCAACCTCCCAGACACTCTTTGCAAAGAATTAAACTCCATAGTGAGCAATTTTTGGTGGGGGTAGAGGGACAAAGAAAGGAAGATAGCTTGGGTATCGTGGGAAAAACTTTACACCTCAAAAGTTAATGGGGGGATGGGGTTCAAGGACCTCAAAGCATTTAACTTAGCTCTCCTAGCAAAACAGGCCTAGCAGATCCACCAAAACCCAAACTCACTTGTTCATAAAGTATTCAAAACAAAATACTTTGTAGAGAATACCTTTATGGAAGCATAACTAGGACATAAACCTTCTTTCGCATGGAGGAGCTTAATGGCAGCAAAGGGAGTCATTGAAAAAGGTTCTTGGTGGAATATTGGAAATGGAAGGAGTGTAAACATTTGGAAAGATAGATGGATCCCAATCCCGGAATCTTTCAAGGTTATAAGTCCAAGGCCCCAAGACACAGACCCTGAAGAAGTATCGAGTCTACTGGATCCTGAAAGAGGCACGTGGGATATTGACCTAGTGAGGAGGACCTTTCTCCCTCATGAAGTTGATGTGATCCTAGGCATTCCCATTAGCCCCAGTCTCCCCAATGACTCACTAATCTGGGCATGGACTCAAAATGGGAATTTCATGGTGAGAAGTGTGTACCAAGTTGCTTGCAATTGGTTAAAAGATAGCAAGTACAAAATAGATAAGGGGTGTTTCAAACAGCTCGAAGATGAAGGCACTTTAGAAGTCAGTATGGAGCCTAAATTGTCCAAATAAAGTTAAAAACTTTATGTGAAGAGCTTGCAGAAATATTCTCCCAATGAATTATTGCCTCAAGAGCAGGAAAGTAATTACAGAGGATAAGTGTTTGATGTGTGGAAAAAGCGAATCATCTAGGCATATCCTTTGGGATTGTAATTTTGTAGTAGAGGTTTGGAGAGAATCAAGCCTCACCCTTCCCAGCCCAAATAACCCCCAACGTGTCTTTATAGATGTTGTCTGAAAGCTAAGGGAAGACCAAAGAGTTGACTAGGAAATATTTGCCACCATAGCCTGGTGCCTTTGGAAGAACAAGAACTTGTTTAAGCATGAAGGAAGGTGTAAACAAACAAAAACTATAGCGAGAGAAGCTAAAATCCTGGTTGAGGAGTTCCGTCAATATATCCCCCCCCCCCCCCCTCCCCTGAGCCAAAAAATCCCTCTAGACAAAACTCGTTGGAGCCCACCCAACCATGGATGGTACAAGGTAAAGGTGGAAGGAGCGGTATTTAAAGAGCTCAACTGTTGTGGAATTTGAGTGTTTTTCAGAAATGAGAGACACCAAATCATGGGAGTAATGAGCAAAAAGCTGAAACTGCCCTTGGGAGAACTAGAAGTGGAAGCAAAGGCGGTAGAGGAATGAATCATGTTGGCTAAAGACCTTAGACTCAAGTAGATCATTATTGAGGGAGATGCCCAGACTGTAATGAAGGCTTTATCAGCTCCCCCCCCCCCCCCGAGCTCCATCCAGAAGGTGATCGAGGAAGCAAGACAATGGATACATATCTTCTCCACATGGAAATCGAGCCATGTTCGCAGGTTGTGTAATTCAGCTACACACTTGGTGGCTAGAAATGCTAAACAAGTCTCTAACTATGTAATCTGGGTTGAGGATCCCCCACCCATTATTGAGTTTCAAATTCTAAATAATGTAAAATCTATGGACGTTTGTCCTAATCAATGAAATCTCATACAAGTTGACTATCAATATATATATATATATATATATATATATATATATATAAAGGGAAGGAAAAAAAATTCTTAAATCAAAGTTTAATAGTCTTTTAACTTCCACTAATTAAAAAAAAAAAGGTCTTTGAGCTCTTGATTGCATCCATTTAATCCTTATAAAAATGGTTTAATATTATTCTTAAATAATAACTAGGTTGTAATCTATGCTTACACAAATAAAATATTCATCATCACTATTGTTATGTTTTTTTTTTTAAATAAAAAAAACATAAAATATTCAACAATAGTGATGATGAGGTGGTCATATTTTAATGAGTAAAGTGGTGATCTTCGCTTTCATGTTCATTATTGTGAATGAGTCACTTAAAATTAAAATTAAATTGGATGCGTGACACAAAACTAGATAACAATTAAAAACTATTTTGAATTCTATTTTACTTTGCTTTTAATATTCCTGTGTGATGCATAACTTGATGAAGATACATATGTAAGCTCAAATTTTTTTAAATAATTAGAACTAATTATTAAATAATTAAATAATTTTAATAAAAAATTACTTTAATCTATGATTGTTTAGAGTTTAGACTTTATTAGTGTTTATCTATTTTTATATTTTAAAATTTTCTTTGTGCTTTGTGTTAATTTCTTAATATGAGATATGTAATGAGTTTGTTAATTCCTATTTAAGTTATGTTTAATCTATACCTTAACTAGCACAAATAATAATAAACAAAATAGTTCCTTAATACCAATTTTTTTCCTAGTGAAAGTCTAATTGAAAAAATCAACACACTCACAAATTAAATACAAGAACCAAAATCAAAAATCAAAACATACATAAAAGAGTTCAAAAATTGAGAATATATATATATATATATATATATATATATATATATAATACTTACATAAGAGAACCGAGAATTTAAATGGGTGTCCATTATTTTACTTCTTTATAGTAAACTTTCTTTGGTATAATATTTTGCATGCAAATTCAGAAGTAAAGAACAATAAGTAAGATGAATTTAAAAAAAAAAAATTCATCTTACTTATATTTAGAAAAAAAAAACTAAGATGAATTTATTAGATTTAAACATAAGCGTAAGTTGCATTTTGAAAAAAAATAAATACAAAAAAATGGGGTGTATTGTGTGAGATTTAATTATACGGATAACCTATTGGTTGAGAGGGATTGTATCGAAAAATCATGACTGAATATATATAAGTTCTATAAATTTTGATAATAGATTTTTAATTGGAGTAGAGTTTAAATTTCTAAAACCCAAATGATAAAGCTTTATCTAAATTAAATTATTTTTAAATTGTATTCCTTAGTTAAGAGTTTTGTAGCTTAATATCCTTATAAAATACTAATTTAATAAAATGCACCTTGAGGAAAAAAGAAAAAACAAAAACGTGGGTGGTGTGATATTTAAGTTTAGAAATTTTTTATAATAGATGTAAGGACTAAAAATGTGTTGGTCCCAAAACTGGATTTGGCTCACACGCTAACGGCCCAAACAATAAATTTGTAGAGCGTGAATAGAAGAACTAGATTTATTCTCGCAGAAAATCGATTGGACTTAACTATTCAAGATAGTTCGATGCAAAATAAGATTATCAGATTTTTTATCCTCAGAGCTAAACTAAATTGCTTGTTTCGTACGGTTCTTTTCAAGACAGAAATTGTACAGTTCTCCTTCTTTTTCCTTCATTTTCTTTTCAGTGTATTCTTCCGGATTATATACTTGCAATCTTGGTATCATCCTTACCACACATGTGTAGGTTAGATTCGGGGGATTCCTTCCTGTCCCATCCAGCACTTCCTAGAACCGTCAACCAGTAGCTGTAAGGTTGCTTGATCACTGTTCAGGCATCACTTCCACATTAATGTGGCCAGAAAGTTGGTTGGAAGGCATTTAATGCGGAGGTAGCAGTTTTTGAAGATATTTGTCTACCTTTCTTGTCTTACCCCTGGCCCAATATCCCATTCTTTGTTGTGGTGTAACTCTGAAGTAAGTCTGTGATGATATGACACTCAGATTTACCTCGGACGCGGGTTTCCGAGAAGACTTTTGTCCTCGGATACTTATTGGACCCATCTCACATCGTCTCCGCTCTTCTCCTAAATTTATTCTCTTCATAGCCGAATTTGGGCCTTCTCGGATGATCTAACATCCTCGGATTAGGCTTTAGGCCCAACTGGCATGGCCTTAATAGTACCTCCTGATTAATTGGCCCTCACAATAGACTTTTAGCTTGAATAGAATTTAAATTATTGTTAAATCGTGCAACTTTTAAAAGTGAGTTGCGTGGGATTTAAGTTTAGAAATTTTTAATAATAGGCTTTTAGTTTGAATAGAATTTAAATTTGTTTTAAATTATTGTTAAATCTATCCCTTAGTCAAAATGTGGAGGTTTTTGTTAGAAAGAAAATATGAGTTGTTGTGTGAGATTTAAGTTCAGAAATTTTTATAATAAACTTTTAGTTTGAATAGAATTTATATTTGTTGAAATTTAAATGGTGAAGTTTTAATTAAAATTGTTAAATAGTATCCCTTAATTGAGGAAATATGTTCTAACAAAAAATATATAATTAATTTATACTAATTAGTAAGAGTAGCAGCTTGGTGCAATCATGGCTTCTAAGCCTAACTTTTATTATATAGTATATGAAATGATATGATGTTAAATCATGCAACTTGAGAAAAAAAACAAAACCAAAAACGTGAGGATTTAAGTTTCAAAGTTATTTAATTTAGGACTTTTGTCTAATTTCGTTAAAATAATTGCCGTTAAGTATGCAATTAACTAATGAAAAAAAAAAATTGAAAAAAAAAGTTCTTACATAGAAAATCTATAAAATATTTTTATTAATTTTATATGTATATTTTTTCATGTGAAAATAATACCTTTTTAAGGGAATTGTTTTTAACAAAATTAGATAGAAGATTTGAATTTAATAAAATCTCAGAGTCTGTTTGCATCAGTTTTTGTTTTTAGTTTTTATTTTTATGTACAACATTTTAAAACCCCATTTTTCCACTATTTTCCCATTTTTTTAAGGTACAAATATACTTTAGCATGCTTTCAGTAAAAAATTTTAAGTAAAAAATTAGATAAGTTGTTTTCAAATGGACACTTAGAAGACTCAATTGAACAAAAAACTTGTTTTTGGGAATATAAAGAAAAAAAAATTTTCTTGTATTTTTGAAATAAAAAACATGTTTGGTTAGCTGAAATTAAAAAGATAGTTTTTTGAAGAAAAAAATAGAAAATACAAAAATTTGTTGTCACTAGGATTTGAACTTTAATGCTAACTCATTAAATGAGACAAATTCATTAAATAAATACGTGTTTTCATTAACTTTTGAAAATTAGAAATTGAAAACAGCCTTTTGTATGTTTTCAGTTCCCTTCATAAATTGAATTTTGAGAACAGTTTTTGTTTTCTGTCTATTTTGGGTTGTCAAGTAGGTTTTTTAGTCTTAAAAATAGAAAATTGTTTTTGGAAACAGAAAATAAGGAAAAAAACAATTACCAAACATTCTTAAAAAAAAAAAAAATTGAAGAGAATAAAGTTAAAGAACTTAAATGAATTTCAACCAAACATAAAGAATACAATTTACATTTTAACCAATTTTATACTAGGAGACTTTTTTTTTTTTCAATATTTTTTATACATCGATAGTTTGGATCGAAAAAATTTGAAAAAAAATTAGAAAATGTCAACTGGTTGGTTTGTCGAATTCCTAACAGGAGCAGGAGAGGAGATTCAAATATATATTTATTTTTGTGCTGAATAGTAGGAGACCCAAATAATAGTAAGATATTTGTGGCTAATGTCTATATATATCCTTAAGCAGTGCTATTAATTTTACAGCTTAAAATCGTTTGTTTCAATCTCACACTTTCTACATTTTGTAAGCGAAAAAAAAAGAAAAAAAAGAAAGTCTGAGACTCTCTCTCTCTCTCTCTCCCTCTCTCTCTCTCTTTATCTGAGGGATTCCGTGGGCCATCATCGTTAACATGATCATCAAATCCTGACCGTCAAAATACTCCTGATTTGGCAAATCAGCCACAAATCCCAAAGGTTCACACTTTACACTCTCTCTTCTCCGCGTTTTTTTTATTATTATTTGTTTCTCTCTTTGCTTATTAATTAAAAAAAATAAAAAAATAAAAAATCGAAAAATTAAAAATCCTCACGAGAAATTCACCAATAAATTTTCTCTTTCTTTTTCTCTCACTTTCTCGCTCTATAACTTGTTTGTTTTAAATTTCTTCAATCTATGGTGGGAACTAAGAACCCTAACTCTTCGATTCTCACCCTTCAGTGGTGGGACAACAACAAAATCACAACAATCGCAAAACCCTAACCCTAGTTCTAATTCTTCTACCGAGATTTTTATCCATTTTTTTTTTTTTTTTTGCCATGGACTCCGAAAAGCTCTCCTCCGTTAACCCTAGGGCCACCACCGCGACCGCTACTACCGAAAAGCCTCCTCCGCCGCCGATTCTCGAGCGGTTCAGGGCGCTGCTGAAGCAGCGGGACGACGAACTCAGGGCTTCGGCCGGAGGAGGAGGAGTCGACGACGACGACGATGAAATCGACGAGAGCTTCGTCGTTCCGCCGCCGAGTTCCGAGGAAATTGTGGAGCTCTACGAGATGTTTTTGGGGGAGCTTACTTTCAATTCGAAGCCAGTTATTACGGATCTCACGATAATCGCCGGCGAGCAGAAGGAGCACGGGAAAGGCATCGCGGATGCGATTTGCGCTCGGATTATCGAGGTTCGTTTCGGTGTTTGTGGAATTTTGGGAGAGGAGTGAGAGAGATTAACCAATAATTAGGGGGGGTTTCGCTGAATTTTGTATTGGTTATGGGGTTTTAGGGTTTTTTTTTGGTTTGTATTTCATTTGTACTCGGCTTAGTGTTGTGTAATTTTGAAGTTTTTTGAGTTCTTCAAAGTGTAAAGATTAGAATTTGGTACTTTTCTTAGTCTCCTTTGTTTTTATTCTTTGTGTGCTGTTTGGTTTAGGCAAAGGTAAAAGATTCAAAATTTCAATGAAGTTTAAGATGGGCGTCTAATCCATCTGAATTGATATTCCTAGTCTAACTGTAATGGTTACGGATTGTTAGGAAATGGTGCTAATATTGTGGTAGAATTTAAGGATGCAACCTATGAGAACCTATGGGAATTTGGTTACAAGTTGAATAATTTTCGAGAATAGGGCCAAGGGCCAAGAGCCTTGTATCTTAATAGCACTTCCTGTCGTTTTCAACGGAGACGTCTAGGGTTCAATCCCTTCTCCCCTAAGTATCAAATTATCAAAAAGTTTTCGAGAACAATGGGGAGGTTTGTGGATGACAAAGGTGGAGAGGCTGTAGTTTTGCCACGTGATGGATGATTTGGGTTTAGTTTAACTGGAATGATTCGGTGAACCTTGCTAACAGAAGTTAGAATGGTGCTTGTAGTGCTTCTAGATTAACAGGATTTATAGTTAGTGCCCTATGTGACGGTCCATTACCCTCGAGTTTAATATTTCGCATGATATGTAATCATGTAATTCAGTAAATTATAGACTGCTGTGGTTTATTTTGAAAACAAAACCTAAAGCCTTCCAAGTTTTCCTCTATATGGGTTTTTTTCCCCATGTTTTCCTTTCTAGTGCTTGATTTTGTACAAATTCATTAGAATTTGTATGTCTCGAGAGCCCCTTATATTTTACCCCTAAAGTGCATTCTTCAAATTTCTACCTTTATTGGTAATTTTTATTTTGGTGGAGCTAACTTTTTTGGGAAATAGGGGAACTATTGTTTGTTCTTTGATATTCTTATGTCATCCCTTATATGTCTTCTGCAGGTCCCAGTCGAGCAAAAACTTCCTTCACTATATCTTTTAGACAGTATTGTCAAGAATATTGGCCGTGATTACGTAAGGCATTTCTCTCCCCGTCTGCCTGAGGTGAGTTTTGCATAATCATTTGCATATATTTTAAGTCCCTAGTTTTCTTATCACATGATTTTGACAATATTCTTATTTAATTTTTTCCAAGGTTTTCTGTGAGGCATACAGGCAAGTTCAGCCAAATCAGTATAATTCTATGCGACATCTCTTTGGCACCTGGTCAGCAGTATTTCCACCTTCTGTCCTTAATAAGATTGAGGCACAACTGCATTTTTCTCCTTCAGTAAATAATCAATCATCTGTCTTGGCTACCATGAGGGCTTCTGAATCTCCACGACCAACACATGGCATTCATGTTAACCCAAAGTACCTGCGTCAGTTGGAACATTCAACTCTGGATACTGTAAGCTCTCTCTTTCTCTCTCTCAAAAGACACGGGTTGGACTGCTGCCTTTATGTAGTGCAATAGTTGAAATTCTGGTTACTTGTCAAGATGTTTTATTCTAAATTCTTGCAGTGGGATATCTGTAGTAACTGCAGTGTTGCATCTTCTAGTCAAGATGTTGCTGGACTAGTAGTAGCAATCTATATATTTCACCAGAATTTGGAATATACTGACATCTATGTCTTCATTCATTATAAAGTTCTGCAACTCAGATATTTGGATATTTTGTAGGAGGTGTGGCTGACCATTGTGTTTAGATGTGGAAATATTTTCTTCTTAGATCGTATTCTATAATTGCTGATATGATATTTGAGGGCTTAGCAATAGCCTATGTTAGGCTTTATTGTACTCAATTACATTCAAAGAGGGTGAATTTATTAAAATTCCAGCAGCTTATTTTAAGCTTTGAGGGTGTGAATGCCATCTTCTTCTTTCATGTGATTGCTTTGGAAATGTAGGTCTGATATCTTAGGATTTATTTTTCTTTCTTTTTGGATCTATTAACTGTTTTAACACCAAACTCATTCAATATCCAATCTTTTATTACCTAACACTACCTAAATCCTTTCACATCAAAATCTATTCAAGAACCTAATTTAGTGATGACTTCTTAAAGATCCTACATCATAACAAGTTTTGTAAGAGAAATTTTCTTGTGTTTTCTATACTATGGTGTGGAAAAGAAATAAAATTACTTGATTAGATGGCCAAATGAGTGATGCCTAAGACTTGTGGAGTAAACATGTTTGATTTAGTCAAGGCCTACAGGTGCCTTCCCAAATTCGTTGCTGAGGTTTCTTTAGGCACCAAATGCCAATTAATATTTCGATGTAAACAACACTAGAATTCATACAGCGTTTATAACTCCTAGGCCCTAGCCATCATTTGGGGTCCACCCCAGGGATTCCTCGTAATTACTTGATGTGAGTGGGACGGGGGGGACTACAAACGCCCAAGAGAATAGTCAAGTGCTCGAAGAGCTCTGTACACTCTCAATAAAGGAAGAAAAAACTAGAATTCATACAGAACTGGTAGGAACTCATGAGTTACTGTACCTAAATCACTTGGGACCATTTCATTATCTGGCTTGTGCCTACTTATAAAAAAATTACCTGGCTTGTGCCAAATGTGCATTGTTTGTGTTTAATTACTGATGGTGTAGAATCAGATGTACCTAAAAAAAAGATATTTTGGCTGGCTGTGGTGCAGTTGTTTAATTTGGGCATTTCACAGGGGCCTGTTTGGTTGTCCTTGAAATTGAATAGCTCTCCATTCCTGTTCTGTATGTCATCTATTGTGTTAAAAAGTTTGAAAAACTGTGGAACTTTATGGAATTCAATACACAATCTATGTCTTTACTTTTGCTGAGAACTGTTAACTTTTCTTCATTGTCCCATTCAAGATGGTTGAATTGCGCAGAAGTCCAGAATAGTTTGCCGATGAGCTTTAGCTCCTACAAGAATTTGAGGGTAGGGTCGGGGGTAGAGTAAAGTTGTGGCTTCAAGACCCACTAAATATATGTTACTTACTCACCAAAAACATTTTATTAAAAACAGACCATGAGTAGAACCATTTAAGTTTCTTATGACATCCAAACAAGCCCTTGTAGATCATGGTGTTCTGTGAAAAATAGTTTCTACTTAGGGTGTATTTGAATACTACTTATTTTGTTGAAACTGAAAATTTATTACTGAAAGTAAGTACTGTAGATAAAAGTAAAAGTTAGTTAAAATAGTACAATAGGGCCCATGAATAGTATCAAAAAGTGGATGAACAGTACCGTGGGACCCACCATTTTTTCAGCAAAACGCAAAATTTTTTCATCCCCAACGCAATCCAAACGCACGCTTACAAATGCATGTGATATATTGCGAAACAATGACACACATATCATAGGCTAGAGGATATGGAAAAGAAGTGCTATAATGAGCCCAAAATGATGGTTAGCTTAGAATTGTTTTGGGGGGAATGGGATTCTGTATTCTGATCTCCTATCAATATTTTCAACTATCTTGGTTCCAGATATTAATTAAATCTAATTTTTTATTTTTGTACACTTGATCTGCTTGTGTGCATTCTTTTGGTCTACATCTTTTATTTTCCTGTTTTTATTTTTTCATTTATTTCATAAATGTAGGGAGAAATCTGCTGTGCTACTTTTTTTTTTTTGTCCTTTATATAAGTTAATTTCGATGTTATTGTTTCATCATCTTATTGTAACTGAATTTAGAAACCTGCCAAGACAAACTGTGTTACTTTCTGTTGTTGCTCAGTTGTGCATGAAATGGACAGCTTTGGAATTTAAAATTTGTAATTTGTTTGTAACCCTTGCAGAATATTCGGCATCCTAGAGGAACTTCAGCTTTAAAAATGTATGGTCAAAAACCTGCCATTCCATATGATGAGTTTGATCCTGGTCATGCAGAGGTTGTATCCTCACAGGTTGGAGCCCAAAGATTGAGCTCAACTGGAGATGCAGGTCATACACCTTTTGCCTTTGGGGCTAATAAGGCGCATCCACCTTCAACTGCCAGACTTGCAAGACCCTCTTCGCCTTCAAGAACTGGGCCTGATAGGTCTTTATCATTAGCAGGTGATGAATTTGCTGCAGAAAATTCTCCCAGAAGGTTTGTTGATAGGGCCTCTCCATCTCATCCATTTGAGTATGGACTTGGTAGAGCAATTGGTAGAGATGATGAAACAAGTGGCTGGCAGAGAAAACACTATTCTGATTATAATCAGAAAACTACTGCAGTATACCACCTTGGTAATGGACATGAGCACCAAAGACCGAGAGCTTTAATTGATGCATATGGAAATGACACAGGGAAGAGATCTTATAACAATAAGCCTCTGCAGGTTCAACGCCTGGACACAAATGATATAGACAGTAAGGTCACTCCAGCATCATGGCAGAATACTGAAGAGGAAGAGTTTAATTGGGAAGATATGAGCCCCAATTTAGGAGACCGTGGTACAAGTAATGATTTCTTGTCATCAGCTGTCCCACCATTTGGGAGCTTTAGAACAAGGCCGGGTTTTGGAGCGCAGAGTGCTGCCCCTTTGGAGCCTGATAATAGGAGCAGTTGGTCGAGTCAGGCTCAGCTTCCTGCAGTTGATGATTCTTCTATAAATGCTGAAGATCCAGTTTCCTTATCAAGTGTATGCTTCTTCCACTTGTTTGCTGTGCCATTCTTGATTTTTAGGCAGCTTACTTAGTTAATCTTGAATTCAAGTGATATTCTTCTGGCAACATAATCCGCAGTTATGCCAAGTGGTGTGATTTTTGTTAGTTAATTTTCACTTCCTACCATATCTTTTTCCTTTGCTATCATGTGATTAGAGCTTTCCTTAGAGTATTGTGGTTCCTCTATCGCAACCGTGTCTTTTCAGCTGTTTACGAACATATTTTGGGGTCTTGAATTGAGGGTGAATACCCTTATTTTTTTCCTTTTTAGTAATTAGAATCCAATCGTGCATATTATAATTTATAAACACTATTTGTTATAGAGGGGATTGGTGTGATGCAAATATTAACAAGATTAAATACCATAAGATCAAGTCATATTCTTAAGTTCCTTTAACTTAATATGCTGTTCATCACGTTTAATCTTCTTCTTCTTTTTTTTTTCTTTTTTTTTTTTTTCCTGTTGAACTTTAGCAGTTAATGGTATGTCATTAAGACTTAAAAAAAAAAATGTATTTCATTAAGAGAAAGAGAGGGAGGGGGTGGGTAATACATCTTGCTAATTTCTGGAACTTTTGGGCATTGGCTATAGTAGGGTTCATGATTTTATGTTTTTGGTTATTATGCCTTATGTGTCCACTGTGCACTAGTTTGAGTTTTACAAGTCAAGGTTTCCAACCCCAATAATTTTTAAATTTGTGGTCCCGGTCAAACTAGTTTCCTTCTCTCCATCTTCTATAATTCCACTCCTTCAGCATCGTTACTTTAAACTGCAACTGTAAATTTTTAATTATTCTTCCTTAGCTGAAACACCCCGCTTTTGATAATCCTTATGTTATTCTTCATCAAAATATAATACCCAAAATGTCAAAAAGAGCCTTTAATTTCCTTTCGCACAAGACAACTGCCATTGAGAACCGTTCATGAAAACCTTCTTGTTGCCAAATTTAGAGCTCAAAATGTGCCCTCTTGCTCCTTCACAAACCAGAAACCACTGATTTTCCCAACCTTTAGCCACTAGTAAAGTCATGGTAGAAAATTATAATACCCTATTTAGTGCTTTCTGACATCATTTGATGTTTTTGATCACAATTTTTTTTTTTTTTGACTTGTCTCCAAAAATGCCAACATCCCTGAAACTATTAATATGTTCCAGGAATTGATAATGATTAGAGAAAATGAACTTCCAACCTTACATTTGAATTTCTGCAATTTTGACTGCAGTTTGGTCGTGGATCAACGCGGAAGATATCTGGATTCCGAACTGAGAGAAATCAGATTCGGGATTCTCGCTATCCTCAGGAGGCCTGGAATATGCCTCCCCATCTCGCCAAAGGAAGAGAGAGGAATTTCCATATGCCCTTATTGGCAAGCGGTACATCTCCATCAGATTGTGAAAAAATGTCTCCTCTTATAGATAAGCTTCCAGATGCTGATCCACAAATTTGCGGACCCCCTACAATTACATCAAGAATTGGTCCTAGTCTTGACTCTTTTGGTGTGGAGCCTCGGCCTGGTGTTGTACCCTCATATATGGGGGTAAGACCTCCCCTAAATGTGCATAACTCTCACCCACCGCATCTGCTGCCTAATTTTATGCAGCAGAAACATATGAGGAGCCAATTCCAGTCAATAAATACTAGCAATACTGTCAATAATCTAGGTCCAAATAGGTCTTTTTATATCCCTGAGCAGCAGATGGATGGTTTTGGAAACAAGGAGCTGAGTTCTACAAAGCTACAACATTTGCCTAGTCAGCATGCAGGACTAATTCCTCTAAGCCAGGCACAAGTCACTCCTTTACAGCCACAATTTCTTCCATCTCAGGAGGTACATCAATCTGCAGCAGCTGTGTTGCCACCTCATTTTCTGGCAGCCCCTTTGAATCACGGATATAACTCACGAGGGCATGGTGCCACTGTTAGTACAGGTCCATCAAATCCTGTACCTGGTGTACAGTTGAATATCCTAAACAGGCCTTTACATTTACAGGGGGGCTCATTGCCACCTCTACCTCCTGGCCCCCCTCCCGTGCCATCACAAATGATGCCTCTCACACAAAATGCTGTTCCCGGTGTCTCTAGTCAACAGCCAAGCAGTGCATTTCCTGGATTGTTTGATTCTCTCATGGCTCAGGGTTTGATCTCATTGAACAAACAGGCTCAGGTATGCATTAATATTTCACTTTATGCTTTAAATGTTGAATTTTGATTTTTGTTTTCTTTTCCTTGAAATGCAATTGTTAGATTGTTTCTCAACCAAGTTATTTGATATGTAGGATTCTGTAGGAGTTGAGTTTAATGCGGACCTTCTCAAGGTGCGTCATGAGTCTGCAATAAATGCCCTATATGGTGATCTCCCCAGACAATGCACAACCTGTGGCCTTAGATTCAAATGCCAAGAAGAGCACCGTAGTCATATGGATTGGCATGTAACTAAGAATCGTATGTCTAAAAACCGAAAGCAGAAGCCTTCTCGTAAGTGGTTTGTAAGTGTGAGTATGTGGCTCAGTGGTGCAGAAGCATTAGGAGCTGAAGCAGTTCCTGGGTTTTTACCTACCGAGACCGTTGTAGAAAAGAAGGATGATGAAGAAATGGCTGTACCTGCTGATGAAGATCAGAATGCATGTGCATTATGTGGAGAGCCTTTTGAAGAGTTTTACAGTGATGAGGCAGAAGAATGGATGTATAAGGGGGCTATTTACTCAAATGCACCCAATGGCTTGACAGTAGGCATGGATAGGTCTCAGTTAGGCCCAATAGTGCATGCTAAGTGCCGGTCTGAATCTAGTGTGGTTTCCTCTGAAGATTTTAGACAAGAAGAAGGGGTATGCATTTCTTGTTCAACTCTTTCAGAATTTCCACTTATATACATTTATCAAAAATAAAAAAATAAAAAAAGTCTCTTATATACTTTCTTCTGAAAGTCTGTCATTGTTTTATGGTTAAAGCCATAGTATTTTGTCTGAGGACTGTGTTATGCATTCATGTATCTATCAATGAGCAATATATTACTCAAGACCAACACAATTATGTGAATATTTTCATTGTATTCTTATGCCTAAAGCTCAACAAATGTTTCATATTCATTCTTTTAATTGTTGTATGCAGGGAATTACTGCAGAGGGTAGTCAAAGAAAACGTATGCGGATTTAACTTAGCTAGATCGACTTCTACGTCATCTGTAACATAATGTGATTTTGTTCGTGTTAATGGTATGCTCTTAACTAATTTTTACAGTAGCATTGGAGGTCACAGTATCTTGGCTTCATGCCAGAATCTTGTACATGTATAGTTGTACTTGTAGCATGCAATGTTGCGTTTTGCAGCAGAGGTTAAAAATTCTCTTGCAATATTACCTTTCTGGCATTCTTTTTATTTTTGCTGTCAAAACTTCAAGAGGGACATAGAATATTTTCTTTATTGCCATTGACAGGTATTCCTGTGGTTCCTTCACCGTCTTAAGTGCGTTGTTTTTGTTCACCTAAAAACAAGGAAAAGAAAAAAGAAAAAAGAAAAAAAAAAGAGGTAGGGGGAGGGGGGTGGGTGGTGCTAAGCATTGTGTCCATTTTTTTTGTTTTTAAATATTCTGCAGGTGGAAGCATGAATGGTCGATCTGTATGCCAAAGCTTCTTGTTCTTATTTCTCATTAAACCAATGGATCAATGGAAGTGAAACGATGATCAGAGTGGAAATTCAGTATACTCAAGGGCTGGAGCCTTTTAAAAAATTTTTTACCCTGGATTTGGTTTCAGGATCATTGATGTATTGTAGAATTTCATTTTCTTGGTAATTTTGGTAGAGCTTTAAGAATTGTGTTCATTATATTACTGTTCTTTCCATTGGAAGGGCTTTTTTTTCTTCTAGTTTAAATAAATTTACTCTCTTTTTATTAAATGAATTTGTCTTTAAACACCGCTCTTATCCCGTGCCTGCCATTCAAAGTTGCAATGTGTATACCTTCAATGATAGAGATGCTCTCTCTCTCTCTCTCTCTCTCTCATGTGTGATTGAACTTAGTTGTGACTTCTGAAGCATGTCAAACATATGTGTTTTGTGAAGTGTTGCTGCTAGGCTGCAAAAGATGCAGCAACATTCACTTTCATGACTTTTCTTATAGAGAGTTAATGTGCTTCTCTAACTTACTGCGTGTGGTTGAAGTTAGTTGTGACATCTGAAGCATGTGAAACATCTGTTTTCCGTTAATTCTGCAAAAGATGCAGCAAACATTCACTTTGCATGACTTCTCTAATGGAGGGGCATTATGCATTTATGCTTTTTCTCTATCCTAAAGAGAAATGAGAAATCCGTTTTTTAGTAGATCAGGGAGCTTTGTAGTGTTACGCAAAGCAGATGTTTCGGCATCTTTCTTATTTGGGTGTTTGTTCTCAATAATATTAATCCTGCAACATTGCGGGCAACAGATATATATATATATATATATATATGTATATATATATGCTTGTCTGAACTCTTTAAGATTGACAAAGGCAAAAACATCACAGCGAGTCTACAAAGGGTAGTTTGGATCATGATGGATCATTCCTTCCTTTTCTTTGTCGAAATATATATTATTTGGTGGTGTTCGAAATGTTGCAGAGTTATTTTGACCACTAACCACTCATTACCACCATATGAGAGCTATCTTCTAATTAAAATTGATTCATATAGATCATAAATATTATACGAGTGACAGGGTATGGGTTAAAACCTAAAACACTTTTTAAAGTGATACTATAAAATAATTTTCTAAAACCGTGCAGTATTTTTATGTGTTAAAATTGGCAGAAATTTTATTTATTTATATAATAAAAATTTGACTGCACACCATTGGATATAACATATAAGTACAGCCAATAAAGAGGATCTTCAATTCATAAAAAAGTCTCACATTCCATCCGACAGCTAGCTTATGCATAGCTCTATTGCTATTATTCTCACAAACTTAAAATATAGGTCACTAATTTCCTTTCTATATAAAGTGACCATGCAATATATATGGGTCCAATCGGTATGAGATTATTTTAAGCATTTCTAGCACTTAAACATAGGTTCCTAACTATTTAGCCCTTGTTTGGATATTCGTTTATTTTGTTGAAACTGGAAAATTATTGCTAAAAGTACTATAGATAAAAGTAAAAATTAGTTGAAATAATATAGTAAGGCCCAAGAATAGTGCCAAAAAGTGCAGTGGAGCCCATAAATAATAGCAAAAATAAGCTGAATGATGAAATAATTTTAATTTTTAATCCTAACTCAAACACACACTAAAATGGTGCTACAGCCACGCCTTATTTGCTTGTCATTGTACATATCTACAAGTTTTGAGAAGCAGCGAACTGTTGCTCCATTGGGTAATATTTGTGATTTAAAATCATTTCAGCATCCTTGTCTCCACGCCCACTACAATTTACCACAACCTTTGTACCAGTAGGCAAAGTGGGGCAAAGTTTATTCAGAAACGCCAATGCATGAGAGGCCTCCAACGATGGAATTATACCTTCCAATCTGCATAACAATTGGCAAGCTGCAAACAATAGGGAACAACAAATTAATAGTCTCAATTTTAGAAAATAGTATTCTCCATAGTTTCATTTTCTTGTACATATCAATTATTATATATGGAAAAAAAATCTTGTTGCGCACTCAATAATATACACTCCGTGCGTATCATATTAAGAATTGCATACGTGATATTCACAATAAAATGTGAATAGTAACCGTGTGTACGGATAATGTACGTTAGTAAGTGTGTGATAATTATTACTCATTGTATAATTGCCTCATCACATACCATCCAGTGCTTCTTTGTCTGTGACGCTGTAGTACTCTGCACGCCCTGTGTCTTTAAGAAAGCTCAGCTCTGGGCCAACTGCTGGGTACTCTAGCCTGCATTTATTTGTGGATTAGGCACATCTACATCACACTAAAAAGTAGCCATTACTACCATCTTAATTAATTTATTAATTTAATAATTGGTCTAAACTAGTATTAGCAACATGCATTAGACGTGACAATATATATTTATACGTGGATTAAGTGAAAGGATGGTTTAAACTTTAAACTAATTGGGTCTTAAGTCTTAACCCGAGAGTCAGAAATCACTTGTCTCAAACATTATCTTTGCTTTTACTGTTAAATATAAATTTGATTATTTTTTGGGGTCAAAATTATCCTACTTTATTATATATATCACGTTGCATCTTTCTTTCGAAAGTGCTGATTTTATAATCATTTTTTTCTTTGGATTCTTATAAAAATATGCGGTGGTTCGACCTTGGCCTATGCTCTATTGTCTATAGTGTAAATAAAAATGCTACTCCTACTCCTGTTTCAATTTTTGTATATAAGTTTCTCAAAAAAGTTAAAAAAAATTGTATATATGCACTTTATGCTGTGTATACAGGTAAAAAGTGTGCACAAAACTGTAAATTAACCTCTTCTCAAAAAAAAAAAAAAAAAAAACCACAGGGAGTTTTGTAACTTGTTGACATATTTTGGTGTTTTCAATGTAAATATTCAAGATTCAAATCTTTTAACCACTATTAAATATTAAAAAAAAAATGTAAATTGACGAAAGAAAAAAACTTCTCATTGTCTTCTCATTTATAATTAAAAAGTCTGTGAATATGTTGTTGAAAATAATGATTATTTATCATAAAATCAAGATATCAATTAGTTTTATGGTTTAGGCGGAGTTCGAATATTAAATCTCTTATTCCGTAACAAATTCTTTTACTAGTAGAGTTAACTATAACTCACTTTTATTGCGTTAGTTAAATCAATATTTTATATTAGAATTGTACTAAAATTATAAATTTTTATATGCTAAATGTAATAAAAATTTGGTGCTTTGGTTCTTACCCCACGCCAACTGAGTGTGGCCTTATAATTTGGCCTTCCTCATCTTGCAACAAGTAGCTCATGGTTCCATGGTAAACTCCCACATCACCTTTAGCCAAAGTTGCAGAGTGCTTGTCACTTTCCAAGCCAAACCCACCGGCCTCAACTCCAATCAACCTCACATCTTTTTCTTTAATAAATTCATGGAACAACCCCAATGCGTTAGAGCCACTCCCTACACATGCAACCAACACATCAGGCTTACCACCCCATTTCTCCATTGCTTGTCTCCTTGTTTCTTTTCCAATCACTGATTGAAACTCTCTGACCATGCTTGGACATGGATGAGGCCCCACTACTGTTCCTGTCAAGTAATAGCTGCTCTCTAAGTTTCCTACCCATTCCCTGAAGGCCTCTGAGGTTGCATCCTTAAAATTTCCATCAACTGATTTAACCTATATGTTAAAGAGCATTCATGTCAGTTTATGCAAAAATTTATGTCTATTTAGCATAAAAATTTATTTTACATACTCACTTTTTAAAATAACACATATCAGATTATTTATTTTACACTATATTTTATTAAATCAAATTTTCTTATTATTTATAATTGTTTCTTTTTCTTTATACACAATAATCAAACACTCACTCTCATCTTTAGTTATCGACATTCACTCTTGTTCTTCATTTTTGAGATACATAAAAAAAGAATAAGAAATTAAATGCATAAATTTATATGATTATTATAACAAATTTATAAATTTACATAATTATACATTAACCGATGTAAATTATTTTTAAATAAAATTTTGTAAATTTTACACATTTTCCAATTATATGCCAAAACAACAATTTTAATGGTCAATATTTACCTCTCTACCGTACTATTTTGGAGCTATATTATATTTCTTGCATTTCAGGAGTGAGTATTCATGAAGGTTATATTGGATTGGTCCACTGTCCTTTTTTCGTTTAAGAATCATGCCAACAAGCACCATGTAGCAATCATCAAGTATTGTGTCGTAGGGTTCTCCTTCAAATATGGTCCCACTTATAATAAATTATATCCAGCCCACAGATATTCCTTTGTATTAGGTTTTGTTTTTGGGAAAGCTTATTTATTTATTGAAAATTCGTAAAAATATAGTTACATAAAAAAAAAAAAAAAAAAAAAATGAGACTTTAAAAATTGATACCTCAAATTATCAAGATTTGAATAATTGAGTGTGTTGTGCAAATATGTACTAAATCTCATATTATATGTTTACTATGTAAATTTTAAGTTTATAAGTGATTACAGAAACTCTAATCGTAAATTTATAACTTTTGACGCATCTAATATATATCATAATAGCTTGTATATTTGTTGTATATGCAATCCACTTTTAAATGTGAACTAGCCTCTATTTTATGTTAATCATGTAGACTCTTCCTTATAGCCATTAAAATATTAAAATATGATCTAAAGAATGGAGTGCCATCATTTTGTCACAGGTACAGTGTATTTGTCTAGTCTTTAGATGCATTAAATAAGATATGAGTCCAATCAAATCTTTATAAAAGTTGTCATTTCATATCAGAGAAAAGAAAGTCTAACTCTTGGAGTGAAAAAGTTTTTGAACGTCTCAAAAGCTTGTACTGTTATGATACCACAGTAAAATCATAAGACATGACTGTCAGAAAAATGTGAATTATTGTAAGAAATAAAGAAATATATATGTATACCTCAGCGCCCAGCAACTTCATCAACACCAAATTAGAAGACTGTTTCTCCATATCTTTGGTGCCCATGAAGATTGTGCACTGCAAAGAAAGTTTGGCACATGCAGCAGCTGTGGCCACACCATGTTGTCCAGCACCAGTGGCTGCCACAACACTTTTTCGGCCTAGACGTTTGGCAATCATGGCCTGGGCTATGGCGTTGTTGATCTTGTGTGCTCCACCATGGTTCAGATCTTCTCTTTTTAGATATATATCTGGGCCTTCTCCATTATTGTTCTTCTTGTAGTGATTTGTGAGCCGCTCGGCAAAGTATAGAGGTGTTTCCCTCCCAACATAGTCTCTTAGTGCCGTTGCTAGCTCAGCCTACAATAAATTCATCCATAAAATAAAAAAATAAAAAAATAAAAAATAAAAACTCTCAGCTTTTGCATGAAGAGTCATTTTAGCATTTTTCTTTCCGGTCATGTTATATATGAATAATTAGTCTAATGACACAACAACTTCTACAGTATCATTTATAATTTTTTAAATGGTATGTTATGATTAGTGTACAATAAAAATAACGTTTATATTAAAATGATGTGAAAATAATGTTACATCAATCATAACTTATCACATTTGTAAAACATAAAAAATGTCAGAAAATGAGGTGTATTTAAGGTATTTAAGAGCTCAAAAAGTTTTTTTTTTTTTTTTTTGTGCTAGCTTCTAGCTAAAATCTTACATTGGTTTTAAACTCCCACAACTTTCTTCCGGTTAATGAAAGAAGAATAATGTCATTCGCAATGGATTTTTAGTATTCTCAGTTTGTGTAGCGCTTAGTTGTGATTGTTTAATGCAAACCTGAAACTGGGCGTCATGCAAAACCAAATTGAATTCAGCTTCAAGATCGCTCAAGCAAGAAATCAATGTCTCTGGCACGAAATTCCCTCCAAACCTCCCAAATTTTCCTTTACATCCTTTCCTTTCATGATCAGTTTCTTCAACTAGTTGTGGCTTTGGCAATGTCGGCCTCCTCATAATCAAACTCCTAGTCGAACCGATAATATCCTTAACCAAAGTGTTGTGATCAACAACTACAGCACGAATCACAGAGGCATTGCCTATTCTTCTCTTAACACTAACATGTCCACTGGTTGGACATATTTGGGAAATAAGAAGATCAGTTCGCATATTACAAGCCATATGTATTATATGTTTGTGTAAGGGTGAGAGAGAGAGAGAGAGAGAGAGAGAGAGAGAGAGAGTTATATTTGGGTGTTTGTTAATACTTGTTGGAACACTTTTGAGTTTTTTTTATAGAGGCATTATTCTCAGACAAGTCAAAGGTAGTTAACAAATACTGTACTCAAAACGGCCACGAAAACGAGAAACACGAGGAGGTTTTATGAAAAAAAGAGATTCACAAGTGTTTGATTCGCAGGGACACAGTGGCCACCAATGGCGGAACTAAAGCCAAGGCTGGGAGAAAATACATCCTGTTACGGATATATGTTTCTCTCCACTTACATCTGGTGGGACCCACTAGCTTGTGAGAGGAAGGAAACATACACCTGTAACAGGATATACTTCCTCCAAAGTTGGGAGCTCTCAATTTTTTTATTTATTTTTAAATCCTTTATATTATTTATAATTATTAAACTTTTCTAAAGATATAGCCTATAAAAATAGGGTTGGCCTAAGCAAAAATTTCTAGTTCCTCTCCTAATGGCCACAGTCCTTATTTGTGAGAGGAAGGAAGCATACACCCGTAACAGGATATACTTTCTCCAAATTTGGGAGCTCTCAATTTTTTTATTTATTTTTAAATCCTTTATATTATTTATAATTATTAAACTTTTCTAAAGATATAGCCTAGAAAAATAGGGGTTGGCCTAAGCAAAAACTTCTAGTTCCTCTCCTGATGGCCACAGTCCTCATTTGCTTATCAGTTATCATCACATGAACCCAATAATTGAAAGGGAAGTAGTGCAATGGTTCTACAGCAACTGTTGTCCTTAGTGTGTGTAGGTACAGAATTTAAAAAAAAACATCTACTTTCCACGTGTGGAAAATGGATGTTTGTCCCTAATTTACAAACTATATAGTAAAATATTCATGTTATGAAACTATTTACCAAATGCCCTTGTTTTTTAAACTCGATTATAAAAAAATTGAGTTCTGTGTAAAATTCGATATCCTTAAAATCGAGTTCTATTTATATTTTTAAGAGGAACTCGACATTAGCAATGTCGAGTTCCACTTAAATTTTCAAAAACATTTAAGTGGCAAAATATGCATAAAACTCGACATTGTTAATGTCGAGTTACACATGTAATATGATTTTTTTAAAATTGAGTTTAAAAAATAGGGGCATTTTGCTAAATAGTTTCAAAATATAAACATTTTACTGCATAGTATGTAAATTAGGAACAAATGCCCATTTTCCCTTTTCCACATAGGGCAATTGACTTGAGAAGGATGTTGATATAATATATCTGTACAAGTTACCTATTTTATATTTTTGAACATAATTAAATAAAAAATTCTTGAACATTACGTGTGATCCATATTATATATATATATATATATATATATATATATATATTATTATATTGACAAATTTTGACTCCAAATCTCCTTGAAATCATGAATGAAGTCCGAACTTAAAGTTAAGAGGAGCGGTTTTGCTATTGGTTGCATGTGGCTGCTTCAGCCTTTAGCTCTGTTGATTAACCACTAAGGATTTTTTGTAATTAATTAATTAATTATTTTTGTATTTTATGTGTGGGTTTGATATTAGTTTGTTTAAAATTTATTTTTTTTTAAAACTATTATTGATAATTTTTGTTGTTGTGCTTATTTTATTGGGCTTGTATATTTTGTTTTAGATTTTAGGTTTATACATTTTTTTATGCCTTTTAAATTGAGGAAAATGCGAGAGTAAACTAATAAAAATTTACTGTCTCAACAGTTTGTAAAAATGTTATAGAAACGTTTGTGGCTATAATATTATTCTTAAAAGAATCAATGATATTGTTAGGGGGGCAAAGTGTAATTTTATATAACAAAATTACTAAAATTTATAACTATATATATACTAATATTTTTTTTACAAAAAAATTAGGGGAGACAATAGTCAAAGTCTCCCTCTGTTCATGTTTGAAATTATATTTTCTAATTTTGTTACGTGAAAAATTATAAAAATATTCATGTGTATTATTTAAACAAGTTACAAATTATAAAACTATATATGAATGATTTTTTTCAACAATTGCATAGTATGCTAGAATAAGATAGTTTGAAACGTGCTTGGAGTCAAACTTTTTTGATATTATGTAATCTCAAACAAAATTGTATATTATACCCCATTTTTATGTAAAGTGGTCCATGTCTACCTAAAAAATAAAGAAAAGGAAAACCTTATATTGTATATGCTCTCCTCTTTTTTTTCTTTTTTTCTTTTTTTTTTAATTCTAAATTAAGAAAACGTTTTCATAATTCACCAGAGACACAATTTTTTTTTTTTTAATGTTTAAATAAAAGAAGAGAATTAAAGGAAAAATATTCAGAATACAGTCTCTATATCTTGTACGATGTGGTGATATATAAAGCTACATATATATGCATACAAAGCTTGGCATGTGAGGTTGTTTGTCAAAAAAAAAAAGAAAAAAGAAAAGGTTAACATATGCTAAATGTAATACCACATGTACTACTAACACAGTAAGTACACCATCAAACCTCTCTCTCTCTCTAACCAATAACTTTCTAATGTGTCAAATTTAAGGTAAATAAACTTAGTCCATTTTATTTTATTTTACATATTATGATGAGGAAATTTTTATTTAAAGGAAATCCATCATAGCTTGTGAAGATTGAAGTTATTAGGTTACTGTTAACCGAGGCGACAATTGTGTTTTTGATAAATCATATTCTATTGTTCTATCTTTTAGTATTTATTAATATAGCTATTTTTTTTATAAATATTTTTAATTATAAATGTCTACTTCAACATTGAATTTTAAATGAGAGAGAGAGAGATCAGTTCAAAAAGAATCTCTTGAAAAACTTGTTGCTAGTAATAAGAAAAACAAAACTTATGTAGTAATTATATTTCACAAAAAATCAAGAGGAAGGAATTATAAACAAAAAATTATAAAGTAAAATTAAATAAATATTATTTAATTACTTTTTAATTTTTTTTAAAAAAATACCTCATATGTTCGAGCATTTCATGCGGCCATAATTTTGCAAACTATTGATTCAGTCCTTTGTTTTTCAATCTAGTGTTTGTTTAGGTATCCTATAGTTTCTAATAGCTTATTTGCTAAATATGATACAAAAAAGATATACTAAGTAGGATTATAAATGAATTAAGCTGTTCATAAACAATTTGGGCTTAACTTGATAAAAAGTTTACTCATGTTTGTTTGTTTATAAACAACCCAACATTTAATTTTAGTTTTAGCTTTGTTAATAAAAGAGCCAAACTCAAGCAAATTTTTTTTTTCGTGAACAAACTAGGAAACAATATAGCTTGATAAAAAACAAGTTGAGCCTAAGCTCGTTTATGGATTTAGTAATAATTTTGATATCGACTTGAAAAGTCAAGTCATATCTTACAAAGTTTTCAATTAATTAGGAGTTAGGTCCACTTGTCCAAATCAAATAAGCTTAATAATATGCTATATATGTGCTTGATAATGTACTTGTATTGTATCGCAAGCTCAAGAGCTTGATATCGAACTCAAACTTGGCTTGAATAATAAATCAAGCTGAGTCAAGCTAGGCTTAAGCTTCTGAACTTTTTGATGAGGTGAGCTTGGTTCAACCTTGAGCTACGAGCTTGAATATTTTATTTTTGTTGTTGAGATGAGCTTAAGCATTCAATACTCATAAAATCTTGACTCACTAACAGCTCTAATATAAGCTAGTTTTATTTTTTTTAAAATTTAATTAAAAAATGAGAAAAAGTTAAAAGTCTTTGTTAAACAAACCCTTTAGTATGTTGTCTAGTCAAGTATTAACCAAGAAACTAACAATTATTGTATGATAAAAGAAGGCTGAAAAAGAGATGGGTGTCACTTTTATTTGTGCATAATAAAAACACATTCAAAACATGTGGATTTTACTTTATCCGCTTTAATGATGCCAAATAAATCACCAGTAAGCCACACGGTCCTCGCACGCTCAAAACAGCACCTGCACAAAAAAGAAGACCTAGCAGAAAGCGCCGGTGTGGTGCCAGCCAAATACCCTCCGAAGGTTAAGTTAGAACTATTCTCACAACTCTAGAGTGCTAGAGAGGGTAAATTATGCGTACCTCGATTTGTGAAGGTATTGAGGCTTTTATAGTAGTAGAAGGGTGACCTCTCTTCTTTGATGTCGAAGTCTTTTCCTTATAAGAATCCTCTTGAGCAATTCCAAACGTGATGGACAAGTTATTTCCTTGTAGAGAGGGTCCTTTACTAACACGCGTATCTTCCGGAATTCTCCATGCACTAGGATTCCGATTTCCTTTGGGATTCTCCTTGATTTCTGGCGTGTGTGACAAGTATTTTAAGTTAGATTCCTGCTATTCCCTGGACTTACCCATTGTCGGCCCATGGGCTAAGATCCGTCACGCCCATCAAGGCGAATATTCGTCATACCAATTTTTACACCTTCACGCTTGAACAGTCAATTCCCCATTTAACTTCTTTTGGTTGTGGACTTTTTTTTTTTTTTTTTTTCTTTTCAAAATATCTGGGAGTTCCTAACCCACGTGATGCTTGTGATGTTAATTTTTTTTTTTTTTGCTGAAGCTTGTGATGCTAAAATTTAGCACAAAGCTCCACACATTTTGATACGTCTTTTTTCTTCTTCTTGTTCTTTAGTTATTATATACTGTACTAAAGTTTCAATTTGTTTAGTTATTATATATCTCAAAAAAATTTGTTGTCCCTACCATTGGCCGGGACTCCGGGGTGGTGCCATTTAAACGTTGTTGTTCCTTGTATCTAACCACAAGGTACACATTTTACAGCTGAATACTCTAACGAGTGGCCCTTATTAACCCAAGGCCTTACGGCATCCACCCGATGTGACCAGGGGTCAATATCCAAAAAAAAAAAACATGTTTAGAAATACTAAAACGTTTCACAGCGTTTGAATGATTGAATCGTGTTAATAAAAAAGTTGACTTCACAAAAAGTTTGGATTTTTGCACCTTTTTTAAGTTTGGGATATTTGGATTTTACATTTTGAAGTTTTAGAATTTAAATTTTACCCTCTAAAGTTTTAGGTATTTGGATTTTACACCTTAACGTTTTAGAATTTGAATCTTACTCTCTCAAATTTAGAGTTGTTTGAATTTTACTCCTTAAAGTTTGAGAGTGTTTGGATGTTACACTCTAAAGTTTCAAAATTTGTGGATGTAAAATCCAAACATTTCCAAACTTTAGGAGGTAAAATCTAAATTCCAAAACGTCAAGGTGTAAAATCCAAACACTTCAAACTTCAAGGGGTAAAATCCAAATTCTGAAACTTCAAGGTGTAAAATCTAAACACTTTCAAACTTTAGGAGTATAATTTGTAATTTACCTTTTTTTTTTTTTTTTTAAGAAGTACAAAGTCATGTACTTAAATTTAGAATAACTATTTAACATATGAATATCTATTTACTAGCTATGACAATTTCTTAGAATCTATTTGCTAAAATTAATACTCACTAAAAAATTATACTAAGAATGATAATGAATGTCATTATCTTCTAACAATAAACAACTAAATTTTGACAAAGCATTCGCACAATATATAAAATTTTGCAATGAATGATAATATATGCTACAATTTAAACTTTTCATCAAATGAAATACCTGCAACCATTTACAATGAAGATTTTGTTATCCATGCTTCCTTCTTTATTATCTTATTTTACGAGCATAACTTCAATGTTTAACTTACTTAATTTTTAATATGAAAAACCCTTTTAAACAAGAAAATAAATTAAAAAAGAAAATGATAATAAAAGACATATGTCATCAAAGTTTCCATCAAGATAAAATTATAAGTATAGAAGATTTAAACTTAATAAATTAGTGTTTTCTAGGTGACAAATAGAACACCATATATCCAAATTCTCACTTTTCAAGCATGACTACCACGTAAAATTCAAAATACACGAAGAAAATTATTAGGATTTTAAAATTTAGTGGAGTGTATTTTAGACATTGCACAAGAGAATATTCTAAAAATCATAAGATTTCATTAGGGTTTATCTAAGAGTGTAATAGGTGGGGTATATCCTTTAGTATTAAAGAAAGAGCAATGTTAGAATCACAACTTATTGTTCAATTTTTGCCATAACTCGCCACGAGTTGTGAGTTGTGGTAGTGTGGGCTCACATGATTTTTCCTACCACTTACAACTTGCCATTTGATAAATTGTGGCAAAAGTTTTGCAATAAATTGTGGTACTAGCATTTTTCTTTAAAGAACTAGCTGATAAATATTGTGAATTCACTATGGTTATGACTTCAACAGCCTACAGCGCCACCATCAAATTTAAACATTATACTATTAGCATATTTAGTAGATCAATATTAAATAACTAGTTGATGAATATTGTGAACATGATAATTAAATAAAGCATGTAGCATTACTAATTAATAGACACTTACACTTGGAAATTGAATAAATCCATTATGTAATGTGCAGTACACAAATAGTTTTTTTTTTTTTTTTTTTTTTGAAAGCAAACAATTTTTTTGAAAACAAACAATTATTTGTTTCAGTATGGCATTTGGTGCACATAAAAAAAACATATATGTTTAAGTAAACTATATCCTTTAAGCATTTCTTAAGTATTGAGAATCTATTTCAATATATCCTAATTACGAAAATAATATTAAAAAAATCAAACATAAAAAAACTATTCAATTTCCATTAGATGTTTAACCTTACTTAAAAGAATCAATGAAAACATATTATTTTGCAACTGTGTTTTAACTTTTAAGGGGTTCTGAATCTTAGCATAAAGAAATGCAGTACCTGTAGCTACAATTTATCATATTACATATTTATTAATTTATCATATTATATATTTATTAATTTAATGACAAAAACAGAGAAGAAAAGTCATACCTAGGGCCCACTTGTAGGACTTGGAGCAGACCTTAATATAAAATCTGTAAAAAATTGAAAAACAAAGCAACTTGATGAACTGATAAACAAGAAGAAGAAGCAAAGAAAGAAAAAATACAAACCAACTTAATAAACATGAAGAAGTAAAGAAGAAAGAAAGAAGGAATTTACATATTTATTAATTTATCATATTATATATCTATTAATTTAATGACAAAAATAAAGAAGAAAAGTCATACCTAGGGCCAGGGCCTACTAGTAGGACTTCCAGCAAACCTATATATCAAATTGGTGAAAATTTGAAAAGCAAAACTTGATAAACGTGAAGAAGAATTAAAGAGGGAAGAAAAACTGAAAAAGTAAACAAAAGAGATAAGATTGGCTGAGAAAACAACCGAGTGACTGAGAAAAATATGGGGATAATGCACTTCAGATCCGTTATGTTAGGTAGTGCTCTTTTTTATCTTTTTTATTTATTTATTTTTTTAAACTACATCTCATGAGTTATTTTGACAGAAAATATATAATAGTGTTAGTGATACAAACTATTTTACAAAAAAAATTACAAACTGTTGATGTGGTAAGTGATTATTGAAAAATGAAAAAAATGATTAATGGTGGGTCGAGATGAAAACCAATAAAAAATTAGTTACATCAACATTTTGTAAAAATATTATAAAATAGTTTGTGGTTGTAGCATTACTCAAAACTATATCTATTATGGCATTCAGTTGTCACAATAGGGCACATATTATGAAAGATTTACATTGCCTTTGTAGAAACACAATATTGTGACAACTATTATGCTTCATCACAATAAGGTTTTTTTTTTTTTTTTTTTTTTTTTTGCTAATAAATTTTATTGGTGGGGATATAATAATTTGTGAATTGACAAATTTTATTATTTTGGCTCACATATCATGTATTATCACTTCTGGGTTTAATCAATTTGAATATGTATGTTATAAATATATGTTAATTTGATTTATTTAGTTAGTTTTTCTAAATATTATTACATAGTTGATGATTAAATTGGTTATTAGTTGAATATATTATGATTTTATAATGAATATACCATTCATATATGTATATCCATAATTTTATTAAGTATTTGTGTATCTTACGATACATGATATAGGTACACAACACATTTCCATCACGCGCCATACTTAGATTTGGAATCTAACCGTTGGATTTGAAGAGTGTAATGAAAGGTTAATTATGGTGAATTATAATTACAATCAAACGGTTGGATTTAGAGAAAGTCGTGGTCAAAGTTTAGTTAAAGTTGGTCAAACCCGATCAAACTTAATGGATGGTCCCGATACCACTGGACTTGGTGAAATTCATATTCAAATCTTGGTTATTGGGATTGAAGAGTATGACGACATATTGATGTTAATGAAATTTGAGACCAATTAAATGGTCAGATTAAGATAACATAGTCATATAGGCACACAACACATGTCCATAAAACACCATACTTAGATTTGAAATCTAACCATTGGATTTAAAGAGTGCAATGAAAGTTTAATTCTCGTAAATTATGGTCACAATCAAACGGTTGGATTTAGAGAGAGACGTGGTCAAAGTTTAGTTAAAGTTGGTCAAACCCAGTCAAACTTAATAAATAGTTCCGAGACCACTGGATTTGGTGAAATTCATATTTAAATCTGGATCATTGGGATTGAAGAGTATGGTGACATATTGGTGTTGGTGAAATTTGAGACCAATTAGATGGTCAGATTGAGATAACATAGTTGTACCGGTACACAACACATGTCCATCACAACCATACTTAGATTTGAAATATATCCGTTGAATTTGAAGAGTGTAATGAAAAGTTAATTCTGGTGAATTATGGTCACAATCAAATGGTTGGATTTAGAGAAAGGCACGATCAAAGTTTAGTTAAAGTTAGTCAAACCCAGTCAAACTTAATAGATGGTTCCGAGACCACTGGACTTGATGAAATTCAAATTCAAATCTTGCTCATTGAGATAGAAGAGTATGGTGACATATTTGTGTTGGTGAAATTTAAGACCAAATGGATGGTCAGATTGAGAGAACATAGTCATACATGTACACAACATATGTCCATCACGCACCACACTTTGATTTGAAATCTAACCATCAGATTTGAAAAGTGTAATGAAGGGTTAATTCTCATAAATTATGGTCACAATCAAACGATTGGATTTAGAGAAAGGTATGGTCAAAGTTTAGTTAAAGTTGGTAAAATCTGATCAAACTTAATAGATGTTCCTAAGACCACTAGACTTGGTGAAATTCATTTTCAAATCTCAATCATTGGGATTGAAGAGTATGGTGATATATTGGTGTTGTTGAAATTTGAGACCAATTGGATGGTCAGATTGAGATAACATAGTCGTATAGGTACACAACACATGTCCATCACAACCATACTTAGATTTGAAATATATCCGTTGGATTTAAAGAGTGTAATGAAAAATTAATTCTGGTGAATTATGGCCACAATCAAATGGTTGGATTTAGAGAAAGGCGTTGTCAAAGATTAGTTAAAGTTGGTCAAACCCAGTCAAACTTAATAGATGGTCCTAAGACCACTGGACTTGATGAAATTCAAATTCAAATCTTGATCATTGAGATAGAAGAGTATGGTGACATATTGGTGTTGGTGAAATTTAAGACCAAATGGATGGTTAGATTGAGAGAACATAGTCATACATGTATACAACATATGTCTATCACGCGCCACACTTAGATTTGAAATCTAACCGTCAGATTTGAAGAGTGTAATGAAAGGTTAATTTTCATAAATTATGGTCACAATCAAACGGTTAGATTTAGAGAAAGGTATGGTTAAAGTTTAGTTAAAGTTGGTCAAATCCGGTCAAACTTAATAGATGTTCCTAAGACCACTAGACTTGGTGAAATTCATTTTCAAATCTCGATCATTGGGATTGAAGATTATGGTGACATATTGGTGTTAGTGAAATTTAAGACCAATTGGATGGTCAGATTTAGAGAACATAGCCATACAGGTACACAATACAAGTCCATCACACGTCATACTTAGATTTGAAATCTAATCGTTGGATTTGAAGAGTGTAATGAAAGGTTAATTTTCATAAATTATGGTCACAATCAAAGGTTGGATTTAGAGAAAGACGTGGTCAAGGTTTAGTGAAAGTTGGTCAAACCTGGTCAAACTTAATAGATGGTCTTGAGACCATTGGACTTGGTGAAACTAAGTTCATGGGAAGGTTTTCAGTGGATTATTGGGTATTGGAATTGTTGATAGAAAATGTCAATGAAGAAATAATTTTGAAATATGATGAACATCATGTTAACATTGACTTAGGTAAAGTTGATTAGGCAAAATGATGAAAAAATTTATTATTTTGGCTCCTATATGATGTATTATCACTTCTGATTTTAATTAATTTGAATATGTATGTTATAAATTTATTTTAATTTGATTTATTTAGTTACTTTTGGTAAATATTATTGCATAACTAATGATTGAATTGGTTATTAGTTGAATATATTATGAATTTATAAATTCATAATATTTATAATGAATTTATTAGTTTGGTAAATATTCACTAATACCTTTCTTTTGACATATGATACAGAAAAATCAAAAATTGATTCACGATACAATTTACATTTTGATAATTATGGGTATTAGTCAATATTTTGAATGGAATAAGAACCTTCTTGATTTTTGTTATTTTATTGATTTTGAGTTTCAAATGGGTAACGTTATGGTTTGAGAGTATTCTGAAGCAACAAGCCCTCCTTTCTCTCTCTCTCTCTCTCTCTACAAATTTGAGAGTTTTAAATTACTTTGTAGGTTTCAAGGTTATTTTGGTCATTATTTAAGTTTGGGGGTATTTTGGTCATTTTGATGAGGCCAATGGTATTTTAATCATTTCAAATATACTAAAGAATTTATGTCATTTTAAATATTTTAAGAGTCATTTGGAGGATTTGATAAATAAAAAATATATCAAAATTATTTTAGCCACATATTAGTGATGACAATTTTTGTCTTCATTAAAAGATCCCGTATAGCGACAACCTGATTCGTTGCTAATATATAATTTGCTTCCCTCCAATAATTCCCACCACTTTTTGATAGTGAAAATTTTTCCCTCCATTATATTTTGATAGATATATTTGCGACAACATGTTGTGTCGTTGCTAAAAGGTGATTATCAGAGACGACAAATTATATCGTCACTAATAGCCTTCTAATAGCAACGACCAATGTGTCATTGCTAATAAATAAAGTATATATATATATATATAAAATATATTTACTATATATTTTTGGCCACATATTTGCGACAATACACAAGGTCGTCACTAAAGATGATTATTAGTGACGATAGATGTTGTCGTTAAAATAAACCTTATTTTAGCAATGTAAATGTCATCGCTACAAAATTTATTATCGTTGCTAAAAGTTTCCCTCCATTTTCCAAAAGTAAATAAAATTCCCTCCATGGCGTTAGCGACGGCTTATTAGCGACTACCTTTGTGTCATCGCTACTATGCACTTATTAGCGATGACCATATATTATCGTCACTAATGTGTGCCTAATAGTGACTGTAAGGGCGGTTTTTGGGGCCCAGGCCCAGCAAGCCAGCGATCTTGGCCCAAAAGACCCTCGACAATGAATTTATAGAGAGTGGGACTCAGAGCTAGGTCTTGACAGAGTGGACGTGATTAATGGTGAACCATGCAACAAATAGGACGTGAGATTGTTTTGTTCAGTTTTCTCAGATGAATATCTCTGAGGCTGCTTTAGTGTTCCACTTGCTCCTTTCTTTCCACCCAAAAAATCCTCCATCTTTGTGGAGACTTTCTGCTCTTATATATCCTCCTTTAATTGATAATGACCTTACACTTGTTCACCATCTAGGCCTCTACTCGAGTGTCTGTCCCAAAGGACATCCTCCTCCTTTTTCTGTGAGTTGCAATGGCCGAGATAATACTATTTTTCTGTCCAATTCACATTAATGCTGCTGGAAAAGTAGTTTCCCTGCATTTAATGCGGCAGTAGTGGTTGTTCCCTGCCCGTTTAGCATTTCCTTCATTTAGAAGGGTTCCTCACCGTGGACAGGGTACGTGTTTGACGTCCATTAAGTGCGTCCGAGGAGGCACTACTCCTCGGACGCTCACTAAATAAAAACCGGCCCGGCCCAATAGGATTGGGCTAAATGTCTCCCGACCCTGTTTTCGCTTCCCGCCATGGCTGGGCTTCATCCTGGTCCTTAGGCCCACTGTTGACTGACAAAGCTTGCCCCCCACAATAGCCCCTCAAAATTCCGGTTCTTTCTTCTTGATCCGAGGAGGAAAAAACGGGATTTTGACAATTGCTGGACAGCCCATCGTGGTTCTCTACTTTATCCGGGCGACCGTGTGTCATCACGTGCCTCATTAATGCTGAAGGCATTTAATGCCCTGGGGGGAGTTAACTGCAGCTTTTGGAGTATTACGCCTTTTCAATCCAACGGTTGGAGACCAGATCAACGGTGAACAACGTTTTGCTTATTCTAGGCGGGAGTGCGTCTGTCCAACTTCCTCAGGGTATATAAGGTCTTGAAGGCGTTTATTCCCCATTTTCTACGAAAACGCTAGTATTCAGAAGACCTTAGTGCGTTCTCCTTCAGTACGCTCTTATCTTCGCCATCGTTTTATTGAAGACTCCGTCAAGTTTCTTACCCGTAAGTGCGCGTTTCTTCTTCGTTATTCTTCTTTAGGCGAACTTCCTTCGTGTAACCTAGGATTAGGGGGAAATGGGTAGGCTTTCAAAAATGGTAGACTCTCCGGCCGGTATGGCGGGCTTCAGGGCGAAGTATCGTATCCCACCGGAGGTAGGTTTAGAGTACTGCCACGAAGAGGAAATTTTCTTCAAAAGGAAGTCAGGGCAGGTCGTGATTCCAATGATAGCCTTCGTGGAGGGAGGAATGACGATCCCCATGGGGAGAATAACTAGGGACTACCTGCGTGGTCATAGATTGACCCCCTATCAGTGCACCGCAAACCTGCTCCGGATCTTGGGGTGCACCGACGTATTAAACGACCAGATGAACCTCGGCCTAACTTGGCGTGACGTGGTTCATCTCTATGAATGCCACAGGCTCGGTGACACATACTACCTAAAGTCCAGGTCTGATGAAGTGAGGTTGATATCCTGCCTCCCCAAGTCCAGCAAAGGCTTGAAGGACGACCATTTGATCGTCTCCGGACCATGGCATGACGGCATTCACTGTCCGACTAGGGCAGGAAAGCCAGGTGGGGTGCCACAACATTAGGTTCCGCGGAGAGGACCCTAGTTTGAGTTTTCCCCCTTTGTTTTGCTTTATTTGTGTTGCGTTTCCTTTGTTATAGCTGCATGTCTCCTCGGACTAACATATCTCACTTAACGATCTTCGCAGACAAAGAGCACACAACCCCTCGGCTGAGCCTGGTCAACGTTCCTGCTCTAAATTACCTCTTGAGATCTGAGATTTTCGTGAGCGAGGACGGACAGTTGCGGTCGGCTCCGTTGATTTTGGATTTTGTTCCCCTTTCTCGGTCCTTGGTGGAAGCTGGCCAAGCTATCAGGGCTGGAAGTCCGAGATTGGCACGTATAAACGTTTCCATACCCGGGTTTCTCGCTTCGTCAGATTTGCCTCCTGCTCGATTGCCTGATCACCGCCCCATTCCTGCAGAGATTGTTCCGGAGGAGGAGGCTGGTTCTTCGCATTCTTCCCTAGAGGAACAGATAGATCGTTTCCAATTTGCCGAGGAAGGGGAAGGGTCGGCTAGAATTGTAGAGCTCTCGGACTCTGACACAGACTTAGACCGTGCTTCAGCAGCCCCTACTCTCGGTCTAGTCGTCGCACAAGTTGATACTAGCCAAGAGGTTGAGGAAGAAGGGATGGACTTGAAGCCCAGGGCTGGCCTCCGGGGCCTTCTATCTAACAGGAACAAGGGGCAGTCCTCTAAGGACGCCCCCAAGGAGCAGGTTCCAGCTAAGCTTCCCCCTCCTCCTCCTCCATCCACCGACCCCCCACTTTAGCCTATGCCCAATTTGAGGCGGAAGAGGCCAGTGGAAGAACTGGAGGAGGGTGAGGTCGGCCCTCAGCAACCGAAGCAGCAAAAGAAAGGAAAGGAGCCCAAGGATAAGCGGGCCAAGTCCACTGACAGCCGAGATGAAGCGGCACTGAGGAGGGCGCAACGTACTTGGAGCCCACGGCTGGAACTGGACGGTGCTCCCATTCCCTGGGATGCCACAATTTGGGAGTGTCCACGGGGGCAGGCGACCAACCTTGCCGAGGCCCTGCAGCAACCCCTGCTCTTGCCCCGCGACATGGACGGGCTCAGGAAAACGGGGCAACCAGACCTCTTCAAGTCTTTGAAGAGGGATCTCGCTATGGTGAGCAACAAGCCTTGGCCAGATTGGACGCTGTGCTCCACTTTCAGCTAGCATTATTTTCGTTTTAACGACACTTTTATTAACTTTATACAGATCACCCAGCAAGTTTACATTGCCGAAGAGCGGGCGAAAAGTGCACGGGAAGAGGTTAATGGCGAGGTCCAATCCCGCGTAGCCGCGGAGAAAACTGCTGCTGTCCTGAAGCTGGAAAAAGAGAGCCTAAAAGAAAAACTTAAGGAGGCTGTGAGGGAACGGGACAGCGCCAATGCGGGCCTTGAGAGCACAATGAAGCAGGCCGAGGACATGCGCAAACAGCTTCACTTGTCCGAGATAAACCTTGCGACCGAGAAGCAATTGGTCCAGGATCTTAAGGCGCAGCTGGTACAAGTGAAGGAGGGGGCCAGATTGGCCAGGGAGGCCGCCGAGGCTGCGGTGGCGGCCTCTTATGAACGGGGAGTGGCGGATACTGAAACTAGGCTGGCCGAAGAGGTAGCTGTGGTCTGTAGGGACTACGTTACTGAGTCCTGGGGAGTCGCCATGGACCGAGCAGCAGTCCCTGTGGATTCCGACCTTAGGAGGCTCGAGAGTATCTTCTTCCCACTAGATATTCGCGAGATCCCTGGCTCGGATTCCCTAGGGGATCTCGCCTCTGCACAAACCGTCCCTCCCGGCACCGACATCCCAGGGGGCAAGGATGGAAACGAGGAGGGGCAGCCGTCAGCCAGGGGCAAATCGCCAGAAGACGCCCTTACTATAAGGGACGTCGTTGCACAGGCTAAAGAAGTTGGGCCTAAACCAACGGCTGAGGAGGAAAACCCCGTGGCCGCTGTCCCCGAGAAGCGCTTGGCCCAGGACCCAGTTTAAAGCATTAGTGTAGGGATTAACTTGTAATAGGTTTTGCTTTCTGCTTTTTGTTTGCTTAGGCTTCGCAAATATGTGTAAAACAAACCATTTTGGCATTTGATGAATGATATAACTCCGTTTCGTTTCGTTTCGTTGCTTCTACTTTGCCTTTGTTATGAACGAATTTTGACTATATCAGTAGAATTCCGAGGTTGAGCCATTAGTCGTAATTTAAACAATGCGATTAAGTATGAGTTAATCAAGTAGTAGTTATTTTCACCGAGGCTGAGGTCCGAGGGGAAGAAGGAAGCCTTGGGTCCCTTCCGTGACTTGGATACATGCGGTTAATTTCCCCCAAGTCTGTGGTCCGAAGAGCCGAGCAGAACTCAGGTTCTGTTTAACGCTTATTGTTAACGTAGCTAGTTTCCCCATAGGCTTGAGTCCAAGGACCATGCAAAACCTTGGTTCTGTCTAGTACTTAAATGAATGTGACTAATTTCCCCCAAGTTTGTGGTCCGAGGAGCCAGGCAGGACTTAGGTTCTGTTTAGCGCTTATTAGGAACAGTTTAGCAGTTAATTTCCCCCAAGTCTGTGGTCCGAGGAGCCAGGCAGGACTCAGGTTCTGTTTAACGCTTATTGTTAACGTAGCTAGTTTCCCCATAGGCTTGAGTCCAAGGACCATGCAAAACCTTGGTTCTGTCTAGTACTTAAATGAATGTGACTAATTTCCCCCAAGTCTGTGGTCCGAGGAGCCAGGCAGGACTTAGGTTCTGTTTAGCGCTTATTAGGAACAGTTTAGCAGTTAATTTCCCCCAAGTCTGTGGTCCGAGGAGCCAGGCAGGACTCAGGTTCTGTTTAACGCTTATTGTTAACGTAGCTAGTTTCCCCATAGGCTTGAGTCCAAGGACCATGCAAAACCTTGGTTCTGTCTAGTACTTAAATGAATGTGACTAATTTCCCCCAAGTCTGTGGTCCGAGGAGCCAGGCAGGACTTAGGTTCTGTTTAGCGCTTATTAGGAACAGTTTAGCAGTTAATTTCCCCCAAGTCTGTGGTCCGAGGAGCCAGGCAGGACTTAGGTTCTGTTTAACGCTTATTGTTAACGTAGCTAGTTTCCCCATAGGCTTGAGTCCAAGGACTATGCAAAACCTTGGTTCTGTCTAGTACTTAAAGGAAAGAAAAAAAAAGAAAAAAAGAAAAAAGAAAATAGGGTACAAGGCAAAAATAACAAGGAAACCAGAACTCAAGTGAAAAAGATACTTTTATTAATAGTGATACCTTTTGAGGTTATTTACATTCCAAGGGCGTGGCACTACATGTTCGTCCAAGTCTTCCAAGAAGTAGGCTCCTATGCCGGCTACGGAAGTGATACGGTACGGTCCTTCCCAGTTTGGTCCGAGCTTTCCCCACGCAGGGTTCTTTGCGGTGCCCAAGACCTTTCTCAATACTAGGTCTCCAGGCGCCAGCGGTCTGGGCTTTATCTTGGTGTCGTAACCTTGCTTGAGCTTCTGCTGGTAGTGAGCTAGATGGACCGAAGCGCTTTCCCTCCTTTCATCGATGAGGTCCAAGCTTTTTTCCAGGAGTTTGTCATTGGCAGTGGGGCAGAAAGCAGCAGTTCTCTGGGTGGGGAAGTTTACTTCCAGTGGGATGACAGCCTCGGCTCCGTAGGTCATAGAAAAAGGGGTTTCCCCGGTAGACCTACGGGGTGTGGTGCGGTATGTCCATAAGACGTGGGCTAGCTCCTCGGCCCACCTTCCCTTTGCGTCATCCAATCTCTTTTTAAGTCCGTTCAGTATTGTTTTGTTGACAGCTTCTGCTTGTCCGTTACCCTGTGGGTAAGCTGGCGTGGAATACCGGTTAATAATTCCTAGCTCACTGCAGTATCTTCTGAAGGCTTTGCTGTCAAATTGGAGTCCATTGTCGGACACCAGGGTGTGTGGGGTGCCAAACCTGGTGACAATGTTCTTCCAAAGAAATTTCTTGACATCGACGTCCCTAATGTTCGCCAGAGCTTCGGCTTCCACCCATTTGGTGAAGTAGTCAGTGCCGACGAGAAGGAATCTCCTGTTCCCTGTTGCCTTGGGAAACGGACCGAGTATGTCTAGGCCCCACTGTGCGAATGGCCAGGGACTGGATAGCGGGTTCAACTCTCCGCCAGGCTGGTGTATATTTGGGGCGAACCTCTGACACTGATCACACTTCTTCACATACTCCAGGGCTTCCTTGTGCATGCTCGGCCACCAGTAACCGAGCGTTAGGGCCCGGTGGGACAAAGACCTACCCCCCGTATGACTTCCGCAAATTCCCTCATGTAACTCCTCCAGGATGAGTTCAGTGGCCTCTGGGTGCACACACAGCAAGTAGGGCCCCGAAAACGAGCGTCTATAAAGCTTGGAGTCCTCGGACAACCAGAATCGAGCAGCCTTTCTCCTGATTTTGTCGGCTTCCATCTTGTCGTCCGGCAAGGTATCGTGCTGTAAGTACAGCACTAGAGGATCCATCCAGCTCGGACCTGTCCTGACGGTGTGTACTCGAACTCCGCTGACCTTCCCCGCTAAGGGTTGGATGAGGTCTTCTACCAAGATGACCCGAGGAAGGGGCTGGGCCGATGAGGTAGCCAACGTCGCGAGGGAGTCAGCATGTGCGTTTCTGTTTCGGGGCACGTGCGTCAGGCGAAAATGATGGAAGTGGGTCTGCAGGTGTCTAACCCGATCCAAATAGTCTTGCATCCTGTCGTCCTTGGCTTCCAAATCTCCGTTTACTTGCCCCACAATGAGCCTCGAATCCGAGAGTATGTCCACGGATTTCCCCCCCATTTTCAGAATCATCGACATTCCCTCGAGTAGCGCCTCATACTCGGCTTCATTGTTCGTGGCTGGAAATCCGAGTCTCAATGACTTCTCTATGGTTAGACCTTCCGGGGAGAGCAGAACGATTCCCACTCCTGAGCCCCTTTGATTCGCCGCGCCATCGACGTGTGCTCTCCAACAAGTGTATTCGTGTCGAGAAACTGTGCTGATCCTTTTCCCATCAGCCTCTAGCATGACTTCTAGCGTGGGTTCCGCAAACTCTGCCACGAGGTCGGCGAGGACCTGGCCCTTTATAGCAGTGCGAGGCATGTATCTGATATCGAAGGCACCCAGGATTGTTCCCCACTTTGCGATTCGGCTGGTGTAGTCCGCACTGCGTAGAATGGCCTTTAAGGGGAGTTGCGTTAGCACCACTACGGTGTGTGCTTGAAAGTAGTGGGGAAGCTTTCGCGTGGCTTGCACGATGGCCAAAACAGCTTTTTCAAGAGGGAGATAGCGGGTTTCAGCCTCCTGCAATGATTTGCTCACATAATAGACTGGTCGCTGCGCGCCGTTGTCTTCTCGGATCAACACCAGGCTGACAGCATGGGGGGCGACGGCGATGTAGGCGAATAAGACCTCGTCAGCATCGGGGCTGGACATAATAGGCGGTCGGGCGAGGTATTCTTTTAGCTGTTGGAAAGCTGTAACGCACTCCTCATTCCACTCAAATCCCTTCCACTTGTGTAATAGGAGAAAGAATGGCCTGCATCTGTCTGCTGAGCGCGAGATGAAACGGTTTAAAGCAGCTATCATACCAGTAAGCTTTTGGACCTCTTTAGGATTCCGAGGAGGCTGCAAGCTATGGATGGCTCTTATCTGGTCAGGGTTAACCTCTATGCCTCTGTGAGTGACCATATAACCCAGGAATTTCCCAGATCCCACCCCAAATGAACACTTAGTTGCATTGAGCCGTAGCTTGTACTTTCTCAGAATTTGGAAAACGTCGCCGAGGTCTTCAATATGGTCGGGCACTAACTTGCTTTTAACCACCATGTCGTCTATGTATACTTCAACGCTCTTACCCATCTGCTGTTCGAACATCCTGGTCATCATCCTTTGATAAGTTGAGCCGGCATTCTTCAGGCTAAAAGGCATAACCTTATAATGATAATTCCCAACCGGCGTGACGAAAGCAGTCTTCTCCTGGTCTTCAGCGGCCAAGGGTATTTGGTGATAGCCCTGGAAGGCATCTAGAAAACTCATTCTGGGGTGTCCGACAGTCGAATCTACCAACCGGTCTATCCGGGGCATAGGGAAGGGATCTTTTGGGCAGGCCTTGTTTAGGTCTGTGAAGTCTACGCAGACCCGCCATTTCCCGCTCTTCTTTCTTACCACGACCGTGTTGGCCAGCCACTCGGGATAGAAGACCTCTTTGATAGCCCCTGCCCTCTTCAGTTTTGCGACCTCTTCTCTTACGGTGTCGGTATGTTCTTTCGACGGTCGCCGAGGAGGCTGCCTTTTAGGTGTTATAGCCGGATTCACATTCAGGTGATGGCAGATGAAACCTGGGTCGACCCCGGGGGCTTCATAGGGGTCCCACGCAAACACATCTACATTCTGTCGGAGAAAAGCAATCAATGCTGACCTCTCCTGGGGTGGTAGTTCTGAACCAATTTGAAAGAACCTCTCTGGGTCTGATCCGACGAGTACTTTCTCCAGATCCTCACAACTTACCTCCGGGGCTGGTCTTTTCTCACCCTCGGCTGGGGCCGAGTTCATTAATTGCTATAATCCCTTCTTGGCTGATGTGGAAGGCTCACCACTTTGCCGTCGCGAAATTGCCGACACCATGCATTGCCTGGCCATGCCCTGGTTCCCGATTATCTCTTTTATTTGACCTCCGGACGGGTATTTCACTTTTTGGTGCAGGGTCGATGGTACAGCCCCTAACGCATGAAGCCACGGTCGGGCAACGATAGCTGTGTAGGGGGAGTACGCATCTACTACAATGAAGTCCACTTCCACCACGTCCGAGTCTGTCTGCACAGGCAGCCTAATCATGCCTTTCGGGGTGACGAGTGCTCCTTCAAAGCTGACTAGAGGAGAATCGTATGGTAAAAGGTCTTCCTGCCTTAAATTCAGCCCCTTGTATAGGTCGGGGTACATTACTTCCACAGCGCTACCTTGATCGACTAGCACCCTTTTCACGTCATAACCTCCGATTCTGAGTGTGACGACCAGGGCATCATCATGGGGTTGAATGGTACCTCGCTTATCATCCTCCGAGAATCCGATTAAGGGAGCGGCATCCACCCTGGCCCTTTTAGGAACTCTGCTGTCCAGCTGAGCTGAGATACCGCTCACTGACATCACCCTGAAAGGGGCAGAACCTGTCCTTCCAGGTGCGGCGAGGATGACATTAATTGTTCCGATGGGCGGCCTCAACGTATTTTGTCCGCTTTCATTGTTCGACGCTTCCTGTCCTCCTTCAGGGCGATGCAGTAGATGCCTTAGCTTCCCTTCCCGGACGAGCCGATCTAAAAGGCTCCTCAGACTTCTGCACTCGTCCGTGGTGTGACCTGGCTCCTGATGGTACGCGCAATACAGGTTCTGATTGCGCCTCGACGGATCACCAGCCATCTTGTTCGGCCACTGAAAGAAAGGTTCATACTTCACTTTCTCCAGGATTTTGTGTAGCGGTTCTCGGAACACAGCATGAACCGCCTGAGCCCCAGTAGATCCGTGATGCCCCATATAATCACCTCTCGACCTGTTACTATTGTTAAAACGATTCGACCTGAAGTCCCGCCTCTCCTGAGGGACAACCTTCGCCTTACCCTTCCCCATCTGCTGGTCTTCCTCGACCCTTTTGTACTTGTCAATCCTGTCCATGAGTTGACGCACGCTGGTGACCGGCTTCCCAGTGAGGGACTTTCTCAGGCCATGATCTGTCGGCAGGCCCCTCTTGAATGTGCTGATGGCGACATCATCATAATTCCCCTCTATCTCGTTATACATTTCCCAGTATCTATCCGAGTAGGCTTTCAACGTTTCTCCTTCTCGCATGGACAAGGACAAGAGGGAATCCAGGGGCCGAGGAACCCTACTACTGGTTATGAAGCGAGAGCCGAAGGCCTGTGTCAGCTGTTTAAAGGAGTCAACGGAGTTTGGTGGGAGGGAATCAAACCATCTCATAGCCATAGGTCCCAAGCTGGACGGAAACACCTTACACATTAGTGCCTCATCCCTGGAATGGACGGCCATCCTCTGATTAAATTGGCTTACGTGCTCTACTGGGTCGGTCCGACCATTGTACATGGCGAATGCCGGTTGAGTGAACCGCCGAGGAAGCGTTGCCCTCTCTATCCTTCGCGTGAAAGGAGATTGGGATATGCGATCCAAAGCACGGCTCATGGCATCATTGGCTGTGCCGTGGTATGATGGACTCTTGTGGCCGCGCTTGTAAGGCCGCTCTTCTTCGTAAGAGAATGACTCGCTCGGAGGAGTTCTCGATGTTTGCTTGTATTCATTGTCCCCATCACTGCCACTGTCCGAGCGGGATAAAGGACGTTTTCGCTGCGCTCGGCGCAACTCTTTCTTTAAGGCATCAATCTCTTGCAGCAGAATCCTTCGATCGTTTTGCTCAGGGGAAGCACGACCCTTCCCCTTTGACCGGCTCACTCCTGTGGGAGAGGCGTTCACACTTCCCTCTCGCTGTTTATTTTGGTCCTTCTCCCGTTCAAGATTCAGAACATTGTCCTGTCGTTGGGAGTCCGCACGTCCTGTTTGGTGTGGACCTGATCCTTCCATTCTCGCGGTTTCACTTGTCGAGACACAAGTTCTTCCCACAGACGGCGCCAATTGTAAGGGCGGTTTTTGGGGCCCAGGCCCAGCAAGCCAGCGATCTTGGCCCAAAAGACCCTCGACAATGAATTTATAGAGAGTGGGACTCAGAGCTAGGTCTTGACAGAGTGGACGTGATTAATGGTGAACCATGCAACAAATAGGACGTGAGATTGTTTTGTTCAGTTTTCTCAGATGAATATCTCTGAGGCTGCTTTAGTGTTCCACTTGCTCCTTTCTTTCCACCCAAAAAATCCTCCATCTTTGTGGAGACTTTCTGCTCTTATATATCCTCCTTTAATTGATAATGACCTTACACTTGTTCACCATCTAGGCCTCTACTCGAGTGTCTGTCCCAAAGGACATCCTCCTCCTTTTTCTGTGAGTTGCAATGGCCGAGATAATACTATTTTTCTGTCCAATCCACATTAATGCGGCTGGAAAAGTAGTTTCCCTGCATTTAATGCGGCAGTAGTGGTTGTTCCCTGCCCGTTTAGCATTTCCTTCATTTAGAAGGGTTCCTCACCGTGGACAGGGTACGTGTTTGACGTCCATTAAGTGCGTCCGAGGAGGCACTACTCCTCGGACGCTCACTAAATAAAAACCGGCCCGGCCCAATAGGATTGGGCTAAATGTCTCCCGACCCTGTTTTCGCTTCCCGCCATGGCTGGGCTTCATCCTGGTCCTTAGGCCCACTGTTGACTGACAAAGCTTGCCCCCCACAGTGACAATTTTTTGGTCATCGCTAAAACATTGGTCGCAAAAGACCAAAATTCTTGTAGTGCTTTGTGTGTGTATGTGTTCTTATTTTATTTTTACTTTAAACAATGTGTTTAAAAAAAAAGCTAACCCAAGAAAATTGTGCATAAAACAATGAATTTCGGCTCAACAAATTGACTAATCCAAAAAAAAAAAAAAAATATTGTAGGAATACAAAAAAATATCACAATAATTTACAATACTGTTATTTTTAGCTATGGTGGGTCCTAGACTAATTTTTTTATATTTTATTTTAGAGTAATGCTATATCTACAACATTTTAACAATAAATTTTAGGTGGTAAATTGTTACTGGTTTTACATTGTGCATTAAAAAAAAAAAAAAAAAGCTAGTTGAAGAAAATAGTGCTTGAAATAATGAATTTTGGCTCAACAAATTTGACTAAACCAAAAAAGAAGCTTAGGAACACAACAAAATATCACAACATTTTCACAATATCTTTTATTTCCAACTGTGGTAGGCCCTGATCTGATATTTTATTATTTTATTTTTTACGTTTACAATATTTTCACAACAAAATTTAGGTGGCAAATTGCTATTGGTTTTAAATTGGAACCACCACTTTGAATTGTGTATTTAAAAAAAAAAAAAAAAGCCAGCACAGGAAAACTGTGCGTGAAATATAAATTTTGACTCACCCAATTTGACTAAAATAAAAAAGAAGTCTAGGAACACAACAAAATGTCATGATATTTTTACAATACCTTTATTTTTAGCTGTGATATGTCCTAATATGATATTTTATTTTAAAAAAATGCTACCTCCACAAAATTTTCACAAAAAATTTTAGATGACAAATTGTAACCGATTTTAAACTGGGCTCGTTACTGATATCACTTTTTAATTTACTTAAGATTTGTTGTGAAATTATAGTGAAAATTTTGTGAATTTATTATTATTATTATTTTTTGATCCATAAGGAACTAAGATCTCGAAAATTGTGAAAATATTGTGACAACAACAAGATGTTATAACATTTTCACAATACAATTAATTTTAGTTGTGGTTGGTCCTAGTCTTATATTTTATTATTTCATTTTGAGCGAATTATCATCTCAATAATTGTGAAAATATTATAAGAATATTTTATGTCAGTATAGCTATATTGTGTCCGCATATTAAAAGAAAAAAACACACACAGGAAAGCTAGCTGAAGCAAAATGGTGAGTTTTGCTTCACCAAATTGAATAAACCAAAGATTACTGTAGATTAATTTGTTGGCTCTTTTTATATAGTTAGTAGATAGAGAAAATTCAATTAGAATTCAAATTGTATTTCAATTGGAGTTTAATTTTGTCCTGTGTGTCTCATCTAAACTTCTTAATTTTTGTGTCAAGTGAGTAAATTTAGTACAAAATACAAGGAGTTTAATATAAATGAACCATAAGAAACACAACCATATATCTAAAATTAGAAGAAGAGATGGTTTAAAAGATTATGCTTTCCAATTCCATTTGTTTGTCTAGCTAAAAATAATTCAAATTTATGAAACTTTTACATAATACTATGAACAATAGTTATTTATTAGGTAGAAACTTATATATATGGTGTACATGTTTTTTTCTTTTTTCTTTTGTAATTGTACCTGTGCATATGCATAGAGTTCTAAATTAATGTCTTTAATGGAGGCATTTAGGATTTCAAATCACCATCTCCTAAATTATCAAAAAAAAGAAAGGAAAAAAAATCCGATTCTAATCTTTCTAAATTATTACATCTCTAATCCTTTAATGGCCCAATTGGTCACACTGACAAGCCCAGGTTACTAGGCCCAGCCCCCCACCAATGAAATTATGTGCTAATCTATAGAGCTTATTATGTACCATGACTGCTTTCTATTGGACCATTTACAGATAAAAACAGAGGAGTGGGATTGAAATATTGAAATGCAGCCATACCTTTTTGAAGGCTAATTTTAACCCAATTCAAGTACAATCCAAGCTTTGGTTATTTCAATGACTTGGATCACATCTGTTAAAGAAAGCCCAAACTGCCAAAGCTCGGGTTGGGCTTCAGCTGAGACATCATACGGCCGACAGAGCCCAATCTCCATTTAACGTATGCTTCTATATTGTTGCCATCTTTTTTAAGGTTGGGTTGGGCTTCAGTTACATTTTAGGCCTCAAGTGAGTAAGACTCCTTTTGGAAAAATGCAAAACACAATTTAATTTAATTTTTTTTTCAAAATTTGATAAAGTTATATATATATATACACACACATAGGCTCATCAACATGTCGAACCACAACTAGGCAAGACCTTTCCATTCTGCTTGAAACTCGTCCTCAAAATGGATCTAATTTCATTTCACACTTTGCGTTTTTTATGTTTTTTGGCTCGCTACTAGAACTTGACTGAACTATCAAGATACAAGATAGCTATATTCACAAACGCTTATTCAGATTACGTTTGACAAGCCACTTTTTAATGAAAATTAAAGTGGGAAGGATTTTTTTTTCCTCTAACAAAAAGTGGGATAAGAAGATTTGAACAACATTTTTACCTATAGAAAGAACTAACTGTTGTCATTGAACTACAAAGAATATTTTTGGATGGAAGGGAACGAGTTGAGAGTATAGGATAGATAATAAAGATGATTTTTTTTTTTTTTTTTGAATTTAAGATTGAAAAAATTTATAGATGTAAAAAAAAAGGCTCAATTTTATAGATGAGTCAATACAAAATCAAACTTTGCCATTTTTCTGGCCTCACTATTACTACTAGAGGGAGCTGTATTCCATTGTATTTGCTAAAACTTCTCTATGTCAAGTCTGGTTTCCTCCATTGATTTCCATTTTCCACTAGGCAACAAACATGGGGCAGAAGAGAGCAACTCAGTAGGGAGATTTGGGCTTGTAACTTCTGTGGCAATTCTGACGCAAAGCAAGCTGAATCCCTGCCACCATAGCTAATATCTGCCTCTCCATTGAAGTCTTTGCAGGTTGCACCTTAATGCTCTGCGCAGCAGTAACTACACCAAGAACATCCCTGATGACAATCCCAATTCCTAAGCAATTCCGTTTAGTCCATATCACTTCAAAATTAACTTTATGAAAATTATCTTCTGGTGATATCCATTTTTTCAAGGTTTGATGAGTTTGTTTTCTGTAGTTACGCTATTAAAAGTATAAGTTTATTCATTTAGTTTTATTTTGAATATGAGCTAAGTTCAAACGCTTTTTACCAAACAAGATTACATTTTTAAACTCAGCACATTTTCTTGTCGAACAAACTTGAGCGTGTTCATATATAAACTACTTGATTAACTTATTTTTTTCTATTATGTAGTAAAACCATGACTAAAATTTTACCCTTTTCAATTTTATGAAATTTTTACTACAAATGAATTGTTTGTATCATTAATAAACTACAAATGATAATTTGATATTATATGGACCTATCTACAAATTTACACAGTTCGATTTCAAGTCTATATAAATTTATTTTTCTACAAATATTCATATAAAAATGTACTATTATATATAGTTAAATCAAGTCTTGTGTTCATGAACACATTATTATGTTTAAACTTATTTGTTTAATAGTCGGGCCTAAATTTGAGATTGAGAGAAAGAAAAAGAGTTGTGCCATTTTTAAAATTTATTTTAAGAAATTTTTTATAATACAATTTGACCACTTTCCATCGCTCATAATAGATGAAAGTGAGACAAAAGGGTAAATATACCATTTTTGATAACTTATGGATTGACAATACTAAATTGAGAGTACATATCATCAGTTTAAAATTGACTCAAACATCATGGATCTTTTTTCCATTGAAAAAACTACATAAAACTTTGGAGGGGATGACCCCCTTCTTTGTAGTGCTATCTAACTCCATGACAAAGTTTACTTGTATTTGTTCAAAAATATTCTATTGTAATAGTAAGGTGTAGTAGAGGTTGAGGATTGAAAATTGCTATTCAATGTACATGTTTGAAGAATTCAGTCGAGTGAATTGCTTGATTAGTCTACTGACTAGACTAGAATGTTAGACATAAATGTTTATGAGTCATTTGCGAAACATTCGGTTGGGTGAATCCATACTATAAAATTTATGATATTAGTTTTTCATGGTTATTTTGTAGTCATTCAACCCCAAAAATCTACTTAAATAAAATTTCAACACTAATCACCAGAGAGGAAGACAAATTCGCTAAACCAAGAAAAACCTAAAAAGAGTGATACTTCTTTGAGAGGTTCATACTTTCAAAATCCAAGATCACCATGAAAACACAAAGACACATCAAATCTTTAAGAAGTCTTGGAGTGATCGAGAGATTAGTATTGTAGTTAGCGAATTGACTTGTGGCAACAACATTGAAGGCACAAGGCAGGATTTGTAGTTACTAGCAAGAGCAGAGAGTGCGAGTACTTTGTCTAATTACATGTGTGGTCATGTGAGTATCGTTTGTACCACAACAACATTCAATAGTGGATTTGTTGAGCCAAGCTTGGCCCTAGAGTGTTTTTAGCGGTTTGGATTTTCATTCCGTGAACAAATTTCTATCTCGATGTGGGTGTGTGTTTGTTCTTTATTGTATTAAATGCGTTTATCCATGATTTAATATTGTGATTGAATATTGACTAATTAACTACCTGATTTATGTCTTGATAAATCCTCAAATTTAACATGAATTGCATGTATCCTTAATTAGTCCCTGTCAATGAAGTTCCTCCTCTCGCCTTTCTTCCCCCAAAGGTTCACGACCGTAAAAGGCTATCCTTTCTTGTTGTATTTGGTTTAGGTGCCAATTGACAAAACAAAGAACTTGTAACAATTAAAGCTCAACCACATGTGCCTCGGAAAAGCTAAGCAAAAACCTAACCACCTTCATTCTCTCATGAACTCAATAAAAGCACAACGGTAAAAGAAGAAGAAGAAGAAGAACAAAAACAAAAACAAGCACAGTAAAAAGAAAGAGAAACAGCAAAACAATGCAGTGCCTGCAAAACATAATAAGGTGTTAATTCTCTGGCAATGCCATAAATGCATATATAGTTTTCTCTCCCGATTCTTTTGCTCTTCCTGCTGTCTTGGCCATGATTAAATACTATCAAGGTATGTACAATACATACACTGTATAATCTTTTATATTCTGCTGCTACTTTTTTGATACCGACAAGTTATAAAATATTGGTAGCAAATTTCTTCCACAAAATTAAATGTCTTGCTGCTATTCACAACGTTGCGTTTTAAATTAGGCTGCATCTACAGTAATCTATATTATGACAATTTAATATTGTTTGGTGGCACTGAATCAATGACTTCGTATACCGTGAAGGTGGCAGTGCATGCATGGCTATTACAACAGCAGCATTGTTTTCTAAAATTGCCAGTAAGTCAGTAACCTTGACCAACAAGTCTAATTATCATCTCATCTCATTGTTAATTAAATTGTTTTCAGGTGCTTTTTTTTTTTTTTGTTGTTGATGATTCGATAGTTGAGGGTGAGGGTAATTGATCGTACCAGAAGGTGTTAACTAATTAAGCTACAAGAATCTAATAACTTCTATCAATCTTGTTCCTCATAACCTATTATAAATCAAGACTATGTCCGTTGTATTAGAATCCTCTCCATTTAAATTAAATCATTTTATGATCTAGATTAAATTTTATAAGTTCAAAAACATATCCAGTGTCATATTATTTAAGATTCTAATTTAAAGATCAGATTCGAAAGTAATTAAATAATGGTATGAGGTAACTTTTTTTGTTTGTTTGAGAACAACTTATATATTTAACTTTTTGCTAAAAGTGTATTAAAGTATACTTGTACTTTAAAAAAGTAAAAAAAAATGAAGTTTTAGAAAACTGTACATGAAAACTAAGAAGCAAAAAACTAGCTTATGAGCTAACTCTGTTAGATCCAAGTCCTATTAGATCTAAGAAATAAAATCTTAACAGTAAAATTGATTCTCTCCATTTCAAGTGAAATGGAGAGGATTGTATTCCATGCCAATAAGCAGCAATGGAGTTTTGTGTTTCTACTCTCTATATTTGTTACCATTTATTTTTTTGGCGATGCATGCTATTAATTACTATTGCATACATTTCATCTTGTTTAAGGAAGTTGAAGTTTTTTCTGCTGAAAAAAGGTGGAGGTTTAATTTGCACAGTTAAACTTACTGAAAAGAATTGACACCTCAAAGAAGCTGCCCCTAATTTGTGGTTACTAACGCAGCATCTTGATACTAGGACTCTAGAACCTTATCATACACTAGCTGTTGGAATTAGATTTAGATATCTTCTTAGTCAATTCTCTACCTTTCTTCCTTAAGAACTTTTGCTATTGCAACATAATAGGAGATTTGAATTCTTTTGAGAGATTTGCCTAATTGGCAGATGGAATCTAAGCGTTGAGGTACGAAATCAAGGACAAAAATTAAAGGCTTTGCTGAAAGTCACAAAGGTACGTAAAATAAAATCAATGCAACATTTGCAGTGATGTTCATGGTACTAATTCCCTCTCTTCGATGTTGGTGGCACAAGGGCTACACTTCTGCCAACATCACTGCTCGGGAGCAATGAAGACCACCCAACTCTGGAGAATTCTTGCAACATATTGATTAGTTTCAACAACCCAGTGTTCTTTCCATAAAGATTGCCTTAAATATTTCATACGAGTAGTAGTGATTTTGGAGCACGTCAACCATAATTATGATTATTGTCCCCCTGAGGATTTGTTCATAGGGAGGGTGAAATAAGCGCAGCTGCAATCCAGTAGGTGCACTGTACACAGAACTCTTCAGTTGTTATTTTGAAGATAACTCTAGTTAAAAATGAGAATATATATACTTGGGCTCTTCCAAAAACTAAAAAATATATCATGCCTAAAATGTAGTTCTCTAGACCAACCTTAACTTGATCCTCATGAGTTTCATAGAATGATAGGAGAGAACCCATTTCACAGTTCAAATTTAATTTCCGGAATATAATAGTATATAATAAAATATTATTTAAAAATTTAAATGATGTGTAACATATACACTTTTTAATATGTAATATCAAATATGGACTATTTAATATCTATTTTAAATAGAGTGATAATTTTTTAGGAAAATTATTGAATACTTTGAGAGTACCATAAATACATACTCTCCATTCTTATATGAATTGTGGATTCAACCATGAATTTAATTAGTGGGTCTCACTATTATGTGAAAGAGTGGAGTATGCATTTATAGTATTCCATGAGTATTTTATAATTACTCAATTTTTTAAACTATGGAGTACATTTGTAAAAAATGCAATAGCAATTCATGGGGCTTAATTAATTTAAAACTTCATGCCTTTGTTGGTGCCATTCTCTGTATCTTTCAGGTGGCACCATGTGAACTAGAGGCAAAAGCCTTATTAGGATGTCTCTATTTTATAGTCTGTAATCACCATAGTTTGCTAGTTTGCCAATTACTTCCAAAATGACAACTACATAATACATTGTACCATAGCATTCTAAGTTATAAGAACAGTTGTCTGTATTGAAATTCTTGGGTTCTACGATCCAGCAATGCATTTTAAGTTGCAATTGATTTGAAATTTTTGGTGAAGCAAAGGAAGAGTTTTGATCGGTAAGGAACGGTTGGCTTTCTAATCTCACTTTGTACTTTGATAGCTGGATTAAATTATTTGGACGAATGATTGCTTTGTCAAGCTGTCATATTTGACTTCAAAAACGAAAGCATTCCCTTTTCAGGTTTAATCTTTAACTCTCACCACCGTTTTAAAATAGCCCACCTAAATAATTCATTAGTCAAAAATGGATTGCAACTAGTTTTTTTCCTTGCTTTGCTTGTTACTTTGAGCTTGAGCAGTCCACCACAGGAAACCAACTATACCCTATAATTGAGATGTCTTATAATATTAGGATAATTGCAGAGAACAAGAATTCATTCATTCTAAAAACAACTAATAGAGGAAAGGAAAAAAACTGATATTTGTCAGCCGCTGAACTTCAATAGTCCAAGTAATGCCTCTTTTAAGAGGTACATTTGAAAAGGATTAGAGATTATAAGGTAGCCCCTCCTACAAGAAAACCTAAACCTAAAGCCCTAATAGAAATTTAACAAAAGCTGAATTGGGATACTTCTTCCAACTTATACCAACAAAGTTTGGTTGTACTTTCATCTTGTTAGGTGAAGTCAATACCCGAACCTATAACCCTTGCAAGGTGGTGATTTGCACTTTTGCTTCTCCGCCGGAACAAACACCACGGGGCAAGGATATTTTGAGGTGCGTTCTTGACTTCTTCGCTCTGTTTTGAACATTGGACTGCACATCACCTTATTGGTTCATTTCTTCTCTTCCCTTCTTTTCTTCTTGCTGCACCATAAAGAGGGAAAGAAAGTTAGGTCCTTTCCAACTTAAGCCCTACAATGAATAAACTAACACATTGGATACAAGATAATACATTATGATGATTCATATATAGATTTTAATATCCAAATGTGTTAGCTTCTATTTGTTGTACAAACATATCTAGTATATTTACATTTTTATTACGCTATTCAAAAAAAAAAAAAAAAAAAAAAAAAATCCACAATGATTTAAGTACTCTCTGATCAACAACAACAACCACCACCAATTTAAGTTGAAATCCGATACTAATGAAAGGGGAAAAATAGTAAAGAACACTACCAATAACTATAATTACCCATAAAATACTTAGCCCCACAAAAGTACTCCTATTGTAAGATCGAAATGCTTTATAAGTTTATATATAAAATGAGTTTGAACATTTTGTTCACCTTATGTGTAAGGCTTGTGGATCATGCATTGTCACACATGACTGCAGCCCTTATCCTTTCAACTGTGCACTTTATTAGACTGTTAACTGTTGCCACTGATCCAAGGGAGAGTTTTGCAGTTGGAACTGAATCTACTAAGATTTGAAATGCAACTGTCAATAGAGAGCCACCAGACCCAACCTCAACAATTCCTCCACCATTTAGACCAGGCCCATCAGGAAGTATAGCAAAACCTGATGGTAGAAGGGCAACGTAATCTGGATCCCCACCACTTAAGACCACATTCATGGCAACAATATCAACTGGAGCATAAATTACATATGAGCCGGTAGAATCAGTGCAACTCTCTTGTAGTATCAGCATATTGCTCTGGCTTGAATTTGCACTCTACATTTTATATTGACACATAGAATTCCAATTATACAATGTTAGCTTCAATTTGGTGAGATGAATTTTCATTTAGATTAAGCAGTAGATATGCGCAACACAGCTAAAACTCACATTTACCCGGAGTAAAGAGACACAGTTGCCTGGATCGTGACCATTAGCTATATGTGCCATTTCTTGAACTAGTCCACCATTTGAAAGGATATCCCACTGTAAACAATATAAAAATTTGTAAGCTAGTAAAGATTCAACAACTTCAAAGATAAACATTCAAAATACTAATATTTTTAAGATGGTACAGAAATGCATGTTCTCTGAAGGACAATGACTAGTAGGATACTTCAATTTAAACATTAACATGCTATATTGGCTGTGAGCTACATCACACAATCTACTTCAATTTAAACTTTTGAATTTTTTTTAGTGGGAGAAATACAACAATTTACCAAGAAACATCATCTATTGAATTAAAAATGTATCATCAACAAAATCAGCAAGATCCATTAACATAGAAGGAGAATGGTATGCAAATTTCTAAAATCTTCGTATACCTCACTCCGAGAGTTCTCATCCCGAAGGAAATCAAAAACCCTCTTTGGTGGAACTGGAATCCAAAATGAAGTTGCAGCACTCAGCACAATACCAGGAGGCCTGCCTGGATCATCCATACTCTTCCTGGTCATAACCCTTACATCATCCGAACCAGCTGCTGATAACGTTGTCCATGCATGTGCAGTAGAAGCACCCACACCAGTACAAAAGCTCACCACCATTCTTTCTGCCAGCTTTAACATACTCTTCCTTCCTTCTGCGCTTGTTATTACTGAAAATTAGAAATGATTTAGAAAGGGCTGGACAAAAAAAACAGGGCGAATGAATTTTCTATTCTTGTAAAACAACTGGAACCTCCTTCACTTATAACTGGAACAATTCTTACCACATAGATCTCCTGCTGGAATATTATTAGCCATTGAACTTGCAAGACGTTCACATTTTCTATCAAGGGTAGCCACCCAACGTTTTGCTCCAAAAGCAATACCAGAATTAACCAGTGGTCTGTATATATTGTGAACGGCTCTGTCATCCACCTCGACATGTTCAACCCATACAACCTAAAGAATCAAGAAAAAAATGTACAATTAGTCTTGACTACATTATTTAGTATTAAAAAAGTGCACTTGGTAAGTGATAATTACTTTTGCATAACCATTTGGCAATTCTTGGATTAAGCAACCAGATGGCCTTCGTCGACTCCTTGAAATTGGACTAGGGCGTAGATTATCCAAGGAAACATCAACAACTGCCCATGTTCCATCTGCATGCTGTTTACAATACCTCACAAAGTAATTTTCACGAGTTGGGACAAGCGGTGAAGGGACTTGAAATTCAGCAGTCATCTGTAGGAGAACAGAGTTAATTAGGTACATATCTTCTCTTGCTGAAATCACTAGCTTTCTTTCCAGGGAAAGCCAATTAGACTCATTTCAACCATAACTTTAAGAACAAATGAAATTCTCAAGTACCACTTGCAAGGCTCCATTATAATTCCCTGCCACGCCGGTTGATAGGACTTCTAAAGTCATTCCTCTTGAAACAATACCGCAAAACACAGATGACCATCGATTCTGAAAATAACATTAATGTAAATAACATTTCAAATATGTTTTTATATAATCCAATAATCCGGTAAAAACTATAGGAAAAGTTCCTACCACATCCATTAGAATCTCAACAAGGCTAATATGATTCATTATAACGACCACAGACTCCCTTGAAGCTTCTGTCTTTAGCCCCAAAGGTTTTGGGCCTATTCCTCTAGGGAAAGTCCTCAAGTATTCTTCTTCATTTAGTATCTCAGTTGAGTTGTCACTGGAAACCCACAAAGGCTCTCCAGCCTGAGCCATTCTTACTAATTCTTCCATTGCTGCAACAGCAAGCTCAACAATCATGGGCTTATCAGCATCAGTGGGACCTGTAATTGACCTGAAAAGATCATTCCCTCCATACATCTCCCCCACAAAGCCTGACTGTGCCCCAAAATTCCCAACCCCAAGATCAAGCGAGCGGGAAGGCACATGAGATGAAAGGTGAGAATATGAAGTCAAAGGCTTGCCAACATATTTTGCTGCAATTCCAGATATCCTATCAATCTGCAACCAAAAAAAAAAAAGAAAACTCAAAATCACAAGCCTGTGACTAAAAAGAAACTCCAAGAAGTATGTCATAACACGTGTGTCCATTTGTGTAAGATCTTTTTTCCCAGCTTTTTTAGCTTATTCATCTTATTTAGCTTATGTACAACTTTTTAAAATTTTATTTTTTCCAAGTAATTTAGGTACAATTACACTTTTATCAACTTTTTAAGCCCAATAAGCTAATGGAAATAAGCTCTCTTAAAGACATTTATGCTGGTTACCTCTTCTCTTAAACGAGCATTCTCGATCCTCAAATGTTGCTCGTCAAATGACATCTCACCAAGAGCTGCAGGTCCCCCACAGTTAGGACATGTAGCATTGCTTAAGGCTTCCTTGTACCTATTGTTCTCAGCACGAAGTTTTTCATTCTCTGATTTCAAAATTGAATTCTCATGACGTTCATGTTGGGCCTATAATAGAGTAGATTTAGTCATTCACAACTCAGTAATGCTACACAAAATATATCAAAACCTTTTCAACCAGTATAAGCTTAAATGCTTAACATACCGCTATGATTTAACCTAGTAATGACAAGTCCTTGTCAATTAGAAGGGGGAGTCCATATGAACTTTTTACACACACCCACATTAAATATACATTGGGAATCACATAAAAATTTTGAAAATTTATACTTTATATATATAATATGTGTTACCTTCATTTGGGTCCGCTTATTTTGGAACCAAAACTTCACTTGTAAAGGCTCTAACCCTAACTCACGGCTAAGCTCTTTCCTTTGCTTGTCATCTGGGTGAGGGCACTCCTTGAAGAATCTGATATAAACCCAAGTTACAAAAATCACTAAACGAGATGATATATATATATCAGACATCAATAACATAGTGAGAATGTTTATGCTTACGCTTCCATTTCCTGGATTTGACGCTGTGTATGGCGGTGGTACCGCTTCTTTTTGGCGCGTTGGTTGGGGTCTTGATCATCCCCAGATGGAGCTTCCATGGTTTCAGTACCAGATTTAGTCTCAAAATCATCATCTCTAAGCTTTCCCAATTCATCATCATCATCATCAGACTTGTGTGGCATATCCAACAAATGATGGTGAGTTTCGAACATATTTGGCTCAAACATTTTTACAAATCTTCAAGATTTTGAAGCTAAGATTTTTAACCTGCGAGGGAAAATAGTAAATAAGTAATTAGGTTCACACATCAAAAAAAAAAAAAAAAAAAAAAAAAAATTCTAGAACAGTGGAAACGATAATTAATATCGCGATAGTAATATATAAAACTCCCTAAAAAGGAGTACAGGATCTGAGAGAAAGAACAGAACCCCATATTATTATTAAAAACTGTGCACATAATAAATAGGAGATGAAATCATCTTGGGCAAGTAATCTGTTTCCCACTGTCAAAGTTGATATACATGAAGTACAAGGTAAGGCTGTGATTGTAAACCTTTAAAAATGTAAATCATTAATACCACCACTCTCTCCCTCACACTCGTTTCTATCGACACAAGAATTTTTCTTCAACATTATTACTATCATATTGCTTAGACACTATATTACAACTCTAATTTTGCTCACTCAGATATGTGACAAAGATTAATGAAGTGAAATTATCAAATAAACCTAAACCAGCAAAACATTTGACCTCTCAAATAGTTAAATTTTGTATATCATCTAGTACTAAGTATATGAGGAGGGGAAAAACCCAAAAAAAAAAAAAAGAAAAAGAAAAAGAAAAAGAAAAAAAAGAAATAGAAGAAGATAAAAATAAGGCCAACCTGATTGTTGCTTAGCCACGAAGAAACTTCTATATGTTCCCTTTAACTCAATCACCAGAAGCATAAATCCGGTTGGCATATTTGACTTTCACACAAACCCGAGACACCATACATTTGTTCTTTTTCTCTCTGTGAAGAGGAAGAGGTTTTGGGTTTGGTTTCTTGTTGAGGTTAGTGGGGTTGGTTTTAATAGATTCTCTGGCACTGTCTGAGAGAACCTAATAAGAATAGGACATGTAGCAAGAGGCCAGAGATGACTACGGTTTTGGGCTTCAAAAGGGGACCAAAAAGTCTTTCAGCCTTGGTGCTCTTACGTGCCAACAAACACTGTCTTTTGGACTAAAAGTTGATGGAAAAGAGTTGACAATCAAAGGAGACTTTTTGACACCCCAAATTTCAACACAAACAAAGATTTATAACGCTTACTTGGATCTCGGTGAGCTCACCCAACAACACACACACTCTCTCCCTCCCTCCCTCTTTTTCTCTTATGTGAAATATAACGGAAAAAATTGTTTGAAAAGATGGTTTAAACAGACATATATGAGTTGTTTTGAGCTTGAAGGCTTGAAGCACAAAAACCCTTTTGAAGCTGTAAGGAGAGGACCACGAGAGAAGGGTCAGATCTGTTTTTGGAGACTTTTGGGTCACTGAAAAACTAGTTTTCAGGGTTTGAAAAAAGTGGGGTTATTTATTTATTTATTAAAATTTTTTTTTTTCAATTGTTAGGGCATTCTGATTGGTACTGTAATACTAGTACAAAGGGTTTAAGAAGAACGCGGCTATGTAAGATGAGAGAGAGAGAGAGAGAGAGAGAGAGAGAGAGTGAAAGAGAGAATGAAACGGACGAGAAAAAAGAGGAGATAAAATCAAAAGTAAAAGAAGGCCTTGAAGAGGGTGAGAGAGAATGGAAGAGAAGAAAAGGGTAGGGAACAGGTGGAGAGGATGTGGCAGCAGCGGGGAGTTATTGCAGAGCTTATTGAGAGGATGTAATAGCATTTATGGAGGGAGAGAGAGAGCCTCTAGGGTATGGTGAAAGAAATTACGGCTTCTTAATTCCATCAACCTTCAACCGTTTCTCTGCCTCAAAAAGCTTAAAAAATTTTGAGAAATTATTCACTCTTATGGTGTGTAAGGGACTAGAAAAAATGGTCCAAACCATTGCTTTGCTTTTTATATATGAATAAGTTTTCTTTTGAGAGGATCAAATTTCAACTCATACAGTAATACTTATTATAATACACATGAAAATTTCAACTCATAAATACTGTTTACTAAAAAAAAAAAAAAAAAATTCAACTCATACATCATCAAACAAACAAACAAAGACATCAATTGAATTTTGGTTTGGATTGTAAATAAGTCGAGTAGTAGCTGTTTAAGTTTGGCTCGACAAAATGTAAAATGTTCGAGTTCGGCTTGAGCTCGAACCAAGCCTAAAAATGATGTTTGAGCTTGAATTTGGCTTGACTTGATTTGATTCATTAATCAAGCCAAGTTAAAGTTAAATGTAAACCTCAAGCTCGAGCTTTTGAACAAAACATCCAATACAAGTACATTATTAAGAATATATCAAGTTTATTATCAAACCTATTTGGTTTAGACGAGTGATCACAGCTGCCATTTATTTAAAGTTTTAGTAAGATATGAGTTTTATTATTAAGTTTATATCAAGCTTATTATCAACCTTATAAGCATGCCTAGGCTCAACTTATTTTGTATCAAGTCATTGTTTTTTAGTGTGTTCAAGAACAAAATTTTTTTTTTTTTTTGGTTAGCTCGTTCATTAAACAAGTCTAAATCTAAGGCTTAAGCTTGGTTTGTCATATTATATATGCCCAAAATATTACTTCAGTTTAATTAGATTTTAATTCTATCATCAACCATAAAAAAGTTTATTATTCCTAGGAATGTTATTATATACAAAAATAAAATCAAAATGTGTATATATTTTTTAATCTAAGTTAAACATCAACATTTTCATATTTTTATTAAACTCTTAAATGTTTTTTTATCTATTAATATTTTACCATTAATATTACACTCTTAATTCGATCTAACTGTCATACACACACACATATATATGTGCGTGTGTTTGTTTGTTGAATTTTAAATAAACAAAAAATTGATTCATTTTTAATTATAGTAATATGAGATAATAAATAATCTAAGGAAGTGTCAATTAAGTTACCATGCTCTTTATTTTTGAAATTATATTAAAACAATATCAATATGCTATTAAAATTGAAATATAATAATATAAATATGCTATATATATAACCATTCTTTTGGTCCCAAAATTTTTAATCAAATTCGTTGTATACCCATGTGTATATCTACTTTCATTTTCGTTTTTTATGCAATTTTTTTTTAAATATTTTAAAACTTTTAAATGAATAAAACATGCACGTGCATATTCCAAATCATATATAATCAGTCCGTCCATGTATTACTAATTATGCTCTTAATTGAGTTATTAAAGTGTCTAATTTGATATTCAATCATGGAAGAAAGGTCTAATTTGATAAAAATTTGTTTATGTGACTTGTAGTTAACTGATTGTGCACCTAAGCGATGACATAAAAGAACTTATTATCCCTTCGTCTCATTCATTTATTTTTATTAATCCTTTTTTTATAGGAAAAATAAAAATAAAATAAGATTTGAACTTATAATGTCTTCTCCATGATAATTATTTTTTACCATTAGGATAAGACATCAATTAATTTCATTTTGATTTAGATAAAATTTGAATTCAGATTCTTTATTTGATGACAAGATACTTCACAAACTAAGCTAATTAAAAGTAGCCTTGTTTTCATAATCAAATGACTATATGTCACTCGCTGGTAGAAAACAAAGGCTCTAATGAACGCCTAATGGCCTAGGAGTCAAAAGCAGCAACAAATAGAGTTACAACATGGTACCACTACACTTCCTTTTGCTACAAACTTGAATGAAGATATCAAGGAGCAACAAGTGTGCATAGCAGAAGTTTGTAGATATCACAGGGCTAAAGTGTTGTTTATACGGGCTCAATTTGTGTCCTTGGAAGCCCTCCTAATTGCAGAGGCAGAGTTGCACCTTTGGCAAAGAGAGACTAACAATCTTATTTTTGAAGGTGATACAATTAATGTTGTCCTTCCCTTTTAATCAACCTCTTGTACTGCTCACTGATCAATCGAACCACTTTTTGCTGACAATAGACCCCTTTTGCATAGTTTTATAAACAGTGCTTGCTAGCTCATTCAATTGCCATATAGGTTCTCTCTTGTAATGCTGTTTTGGACCAAGATGATCTCCACCATTTTGAGAAGGGTTTTGAGCTCTAGTGATGAAAATTGAAATGCTTTTCCTAGTCAAAAAGGTTCTATTATTACTTATAAAAAAACAAGATGAGAGCAAAATTAGAAGATTGTATACGGCTGGATGACATTATAATGCTATGTATTTTAAGGCTAAGATGATAAATTTTAATTTTTAATAATCATATTAAGTTTTCTGTGAAATTTAAGGGTGAAAAAAAATTGAATTTTCTCTCACCAAAAATGGTATGAGGTTTTGAACATAATATATAGGCACATTATGGTGCTTCTTCATGCACGTGTCACGTTCAGGCATTGCGAAAGTTGTCTTAATTGACCTAAAGAACCTAGGAGCTGGAGGAACGGTGGCCTTTAGAAAAAAGACAAACTACACCATTAACAGACAGCTATTACAAGCAGTATTAAAAAAAAAAAAAAAAAAAAAACAACAACAACATTCAAAGTTTTCTCATTGTAGTGTCAGCAACAACGAATCTTTAACTTTTTAAAACTTTAGGATCAGTTAACATTGAATCAAATGCAACTAGTAAACACTTCATCAAAAAAATTTTATAAAAAAAAATGCAACTAGTAAACACTTGCTAAATCACATAATTTGATCCCAATAAAAGTGGGTGGTTGATACTGTCTTAAGTTTTAGGCAATTTATGATCGTGTTGCACTTTTTGGGGGGTCAAAATTCCGGAAGGACTTTGTCTAATCCAGTCATTAATATCTTCTTTCTTAAGACAAATTTGATTGATATGACCAGAAAGAAATGAAAGTTTTATGAAAATATCATTTCACTTTTGCTCTTTTTGGTTAGATGTAAAATATTTTCAGATGTTTGGTTTGACAAATAAAATTTTTCAAGTTAACCACAAAAACCAATGGTTTAAGACCAAAGTCGTTGGTGCCATAAGTCAAATGACTGGACTAATGGAACTGATAATCAGAGCAGTGGTTTTGGCAATCGGACTGCCAACGATCACTATTGAAGCGATATCTTTGGTGACCAAACCGTCGACACCAATTGACGAAACAATGTCTTTGGTTGCAAGACCTTTGGCATTGGTTGCGGTGTGGCTTCTTTGGCCATTGGACTGCAAACACTGGTCGTTGGTGTGACGTCTCTAGCCATTAAACTGCTATCCCCGGTTGCTGGAGTGGAGTCATCAACCATCGGACCGCGGCACCGGTCATAGGAGTGGAGTCTTTGACCATCAAACTGGCACCACTAGTCACTGAGCGAAGTCATTAGACTCCGAACTGTTGTTACTAGTCACCAGAGCGGAGTCTTTGGCCACTGAACTACTAACACTGGTCATTGGAGTGGTGTCTCCTGCCACTAGATTAGTGACCTAACGACCAGATGGGAAAGGGGAAGCCATTGTGTGTTTTTGGAGAATATTTTACCAAATTTTCAAAAGTAAAATATTTTACAAATTTTTATATAGGATTTTATGGTTAACGAAAAATATTTTACAAGTTTGACTATATTTTACTTGCAAATAAATACTTAAAAATGAGAAAATATTTTATTTAAAAACAAACGGAGTGTAAATTGAAAGCATATCATACATATGGAAAAAATGGGCAAATGCCCCTTTTTTGAAACTCGATTTGTGATAAATCGAGTTAGGTCCTATAGCAGCGTTTTTAAGGAACCTATAGTGATGTTTTTAGGACCTTAGTGATGTTTTGTAACTCGACTTCTATGAAATTGAGTTATAGGTAAAAAAAATAAAAAAATTGCCTATAACTCAATTTCATGGAGGTCGAGTTACAAAACGCCACTATAGGTCCTTAAAACGTCATTATAGGTTCTTAAAAACGCCGCTATAGGGCTCCAGATTTTTTTTTTTTTTTAAACTCGATTTATCTCAAATCGAGTTACAAAAGAGGAGCATTTCCCTAATTAGTTTAGAAAATGAGATAAAACGCTGCTTAGTTTGGGAGAAAAGGGCATTTGCCCATTTTTTCCTCATATATATAGAGAAAGCTGAATTAATTAATTTACAAAATAGGAAATAAACGAAGTTTTTTCATAGGCACGTAAGAGATTGAAAGGAAGAGATTATCATAGGTGTTAATTGTGGAAATATTTTTATTGTAAAATATTGTAATTTAAGTTAACCTTCCGTTTATTTTGCTATAAAATATGTTTTCCATCATTTTACTTTATTTGTTTCATTCTAAAATTTGGTCAAATTTGATATTGCTTTCATTAACCGTAAAATAATTTGGTAAAATGTCTATAAAAAAAAACTTGGTAAAGTATTTTACAAAAATTCATAGTGGTTAGAGCTGTCGATGGTGGCTAGGAGATACCGACTTTAGTGATTTGTTCTTGAAAATATTTATAGCATACTAAACATTTAAAGTTGTTTTTACTGAAAATATTATTAAATGTAAAGTCTTTTACTAAAAACATCTTATAGTCATCATTGGTACTTGATGTCAAACTCTCACAATTAATTTGACCGATAATTGTACAACTGTACAAGTCATCCTGAAGTGTTTAACTTGTGCAAGTCAGTTTTTGAAGGGCTATTCAATCAACACTACCATTGTTTGTGCATGTAAGCACGGTGTGAAATTCCTTGCTACTGTTACTAAAGCGAATGACAAATTTTCAATCTTCAAGTTCTGCTTTTCTACACTTATCAATCCTCAGATTGTGTAATTTATGGGCTTTTACATTCCCTTATCAGCTTATCTTCTTGACCTGGCTGACCTCACAGCAGATTAATGACATAGCTTAAGTCTAGGTACAACCCTACACCTGACTTTGTTCGGCTGAGTAGGGGGTTTACAGAAATATCCCTCTAGATTTGTGAAATCTTGCTGATTTTTTTGTCAAAGTTTGAGATAGTATATATATAACATAAAGAAAATATTAGAAAAAAAAAAGAAAAAAAAAAAGCATGGTTCGGTCACTAAGATCTAAGTCCACAACACCAAAGGCCAAATGCTACATATTGCATTCATTTGATTGATAATACATTACAAAAAGAATCCATATTTATAATGGAATGTACAAAATTTTAAAATAGGTCAATGATTGATTTATTCTAAATAATCAATTCCATGATTTTTTTTCTTCAATTTGTAGAGAGTAAATCATACTTTCCAACATTTTTTTTGTCCATTAAAAAGCTTTCCAGAGCACTTTAAAGAATAACAAGCATTTTTTAGAAGAATCCAAACGGTTTGGAGTAAATAATGTCACGTGTATAAGTATCTACTAGAGATTAGGGATATGAGTATATCTCAATCGTAAAGTTCAATTATAAGTAGTAAAATTCTTTTTGAGGTTAGGGTTATCCTCCATAGTAGTTTTTCTTGTGAATGCATTCATAGTTTTTTCACTTTGTCACCATATACTCATGTTATTTCATTTATTATTTTTATTTGGTGACTTGTTAAATCTATGGTTATTTTTTGAAAATCAATTTGAATACATAATCGGTTAATTTTTGAAGTTGATTAAATTCCAGTTAAAATCAACTAAGGGGTCAAAATTTATTTTCAACATTTATGTCTTATATGGATATTTTTGTTTTGTTTTGTTTTGTTTTTCCTTTTTCTTTTTGTGTGAATACATTTTCATTAGATTTGGGACTACTTCATGATCACTACAAATAAAGGAGCATGGGATATTTTGTATATGGTTCAGTTTGCAAAGCCATAGAAGATCCATCTGATTTAGGGGGGGGGGGAGGGGGGGGGGGGGGTTGGGGAAGGGTAGGGAAGTGAAGACAATATGAAATTAGGATTTCACTAATAAGAGGCAAAACTATTGAAAACCAAGTTGGATTTGGTGGTGTAAAGTCCAAATATTTGATGGTCACAGGCCCAAACAATGATCACCTAGGGTTTTAGTCTTTTATAATTCGTAGATGGTATAGACCCATCAAGAGTTTGTTTAATAGGCATTTCACGAGGAATCATGAATTGGTAGGGTTTTATTGATATTCTTGTTGGGACAAATATTAAAATTATTAATTGGACCATGTGGAAAGTGAGACCTGTAGGATTGCCAACCAACAATGGGCTAAAGCCCTTTAAATAAAGACAAAAGGAATAAATCCATTGGGGAAAGAAAGCAATTATCTTGAGTTGATTTGCTTAAAGGAACACGTGAGCAGCACATGGAAGTAGGTTTGCTTAAAGGAACCCTAAGACTATTATTATAAGACAAGCAGGGACACAAGCTGAAAGATCACTAAAAGCATGGCACAGACACCTCAGACAGTTGATAGAGGTTACCGAGTCGTAATGAATGTGGAACACCTTGCATACAAGAGGAGTAAGTCTACTACCACAACAATTTTTACAACTTTTGTTACAACTTACCTATGTGGCGAGTTGTAAATGGTGGAAATAAAGTGATAGGTTCATGTGAGTCCATGATTTCATCACTCACGAGTCGATCGCCACATGACAAAGTTGTAGCAACGTTGTGAAATTAGTTGTGGTACTAGACTTACTCCATACAAGAGACACTAGAGAATGACACATGGCATAAAGGTTGATAATAACTACTAGTCCCTCAAATATAAATAGAGGTCTCATTCAATAGAGAAGGATTCCATGAACATAACAAAGCATATATCATAGCACAAATAGTGCACTTTTGAGATCATTAGTTTAAATTCTTAGGAAATAGTTTGTAATCAAGTAGTTCTTTAGGCTTGTAAAAGATCATAGTTTATGTTTCCTTGTACTTGTACTGTTATTTCAATCAATTATCTAGTAGTATGATTCAACCAAAAGTTGTTTATCTTATTTACAATTCGTTTCAAAGTAATTTAGTGTTAGTGCAATTTAGTAAACTTGAATCCTTTGATTTCCTGCAAATTACATTCAATCGAGATGATTAACAGTATTTTAATTAGTTCAATTTGAATGATTTGCTTTGAGCTCTTTAATTTCAAGATAATGCATTTCAAGCCAATTCACTTCGATTAGGCACAATAACTTAGTCAATTAGGAACTTAAGCCACTTAAAATTTCTTATTCTCATTATTAATTTGTGCATTTATAAAAAAAAAAATCCTATTAAGTTAGATGTTTTCGAACCCCATACCATAGTTTAAGAAATCAGATAATCACTTCGATCTAGTTGAAGCATCTTGAAGTTCATCTCGAGTAACTTGTAATCATAATTAAAAGGACAAGGGTAATATGTATATTCTTATTAATTATTTTTTCCCCATTTAGATTAATGTTTCAAAGGAAAGTGATGGTACAAAATAAATTGGAAAAACTTAGTATAGGTGGCGTACACTGAGTTAGGGCCCCGCGGCATCGAAGGAGCACAAAACATAAGACAGACAATTTTACTCCAAATTTAACGTTGTATCTTAAAAAGGCTTTAGGTTGAAGAAAAAAAGGCTTTAGGTTGAAGAGATTAATCTACAATTCATGCATGAAGTGAAAACATCTCTTTCTCGATACATCCCTATCATTTTACTGTTGCCTGAAAAGATCGATGTTTGTCGCTAAGATTATTGGATCTGGGACCCTTTGCTAGTTGCTGCCTTTGCCTACAATATTTGAAACAGCACGTAGTTGTAGCATTATCGATTGTAAAGTCGTCATCGTCATCATCACTCCTCTTGCTCAACATCACCCAGATTTTGTTGTCTTCAACATTTTTTCATGTGATATTTAAGCTTATATATGGTTCACGTTTGTCATTATCTGCATTGAACATTAATTGACTATTGGTCTTTATGTCACGTAAATGTAATAAATATGGTTGATTAGTGATGAAGATGATGAGATGGCCCACAAATCACTGGAGCTCTTTGAGCAGATCATCAGACGCACTTACCATGTGACCCCATCTCCTACCAGAACTCACCTTAGCTCTTCAATGCGTTCATATTTCCAATTTTGAAGTAGAAACAAATAACAATAAATAAATATTCAGGAAAGAAAGGAAGAAAAAAAAAAGTTGAACAAACTTACGTAAGAGTATTAGTATTAGGGGTGTAAAAATTTCTTAGTTACTATTTTTACTGCCTAGACTCCTTAAAAACATGTTACATTCCGGGTGAGTATCTTAAAAGTTATACCATCTGTGAACAGTAAGGTTGTATATATACAACCCTATTATTCATGGGTTGTAAAAATAAAAACTAATATTTTATTTGATTTGTTTATAATATTTTGAAGTATAAAAAAGAGGGAAGAGAGAGATGGGAGAGAAGAGAGAGAATTGATTTGTTTATATTATTTGTAGGTATAGTTTATATTATTTTAATGAGTTATATGTAAAAATAGAAACTGAGATATTGGTTGAGTTGTAAAATGAGATGATAAAATAGATAAAGTAGGTTTTGAGAATGTATAATAATCATTTTTTTTTGCATCTCCGGATGCTAGATTAGTAATCTATTTTAAGAATTTTTTTATAAGAAAATAGAAAAATGACTAACTTTCACATAAAAAGTTTCCAAAAAATAAATTACTAAGGAAAGGGCATGCCTTAATCCAACTCATAAAACAAAAGGAAAATTAAGGAAGAAAAATTTGGGGTTCATTGGCATTGGGTCATACAATTGGCCTAGACTAACACCCATATGGCCGGGTGCCCATTGATGAAGTTCTAGCATTTAAGGTTATTTAAATATTGTTTCTAGAAAGTAAAACCTGTATGCTTTGCTGAGACAAAGTGGTCACCCTATAGCAAAATTCAAAGTTCTCGTGTGTGTATAATGGAAGACAAACGAACCTCGGCTTCTTAATTTCTATGTTCTTCAAGCATCACACCACAAGCTCTATAAGAACGTGCACTTCACCAGTGTCCACAGACCAAGTCCAAGGACATTATTTATGATGACGAAGCCTTAGAACTCTTGGAAAGAGAGAGGAGCGCTCTTAGAGGTTAGGGTTCATGACTACGCCCACAGGGTGTTTACTCTATCTTAGCACATACAATGACACTCTTAATTAAGCTAGTTTTTTTTATTTATTTTATTATTATTATTATTATTATTATTATTATTATTTTTTATATATTTACTTTCATGTTTGGACGGAGGCATTCTTGGACAATAGGGGGCAATGGCCCCCACAATTTTTTTTTTAATAAAAATTTATTAGTATATATAGGTATTAATTTAAGCAATTTTGTTTTATAAAATTACACGTTGCTCTCTTTAACAATATCATTAATTCTTTTGAGAGTAATGTTATAGTCACAAACTTTTCTACATATTTTTACAAGTCGTTGATGTAGCAAATTTCTATTTGTTCACATCTAGGCCCACTACTTATATTATTACTATTTTTTATATAACAATAACCACTTACCACATTAACAATTTATAAAAATGTTTGTAACTCTACAATTTTCCTCCTTTTAAAGGCTATAAAAAATTTATAGATCTAAAATCTAAAATAAAATATATAAGCCTAGAAAATTAGTACAGCAACAAAAATTACCAATAGCAAAATAATATATATATAAAAAATTAAGTCCAATTAACCAATTTTAAACAAAATAATTTTGTCCTTACCTAGCTGTATGCAACAAAGACACCTAAAAAAAAAAAAAGTACTCAATGGCTAAATAGCAGAATCGAAGGCTGGAGCCGCTACATGCAGCTAACAGCAAAGCCACCCCCTAATTCCAAGTCCTGGTTTCATCACTGTTTATATTAATTGTAAATGTTTATGTAAAATAGTAGATGTAAACGAATGTAAGAAGATTTTTTTTCCCTTTGTTTTTTTTTTTTTTTTGGTCTAAAATAATGTGTTTATGAGCTCCTACAACAAAACCTAGGACTAAGGTTTCACTAGTGAATTGCCCATATGGATGCTCTTTTGGCCCTAACTTCCTAAGTAGGGCTTAACAAAATATATGAGAGAGAGAGAGAGAGAGAGAGAGAGAGAGAGAGCACTTTAAGAGGCTAGGGTTTTCACTATGGCTGGTTGTAAAGGTGTCTGAGTACACAAATTTTTCTATGTAGACAAGAATGTGTAAAGATCTCCTGCAGTAAACCCCCCTTGGGATTGGGTTCACTAATGCTGCTCTCTTAGAAATTCTTTTAAACCCAAGTATGGCCAAATGCCAAAATCCTTCCTCTCATCCACGATGATCAGCATCCTATTGAAGCGTATCTCTCTTGTCTACTTCATATAATGTGACATTTTTCATGCAATTGACAAGTTAAACGTTGCATGATGGGGACACTACAATCATGTTTATTAAACCAGCATGGTGTAACTCCTAAATGAAAAAAAAAAAAAAAAAAGTTTTATATCTGATCAAATTGGATTAATCATCATTGAATTCCTAATGAGTTTAACTAGCTCAAACCCATGTTCAACCCTCAATTGCACAAAATGCAACATTTATATCTAAATTGCTAAATTCTACACAAACCCACAGAAGTAAGTGCAAAACTAGGATGGGTTACCAAATTGTCTTAAAATAGCCCTTACGCCCCTAAACTTTCAATTGCTTTAGGCTTAATCACTCATGATCATAGGCAACATGCTAAAGTAACAGACATTAATCCTCTGTGTTGTGATATAGTTAAAAGTCAACTTGGGTATAGATTAAAAATGATAGGACTGATCAATAGATGAGGAAATAAGGATCAATTTCTGTCACCTCACAATCAATTTGGTGGTTGCAATAAGCACAAGTAGTATGGTTATATGTCTGTAGTGCACTCTTTTTTTCTTTTCTTTTTTTACTTTTTTTTTTCCTGCAGATTAATACCGATTCCAAATTATACCTTCCAAAAGTTGTTTCCATGAGAATAAAATCGAAATATTAATATATTATACTTAAAAAAATGATGAATCACAATTGAAATTTCTTGTAATTGTTTATATGATTCAAATCGATTTATTACACGCTTGATGTAGGTTTTAACGTACATTTGTATAACACATACAATCCACAACATTTGAGATATAATCCAAATCATTCCATCCTTTCTTTTTCTGCATAACATGTTGCCTTCAAGCTGGTCCAGTTCATCGGTGAGCGGTGGACCGTACCTTTTGATGAACAAAAGCTGCAGAACATATTACTAGCATCAATCGTAGTCACTATAAGTACGTACCTTCCATCTTCTCCATTTTTCTATGGTTCCTCCGAGTGCAAAGAATGGTGGACCTAGAAATAAGTACAGATTGCGATTTCACAAGCGTGCAAAGAATGTTCGTATTCAAATATATAATGGAAGGTTATTAGAATTAAATTTGATAACCTAAGAGAGCCAAACAAAGAAAGAATGCTGATTATGGACCATGGCGAGGTGCATGACTGGGGTCCTAATTCATGAATCCTTCACCAAAGAATATGATAAAGTCAAGCTTACTAACCCAATGTTGCCCTACTCCAATTTAAACTCTATCTTCAATTTACTTATACCGTACAATCATATATATATATATATACACACACACATGGGCGGAGCCATGTTGAAGGGTGGGGGGCCATGGCCCCCAAAATTTTGAAATTTTTTTAAATATATATATAGTTATTTTAATGTTTTCAAAATTTAGTTTACAAAAATAAGAGTTGGTCTCCTAAGTATTTGAATTAGTCCAATAATGCTTTAAAAAAAAATAATTGGTCTAATAGTTATAGAGACATAACTTTATTTTTCGCAATTCTATTTTTTATTGTAAAATGTGTTTTTATATCTGTTAAATATTTGAAAAAGTTTGGCACCAAACATGTTTGAATTTATCTTTTTCAACCCGTTATGTGGCGGTTAACAAGTTATTGACTCATTAAAAAATTCTTGTCACTAAAACTACACATAAATGTCTCTTTAGTTGCCACATAATGGGTCAAAACAAGATAGTTTCAAATATGTTTTGAGCCTAATTTGTTCCTCCAAGTTTTGGATCATTCTTGTTTTTGAAAATTACATTAGTTCAATTGAATAATTTTACTTACATTAGTATAAAATTTGATAATTTTTATAGAAAATGAAACTTTTTAAGAATTTCACTATAAAAATTGTGAAAATGAATTTTATTAATTTTATGAAAGATAGCCATCAAATATAATTTTAATTGAAAATATTAAGCTATTTTTTTGTTGGGTGTGTGTATATATATAACTTATCAAATAAAAAAGTGTGTATATAATAAAAAAAACATGTGTATTTATGTGTGTGTATGGGTTTATCTTGATAAATATATTAGTGTTGTAACTTGACTCCTTAAACAAAAATTTCTGGCTCCGCCCTTGTGTATATATATATATATATATATATATATATATGCGCGCGTGTGTCCATGCAATTGAGCTATTTTGTCGAGCCCTTTAAGAGTCGTCTTAACTCCTATAGCAATCATGATGGTCATAATTATATATCTAGAGATACGTCCATGCAGTTTGACAGAACTTTTTTTTTATTTGTTTTCTTGCCACTCATCTGTTTAACCAAGGCTGGCTTATAAGTTATAACCCTTACCTCCAGTCCACCCCATCCAAACCCTGGTAACTCATAAAAATTATGTACTGTAGACGCTCCATTATGAGTTTTTCATTCAATTTTCAAACTAAGATCTATCATGAGACCTTGAATGCCTTTGCGTGCCATTTTTCAACTGATGATACCAGAAATCGTCAGTGAGCTACACAGTCTTCATGTGCTCTAGACAGAACCTGCAAAATAGAAATAAAGAAAACCTTGCAGAGAGTACCGGTGTGGTACCGGCCAAATACCCTTCGAAGGTTAAGTTAGAGAGAATTTCTACAACTTTAGAGTGCTAGAGTTGGGAGAATTACGCGTACCTTGATTTTTGAGGGCTTTGGGTTTTTATAGTAGTGTAGATCCGACCTTTGTTTCTTGGCGAAGAAGGTGCTTCCTTGTGGGGAAGATCCTTATAAATACACGTATTTTGCGGGATCCTTTCCATATAAAGACTTTGTTGATTAGAGTTAATCGTAGGGTACAAGACATTTCCATTTGAGGTTTCTTGGAAACCACTTAGGCCATGTAGATGCCAAGTGGCTTTACTACCCGTTTCCCTTGCGTTCGTTTAATTGGGATCCGTCCCCTGAGGAGAATCCGTCCGTCTTCCTACCCCCCATCCGGGATGCGATCTATTCTATCCGTTATCTGTCAGTAGGTTAGACTGTCCCCTTCCTTAATACCGTTGCTTATGGTTGGCTCTATTGAATGAATCTGTCTACCTTAAATTTTATCCCCTTCAACTGCCCCCTCACTCTTTGGGTCCGTCGCTTGGTTTCACAGACGGACCTATGGAGTGATAGTCTAACTCAATTCTAGGGAGTTGCACTTTGATTGACAAGCTAGCTTAGAGTTATTAATGTAGGGGGCACGTGGCATAATATTAGTGGTTGATCACCTAGATCGAAGCGTCTCTTCATCTTCCGCGCTGTTTCCTTTATATATAGGTTGTTTCTCCCTTTTATTCTTACTTTCTGCAACAAATTTCTAGTCAGAGCGCTACCGTCTTCTACCAGAAATTGTCATACCGTTGGCTCAGTGTGATCGTCTGCTACACCGTTTCCGTCGCCTCTTTGTATCGTTCAACTGTAAGTATCCTTTGTCTTATACCGAGAATTTTTCTTTTGTCGTTTATTTTAAATATTGTATACCCGTCTCATATGTAGACTTATAGAGTCTTAGGAGTTTATCCGTCATGTGTAGGTGATAGATGTCTAGTGAAGCGTCGAGTGAGCAATCATATGTCCGCGAAAGAGCGGGCTACGATGAGGTGTATTTGTCTGGTCAAGACAACCCAGACACCTTTTATGATGAAAGGATTCCGTCTGCCAACTCACCTTTCGCGGAGGAGGATGAGGACTCAGACGTGGACGGATCAGAGAGTGGTTCAGGTAGGGATTCAAACAACGAAGAGTACGTAGGAAATGCTGAATCCCCTATTAGATTCGTCATAGGTCCTGACGGTCTTAGGCAATTTCTCCTTCCCCTCATGTGGACGGTCAATGACTTTAACTCCACCGTCAAGAAACCACACTTTGAGACCCTTCGGGAGAGGTACCAGATTCCCACCGACGTCCTCATCCATCTACCCTTCAAATTTGAAAAATGTTACTACCGGGATGTCGAAGACATCGGAGTGTACGAGCAGATGTTTAAGGCAGGACTTAGGCTCCCTTTAAATGCTTTTCACCGCCATTTACTTCAGTATTTGGGGCTAGCCGTCACCCAGATCTCTCCGAACGCCTGGAGAGTCTTTCTTGGAGCAAAAGTGTTGTATGGGGTCTTGTCTAACGGGGTACGTAAGCTGACGGTGGACGAGTTCTTCCACTGCTACCGTCCTTCTGAAATCGTCTAGTCTAGGGGTATGTACAACTTCCTACCGAGGAAGCCATCACTTAAGCTAGTGTGCGAGACTCCTGATTCTAACAGGAACTAGAAGAGTCGGTACTTCCTCATTCAGGGGGACTACTGGATGTGTCACCCTGATGATTAGGAGAACATACTTGTCGATCACCAGTAGATTTATTTGAATGTTTCTATTATCTTATCTTTTTTTTTTTTTTTCTTTTTTTTTTTTTAAAATTCTTGGGAGAACAATATTTATTCCTACCGTCGCCCATTGTTTTTTGGGCTTTTGAATGTAAACGTTCGCCCTTCATGGGCTTTTTATCTACTGTCTTTATATCCATTGCTTATATTTTTGTTTATATATCTGAAAATGTTTTTTTGCTATAGGTTGTTTCTTATCTTTGAGATATATGTTTGCCTGTCCACCTTGGGACCAGTTTTTATGTTACGATGCACCCGTCTTTTTGAGGATCAATTGAATTCTTGGGATACTTGGGTGTACTCGTCCACTTTAGTCGTGGTACTCTGAAAGTATCCCTGGAACTAGCCTGTCCTCCTAAGGACCTAGTAATGAGCCCGTCTTCTTAGGGACTTGGCATTTTCAAAGCATCCCTCGGGATGAACCTGTCCACTTGTGGACTTTATATTTTCAAAACATCCCTTGGGATGTACCCGTCCCCTCAAAGACTTAATAATTTCAAATTATCCCATGGGATGAATCCGTCCCCTCAAGAACTTAATAATTTCAAATCACCCATTGGGATGAATCTGTTTATTAAAGGACATAATAAATCACCCATTGGGATGAATCTGTCCACTTATGGACTTAATAATTTCAAAATATCCATTGGGATGAATCTATCCATTAAAGGACTTAATAATTTCAAATCACCCCTTGGGATGAATCCGTCCCCTCAAGGACTTAATAAATCATGCCTTGGGATGAATCCGTCAACTTATGGACTTAATAATGAACCCGTCCTCTTAAGGACTTGTTAATTTGGAGGCATCCCTTGGTATGGACCCGTCCACTTATGGACTTTGTAATTTAATGGCACCTTTTGGGCTGGATCTGTCCATTTATGGACTTAATCACAGATGTAGTTTCGTAGAGACATATACATACACAAGTCATATCTGAATAACTCCTCTTATTGTGATAAATGCATGTACAAGTAAAAAAATTGTTCTTGAAAGAATAAAAAACTGCCATTGGGGCTTAAAAAGTACTGTAGATAATAAAAATTAACTAAAAGGAAGTAAACTGGAAATGAGGAGTGTTGTTGTTCGTGCCATTGTCTACCGGTAGTATCTTTTTAGGTGCTTCGTGTTCCATGGGTGGTGCAACTTCTGCCCATCTAGCGTCTCTAGGTGGTAGGTGCCTCTCCTTTGGCACGAAGTGATTCTGTAAGGTCCTTCCTAATTAGGTTATAGCTTTCCCTGGGAGGGATCTCTAGTGGTGCCTGTCACCTTCCTCAAGACGAGGTCTCCAACCTGGAAGCCTCTGTGTTTGACTCTGGAGTTTTAGTGCTTGGCTATGAGGTCCTAGTACCATGCTAACCTTTGTTTAGCTGTTGCTTTGACTTCGTTTACTAGGTCAAGCTGTAGGTGCATGGCTTTGTCGTTCCTACTCTCATTATAGTTCTCCACTCTATAGCTTGTGAGTCCGACCTCAGCTGAGATAATGGCTTTGCTCCCGTATGCTAGTTGAAATGGTGTCTCTCCTGTAGGTGTTTTGGCCATTGTCATGTATGCCCATAGTATGCTTGGAAATTCTTTTGGTCATATATCCTTTGCTCCCTCGAGTTGAGTCTTGATGATTTTGAGTAAGGATCGGTTCGTCATCTCAACTTGTCCGTTGGCTTGAGGGTGGGCGGGTAAGGAGTAGTGATTCTTGATCCCCAACTGTGAGAAAAAATCCCTAAACGAGTCGTTGTCGAACTGCTTTCATCTGAGACCAAGACTCTAGGGATCCTGTATCTGCAGATGATGTTTCTCCAGACGAACCTTCATACGTTTTTCTTCGTGATGGTGGCCAGGGCTTCAGCTTTCATCCATTTGGTAAAGTAATCTATACCGACCATTAGGAACTTTAGTTGCCGTATTGCTATTGGGAATGGGCCCATGATGTCTAACCCCCATTAAGCAAAAGGCCACAGGGCCGTCATTGGAGTGAGCTCCTCTGTTGGCTCTCTGATGACGTTACCGAACCTTTGACACTTGTCGCAGGTTTTGACATATGCTTGGGCATCCTTCTGCATGGTAGGCCAATAATATCCTGCCCGAACCAGTTTGTGCACCAGTGACCGTGACCTTGAGTGGTTTTCGTAGATCCCTTCATGAACTTCCCTCATAACATAATCGGCTTCCTAGGGGCTAAGGCATCTCAGGTATGGTCGAGAGAAGCCTCTTTTGTACAAGACATTTTTTATTAAGACGAATCATGCCGCCTAAACCTTCAGCTTCCTTGCGGCCTCCTTACCGTCAAGTAATGTGTCGTCTTTCAAGTAGGAGACTATTGGTGTGGTTCAGTTGCTTTTGGAACCTATCTCATGCATATTGACGCCATCTATTAAGGGTGAAAGCTGAACAAAAGAAAGTACCTTACTGGGGATGATCATGTATTTCGCTGATGTAGCCTTGGCAAGACGGTCAGTTTGCTCGTTCTCTCCTCTTGGGATTTGAACAAACTTAGCTTTAAGGTCGTCCACCCTTTTCCTTACTTGCTCCAGGTACTTCTTCATCGTTTCACCTTTGCATTTGTAATCATCGTTCACCTGGCTTGTGACCACTTGGGAGTCACAATAAACAACCACACTTGTGGCCCCTGCTGCTTTGGCGAGATCTAGTCCTGCCAGTAGAGCTTTGAATTCTGCCTCATTGTTGGTCGTAGGGAAGTCGAGATGAACCATGCATTTAATCTCATCCCCTTTTGGAGAGTGAAGTACTATATCGGCTCCGCTAGCCTGCCTGTTGGACGATTCGTCCGTGTGGATACTCCACTGAGGATGCTCTTCTACCCCCTGTCCTTCCATATTAGTGAACTCCGCAATGAAGTTAGCGACCACCTGTCCCTTTATGGGAGTGCGCGGGTTGTATTGTACGTCGAATTCGCTCAACTCAATTGCCCATAGTGCCATCTGTCCAGCGGCTTCAGGATTACTCATTTCTTTTTGCAGAGGCTTGTCTGTCAGAATAATCACCGTGTGAGCCTGGAAATAAGATTTGAGCTTGCGAGCTGTGGTCACCAAGGTGAAGGCCAGCTTTTCCATAGGGGGGTACCTCTCATTTGTGCCTCGGAGTGCTTTGCTAATGTAGTATACGGGCTTTTGCACCTTGTCTTCTTCTTTGACCAAGGCCATGCTAACGAAAGCTGGGGAGACGGCCAGGTAGAGAAACAATTCTTCCTCGGGTCTGGAAGGACTTAGCAACGGTGGGGAGGAGAGGTATGCCTTTAAATCCTCGAATGCTTGTTGACAATCGGCTGTCCACTCAAAGGACTTCTTCAATGTGTGAAAGAAAGCCAGACATTTGTCCATTGCCCTTAAAACAAACTTGTTTAGTGCCACTACCTTGCCGTTGAGGCTTTGCACTTCTTTGACGTTCTTTGGTGGCGCCATCTCCATTATGGCCTGGATCTTGTTTGGATTGACTTCAATGCCTCTCTGAGACACCATGAACCCTAGGAATTTTCCAGCCGTTACCCCAAATGCGCATTTGCTTGGATTGAGCTTCATTTTGTAAGAGCAGAGGGTATCGAAGGTCTCCTTGAGGTCGTCCAAATGGTCGCCTTCTCGTCGACTTTCCACTAGCATGTCGTCCACGTAGACTTGGACATTCCTCCCAATCTGATGTGCAAACATTTTGTTCATTAGCCTCTGATACGTTGTGCCCGCGTTCTTGAGACCGAATGACATCACTTTGTAGCAGAAGAGGCCTTGGCTGGTGACGAACGAAGTCTTCTCCTGATCAGCCTTGTCCAACTTGATCTGCTTGTAACCAGAAAACGCATCCATGAAGCTTAACAACTGGTGTCTTGTTGTCGAGTCTACCAGGACGTTGATCTACGGGAGTGGGTAGCTATTTTTGGGGCATTCCTTATTTAAGTCTGTGAAGTCTACGCACATCCTCCACTTTCCGTTGGCTTTCTTGACCATCACTACATTGGCCAGCCAGTCGGGATAGTATACCTCCCTGATGAATTCTGCATCCTGCAATTTGCAGACTTTTTCCGCTATAGCCCTGTCTCGTTCTTGGGTAAACACTCGCTTCTTCTGACGGATAGGGAGAAAAAAGGGTGATACATTCAACCTGTGAACCATGATTGAAGGGACGATCTCGGGCATGTCTTCGTGGCTCTAAGCAAAGGCATCCGGGTTCTCTCTTAGGAATGTTGTGAGTGCTTGACGGATTGGCGGACTGGTGAAGGTGCCAATCCTAGTCATTCGCTTAGGTCTGGAGTCATCGAGGAGTATCTCCTCCAACCCCTCAACAGGCTCTGCAATCGTCCGCTACTCTTCTATGCTCATAGTCTGCAAGTGGTCATCCATTTCTAACATCGCTACGTAACACTCGCGTGCTGCCACTTGGTCTCCTCGTACCTTTCCTACTCCGTACTCGGTCAGAAACTTGATCATCAGGTGATAGATCGAAGTTATGGCCTTCCATGAATTGAGGGTAAGACGGCCCAGTATCGTGTTGTAAGCAGACGAATAGTCGACAACAAGGAATATGACATCCTTAGTAATTTGTTGAGGGTAATCTCCAACTGTCACGGGCAATGTAATCGCACCAAGGGGGTATACCTTCATTCCTCCGAACCCGACAAGCGGTGCATTGGTCGGTACGAGTCGTTCTCTCTTGACAATGTCGGGTAATAGAAGATACTAGCAGAGCTTCCATTATCAACTAGGACCTGGTGAGTGTTGTAATCCCCTACCCGTATGCTAAAAATGAGTGCATTGTCGTGTGGGTGGTTGAGACTTCGAGCATCTTCCTCCGAGAACCCAATTATGGGGTTGTCAACCCGTACTATCTTTGGAATGAAACCCGTCAGCTGGACACTCAGAACAATCCTTAGGTAAGTCTTACGTGCCTTTCTAGATGAATTGGTAGCCGTGGTGCCCCCTAAGGGTGGCCTGGGGCACTCGTTATCCCTTATTGCAGCTTGTTCTTGTGGTAGGTTTGCCTTTTCCTTACTGACGAACCGTTGTAGTTTCTTTTTCCTGATTAGGGATTCAATCTGCTGCTTCAATTCATGCATTCAAACGTGTGGTGACCATGATCCTGATGAAAACGGGAATACTTATCTCTGGACCTCTTGTTGGGATCTCCCTTCAACTTGCCAGGCCACTTCAAGGTCGTATCGTCTTTAATTTGCATTAACACCTGATCAATCAGGGCAATCAACTGGGTGAAGTAGGTGAACCTTCCAGTGGGGGGTTTAGAGAACCTATCCTCTCGTCGGTCTTCGGTTCTAGTCATCTTCCATCCCCTCTCCTGCTGTGCATCTTCTTGCCTTTCCCTCTTGTTGGATTTCTCCTCTCGGGCTAGTAACGGGTCCTCTGCGTTCATGTACTTAGTATGTCGATAAAGCACATCTGACATGGTCTTTGGGTCGTTCTTGTATAAGGAGAACAAAAACTTCCCCTTCTACAGACCATTGGTGAATGCCGCAACAAGTATCTTATCATCAGCTTCGTCTATTGAGAGGGTTTCCTTGTTGAAACGGGTTATGTAAGACCTCAGTGTCTCGTCCACCCGTTGCTTGATGCTCATCAAGCATGCAGTGGACTTCTTATACTTGTGCCTCTTGATAAAGTGCGAGGCAAACTGCGCGCTCAGCTTCTTGAAGGTTCCGATGGAGTTGGGCGTCAATCTACTGAACCACACCCTTGTGGGACCCTTCAGCGTAGTTGGGAAGTGATAGGCCAAAAACGTATTTGACCCCTTATGATAAATTAATTGATTAATTAGCTAAGTTTATTAATTAATCAAATTAACATGCAATGTACGTGGTGGCACAAACAAATCACTAATTAAACTAAGTATGCAGCGAAAATTAAATTGACACAGTGATTTGTTTATGAATGAGGAAAATTTACCCGGTAAAAACTCCACCGGGTGATTTTAAGGTCACCATTCCCGAGAATCCACAATTATTAAAACAAGCGGTTACAAGTAAAGGAATCTCAGTACCTTATACCAACCTACAGTTGAACCCTTATCCCAATACCTAATTGGACTTGTTCTGTAGTGACAATCTCTCATTTTCTCCCAGTACGTGACTAACCAATTGTGCGGATCCTAGTACACGATTTCAATCACCAACTAGAGAAGGTTGTTGGCTGCAAAGTTCTTCAATTCATCACACGATGAAGATCAAGAAGCTCCTTGGTCACAAAACCCTACGGTGTACAAACACAGCAGCTTCTTCACAAGAAAGATGAACTAGGGCAAATTTTGTCTCCGGTCACAATTTGCTTGAACAAAACTTTGCTCAACACTTGTGCAACTTATGTCACCTTTGACGGCCCTTAAAATAATCCTTATATATGTCTAGAGTTATGAGAAAAGAAAGCCCAAACATATAATCACGGATTGGATGAAAAACAGACTCAAAAATATGAGTTTCATAAACCTGGACAGATACCCTATCTGTCGAGCTGCTGTCGAGCCACAGGATTCAGACAGCTCTAAGTCTCGATAGATGCTAGCTGTCGACTTTAATGAACAACACTTTTCACACTTGATTCTTGGACAGACTTGCATGGCTTTAACACTTGAACTTGAAACCTTGTTTCTTGAAGCATTAAACACATCCTAGATCTACCCAATTACAAGTAAAATGTATTTTGTCAAAGGATTAGCAAATTATATAAAATAGTGACATATGTTCTTAACATTGAATCATATATGTTCTGACAATCTCCCCCTTTGGCAATCTGTGACAAAACCACAACAAACAAATGAGATATAAGAGAAGTTATAAATCACTCAACTTATATTCACTTGTTGAATATAATAAAATCTATCCTAACGTAAACTTTTGAAAAACTTTGCAAGAAGAGAGTTTATGGCAAGTAGACTTTAACAACTTGTATTTTTGAAACACTTTTAAACAAAACTCATTAAGGCATCTTAGTGTGAAACAGAAATAATAGATTGCATACAAGTTATAAGAAGCATGTGCATAAAGAGAGAAAAGAAACAACACATGAAAGGGTAGGTGAAAAACATACATCAATATATAAAGAATATAAGTACAATGTATGTCAAAATGGTCACAAGACCCATGTACAAGAGATAAATGTATCTAAAGTAGACAAAAAAGAAAAAGATACATAAAATCTTTACTACATCCCTCAATATCAACACTCCCCCTAACAAAAATCTCCTGTACTAACTCTTTTCCTAACTATGACTACTCTCATAACCAAAACTACTTCTCCTTTTTGTCATGAGTGACAAAGGGTAAGAGTATCAAGTAGACATGTCGTCAGTGCTGGAAGAGCTAGCATCTCCATCCTTATCATCATCGTCGTCGTCGGAGTCATCATCGTTCTCGGATGCCTCAGATGCCTTGGGATGAGGAGAGGGAGACTCCATAAAGCCACCAAGGTGAGCCTGCCGTCTAGCAATACGGCCGACACAGGTGTTCACCTAATACAACTCAATAAAGAGTGTATCAAGGCGAGCATCCATACGTTGAAATTGCGCCATGATCGTATCCAAAGTTACAATTCCCGCAGAAGAAGAGGGAACAGAGGTGGATGGAGCGGAAGGAGTGGGAGGAGTTGCTGATCCAGACCGCCTCGACCGAAAATGTGCCTTGCTCTATTTAACAGTAGCGGCATCTATAGCACCCATAACATGGAAGTGGTCGGACAAGGGAAAGGGAACAGAAAAATGGCGTAAAATCCTCGTGATAGCCGAAGGGAAGATAAGCTTATCACAGGTTGCTGAATCCCTATACACATCTATGATAGAAAGAATAAAATGAGAGGGAAAATCTATACTAAGATGCTCTAAAAGAGAAAGCAAAAATCAAGCACGGGGCTCTGTAATAGAGTTATAGTTAGATAAAGGATGTAGAACAAAAGTCACGACCATGTTAAGAAAACTAGGGCCTTTAGCAAAGGCTGTACAAGAGGTGAACTGACGATCACCCCAATTAGAGGGACGCTTACAAAAAGAAGAAATAAGCTTGTCTTTAGACACAATCTTAAGACGATCACAACCGGGGTAGTCAGGATGCTCTACCTTCAGGACTCGGAGCACATCGGATACAATATCCAGTGTGACCACAATGCGTGTACGTCCAACGTGAGTAACAAAAAGAGGTACTGAATAATCAAATCCATGCATGTTGGAGTAAAACTCCTGAATCAGCACGGATGGACAAGTGACTGGGACGTCACACAGTGACTCCCAACCCCTACTGTAGATGACAATCGGTAGGTCAGTGTCGGAGAAGTCCGACAGAATGACTTGGCATTCTGAATGAACGCTTTGTCTAGAGAAGTTCTCAAAGAAGTCCGTTTTGGCCTTCTCATTACGGAACCAGATAGAGAAAGGTGTAGGATCAAAGGAAGTGGATGCCTCAGAACGAAGAGGGTTTCGGGACGGAGTAGATTTGTGTTTGGGTGCCATAAAAGTAGACTAACGCAAATATAAGAGAGAGAGGGAGAAATAGACAATCAGAAAAGTCCCAAGCAGCAAGAATATATCAAAATATATTGAATAGAGAGTGTATATGCATGGGAATGCATGAACATGTGACATGTAAAAGAAATTGCATCATGGGCTCAGCCCAATCCAATCCTACTAGCACACAATCAATTGCACATATACAACACACATCTAAATGTATGAAAATATAGTTATAATGCAAATGAGATGCAATGCATGAAGTTTTTAAGATAAAAAACTCAAAACCCATCCCAAAAATTTTGCAATAACCTCTTTAATTTTGAAAAACCCCAAACTTTTCATCAAACCCTAATTTTTAGGTAAAAAAAAAATGAAAATGCATGAAAAAGAAGGATTAGGACACTTACAAAGTGAAGAAAACTTGATTAAGGCCGAAAAATCCTTGAGGAAGAGGTTCGGAGTGACTGAGATAGGTTTTAGGAGGTGAAACGTCTAGAGAGATCGAGAGAGATCGAGCGAAATGAGTCTGAGATCGCGAGGACCCTTTATATAAAAGCTCAGTAATTCTCGACAGATCGAGAGGTGTCGAGAGGTGTCGAGCTTTAAAGGGTTCGATAGATGAAGCTATCGAGCAGGTGTCCAAGGCAAAAAGAAGCTCGATGGATTGAGGATCTGACGAGGAGCTATCGAGGGAACAGAAGGTTTCTCGATCGATCCACTTAGCTATCGAGAGGTGTCGAGATTGCGATAAAAAGCAACTGAAGAGCTCGATAGATCAGCTAGGTATTGAGAGGTATCGAGGAGCTGTCGAGATTGCTTAAAAATAGTTTTTCAAAGAAGAGAAAAACACAGACATGAATGCAATCAAACATGCAACTCAACCAAGGATCCAAACAACATTTTGAACTCTTAAAATCATCTCTCAACAATAAAAATGTTAAGCACATAGATCTTAAAACACACACACACATTAAACACGTCTAACCAATTTTATTTTTCAAAAACAAGTTAAGACAGTTTAGTAAGCATACATTAACACATGAAAACCTTGTGATAGCCAAATCACATTGTACCTGCACACGTATCAAAAGTAGCAAAGAATATTGCGTGTTGTGTGTGAAAAACATCCAAGATTGTATAAGTGTCTACATGTTATGACGATTTGAGATATGAGAAAATCACTTTAACTCACACACAATCATAACTGTTTGATGGGGACTATTACCTTTGAGGTACATCCTATAACTCCCACATCTCCTAGAAATACACACTTGGAATCATATATAAAGCATTTTTATTCTTTTTGCTTTTTATTTTCTTTGCATATTTTTCTTTTTGAGCAAATCATGCATGGACATATAAGAGAGAGAAAAGAAATACCAAATTATGTTAAGCATTTTGACATTCCACTTTTGCTATGCTGAAGCATACAAATGTCATTTCATGATTGGTGGGCAACAGTGGTAAGATGGTTATTTATGCCTTTCTTTTAGGATTTTTTAGTTATTCCCGTAAAAAAGAGTGATACGAGTGTTAAGTACAAGAGATTACTTAATCTTACTCATCACAAACATGAGCCACAAAGCTCACTTGCTTAGTTCTGCATAGAGATGCTCATCTAAACTACAAAAGATACAAAATTTAGAAAATTTTGTTTCAATAGCCATCCAAAGAACATAAGTACCAATGTACACATACACACACTATTTTTGTATTTTTCAATTTTTATTTTTATTTTTATATGAAAAACAAAATAAATCAAAACTGAAAAGAAAACAAACAAAAACAAATTAAACAAAGCAATGCATAAAACTAGACTAACTCAAAACAATAAAGCAAAACACACAAGTAATGCAAAACAAAAATACGAAGGGGAGAGAGAAAAAGTGACTGAATCACTTGGAGCCCTTTTCCTTCCACACCTTGGAAGAGCCATTCCTTTGAATGAACCCTTGAACCGACGGTAAGGGGGAAGAATTGAAACCGTTCAAGTTTGAAAGGAACATGAGGGCTTTGAGAAGATCTCCAAGGGGAGTAAAAAAGGATGGAAACTGATTCTGGTTTCTCGATGCGATCATGCCGTTGCTCTGTTGAGTAGCTAACCACTTATAGTAATTAGGTCGAGTATGACCAGCTGTTCCACAGTGATGACAGAGATGCTACTTCTTCTGTTTAGGCTTTTGAGAGTTAGCCTTCTTAGCCTTAGGGGTTTTAGCTTCTTTCTTATCCAGCTTAGGGGGTGCTCCTAAGACAGATTTACCTTTGTCTATGTTCTCACTAGCTAATTCATTTTTAACACAATTGTTTTCAGTTTCAATATTATTAGCAGGAGGAACAAAAACAGTCGTACTAGTAGAAGCAATACTAGAAGAAGAGAAATCATACCTTAAACCAGTTTGATTGGAAGCAGATTTCTGAAGACTGAGCATCTCATCGAGCTTAGCGCATGAAGTTCTTTCCAACTGAGCTCTGACTTGGAACAATTCTACCTCAAGCTTCTTGGCCTTCTTAGCCAAGAAGTTATTCTCAAACCTCAGTACTCCAATAGTCTGATTTGCTTCATCAAACTTTGTAGAAATTTCTTCTCGCTCAAGCTTCACATCACTAAACTTCTTGGTGACCAACCTATACATCTTCTCATGCTTTTTTGAGACCTTGTATAGCTTTGCATAGGCTGTGTGGATGTCATCTTGTTTATCCATCTTCTCAAACTTAGTCTCCACCAATTCCTCTTCTTCATCCACATCTTCAGCAATCTCCTCAGTAGGATTGACAGTGGCAGTGAAGGCATTCAGGATTCCATCATCCTCATTTGTCGGAATCATCCTCAGGCTCAGTGTCGCTCAATGTAGCAGCGAGTGCCTTGCTCTTCCCAATGGTCTTAAGATATGTAGGGCACTCTTGTTTCATATGTCCAAAGCCTTGACACCCGAAGCATTTTGGTTGTAAGAGAACAGTTTACTGACCGCCATCCTTAGCATCTTTCTTCCATTTGTCTTGGCTCTTAAACTATGAGGAGCTAGATTGCCTATGGTCATTGTCGAAGTCCTTCCCATTGACATTCTTCATGAACTTCTTGAATTGCCTTGTAATATAGGACTTCATCTTAGAATCTTCATCGTCTGAAGACTTATTAGTATCACTGCTCTTGGCCTTCAATGCCATGCTCTTGCTCTTGCTCGATTTCCCGATCCTCGTTAAACCCAACTCATAGGTATGCAGATTTCCAACCAACTCTGTCAAAGGAATTTTGTCAATATCCTTTGATTCCTCAATCGCGGTGATCTTGGCATGGAATCTCTCGAGTAGAGATCTAAGTACCTTTCTCACAATCTTGGGTTCAGTAATGGTTTTCCCAAGATTAAAAGCTGAGTTCACTATGTCTTTGAGCTTGGCATAGAACTCATCAAACGACTCATCCTCCTCCATCTTGATTTCTTCAAAACTTGTAGTGAGCCTCTGAAGTTTTGAATCTTTGACAGCCTTGGTTCCTTCATAGGTTGTCTGGAGAATGGTCCATACTTCCTTTGTAGTTTCGGTGGAGGATATCTTCTTAAACTCCTCATTTGTGACCGCACTGAATAAGACATTCAATACCTTGCTGTTGAAGTTTACCGCCTTGATCTTAGCATCATCCCAATCAGCCGGCGCTTCCTTTAGCTTGGTCCAGCCTATCTCAACAGCTTGCCACACTTTCTCATCTAAAGACTGCAAGAAAACTTTTATGCGTACTTTCCGGTATGCATTGTTAGTGCCGTTAAATAAAGGAGGTATAATGAGAGACTGTCCTGTATCCATGACAAATAGGGGTCAAGGGATCACACAGTAAAGATTAACCCTAATCAGAGTGTGTCTGCTCTGATACCACTTGATAGGCCAAAACGTATTGACCTCTTGTGATAAATTAATTGATTAATTAGCCAAGTTTATTAATTAATCAAATTAATATGCAATGTACGTGGTAGCACAAACAAATTACCAATTAAACTAAGTATGCAGCGAAAATTAAATTGACACGGTGATTTGTTTACGAATGGGGAAAACGTACACGGCAAAAATTCCACCGGGTGATTTTAAGGTCACCACTTCCGAAAATCCACTATCATCAAAACAAGTGGTTACAAGTAAATGAATCCTAGTACCTTATATCAACCTACAGTTGAACCTTACCCCAATACCCAATTGGACTTGTTCTGTAGTGACAATCTCTCATTTTCAATGCACGGCTCCTAGTACGTGACTAACCAATTACGCGGATCCCAATACGCGACTTCAATCACCAACTAGAGAAGGTTGTTGGCTACAAAATTCTTCAGTTCATCACACAATAAAGATCAAGAAGCTCCTTGGTCATAAAACCCTACGGTGTACAAACACAGCAGCTTCTTCACAAGAAAGATGAACTAGGGCAAATTCTGTTTCCTGTCACAATTTTCTTGAACAAAACTTTGCTCAACATTTGTGTAACTTGTGTCACCTTTGACGGCCCTTAAAATAATCCTTATATATGTCTAGAGTTGTGATAATAGAAAGTCCAAACATATAATCACGGATTGGATGAAAAACAGACTCGAAAATCTGAGTTTCATAAATCTCGACAGATACCCTATTTGTCGAGCTGCTGTCGAGCCACGAGATTCAGATAGCTCTAAGTCTCGATAGATGCTAGCTGTCGAGCTTTAATGAATAACACTTTTCACACTTGATTCTTGAACAGACTTGCATAACTTTAACATTTGAACTTGAAACCTTGTTTCTTGAAGTATTAAACACATTCTAGATCTACCCAATTACAAGTAAAGTGCGTTTTATCAAAAGATTAGCCAATTACATAAAATAGTAACATATGTTCCTAACATTGAATCACATATGTCTTAACAGGAAGGCTTGGCACATGATCTTGTCCGTCACACCTTGTAGGTGCATGAGGGTTTTGAATGACTCTAGGTGGTCCAAAGGATCCTTTGACCCATCATAGGCTTCTATCTGTGGCATACAAAACTTTGCAGGAAGGGGGAATGAAGTGACGGGTGCTGTGAATGGCGAGTCCGTTCGATGGACCAGCTCGTCAAGGTCGTTTGACACCCGTCCTTTAAGGGCGTTCATGATGAAGTCCATCCTTTCTTTCATCATTTGCATCTCCGCGACCATATGCGCTGGTGCCGTATCTGTGACATATGGACAGCTGGTATCTTGTCGCTCTTGCCTACTCGGTGCATTGCTGCCTTCTGGTCCTTCTCAGTCCCTCATTTCGACGCTGGTGCCTTCTTGCTCCTCTCCGTGACTGTTGGGCCCAGCATCCCTTTGGCGCAACTGTTCCTCCAAGTTGTGGTTTTGCATAGTAAGGCATTCCACAACCGCGGCTAGGGTCTGTACCTGTCTTTCAAGGGCAGTAGTGCGTGGTTCATCTCTGTTATTGTTGTTGGTTGCCATCGAGCGAGTGAGTACCATACAACTCTTTGTTTGGGAAGTGTTAATATGGCTGCTATTACTTTCAAGGTCCCCACAGACGGCGCCAACTAATGATGCCAGAAATCGTTAGTGAGCCGCATGGTTCTCACGTGCTCTAGATAGAACCTGCAAAATAGAAACAAAGAAGACCTTGTAGAGAGTACCGGTATGGTACCAGCCAAATACCCTCCGAAGGTTAAGTTAGAGAGAATTTCTACAACTCTAGAGTGCCAGAACTGAGAGAATTACGCGTACCTTGATTTTTAAGGGCTTTGGGTTTTTATAGTAGTGTAGAGCTGACCTTTGTTTCTTGGCGAAGAAGGTGCTTCCTTGTGGGGAAGATCCTCATAAATACACGTATTTTGCGGGATCCTTTCCATATAGAGACTTTGTTGATTAGGGTTAGTCGCAGGGCATAAGACATTTCCATTTGAGGTTTCTTGGAAACCACTTAGGCCACGTAAATGCCACATGGCTTTACTACCCGTTTCCCTTGTGTCCGTTTAATTGGGATCCGTCCCCTGAGGAGAATCTGTCTGTCTTCCTACCCCCCGTCTAGGATGCGATCTATTCTACCCGTTGTCTGTTAGTAGGTTAGACCATCCCTTTCCTTAATACTGTCGCTTATGGTTAGCTCTATTGAATGAATCCGTCTACCTTTTTATCCCCTTCATTTACTGTCATAAATTAATAGTGCAACTCTCTATTTTCCATATTAGGTAAGGGGGTGTAAGATTTGTTCATGACTCACAGAGAGGTCTTGAAACCCATAGAGAGGTAGAGACTCACACAAGATGGGGAGATCATTGGTTGCATACATGTGAGTGAAATCTCACATTAAATAATGATGAGAAAAATAAGTGGTTAATATAACATAGTTGAGCTCGTACCTATTAAACTTAAGCCTTTTGGGTTAAGTGTGTCTCTATATGCTATATTAACTACTCAAGGAGGCTCTCCAAGGTGTTTAGAGTCTTTAAACACTGTTTCACGGTTAAAATCCTTCATCCTACCGCGTACCATAACCACCCAAATTTATAAATTTTTTTTTTTTTTTTTTTAATTAGTGAAGGAATTTGACTCTAGGTTCTCCTCACATACTAAGAATTAAAAAAATTCTTGGTATAAGTATTTATATTGTATCTAATAATGTTTGGGAGTTTTAATCATATGAAAGGCAAAATATAATACCAAAGTTTATTTCAATTCCTTGTCTTTTTTTTTTTTAGAAAATTAATGTGTGTACATTGCCTGTTAGATGATAAGAAATTTTACATATATAGGTTGTAACAATAGTTTGTGCAATTTTATTTCAATTCCTTGTCTTTAAAAAAAAAAAAAAAAATGTGCGTGCATTAATTGCCTGTTAGATAATAAGAAAATTTTACATATTTAGGTTGTAACAATAGCTTATTCAAGTTTAATGGATATGCTTTTGTCATCTTAGGCTCTTAATTAGCTTACTGCAAGTCTAATTGTCTATTTCAAAGAAAGTTCATCATCTCCCTTTTTCTTTTGGCTGGCTCAGCGTTTAAGATCTGTTTTGCTTGTATAAAGTTTCTTCTCCGTCCAAGACAATTTTCAATGTACGTTACAAAGATAATTTGTAACATCAATATGCAATTATGTTCAAAATGTGCAAAAATATCAAAACCATTCCCTTGAGATGTGAAAGTCGATCAGAGACATTTATGTGCATTCAATATCAAAGAAGCAGGCTTGCTACAAGTGGCTCGATCGCTGGACTATATCATCTACCATGCCTCTTAATTTCTATGAAAGATATCTCCCATATCAACCTAGTTGAGGTTTGAAGTGTGATATGACATGCATGCATATGCAGCACAGTAAATGCCCTAACCACACGAAAGGCACTAGTATGCGTTGTGTTGTATTGTAGAATTGTTCTTGAATACATATTGATCTTTAAAGTTTAGCACATGACCAAGTTTAGCTCCTAAAAATTTAAAATGATTGTCGACATAAGATTAAACTCAAAACTAACACTTCTTCACTTTATAAGGACTGAAAATGATCACTTTAAATTTTAAAGACCAAAATCACTTTCGGACTAAAGATAAATATCATATATGGGAGTTATCACACGCCTATGTAACATCTTCATAATCCAAAACTACAAAAAAATTCAGAAAATCAAGGAAATACAATCTTTGTTCTACTTCTAGCTATATGCTGCGTATAGCAAAATTAATTAGGGGCACTTTAATCTTTGTTCTACTTCATCCGTTTGTTCCGGTATATATATTGCATCAACAACAATATTGACTTGTGGATGTTCGTGGTCCCTAAAAGAAGAGCTCTCGTTATGTACAATTTGTACTTAGACCAAATTATTGGGAAAAATCACTTTCATCAATTAATTTTTTCTACGTATCTTAGACCAAGTTTTGAATTTGGTTTGGAAGATTGAAGTAATTGATCTGATCATCTTGGCCCATGTGGGAACGTACGACGTATACCAACATTGTCTTTAATTTATTACCCAGTTTGATAATTTTTTGTCCCCCTGAATCTTTTCAGTCAGATGCCATGCTTCATTACCCTCGTTTATTTTCTTGGGGTTCTTTGTTTTTTGAGGTCCCACTGGGCCTTGGCTATGGAGTATTCTTTTGCATGATTCAATCCCATAATTAGAGCTTTTAATATCGTCCGTATGTTTTCTTTATTCCCAACTTATTTCTTTGGTAAAACTGATAAGAACCTTAAGAGAGAGAGAGAGAGAGAAGACTGAAGGAACATGAATTCTCCCTGGTCGTCAAGAACTCCCTCAATTACACGGCAAAACGAAATCTAGGATTCTCATTGGCACATCACAACCACAAGAGTCACGTAATAACAAGTTGAGTAATGTTAATTACACCACCAATTTGTAAATACGTCCGTACACACATATATATAAAAAAACAACTGAAATCATGTATTCGTGTGTTGATTTAAGTTGTTTTTCATCTGTATGTACGAACGTGTGTACAAATTGGTGAACACACAATTTAAGTTGTTTTCATCTGTGTATACGGACGTGTGTGTAACAAGTTTCTCCGACATTCATTTGAAATTTTGAACTGAGTTTTTGTTAGTTGGGGCCCGAGATGAAGATTGAAGAGCTGATTTGATGTTTGGTGAGATAGTAATGGCTGGAACACCTGGTGTCAATTATAATATATTATTCTTCTCAACAGTTATTGTTCTACACGTGGTTAATTAGGTCACGTCACAAACAGGCCCACTAATTATTAGCCCTCTTGTGGTCCTTATTCTTCCTTATGTATGTACTAACAAATTTTATTATATAAATTTTATAATTTGATGTGTTAATTATTATAAAAAAATAATTTAAACATTTATTTATATAGTAATTAAAGTCCTCCAACTACATTTGTAATTACATCAATTTGTAAATTTTATTATAGTAAAATTTGAAGTACTTTTATTATTTTAGAACTTTAATAGAGTATTTTAGATGGTGTAACTTAAATTCTTAAATTAAGCTCAATCCTTCGATTGCATTAACTAATGTAGTAAAAAATATAGTATCTTCCTCTAGGGAAAATTGAATTCACCTAAGTTACAATAGTTAAGATTTGTTCTTTTACACCCCCCTCACCTTTCTCATTGGACAATTTATGGTAGTCCTGGTTTAATTCTTTTAGGTTCCTAAAATATAAAACTCTTCATCTTAAATCCCTCAGATTTTCATGGCAATTTCTTTGGGTATCCCAAGATGTAAAATTGTTTATCTCCATTCTCTCATACAATAGACATTGTTCTTTTAGGTTTGACGTTAAAACTCACAAACTCAAGTTTACTTAACCAAGTTAAGTAAACTCGTGACTCAAGTTTACTTAACTTGTTTTCACAAGTTAAGTAAATTAAACTTAATGTTAAAATTTTTAGGATTGGTTATTTCAAACACAAGTCAGGCTTGAACTTACCTTCAAGCTAGATTACATATTTAACCTAAATTTGCTTTTATGTTTGTCAAACTCAAACTTGTTCACAAGTTACTTAAAGAACTTATTCTTTTCTTATATTAGGTAAATACAGTGACTAAATTTTCTTAACCTTTCAAAATTTTATGACAACAATTAATGGCAAAATTATAGTTGAGATTACATTAGATAGAATAATTTTATTTTTTGAACTTATAAGAATATAACTAACAAGCCTTTATTATTAAAATTATATATATTGCTACGAAATCTACTATAATTTGATATATTATAAACTTATTTATAAGGCAATTCAATCTGTAGTCTTTATATATAGTCAAGGCTCAAGAGTTTTGTAACTTAATGGATTGACAATTTTTTGGTCTTTTTAAGATCAAGAGATCCAGGGTTTAAATCTTTCATCTCCCATTATAATTATCAAATTATAAAATAATATATATATATATATAAATCTATCTTATACAAATAACCATATAATATTATATATCCTTAAATCAAGCTTTATGCTTATGAGTTTCTTTATTAACAATATATTAAACTTAAATTCTGGGGTGAACGTAACTTGCTAGTTAAATAAACGAACATAAACAGATTTGTTTTTTCAATCCAAACCCAACTTGTTCATAATTAGTTTGGTTTGGTAACAGCTCTATCCAAGACCTGCATAATGGTTGGACTTTGCAGGTTCTGGCTTTCTATCTTGAAGACAGAAATCATCAAAGATCTTCAGGTATGGACCTCCGATGTTGCTTCAATAATGCAATGTTACATTAATATTTCATATATATAATAATTTCTCTATCTGAAGCAATATCGCTCTTAAATTTGAGAGAATCAAAATGGGCCAGTTTGGAAGTAGTAATGTAAGTGCTACAAATTAAATTTACACCATGCTTGTATCATCCACAAGTTCTTTTAACAAAAAGAAAATTGAAAGCAACAACAAAAGTGTATTTCATAATGGCTTATATCAGATAATCAACAAAAGAATCCCCAATATAAGTGGTATGTATTACAAAACAAAGACAAAGATCAATGAAAATTCAAAATTTCACAGTGGATTTGCAATCAGAATGAGAGCTGATGTTTCCAAGGAAGAGAGAGGTGTCACATGTGCAATCACTGGTAGCTTTCTTCTTGAATACTTTCAATATGATGGCCTTGCCATGCAAGGTGGTTGCCGAAGTAAAATTCAAGGTACCTAGACCCCTTTTAAAATCATCCAAAAATTTCGGATTTGATAGCAACTTATCTGCTAAAACAATCACAGTTGTGCTTATATTATGTTCTCGACGAGCCGGAATTGTGTCTGCTTGTATTGGAGCTTCAGCCACCACATCTCCACGATAAGTAACATAAGCTGTACTGTTTTGGTACTCGAAGCCTCCATAGTTACGATTATTAACCATGACCACTATGCCTAATGAAACATTTAGCTTTATGGCTGGTAATACTATTAATTCAAAGTGTTCAAGGACTACAGGCTGAGAAGTTATTTCGGGGTTCTTAGGCTTTAGTATGGTGAAATACAAGATAACCATCACCACTATGAAAGTGATTAGGAGAATAGCTGTGACACCACAACAGATTTTAGGCCTTTACGAGACCTATTTCCACGTATCATTTTTTTTTTCTTTTCTTTTCTTGCTATGGTATGTGGTAGAAATTTTTGGAGACTTCGAGAGTGGTATATTTAATACTGGAATGATAATTGAGGGGGGAAAGTGTATTGAAATAGTGGTGAAAATGGGGATCATTACGAGGTGTACGTTTTGTTTTTGTTTTTGTTTTTTTTTTTGTTTTTTGTATATTTTGCTTTTTCGTTATTTCACAAAAAAAGGGGCTGTCAATATTTTAAATGGGAATAGGTTGATGGTTGTGATTAGTATTAGTTTACTATATTACTTTTATTAATTGATTAGGGAAGCCGGTTTGACATTCTTGTTTTTGCAGATACATAGCATCAATTTGGCTTGTTAGGGCTTGCCACATTGCCTGCTCAAATATAAGAGAAGTACTACGTTTACAACATTTTTATAATACATTCATAACAAATTATATAATAAATTATAATTGGTATGTTAATATTGGTTTTGATTTGAATTCACAACTTAAACTACTTTTTTATCTATATGTAACAACCAATATCAATCAACTACATAAGATTTATTGTGAAAATATTATAGACATAGCATTTCTCCAAATATAAATGTGTTTTTTAAACAATTTTTTCATGGACCGGGTGGGTACACATAAAGCCTGATCCCCAAATCTTCTTTTAAAAAAAAAAAAAAAACAAAACAAAACCTTCTTTGAAAAGGAGGCCACCAAACTAGTTGAAATTTTTGTCCAAGTTTCTTACTCCTAAGTTGGACAAAAATTTCAACCATACCGGCCTCCTTTTCAAACAGATTGGGCTGTTGATCCACAATATTTCTACTTTACCGTTTTCAGCTAATTTTTCTTACTTCATCAATTGGGCTCACAATCCACATGTTTTTAAGATAACGATTAGCCTAACGGGTTAGACTCGTGGCCCATGTTTTGTCTACTTCACAAGTTGGGCTCATAACTCATAATTTACTACTTCACAGAGTAAACCTCACAACCCAAACGCTATTTCATTTCTCTTTTCTCACAGATTGCGCTTCCTCAATAGAGGTAAAGAGGTTCAACTTTGAAGGAAAGTGTCCAACTTTAAGGTGTTTGGTGAGACAATTGGATTATTTGGGCTACAAGACCTATGAACCCCATTAGTATTCTTGAAAGACCCAAACCTTAACGGGCAGAATATGCATTTGGATTGATTGGACACCAAATTTTGTCAAGGACCACATTATAATAGAGGACAAAGAACTACTAGTTGGGCGCATAGGAGAATTAAAAACCCACCCAATAAAATCAAAGACCTTTCAGCTCATTAAGCACTCACTATCTTGTTCACTTGCCATGTCAAGATCACTTTCTTCATATAAAAAGCAAGACCAATTGCATGGATATTCGGTTAAAGCTCAAAACACCATGGTCAAACTCCCTAATTACCTTGCTTGTGATTTGAAACTTTATTGCCTTGCTTTTCTTGGCCGGAGACTAAGTTTTTGTTTGTTTTTCCCCCCTTTGCTTGACATTGTTTGCACTCAAGTATTGGTGTTCAAATCTTCATTCCCCTTGTTATAACTATCAAATTATAAAATTAAAAAATAAATAAAATTAAAAAAGCTATACCAACCTCCACATCTTTATGTGCCTTGCCAAGGCTCACTACCTAAAAATAAAAAGTTCACACATTTGGTCGTTAAAGCCATGACAATGTGTAGCCCCTTATTTGACCCCATAAAGCATGCAACTCATTAAGAATCATTTCTATATTGAACTACTCTAGGACCAATGGAATAGGAAATTAATATTTTACAAGTAAAAGTCATTTTTCACTCTTAGATATGAGGCCATTGAAATCAATTCTTGTTTTTTTTTCTTGGAAGAAATCCATTATTGTCTTCAAGTGAAAGGAAGGGCCTTTATATCATTATATGCAACTTCTTCTTTCAAGTATTTGTCACAGAAATTCCTTTTTTTTTTTTTTTTTTTTTTTTTTTTTTTTCTACTTCAAATGTGCAACATTATCTCAAGTAAATAATGAAATCTGCCATACTTATGATTGTGAATAGACCTTTGTTTTTTGCAACCGGACACAATGAATTTTGTACTGCAATGAATTATTTAGCTAATATCTGAACTAAAAAAAAAAAAAAAATACAAGCCTGTTTTTTTTTACAAGTGACTCTAGCTTCTAGTATCTAATTGAATAGTCTCCCAAAAGCATAAGTAATCAGAGAGCAAATGCAAAACCTAATTGCTTGTCAATGGAGATTTTCCAATAGCAACAAGGTCATGATTAAAACAAAAATTACTTCTACCATATTTACATGATATTGATTCCCATTACTCATCATAGGAAATTTTGTAGGAAGTGAGCACTCCTCCCCATTGAAAAAGACCCTTGAAGGAAATCCATCTCCTTTTGCTATTGTAATACCCGCGGTTTGTGTCTTTGTAAAGGAAATGACAGATTGTTGCTTTCCTGGTACTCTTGGATCTTTTGTTGGGTAGGGGTGTCAATGTTCGATCCAACCCACGAACACGACACGAACCCGACACGGGTTTTTTCGGGTTAGGGTTGTGCTTTAATGGGTTTGGGTCATAAACGGGTCGACCCGAAAGTGACATGATAAGAAATGTGTCATAAGCGGGTCAACCCGTGTAACCCGCAATAGACACGTTTGACACGCCAATTTATTTGTGTCAACCCGAAATGACCCACTTAACACAACCCGTCTAACTCGTATAACAAATAAATTTTTATTTTATTTTAAATTTGTCAAATACCTTTTATATCCAACATATATTTTAAATTTAACAAGGAAAGTGAGTAATTACAAAAATTTACAAGAGATATAATTGGAAATTGAAACTTTACAAACCCTAGAACTAGTAATACCTTCTTTTCTTTTTTTTTCTTTTTTTTTTTTTTTTTTTTTTTTTTTTTTTGGCATAGAACTTGCACAAATGAAATTGGATGAGCTTGTGGAAGATATTATGAATTTGGACACCAACAAAGAATCTATGGATGATAATCGTGGTCATATTCACGATTAGTTTACTGTTTGCTCAAATTTTTTCAATATTGATACTTAGCATTTGGCAAGTTCCAAGGATATCATATTTTTGTTGAACTATGTTATTTTATTTTTGTTAAAATTTGTTATTTTGAATTTGGGTTGAAGTGTATACACTTCTTTTGGAGTGTAAAGAACTTATTTCTAGATGAATGTTATATTTTTTGTTGAACTATATTATTTTGAATGTGGGTTGAAGACTTGAAGTGTATGCACTGCTTTTTGGGATGTAAAAAAAATTATTTCTAGATGGATGTTATATTTAATATTATACAGGTTGAAATAGGTTGTGTTACATTCGTGTCAACCCAACACGACTCGTTTATTAAACGTGTCAAATGGGTTGGGTCAGGTCAACCCGCCTTATTAACAGGTCGGGTTAGGGTTGAAGGATCATGACACGATTATTAAATGGGTCGAGTTAGGGTTGAGCCATTTGGTAGAATACCCCTACCTCGACACGACACGAACCCGACACGCTAACCCGAATTGACACCCCTATTGTTGGGTCTGATCCATTTGTCTCTCCCATTAAAAAATTCAAGCCTGGTAAACCTTGAAAGATGATGGTATGGTTGAGCTTTGGAATTAATGTCCCATTGACAGAATAAACTTTTTCGTAACCTCGATAAGCTTTCTTCATTTGAATTGCAGTGAACCAATTCTCAAAATTCATTTTTTCCCAATTGAATAGAGTGATCCGGGCAGTCCATCCACTCATGTAGTCTGTGTTGACATGCCAATTTATGCTAACCCCACAATTGTCACCACAAGGTAAAGGCTTAGGAATGTTGTAGTGCTTTATTTTGGCCCAAGCTAATGCCTTTTGTGTCCTATTCTCAAAGGGAAGAAGAAGAGCTTCTGGAGGGAGAAGCATAGACGGGGCATCCGGATTGCATCTTTTATTGTTACCACAACCACAGGCACATGTATTACAAGGTATAACAGAGTTATTGTAATAGGCAGAGAAGGAAACACAGCACCTAGAGTTCCTTTTGGCTGGCCTTGTGATGTTGCAGACTATTTGCCAAGTTGCAATTGCTGTGGTTACTGCCGAAAGCCCACTAGCATCCGGAAATTCTGTTGCATCCACTCTAATTGGAGGTCCACATTTATAGTCTGGATTAAGAGTGCCTACAATTTTCCATTTCTCGGGGGTATAAAGAGCTGTCCGATTCACATCAGGCGGAATTTTATACACCTGAACTTGAAAAACTGACTTTGATTTGCTTGGATCTAGGATGGTTGGCAAAAGACTTCCATTTCTGCAGCAATAGGGTATTCTTCCTACTATTGTGTCGTTTGCTTTCTCTGGAGGCAAGTCACTGATGACTGGCTTCCTTTCACAATTCATGACTTTAGAAAAATCCATGTTTGTGTAAATTTCACCAGGCACCCCATAAATGCAATCCGCATAGTCTATTTTATGCGTGTAAGCTCCTCTCATTGTGCTTATAAATTCCCCTCTCATCCACTCCCAAGTCAAGTTCCAATTATCAAGACGTCCTAAAGGGTTTTTATTCTCCATGGTCACCTGGGCAATATAGTTATTCCCATAGGCTTGAAGAACATCATAGGAAATGGTAAGATCTCCATTCTGGCGCGGTATGAACTTCGTTTTTAGAACTTTGACCTTAAATTTTGGGTTTCTAGCGCAACATACATACATCGAGGTCTCTGCAGAAATATATATAATAAATTTAGATTGGTAAGAGAAATTAGAGACATAAAAGAAACAAGAGCAATCAAGTACTTACTACGAAGAGTTGGTGCTGGGCACTTGTATCCATCATTAACAAGCCTTATTGTTTTAGGCATTGGAATCCCAGGTGGTTTCACTCCAAATTGAGTGCCACTTAACTGAATTTTGACTTGAATTTGGGCAAGATCTCCAGCAGTGTCAATTGAGGTCTTCAAATCCGCCTGAGGAGATCCTGAAAAATAACTCCCATTCCCAACTGCAGCTGGGAAATCATCACCATCCATTAAAACAGCTCCTCCAGCATTAACTAGAATCTCTTTGTGTTGAAACCCGATAAAAATCTTCCATGCTTTGAGCTCGAATTTGCCCGTGTTCAATACCGTTGCTGTGGAATTGAAGGCCCAAGATTGTGCAGTTGCATTCTTCACATGTGGAAATTCTTTCGTCCGAGAGAGGAAGTCATAGGACAAGAAAATCCCATCACAATTTTCTACGGCAGGTGGCGGGGCGGCGGGCATTTCATCATAATCTTGGTTTTTACTCAAACGAACTCCAAAAGACAAGAAGAAAAACACAAATGTTAGCATTCCAAATGCCCTTTTCATGCGTTTCTTTTAGGATTGCGACCACGAAGATCTTAGGATGAAAGTATATGTATTTGAGGATATCACATATTTTTTGGTTGAAAATGGTTGCAAAGATTCAAAGGAGCATAAGAAGGAATTGATGAAATTGATCCAGATTGATAGCAACATACAGGGTAGAGTAGTAGAGAGAGTGATTGAGAAAATGGGTGTAGAGGAAAACTCAAAGATTGACATTTGGGATTGTAGTGAGCTAAATTGGTGGAGAAAAAGTCAGCTGAAACCTCCTCCTCTAAAGTCAGCGATGTATTTGGCGGGTGCTAAGAATTAACGGTCATTTGAATTTTGTAGTTTCTGGTGTGATAACTTAGAATGACGAAAACACCCACAGTAGACAATTTTAATCTTGAATTGTTTATCAATATTAACCTCTTTGTTCTCTGTACCATAATCCAATTGTACCGCCAATTTCAGCAAGAAATTATAAAAAAAAAAAAGAAAAAAAGAAAAAAAAAATTGTACCATCAATATTAACCTTTATGTGTTTATTTATTATTATTTTTTATAATAGAAAAAATGGGTAGGGGCGACCAACGTGGCAATCCTACTTGAGCGTGACCATAGTAACACCTTACCTGCTGAGTTCGGGGCCTTGCTGGGGTGCAGAGGGACCACGGTGAGTCATAGCTTCCCAGCCCCATGAGCATGGTTGTCAAAATCCCGATTTAGATCCTACGATCCTAAGATTTTACGATCCCACCAGCTAAAAACTATCTGGATCTTTCATGGATCTTGCGATCGTTTAAGATCAATAGGATCGTACAATTCTGACGATCTCAAACGATCTTGATTTCTTGTAATCTTCTTTAACTTGACAGAAGGTTTAGTTGGACCCAAATGAAAAATAACATTCCATAGACCAAGTTTTGCTATTCTAATGTAGAGAGATAGAGTGTCTTGTTTTGAGATTTTTGGCTCCTATGATGCTTACAAATGGATTTAATGATGTATGGTAATTACATCAAATGGATGCAAATAATTTTTGGTTTTTTTTATGAATGAATGTATAATTTATATGATTATTTAACATACCAATGTGTATTTTTTGTATTTTTTTCAAATAATGTAGGATCTTAAGATTCACGATCCCATCTACTTCCCACGATTTTACGTAGGATCCCGATTTTGACAACCTTGTCCTTGAGAGACACTAGTGAACCTTGAACTATTAAGGGAGGTAACCCAAGTGAATCCATATTCGGACTCGAACCTTGGACCTTACACTCAACGCATCTTGTGCATCATCTAAGACCACTAGACCACATCTCTCGGTACTATATTAACCTCTATGAAACTTAAACCCCACGTTGATTCTCTATTTCTTTGTACTCTGTACCATAGTCCAATTGCATCGCAAGCTAGCGTAGGATGCAACAGTCATATACGTACAATTTTAATGAAAACAGAAAATGAAAATTCAGCTGAAATGATACTATTTCTTTTCAAAATTCATATATTAGAGGTTAAGAATTCATTAATACAATCGGTGCGGTTGTGCACCATAATTTTTTTTCCTTACAGTCATAATTAGCTAATTGCTATTGAAACATTTTTCTAGTATTCAATTTATTTCTATCTGACATCATTTCCAATTTCATTGAATCTTTCTTGTACCTTTTTGCAGCCTCTGTTGTAACTTGTACCTTATAGCGTCTAATTGAAATTTGAAGCACCTGGTTAAACAATAAATGTTTTTTTTTTTATTATTTTTTTTTTATTATTTTTTAAGTATACACAATAAATGTTTAAGGATTAGTATTAAAGATTCTGAAAGTTATTATCCACCAAAAAACACAGTATCCGAAGCTTGATATGGTCCACTTTTAATGAGGGTGGATAGAATAGGAGTAAATAAAAAAAAAAATTGAATGCAGAAAATTGAAACTTCCATTAATTACATTACATATGTTGCTAATCCCTAACAGCTAATTTATTGGTCCGTTGGGTTAATAAGTGGGCCTTCTCATTTGTAGAATGATGGGGCTATTTTGGCAGTCTACACCTTCATGATGCTTGGGCCCAGAAGGTCGGTTCAAAAATCAAATTTTATTTTATCTCCCAACCCAAATAATTTGGAAAAAAAGAAAAAAGAGAGAGGAATGGATTAGATTTATTAAACATAAAATGTGAATTTAAAATTTAACATAAATACCAAATTTATAATGCATGAATGTATTTTAACCCAGAGTAGACCAAAGAAATTGTTCAAACTTCAAACATTTGTGATTGACCTTTAGTTGAGAATGTGGCACACTAGGTTGCAGTCATTAACAAAACTAATGCACTAACTTTCCTCATTCATTATCCAACATAATCTCACTCTGATTTGATTTCTAATCGGATCTATTATTGAAAAGATTTCAACTTGATCTGGGCATGCCGGCATATCTCACTTCTGAACAAACAAAGACAATGGGAATGTCGTGCTTAGTTGTTAATAAATGTGCAACCACTAGTATATTTCTAAATTTACTTCATGCCCCAGTGACACAGGTAGGAGGACCCCTCTGAGATTCATTAGAAAAGACATGTATCTGATGCTATTTAGTTATATTCATGTCATTGTACAAAATTTTCCAAATGAGCCAATAAATTATGAAAAATGTTAAAGAATGCCCTAAAGATATTAGTTTAGAAACTATTTTTAGAAATATTTTATGGGAAAATGATTAAAAAAAAAAAAAATTATTGACAGCTTTTTATATTTCTCATAAAAGCGATGTCAAAACTTTCTTAATATAGTTTATTAACAATTGTTCTAAGAGTACCTGTTAACATGACCTATAAACTATTACATGAATGTTAACATTTGCAATTGGCATAAGCCGATGTCAAAAGAAAAGCAATGAATGCACAGGAATCTCATGGATGTTCTATGAACAAATAGTATCATATAATGTTCATGATTCATTTCTCAAAAAATATCTTTATGATTAATAAAAACATTTACCCCGATTTAGTTTTGTTTATTTATCAAGCTCATACTTAACTAACTTTTTCTATAACAAAACAATTAAGCACATGCCTAAAATATTTAATCTCATGTCAAATGAGCCTTGCTTATTGAAGTTGCCACACCTGCTACCTCATGAGCCTTGCTAGGTTCAACCATATCTTTATGCCAAGTTTTTTTAGGATGCCACAATTTTGACGTGACAAACTATAAATGTAGTCGCCTATTACTTTTATATGTATTTACTACTTTTTTTCCACTAGTTTGTTTATTGTTATTATGTACCTCTTATTGAGTCATATGACTCATAGTAGGGTAGAATTTTGGTCAAATTCAGCCAATTTGGTATGGTTTGGTACATTTTGTTCCACATCGGTCTATTCAGTCCAGTTCAGCTAATCAATTCATTTCGGTCTCATTTGGTTTAGTTTGGTTCGGTTCAATTTAATCCATTCCATCCTTTCTCCCTTTTATAACTTTGGTTTATTTTTGTATGAATTAATCCCTAGTATGGAAGTGAGAATTTGAGTTTATATCAAAACACAATCTATATGAGTGATAACAGATAAGTTGTGTCTATCAATTATTTGAGTAATATCAATTGTAATTACGTGATAAGTTTTGATTATTACAATAATCTCCTTAAGAGAATGAGACATTAGAAACTTAAAAATTTTACTTGTATCAAAAGAAATTAGGAAAATATAATACATAATAACAATAAGTAGAAGAATACAGACAATTTCAAAAAAGAATAATATCAATCAGAAACACCGAAAATAGTAAAAATTATATATTTGTAAAAATAAGGAGACAAAAATTACTTTTAGAAATTGTTTAATTTTTAGGATGAACAAATTATGTACAATAAAATTTAAAGAATAAATTATACATTATACATCTCAAAATAATTATATATTCTCACACATCGCATGAGTCTGCAACTAGTTGCGATAAAAGTTGTGTCAATAAATTTTCTCCTTCATGCCACATCATCATAGTTGCCATATCATTTTAGCTACCAAATCATCTTGGCATACCTTACATCGTGGCCAACCACTTCATGGCTTGCATCATATTGAGCCCCGTTTGTGTTCTGGTTTATAGTTTTGCAGCTTGCACTTCTCTAAGTTTGGTTTTGATGGCATACGTTTATGCAATTGCATGCACTCTAGGTATGTATGTATGTATGTATGTATGTATAGCTGTTTCAGGGCATAACATATCTTGATATCAAGAATTTTGGTGCATTCCTTGCACCACAACATCTGAGAAACAATATTGGTATAATTGAAACTGCAACTTGTACAATCTAGTATCAGCAAGAATTAATTTTACATTCTAGAATTTGAGAAAAATTTTCAAGGTTGTCAACAAACATTCTAGCTCAAGGACCATTCATAACTAGGAAAAGAGCATCACCAACTGTTAAATAGAAAATCCCCTTGTGTTCTTCTTTAAGTCAATCATCTTCCCCCCACCAGCAGAGCTAAGGAATCCAACCATATGCATGATTCTTCCTCATTAAACCAAAGTTTGCATCATCAAAGGTCTTCCTTGGACATTGATCATTCTTTCTTCTTTTCACATCTGTTGCCACCACCTAATTTCCATTTTCCTAGAAAAGATGATTTTCAAAATTTACACAAGATTTGTTCAACCTCCTATATATTTTCTTGACATTTTAAATAACCTTAGTAATGAAAGGGGATTTCACAATGTTTACTATGCACATCAACAGTTTTTTTTTTTTTTTTGGGGGGGGGGTGGGGTTTCCCTTCTCCCACCAATTTCATAATCTTAATCCGTTTTTAAATTTGTAGGTTTGAAATTGTATCCATATCATTGAATGCAGTCTTCGACTTTGACCCTCGTGAGGATCTAGAAGAAGACGACTTTGGAGAAGAACTTGACCTGGACTTTTTTCGCTTCTGTTTCTTTGGAATATTTGGCAGATCTGTAGGTGGAATGTCTTTGAACATATCACATGCTTGTTGGCGTCCCATGGACTGATCAAAATCTGTTACAAGAGATCAAAATATAAGTAGGTGAATTACCATAAACTAAAATGAATTGGCTACACCACTAGAATCCAGAAGAACTATATTATTTCTTCAGATATTTATAGTATTTCAAAATTTACTTGCTAAAAAATTTAGGCGTGGTAAAAAATGGTCCGTTGATGAAAGGGCACGACAAAATTGTTCAAATAATTTTCTTCATGAGTGATCTATTGGAACAAATCTAAAATTTTGAACATTTTACACCCTTATTCTGAAGAAGGGGAAGTAATCAAAATAAACAGACTAAAACATTACTCATGTGCTCTAAACTGTACAATTCAGCCAACAAGAAACTAAAGCGATTGATGGTATGTACCTCTCTCCAATCTAAAACTTAAATTCAGACAATAAGAGGAACCACCAAAAGGTTAACCAGTTGATATGATACATACAAAGGCATAGGTATTAATGAAGCCATTATTGAGAGTGCTTAAAAAGTAGAATAAGATACTGTAGGGAAACATATATGCCTCTTTCTCCATGTAAATGTGTACAAGTATAAAATCACACTTCGATATTCGGTAAAATAATTTAATCACTTGAGCATTGCTAATTTTCAAAAATGGTCAAAGCTTATGCCATAAACCCTTCTTATGTTTTAACTTATTCCTTACCTCTATATTAAAAGGTCAGATCCTAACACTCAAATGTATCAAATACACACCTAGGAGTATCCTAAAAGTATTTAGGAAATGAAGAGTTTCATATACAAATACTCTGAATACATTTATGACATATCATGTCATGGGAAGGATAAGACCCAACATGATTATCATGTTGAATAAACCTTTTAAGATAAGCTTCATCATAGTACCCTTCTCTGTGTTTTGGGCACTTCGATCATTACAGACATAACTCAGCTACATGCACTAGCCATCCTAGTTCTAAAACTATTTAGGCATCTACAGCTGTAAGCTTTTTCATGGGAATGTCTACGCACCAAAAACTAGTGTCAAAACAAAATTTTGCCCAAGCTAAACTGAAATATATTACTACAGAACCTATGTATAACAATTACTCCAAGCATCTCATTCAGTAGAGACAGTAAATTATCCATACTATCCCAATCACATAATTTTATGCACCCCTCAGAAAAGTCTTTACAACAATCTTAATTATTAAGCTCCATCTATTTAACAGAAACTCTTAAAAACTCAAATGTAAGCAAAATTTTCCAATCAATGAACTTCAGGGGTGGACCACTAAAAGATGGTATGGTCTTTTTGCCATGAGACATTAGATTCCTCTTGATAGTGAAGTATTCTCTCGTGACAGAACAGCCAAATTCATCTTGTTTGGGGCAAAGAATCTTGAAAACTTTCCATAACTTAGATTTTAACTCCCATACATTAATCTATGTTTTCGTCTTATACTACCTAACCTGTAAAAAGGATCTGTTTGTTCTTGTCTAATTAGTACAAGTGCACATGACATCAAGCAATAGTTTAATAAAGCAACATTTGGAAGCATTAAAATAACTTAAGCATTAATCAAAATGACACTAAGGACCAAGCAATCTCTTCCCTACAGAATGTGCTAATTTATAGCCACAAACTTATATACATACATACATGTACACACATGCACACAAATTTATATGTAAATACGAAAACACGCATGTATGCACGCATACTATGTGTGTTTTGTTACCGAAACAGCTGAAACATACCATGGGAGGACCATGTGGAAAGAGCCATAGAGCTGGAATCTCTAAATTCAGCAAGGCTACCAATCGATGTGGAGAATTCAGATGTTGCCTTGAAATCATTCATCTGCACAATCCCACCCAACTGAAAATTTTAGTGAAAAAAAAAACACAAAAATGTTAACACTTAGAGATTAAAATAAACAAAGAACCAGAAAACATAGAAGAAGGGATATGTGGACTGCATACCCAACTAGGTGCACTGCCAGAAGCGGCATCCAATCCTATGTGTGCCACATGCTTGACATCTGTGGGGTACCCAATTTCCATCTCACGCTCCTTCACAACTACAACAACACCCAATTCCCATTTTAGCTCCAAGTCATAAACGCATTCACAGTACATATCTATGTGTGTGTGGAGAGAGAGAGAGAGAGAGAGAGAGAGAGGCATTACCAAATATTTGGGAAATGAATTTGAAACTTTTGTAGATCCCTTTCATCTTGGTTGCCATGGTGGAAGCAGCAAGACAAGAACAAATGCAACAGAGAGCCTTTAAGGGACGACACAACAAAATAGGGGAGCAGAAACACCAATAAATGTGAAGAGATGGTTCTTTTGCCTGCAGAAAGTAGATTTACTTAGATGGGTCACTTTACTTTTCTACAACTTCAAAGCCATGATAAAGGAGGTATAGAGTAACAAAGAAGTTCCATTGCATGTGATTTTAGGAACATTCTTTTTCCTGTGAATGAAGATTGGTATCAAACATGGATTATAATAACTATCTATAATGCACTAATGAGCAAAAAATAGTAACTTAGAAATTAACCAAACCCCCCATAAAAAAAAAAATAAAAAAAAAAAGATTAAAAAGACAAAGACAACATAGTACCTTAATAATAAAACAGAAAGTGAGGGAGTTTAAAAAAGCAAGCAAATTCACCCCCAGCTCCTTCAACTACTGTTGTACAACTAATCTTGATGAATGAACAAGAATGTACAAAGACCTTCTCTTGGGTCAAGTGGGGTTGGTGCATTCATAACTCCATGAAAGCAAAACCATATTAAAGAGTGAAAGACAAATGAGAAGAGAGGAAAAAGGGTGTGGATATATGGGGTTTTGTTGAAAACTGAGATACTCGTGGTGACTGTGGATAAGAGCTGGAAAAGAAAAATGAGAGGAATGAAAGAGCCTTTGGATGCTAAGAGGAAGAAGAGAAAAGAAGATGGGCGGCCATGAAAACTTCCAAAACTAAAGGGTGAAAGAGAAGGCTTTGAAAGACGTGACAAAGAAAAGAGTGGGACAATTATTAATTGGGTGGATTCTGTGCTTACTGCACAAAACAAATAGATTTTCTTTATTTTATTTTTATAAATTTATATTTGGAAAAAAAAAATAAATAAAAGTATAATTTGTATGGTGCTTCTTGCTTTGTTTAATTGAAGAAAGGGGCATTCAATCTTTCCACTTCCTATGCTATCTTACTATCTATCATCTCTGAGCTATGAATGATGTGCTGCATTGTTGAACGGGTAAAGCGCCGGCTTCATATACTTTTTCACTCGTTATTTGTTGAGTTCTTATTATCACTTTTGTAAGGAAAATAATAAAGTTTTTATCAATTTTAACATTAAAAATGTTTTTAAATTGAGGGTGTGGTAATAGATATAATTGAATTTTTTTTAGAAAAATAAATTAATACCATAATAAATAAAAATTTGAAATAAAATTTGGACAGTTGGCATTTTTTGTTGGGGGGTGGGGAGCAAGGCTGGCTCCTTTCTTTGAGTGAGATAATGTGATTTTTTTTTTTTTTTTTTTTTTTTTTTGAGAGGAACTTTAACGTTAATGCTTAAACTTAGGTAAATCTCACATGACTACCTCATGTGATTAACTTTTTTGATTTTTGTCTCTATCACGGCTTTTGTTTTTGGTCTTGTTTCTTCTCTATGTGGTCTTATTTTATTGGTGAAATATGGAGTGGAACATAATATATGAGACAGAAGATTAGTTATGTGATTAACTTTTTGATTTCTATCTCTTTCGTGACTTTTGTATTTGGTCTTGTTTCTTCTCTATGCGGTCTCATTTTATTGGTGAAGTATGGAGTAGAGCACAATATATGAGACAGAAGATCTAGACTCAAATAAGTATAGTTTATATCACTTTTACTAAAAAAAATTTACAAAAATAATGTGATAAAAAATGTTATTAGTGTCACATGATTAACATCATAATTAACAGTTTCTTAATTATTCTGTTATGTTGTGCTAGTGAGTTGATAAAAAAATTTGTAACGTTTTTATTTTTATTTTTTAAGTGAGTTTCAACCTATGATGTTCGCTCCTGATGATACTCTTTATTATTAGACTAAGACACCAATCAATTTTTGGTGTAGGCGGGATTGAATTCTAAACCTCTTATATGTTTAACTATCAATGACTTTATCACTCTTACTTTATTGTGACTTGTGTGTTGTCATTTTGTAAAGTTAATGAAATAAAATCTGTAGTACACGTATCCCTTGCATCACTATCCTTATGTGAACTTTAAGTGGTTAGTCTAATAGTCTTTTTTAGGCTTCATATGATTCACGAGATCTTGTGATGAGTTTCTTTGCACTTAGAGGCATCTCAAAAAGATATATAAATATATAAATATATATATATATATATATATATTTTCATTTAATTACTCAGATCTGTGGAACAGAGAGATTATACTTACTCAGAGAATTGGTCAGGTGCTTTATAAAATATGCATGAGAGAGAAAGAGCTATGTTTATAAATTGTAGAGTGTCTGACAGTTGGAGTAACCTGGTAGATATGCCATCCTAAATTAGTTTGTAACTACATAGGAATTAACATGTGTTAGATATTGTTTTAAGACTTTTTTTACATGGAAGGACAACCAATAGTAGATACTTTCTTGTGTGATATTTATCTGCTAGCATGTGAAGGTGAAGATGATCCATCATTTGAGGACCGAATTGGCCTGTGAACTAAGACTATGATTGCCTGGGCTCCACTTTTGTCTTTGGTCCCCAATTGGTCAGCTAGCTTGGCCTTAAAAAAATTAGATTTGATGCAAAGATTGCCTTAACACAACAGGGATGGAATTTAAGATTTCATTTTTTGGGTCCCCACTTTTCTCTATCATGCCCAGTTTTGCGTGGCTTTACAACATTTAGACTTGGTACCAAAATTGCTTAACACAACAGGGTGAAATTTAAGGTTTGATTTTTCTATTGTTGCAAAAAGAATAAAAGATTTATGTCATTCACCCCTCATGTGGGGTTCATTTTCATCATTGATTTATTTTATTTAAAAAATAAGTTGTGTAAAAGTACAATTATATCATTAAGGGACCAGCATGATATCTTAGTGTGATGGTAAAAAATCTCGGCATGAAAACGATTAACATAAGTTCAAATCTGGATAAGTAAATATGTATATGAAAAAAAAAAAACAGTACATAACAAAATAGGCTAAAAAGAAGTTGAAACATAGAAAGGGGAGGCAACTAAAATAATGGGATCAATTTTAGGGTTAATTTGGGAACAGTTTATTTAACTGAAATTGAAAACTTTTTTGCTGAAAATATTATAGATAAAGCTAAAAGTTAGTTGAAATAGTTCAGTAGGACCCATGAATAGTACCAAAAAATGCAATAAAATCCATGAATAATAGCAAAAATAAACTAAATAGTAAAATAAGTTGCCAAATAATAATCTATCCATTGGCAACCTTAATCTCAATAACTTTGTTTATAAAAAATTGAGAATGGACAATTGGATAGGATTGGGTAGAAAATATAATCCCACCATATCGATCCTTGAAATAGTTGACTGATTACCATTATTTAATAACTTGTTTGCCAGCTTTTGGTGATTTCTATTACAGCTGGGCCAAACACTTATAATTTGATAGTGATTTTCAATATTCTCTGCCAGAATTCATGAAAGCTCTTTTTATATTGGTAAAATTATTTCTCTTTGATCAACATAATACAGTGTGGAGTACTAATTTATAATATTTCTCAAACCCCATAAACAAAATCATGCAGTTAATTAGATTCAGTGAGAGAAACTGTATCTTCATAACTGTCAAATTTTTTAAAATTCTTCCATGCCATTTGAATGGATAAGCAAAAACTTTCTTTACTTTGTTTATATTTTATACACAAATGGCATTTTACTTTGTTTAAGTCTGATTTGTATCAATGTGTGACCCTTACTTTGCTTAAGTAATTTTTGCCTTCGTACTATTATAATATGAAAAAGCTTGCGTGCATATTGTCCTATAATAGAATAACATTAAAAGCCAATATATGTTTTCTAAGCAAAATCACACAAAAAAGATTAGGTGGTGTTTGATGATTCTGCAGAGCTTTTCTTTCATGGTTGGAGGCACGTTTGGTTCAGTTGTTTCTTTCAGAGAAACAGCACAGAAATTTCTTGGTTACCTAAGATGGAAATGTGCCCTGCACCTTAAGACAATGTTGGGGTTTTCATAGTAATGGGGATCTTGACATGTCCTCCAAAATGCTCCAAATTTAGAACTTGGAATCCATGGTACAATTTTGGAATAATCTGATGGCACTTATATTATGTATTGCAAGTTTATTAAAATAATGTGGCAGCAAGCATAATTGAAAAGGAAAAAAAGAATTAGATGGTGGAAGAGAAATTAGATTAAATTTAGGTCAATGCTGATTGGTTTGAATCAGGATTAATCTAGTGGAAAATGAAAGTTCAATTGTCAAATAATTTAAAATTTATTTGTCAACAAGAAGATATGTCCTTTTCAGATTTCTGCTTTTCATTTGGGTCTTTTTCAATTATAAGCTGCAACTTGCTGTAAATCCTATTCATTTTTTTTTGTGAAACAAAGTTATTGGTCCAATGGAATAAAAAGTCCATATGTATTTTATGATTGTAGTACTTCTTCTATGTAGGATGGGATGTTATTGTTAAAATTATTATTGCCTTTCTTGCCGGCAATGTTGCCGTCCACAAATTAGCCATATATGATACATGGCTATTTCTCTTCTTCATGATTTAGGCTCTTGGACAGAAAGTCCCTAGTTTTCTGACATGTACTTTTTCTATCTGAGGCTGGATTTTGTTTTTCTTTGCAGTAAAAAGTTTATATGGTTGAACAAATCTAATCAGACTCAAATGGAAGTCAATATGATTGACTCAAATTAGAAAGTAAAAGTATTGGAAAATGGAATGGACATTCATTTTCAAGACAACTCATGACACTACAAGAAAATATGGTCTTTTCAATTTGGAAAAATGTAGCCTATTATGTGCTGGAATTTGCTGTATATCCAGTTTATTTGACAGTCTTTGAGTTGGGAGTGGTTATTTTTTCCAGTTAAGTAGCTTGGATATTTCAAAATCCTCAATGTATTGTCTCAGAGATACTTTTGCATGCATGTTCTCAACGCGTTGGAAGAAAAATAATTATTTTAAAAAAAAATTCTTTAATTTTATAAAAATTATGAGATTAAGCAAAGGGTAAAAAAAAAAAAAAAAAAACTCCTTTATGTAAACCGTAATCACTAGTAAATTGTTGTACAAAGAAACAACATTTCACATACGAACACAACATTATAGAGATGAAAATAAGTCTAGGCAAAGGCCAACCAGCTTCACCTACTGAAACACAAGAGGAAGCCATATTCACAAACCTTCTGTATAAGCCACCCCGGTGGACTTCAACCATGTTCCTCCTTGTATCAGCTCAGCTACTGTGAACTTTTTGGCTTCCTTTGCACTAGTAATGACATGATAACCAGGCCATTTCACTCGCTTACTAGTACCAGCACGTGGTCCCTTGTTATTATATTCCCCATAATACAGTGTTTTTAATGCAAAATCCTTATCCCACACAGACCATCCAGTTGGATCAATATGATCACCAATGTAGGACTGCATGACTACAGTTCTTGAATACTCTTTCCAAGGCCGGCCCAAATATGATCGGACTGAGCCCTTTATGGGCTCAAGATCTGGGCTTGCTATAATGTCACACTTTTGAATAGAAGTCCCAGTGGCTTGGTTTGGATCAGTTCGACCTTGGGCCGTTACCATGTTGGCCTGTCCACTCATGGGCTTTCGGGCTACTAGTTTGCAATTTTGGATCACAACGGCTGCATTTCCGAATATGAAATCGACAGTTCCAATGATGTAGGAATCCCGGAAGAATTGCCGGTTTGAGTGGGTGTAGAGAGTGTCTTGGTAAGCATCAATGCGGCAACGATTTATGACGGATTGATCGGCCCCAACGCGGAGTGCCACTGCTTGGTGCTTCTTTGGCCCAGCTGTGTTCTGGAACCAGATATCTTGGGCTATGAATCCATCACCAACTGCAGCTGTATTGGTAGATCATAAATTGGTTATTGTTTTAGAAAGCAACTTTCCTGGATGTGATATGCACCCGGCCCAGATACTAGTGGTCAATTCTGAGGTGCTAGTGTATCATTAAATTAGGCCCAAACAAACAAGTACATGACCTTTTCCATGCATTTTTTTTGACCTTATCCAACAGGCCAATTACTTTTTTGCTACAACAAGCCAATTTTTTTAAGGCCCAACAGGCCCATTTTTTTGCTACGCAAAACAAGCCAATATATTTTTTGTTAAGGTCCCACAGGCCCATTTATTATTTTTCTAGGTCCAACATGCCCATTTCTTCTTTTCGGCCAACAGGTCCATTCTATTCCCATCCAAACTATGGTCCTCGTATAAGTTTTTTACACTAGCTTTATTTTGGTGTAAATTTAGTATCTAAAAGGCTTACAAAAAAGGGAAAATTATCTTATGCGCTAGACAAAATAAGTGCGCCTCATGTGGGCCTTATGCCTATAAGTGTAGGCTCAGATACTTGTGAGAGAAGTGATCCATATATCTAGCACAATATACCAGCTTAAAAAAAAAAAAAAAAGAGTATAAACTATTGGCCAATTCCTTGCATAACAAAATGGCTAAATCAAATAAGAGCATAATTTCAAGAACGTAGCAAACCAGCTACCATTTCTTAATTATTCCACTTTAATAATTAAGAAATAGTAAATTTAATTATTTAATTATGATTCTAAAGTTAAGGTCCTGAAGACTATAAAACAATTGTTAAACATTTTTTTTTTCCTCACAATAAATAGGGCAGGGGATTCAAAAAATTAGCTTTTTTTTTTTTTTTTTGTTGAGAAAGTCAAAAAATTAGCTTATCATGAAGAACTAAATAATGTAAATGAGTTAAAATACTCTACATGAAATGCTAACAGTTATAGCATATAGATTTGATGCATTTATCTTATAACAATATTCCTAATTCAATCCAATCTGATTTTGCCTTTTTTAATTGCAAACACTTAAAGAAGACTAGTAATAAATTTCAAATCTTGACTTAAAAAGGAATAAGGATCTTTACCTACAGTTGCAGAATTGAAAGTTGTGGTTCCATCAACAAAATTCAGGCTACCAGTGATAATGGTTGAATTCATGCCATCACCAACTATCATCAAGTTCTTTTTACTCTTCCCAACCTCAACATTCTCTTTATATTTCCCTTTCTTCACATAAATAACGTACCTAGTTTTGCCATTATTTGGTGCCGAGGCCACAGCTTCTTTCACAGTCTTGTACTTCCCACTCCCATCCTTAGCCACCACAACGTTGGCCTTGATTTCCTTAGGCAAAGCTTGTAAAAGTGTCCTGTCCCTGCTCGTGACCCATGTAGGGAATTCTCCATTTAATGGCTCATCAATCATTACTTCGGTTTTCAAGGGTGAAAATGCAACAAGCATGGCTAAGGAAGTTCTGGCTCTTGATATTAAGTCCTTGAGCCCTGGCTCCATTGTGGTCCGAGCTGAGCCCTCTAGTCCATCCAAGCATGTGACATGGTTAGTGAGTACACTACTTAGCCATGCATGTGCATCTTCAATGGAACTTGTAGTCATATTTTGAAGAGCCACTTTCGAGTAAAAAACCCTGTCCATGGACAAGTCCATTAGCTCCACACAATCAAGCAAAGCCGCTTGTTCCCTAGGATTATTGTTGATCCTTTGGTTGACATTTTTGGCTGTATCCATTGCTTTTTGTATAGCTGATGTGGATTCTTCTAAAAACATTTGCAATATGATTGTGTTAGAGTCTTTGACAACTTCTGAGACCATGGATATGCATCCTGCTTGGTCATGGGCTGGATCACAGATGTGGCTGTGTAGGAGGGGATTAGAGGAGCTGGGTTTAATAAGGTGGGTAGCAACAAGTGCAGTTGAGAGTATGATAGCAGCAAAGTAGAGAATTAGGTAAAGAGTACTCTTGCAGTGAGAAGTTTTGGGGTTCTCTAACAGAGGTTGATGGGTTGCCATGTTTGGACTTTATGCAACAGTTGTTTTCTCCAGTAAGCTTATCCCTTATCTTGTCTTATGGCCCTTAAATAGAGTATAGGAGAAATAGCAAAAGTTTACTTTAATTGTTGTTCTACAGGTCATAATTGTTGGCTTCACATCAAGTGTTGAATTCCTGATAGGATTAGCATTATTTTCCTACTTTTGCATTTTAGATTGTCAATTTGCTAATCAATGATTGACTTTAAGCTAGTGGGATTATTAGTCTTGAGGTTTCTCAATTCACTGTTTCATGAAAAGTGATATTAGAGATATAACTATATAGACCTTGCAAAATATTCTGATAACTTTTAAACAAAAAACAAATAAGTGATCAAAATTATATATATTATATATATTAGTGTGTAAGCTGAGAAAAAGTTTAATTTAAAATCCAAATTAAATTCTGATTGCACACTAATTTTGTGCTAAGTGTCAATCTAATTACCCTATTATTTGATGCCAAGTGTCTTTATATTTCAAATACACTATAATTTCGCACAAAGTTTTATTTCTATTGTGCTTTAATTGTGTGTCGATTATATTTACATGCAAATTCATGTATCTAAACTTGGAAAATATAAAAAAGACTTAATTCTAATTTATTATGGTTCTTTATGATACTATTAATATGTACAATTGATTACTTATTAGGTACACACTACACCCTCGCACACACACACTAAAAACTAGTTTTTTTAGCACCATCATTGTGAATGCTCTAACCTAGTTTAATTTAAAGTGTTTAGATTAATATTCAGGGTCTATTTTGTGCTTGTTTGGTTACTACGATTTGAGCAAAAAAATTACGATTGCAGTTTCAAAACGTGATTTTTATAATGTCTTAATTTACAAATTGTGTTTCTAGGTCCAATAATATGATTTTTTATGTGGCATTATATCAACTGAGTTAGAGCATCCTTATCAAGGATGCTAAAAGGGGTATATGCTAAATTTTAGCATCAAAACACCAAAAAAACAACTCTATCAAAGCTTTCAAATTGTAAAATTTTTGGCATACTTGCACAGTGAGCTTGTATTAATACAAGCTCACTGTAGCATGAATTGTAAAACAAAAATAGTTTTTTATTCTCATGTGGTGATGTGGTTGGCTGGTTGTTTGTGTTAAGTTGTTTTATTATTATTTTAATGAGTAGTTTATATTATTTAAATGAAATGGTAAAAAATATAGAAGTTTTGATGTTTGATGTATTTTAAAGTGAGATGGTATAATAAATAAAGTAGATTTTTGAAGTGTTAAATGCTAAAAATTTTAGAATTCTTGATAATGATAAAAAGTTGTTGACACAATTTTATAAAGCTCAACCAAACGCTCCAGCGCGGAGTGAGATATATATATATATATATATTTATAATGCTGTTTTTGACATTTCTTTATTAGGTAGCTTTACATAAAGGCCCGTGTTTGTTGCTTTAGTGCTGTTATTTTTTTTTTTTTAAAGAAAATAAATGCATCATTGGTTTTTTTTTATTTTTTATTTTATTTTATTTTTTTTATTTTAGAATCGAAAAAACAAATGGTGCATTTATTTTTTATTTGAAAGAACAACACTAATGCAACAAACACCAATTAAACGCTCCAACACTAATGCAAAAAAAAGTAAAACTTTTTTCAACAATTCTCAAAAGCACACTTCAATATCATCTTTACGAGGAGTACTGGTCAAAAATTACGGTATTATCGAGATATTGTTGATAATTATTCAAAAGTCGGTAAAAGCTAAAGTCTTAATAATTGTTGGCCAAAATTACATTTTCGTTCTTATATTTTCACGCGATTTCCACTTTAGTCCCTAATTTTTATTTCCACCGCTTTTAATCCCTATTTTGAAAAACGCGTCTCGTTTTTGTCCCTGTCATTACATCAGAGACGGAAAATGCACATGTGGCAAACGGAGTGCACTGTTGGCACACTAAAAGCTAACGTGACCATTAAAATAATAATAAAAAATGCTATTTGGCATTAAAAAATGCCATGTCAGCATCTAAATTTAAAAAATTAATTTATTAATTTTAACTAAATAAAAAAAATCAAAACAGAAATAAAAATCAAAATTCACATGAATTAAGATCTAAAAGTATCTTGAACAAGAACACCAACCCAGACTTAAGATCTCAAAATTGAAAACCAAAAACCATAAACCTAGAAACACAAACACAAACCCAGCCACAGATCAACCATACCAAATACAAAAGCAATCAAAACTATTAAAAAAAATCTGTTAAACATAAAGAAACATCATAATTCAGATTTAAAGGCAAGCATCATATACTTTGATAACAATCCAGAAAATGCAAATCCTATTGTTTGATAACTGTACAAGTGCAAATCCATCAAAACCCAACAAAACTAGCACATTTTAAAGAATACCCTGAAAGCCAAATGATTATAAAAAGTCAAAATTTTATGAGGATTTAAAAGTATAAGAGCAACCACATCAGTTCGTGTATTTTACACATCCATTTTTACACTAAAAACCTACTTTTTCTATTTTACACATCCATTTTTACAAAACACTCACATTAGTTCATCTATTCTACCATCTCTTTTATTTAAATAATTAATTTTCTCAATTTTTTTTATTATTTCCCTTAACTAACCCCTATACATACGAGCTCTCTCTCTCTCTCTCTACCCATTTTTTCTGAAATGTTGCTCTCTCTCTATACCCATCTCTCTACCTCTATTCCCATTTCTGAATCAACTTTTCCTCTCGGTCTAAATCCACACCATCTCGGTCACAAGCTCTGATCCACACCATCTCGGTCACAAGCACAAGCACCGATCTCCCTAGCTCCGATCCACTAGCACTAATCCACAGCTCCGATCCATAGCTTCGATCAGGCAAGCACCGATCTCCCTAGCTCCTTAGCTCTGATCAGGCTTTGATTAGGCAAGACTAGGAATGGCAACGGGTCGGGTTCGGGCCGGGTTTTTCCAAATCCGAACCCGACCCGCGGGTCTGCTCCCAAAACCTGAACCCGGCCTGTTTAATAAACGAGTTTTTTATGCGGGTCCAAACTCGCCTCGCCGGGTCCCACAGGCCCCGCCCAGCCCATGCCACTTCAGGGCCCAATAAAAAAAAAAAAAAAAAAAATGCTTGAAGCCCTAAACCTCCACAAACGGACCTAGATCAGAAACCCAAAAAATAAGCCCCAAGATGCCAAGATCATGTTCATCAATCTAGATCAGAAACCCAAAAACGAAAAACTCCAAAATCATGTTCATCAACCTAGATCAAAAACCCAAAAACAAAAACCCTAAGATCATGTTCTTCAATCGGACCAGAGTAGCCACCAAAACCCTAAACACAAACACAAAAATTTCATATTTTTTATTTTCCCTTTCAAAATCACAAACACAAACACAAAAATTTTAGATTTATACTTTCCCCTTTCAAAATCACAAACATAAACACAGAAATCACAAAAAAAGAGTGAAGAACATATCATTGAGAAATAGGAATGGCAACGAACCCAGACCCTAACAGGAACCCAAACCAGATTCTCAAAAAAAAAAAAAAAAAAAACAGGAACCCCTTAATGATCCCAAAGGTCCCAAATCCTAACAAACCCAAACAAGAATGGCAAAAAAAAAAAGAGAGAGAAGAACATATTAGGCGCAGGGAGGAGGGAGAATGGGAGCAATTAAGGGGGGCGGCGGTGAGGCAGTGAGGCCGTGAGTGTGGCTGTGCCGATCGGTGAGAGTGATGGCTTAAGGAGTTGAGGGCGGTGGCGGCGAGGCTGTGGCTGTGAACTCACTTGGAGATTTGAGAAAGAGTGGGTTCATTGGGTGGCAGCTGTGTGATGAGAATGAGAGAATGAGATAGGGTTAGGGTATTGAATAAGTTTATCTATCTATATATATATGAGGGTGTTTTAGTAATTAGGATATAATCGGGTTGGGCCGGGTCCAGGTTCGGGCTGGGTTTTTACCAAAACCCGGACCCGACCTGAACCCGCTTCAGGTTTTTTTTTTTTTTAAAAACCCAAACCCGACCCTATTCTTTATCGGACCGGGTAAAACTCGACCCATTAGGGTCGGATTGGACTGGGTATTCGCGGGTCGGGCAAAAATTGCCATCCCTAGGCAAGACCCATACCCACGAGCTCCGATCAAGCGAGACCTATGAGCTCCGATCAGGCGAGACCCACGAGCTCCGATCAAGCAAGACCCACGAGCTCCGATCGTTCCGATAAGCACCAATCTGTCTCTTTGTTGTTTGTCCGTTTGGGTTTGTTTATGTGTGGGTGTGTTTGTGTATCTCTGTGTTTTTTTTTTTTTTTTTTGAGCAAATGTATCTCTATGTTGATTTGTCTATGTGGATGTGTTTGTGTGTGGATGTGTTTGTGTGCATCTGAGGAAAAAGAAGAAGATGAGAAGTTACTGAGTTTGTTGAGCCCGGAGAAGAGAGAGAAAAAAAGGAGCGAACGAGAAATTAGTAAAATAATAAATGGACGAGCTATAGTAATCGTGTACATTTACATGGTTACTGTAGCTCGTGTAGAGATATACACATTTTTACACAATTTTAGAAGGACTGATGTGGAGCATTTTTGAGGCAAAATGTGTAAAAATTGTGTCTTACATGATTTTAGAAGGATTGATGTGGTTGCTCTAAGGCTGTGGAAGCTTCAATGGACCTCGCCTTGAGTCCTTGTCATCCAAAAGCCTTTGCATCCTCCTGTTCCGACAGTACTGCCTATCAAAATGCTTCACCTACCATTCCAAAAAAACAAAACAACAATAACAATAATAAAACATTAAAATCCCCATGAAACAATGGCACTAAAATTTGACATTTTTGTTTTGGGGTTTACCCAAGAAGCATGGCAGTGTTTGTCAAACTCGACCCTGGAGTTTTTGCATTTAGATGGGTATATGAGCCCGACGGAAGCGATTTCAGTGGGTCTCTTATTGGATTCCTTATCCAAACACATGTAGAAAGCATCGCGAGCTTGAGGAGTTTATCATATACAATACAAAACAAACAAAATATGAAACCCCAAACAAGAAAACAAAGAACATAAAAAAGAGAGAGAAGAAGAAGGGAGAAGGGAGAAGAAGAGGGGTTTTGAAAAATCAGTTGCTGGGTTTATGTTTGTTGCTTTTGTATTTGGTTTGGTTGATCTATGGCTGGGTTTGTGTTTGTGTTTCTAGGTTTATGGTTTTTGGTTTTCAATTTTGAGATCTTAAGTCTGGGTTGGTGTTCTTGTTCAAGATACTTTTAGATCTTAATTCATGTGAATTATGATTTTTATTTCTGTTTATATTTTTTTTAATTAGTTAAAATTAATAAATTAATTTTTTAAATTTAGATGCTGACGTGGCGTTTTTTAATGCCAAATAACATTTTTTTTTTATTATTTTAATGGCCATGTCAGCTTTTAGTGTGCCAACAGTGCACTCCGTTTGTCATGTGTGCATTTTCCGTCTCTGATGTAACGGCAGGGACAAAAATGAGACGCGTTTTTCAGGATAGAGACTAAAAGCGGTGGAAATAAAAGTTAGGGACTAAAGTGGAATCGCGTGAAATTGTAGGGAAGAAAATATGGTTTTCGCCATGATTGTATATTACGAAATTGAAACAGTAGGTCATAAATATTTTGGTTTCACATCAATTAATGAGCAAAGTCTTGAATTCTTGTCTTATTATTATTATTTTTTTACTTTTTTGGTAAAAAATTAAAACTAGTTTCTTTTAAAAAATTTTAAAGTTATATTATTTGTAAAAAAAAATTGAAACCAAAAAAAAAAAGTTAAAACTTTTTTCAAGAATTCTCAAAAAAGCACACTTAAATATCATCTTTACGAGGAGTATTGGTCAAAAATTACGGTATTATCGAGATATTGTTGATAATTATTCAAAAGTTGGTAAAAGCTAAAGTCTTGGCCTTAATGATAGTTGTAGGGTTACGGTTTGAGGCCCAAGCCCAAGAGTGTATGAGTCTTGGTCTAATGAGCCCAATACAATGAATTTGTAGAGTATGGGTCAAAGAACTAGATCTTAGTGAATTTAACAATGGCTAGTATTGGACTAGAATGACAATCAAGCACAAATAATAAACATTGACCTCAATGTACTTTCAGTCCGAGGAGGCCACATTCATCGCATATTGATTATAGTGGGATATTAAGATAGTTTAGTGTGCTACAGTGTTCTTTTTCTCTCTTTCTCCACCTCCAACTCATAGGGGTTCTTCCACATTATATAGCTCATTTCTGATCATTTGGACCTTACATTTGTTGATCATCTGGATTCCCACTTGAGTACCCATCCCATCAGACACCCCTTTCAGCCTTTTGTGAGTTGTGGTAGCCAATGCGACACTGTTCAGAGGTCCTCTCCACATTAATGTGGCCAGAAAAGTAGCTGTAATGCACTTAATGCGGTGGTAGCAGCTTTTCCTTAGATATTTCGAGTTTCCTTCCCTCTCACATGTTCATGGGACGCATTTCTATTGCTAGAGTATACACTTGGTCCGCATTTGTCGTGTTTGAGGAGGAGTTACTCCTCGGACCTCCTTCCCTTCATCCCCCACTAATGAGACTTTTAATGGGTGTCATTTAATAGTAATCTTCTCCTCCTCGGACTTGTTAGTGTCCTCGGATAAAGTCCAAGGCCCAATACATTATTTTGGGCCCTAGTCCCTAAGATAGCCCCTCAAAATTCCGATTTTTCCCTCCCATCCGAGGAGAAAAAACGGGGTTTTGATTTTTAAGAGATAAGGCCAACTGATTTTTGATTCACACGTGTGGGAGTGATTACTTCTGACGCTTCGTGGTTTACGAGGCGCTATTAATTACTCTAGGCGGCTTTATATCCCCCGAATCCAACGGCGAAGTGCAGATCCAATGGTTGTCGTTTCTCCTAGTATTTTGAGCGGGAGTACTTCTTTTCATCTTCTCCTTCTATATAAATCCTTGAGAGAACCCCCTTTGCCTTTCTTTTTTACAAATCTTCAAGAACTCCAAAGAACTCCAGCGCCCTGTCTTCATAAAACGCACCAAACTCTTGAGTTTCTGCAAGAAGTTTTTATTTTTTGAAAAAAAATCTCTGAAAGTTTTAGAGATTGTCGTACGAGTACTTGTAAGTTTTCATTTCTTTATATTACCCTTTTTTCCTCTCAGCCTTTCTCCTCGGCCTCTCAGTTCATCTAGATGGGTAGATTTAAGCGTTTAGTAGACACATCATCCGGTATGGAGGGTTTTAGAGCTAGGTACCGCATTCCACAGGGGGTGGTTTTAGAATATTGCCCCCCGGACCGAGTACTGACCAATAGAGATATGGGTCAAGTCGTCATTCCCGTGATCACTTTCATTGAGGGAGGAATGACGCTTCCCATTCGTAGGATAACCCGAGACTACTTGATTAACCATAGGTTGACCCCCTACCTGTGCGCCCTCAACCTATTTAGGGTCTTGGGCTGCATAGATGTCCTGAATGAGCAGATGGGCTTAGGGCTCATGTGGCACGATGTGGTTCACATGTACGAGTGCCACAAGCTTGCTAGTGCGTGTTACTATCTTAAATCCCGGTCTGAGGACGTTAGGCTGATATCCTGTCTCCCCAAATCCAATAAGGGTATGAAGGATGACTACCTGATTGCCTCAGAGGAATGGAGCGACGGTCTTCATTGTCCAACTCAGGCAGGAGATCCAGGTGCGGTACCTTTAGGATCAGTCCCCTCGGAAGGGGACTTAACCTTTTAGCTTTATTCCTTTCGCTTGGCACTTCATCTTCTTTTTGTAGAAAATATCCTTTTAGCAACCTGACCGTAATTCCCTTCTCGGTTGTTTTGCAGATAAAGCCCACGTTGCTCTGCGGTTCAGCCATACCAACGTTCATGCCCTTAATTACCTTCTGAGGTCGAAGATCTTTGTAAGCGAGGACGGACAATTGCGAGCTACTTATCTGATCTTGGGTTACGAGTCTCTGTCCCGCATCTTTCAGGACATTGGCCAATCAATAAGAGCCGGGAGTTCAAGGTTAGCTCGGATCGACGTCTCCAAGCCAGGATTTTTGGCTCGAAGGGATCTTCTGCCGGTTACCTTGCCAATTCCACAAAACCTTCCACCGGTTGCACAGCCACCTCCACAAGACCATCTCGAAGCCGCAACATTTTTTGAAGAGGATATTGACTCATTTCGCCTTTCATTAGAGGAGGAGATAGACGAGTTCTATTTTGAAGAAGACAATCCAAAGGGTCCTTTGATTAACCTCTTGGACGCCGAGGGCAAGTCAGACAGAAACTCCGGCATTCGCGCCCCTCCATTTGTGATTTCCTGTTCGGACAACTCTTTTGACGAAGAGGAAGATAATATGGCCTTAAACAAGGGCAATAAGAGTCTAAGGGAGGTCATGGCTGCTAGGGGCAAAGGGTCAATCTCGAAGGCACCCACTAAGTCTCAAGCTCCTTCCAACCTTCCTCCTGCTCCTTCACAGGTCCCCGCCGATCCCGGCCTGAAGGCTAACCCTGACTTGAAAAAAAAAGGCCAGCCGGGTCGCTTGAGGAAGGCGAGATGGGTCCTCGGCATGGCACAAAACATCAAAAGGTGGTCCAAGAACCTCGGGACAAAAGGGCCCAGTCCGAGGACAGCCGCGAGGAGCAGGATAGAGCTGAAGTACGCGTGGCGCAGTGTACTTGGAGCCCTTGGCTCGAGGTGGATGGGGCACCAATTCTTTGGAATGCCTCTGTCCAAGAATACCAGAGGGGCCGAGTAGGATACATTGCTAAAGCCTTGGAGCAGCCCATGCTCCTTCCTAGAGACATGGATGCTTACAGGCGTTTCTCGCCAAATGAACTCTTTCTGTCCCTGAAGAGGGACCTTGCGATGGTAAGGCAACTTATCCCTTTACACACATAAATACTGAATCAAAATTTTCTCTAACTCATGTTGTTTTGTGGTTTTTGGGCAGATTACTCAGCAAGTTTTCGTGGCCGAGGAGTGGTATCGCAATGCTCGCAATCGGTCCGATGCTGAAGCCCTCTCTTGCGCCGAGGTAGAGAAAGCACTAGGGGCGATTAAGCAGGAGCAATATGAACTAATTGAGAAGCTGAAGGAGGCACAATCAGCTCGTTTGAGCACCGAGGCTGGCTTGAAGAATGCGGAGAAGCAAGCTGAGGATCAACGCCAGAGGCTGTACGTGACTGAGACCGACCTAGCCACTGAGAAACAGGTTGTCTTAGATCTTAAAGCCGCATTGCAGAAGGCTAAGGAGGAAACCCAGCTGGCCAAGGAAGCTACCAAGGCCGAGAAGAGAGCTGCCTTCCAACTTGGCGTGGAGGAGACGCAAGTAAGGCTTACTGAGGAGCTATCAGAGGTGTGTAGGGACTACTGTAGCGTTACATGGGACAAGGCCCTCAACGTTGCGGGTGTCCCTGCAGACTCTATTTGGAGGCTGCCTGAAAGCATCTTCTACCCTCCAGAGATTCGGGAGGTCCCTGCCGATGACCCAGAATCTTCCGAGCAACCTACGGCTATCCTAGATGCTATCTCGTTAGCTGAAACTACAAAGGGGTCTAGCCAAGCTGTGGGCCAAGGCCAAAGAGCCGAGGGGGAGAAAGGCAAAGGCAAGACCAAAGGGCAAAAACTCTCTGCCAAATCGAAGGATGCCACCAAGGAGAAAGCTGCAGACGTGAGGATCATGGAATTGACCCCCAAGCCAAGGATGTTCCTCCTTCTCAACTAGGCCAAAATGGAGACCCTCATTCTCATCCTTTGTCCTTTTTCCTGATGTTATTTGAATTTTATTGCATAGCTCTGAATTAATGTAACTGTGCCTTCAATTAGAGTTTACAATAATATTTTTTTGCCGATATGACTAAGTGTCAAAGGTAAAATTGTGAAGTGACTCTTGGGCAATGAAGACTGACATGCGTAGAATTATTTCATGCGGAAAAGAATAAAAAAGGGGGTAAACAGTTTGAATATTGCGCATAAGTGTAGGTTTAGGTTCTGTGGTCCGAGGAGCCATGCAGGACTTAGGTTCTGTTTAACACTTGAATAGATGCCATGAGTTATTGATTTCCCCTAAACCTGTGGTCTGAGGAGCCATGCAGGACTTAGGTTCTGTTTAACACTTGAATAGTAGTGAACCGCGTGACGCGCAATTATAGTAAATCATAGTGTAAGCAAAACTGCTTTTATTAATAATAATATCTTCTTAGGTTATTTATATTCCATGGGCGGGGTATAGCTTTCTCATCTAAGTCTTCCAAATGATATGCACTTATTCTTGCTACTGAAGTGATGCGATATGGACCTTCCCAGTTGGGCCTTAACTTTCCCCAGGACGGGTTCTTGGCATTACCCAAAACTTTCCTCAGTACCAAGTCTCCTGGCTCTAGTGGCCGTAGTTTTACATTGGCATCATACCCCTGCTTGAGTTTCTGGTGGTAATAGGCTAGTTGAATCATTGCCTTTTCTCTTTTTTCTTCAATTAAATCCAAACTCCTTCCTAGTAGTTCGTCGTTGTTGCTTGGAGTGAAGGTACTCGTTCTTAGCGTTGGGAAGCTAGTCTCTAGGGGGAGGACAGCCTTGGCCCCATAAGTCATGGAAAAGGGGGTCTCTCCTGTTGACCGTCGTGGTGTAGTTCGATACGTCCACAGGACGTGTGGCAGCTCTTCCACCCATCTTCCCTTTGCATCATCGAACCTCTTTTTCAATCCATTGACTATAACCTTATTAACAGCCTCGGCCTATCCATTCCTTTGGGGGTAGGCCGGAGTGGAATATTGTTTCGTAATCCCTAGGTCGCAATAGTATCTCCTAAAGGCCTTGCTATCAAATTGAAGGCCATTATCCGAGACTAGGGCATGAAGGACTCCGAATCGAGTAACGATGTTCGTCCAGATAAATTTCTTTGCATCCACGTCCCTGATGTTGGCCAGGAGCTTGGCTTCGACCCATTTGGTGAAATAGTCTATGCCGACCAACAGATATCTTTTATTTCCTGCCGCTTTAGGGAAAGGGCCTACAATATCCAGGCCCTCATTGGGCGAACGGCCAAGGATTGGAGAGGGGATTGAGGACCCTTCCCGGTTGGTGAATATTTGGAGCAAACCTCTGGTATTGATCACACTTCTTGGCGTATTCTTGGGCTTCTTTCTGCATACCCGACCACCAATATCCTTGAGTGATGGCTCTGTGTGCCAGTGATCGCCCTCCTGTGTGACTCTCGCAAATTCCCTCATGCAACTCTTCCAGTAGTAGCTCTGACGCTTTGGGGTGTATACATAGCAGATACGGCCCAGAATAGGAGCGCTTGTACAACTTGTGGTCCTTGGATAGCCAAAATTGAGGAGCTTTTCTTTGTATCTTCTCGGCTTCTGATTTCTCCTCTGGTAGTGCGTCATCTTTAAGAAAGCTCACTATTGGATCCATCCAGCTCGGACTCACTCTGACTTGATGGATTCGCACCATGTCCTTCTTGACTACATTTGCCATGTATAAGTCCTCGACAAGGATGATTCGGGGTAAACCCTGCTCCGCGGACGTGGCAAGAGTGGCCAATGAATCCGCATGCGTGTTTCCACTCCTAGAGACGTGTGTCAAGTTGAAGAATTCAAAATCCGATTACAAGCGCCTGACCTGACTCAGGTACTCCTGCATTCTCACATCTTTGACTTCTAGCTCGCCCTTCACTTGGCCCATAACCAATCTGGAGTCCGAGAACACTTCCATCGTTTTCCCCCCCATTTTCTGCACCATGGCCATTCCTTGTAATAAAGCCTCATATTCGGTTTCGTTGTTCGTGGCCGAGAACCTTAGTCTCAATGATTTTTCTATGGTAATCTTCTTAGGGGATATTAGAACTAGCCCCACCCCGGACTCCCTTTGGTTTGCTGCGCCATCAATGTACACTTTCCAGCGGGAGGCTCCTTGTGTAGAGATTGTGCCAACCGATTTTCCATCCATGTTTTCCTCCTTTGCTACTGTTTCTATTGGGGGCTCAGCAAATTTGGCTATTAAATCAGAGAGGATCTGACCCTTGATGGAGGTCCGAGGCATGTATTTGATATCGAAAACCCCTAGAACCATGCTCCACATGGCAATTCTTCCCGTATAATCGGCATTATGGAGTACTGACTTGAGTGGAAGCAGAGTTAGAACAACGACCGTGTGCGCTTGGAAGTAATGAGGGAGTTTTCGTGTGGCATGCATTACCGCCAAAATTGCCTTCTCCAATGGTAAATAACGCACCTCGGCCTCATGTAATGATTTACTCACATAGTAAACTGGCCATTGTATGCCACCATCAATTCGTATCAATACCAAGCTTATAGCGTGAGGGGCCATCGCGATGTAGGCGAACAAGACCTTGTCGGCCTCAGGGCTGGACATGATGGGTGGCTGCGATAGGTACTCTTTAAGTTGCTGGAAGGCTAAGGCACAGTCCTCGGACCACTCAAATCCTTTCCATTTGTTCATCAGGAGATAAAAGGATCGGCACCTATTTGCAGATCGGGAAATAAACCGATTCAAGGCTGCGATCATTCCAGTGAGTTTCTGGACCTTTTTGGGGTTTCGAGGAGGTTGCAGATTATGAATGGCTTTGATCTGATCTGGGCTCACCTCAATTCCCCTATGAGTCACCATATAACCCAAAAACTTGCCAGACCCGACGCCAAACGAGCACTTAAGGGCGTTAAGACGCAGTTTGTGTTTCCTTAAGATGTCAAAAATGACTCTAAGGTCTTCCACATGCTCGGACACCACTTTACTCTTTACTACCATGTCGTCTATGTAGATTTCGATACTCTTGCCCAACTGTGGCTTAAACATTCTTGTCATCATCCTCTAGTAGGTAGACCCTGCGTTCTTTAATCCAAAGGGCATCACTTTGTAGTGGTAATTTCCAATAGGAGTCACGAATGCCGTTTTTTCCTGATCACCCGGGGCTAGTGGTATTTGATGATAGCCCTGAAAGGCATCCAAGAAGCTCATTCGAGGATGACCTACAGTCGCATCCACTAACTGGTCTATCCGAGGCATTGGGAATGGGTCTTTTGGGTACGCCTTGTTCAAGTCTGTGAAATCTATGCAAACTCGCCATTTTCCACTCTTCTTTTTTACCACTACGGTATTGGCCAACCACTCAGGGTAGAAGACCTCTTTGATAGCCCCTGCTTTTTTGAGCTTCGTTACTTCATCCCTAACAGCATTGGCATGCTCTTTTGACGGGTGTCGGGGTGGTTGCTTTTTAGGAATGATGGATGGATTAACGTTTAGGTGGTGGCAGATGAAGCTCGGATCAATCCCTGGGGCCTCGTAGGCTTCCCACGCAAACATGACCACGTTTTCTCTAAGAAACCCGATCAGTTTTTCTTTCTCTTGTAGAGGTAGTTTTGAGCCAACTTGAAAGAACTTCTCTGGATCCGCGTCAACAATCACCTTTTCTAGATTTTCGTAATTTACCTCCTCGGCTGGCACATTACCGGGCGATGCCGGGGTGGCTAATTACTATAAGTCCTTTCTAGTAGAGGCCGAGGGCTCAGCACTGGGTTGGCGTGAGATGGCAGCCACCATGCACTATCTGGCCATGGTCTGATTCCCTACAATCTCTTCAACCTGGCCTTCCGACGGGTATTTCACCTTCTGATGAAGTGTAGAAGAGACAGCCCCTAGGGCATGAAGCCAAGGTCGCGCCACAATAGCTGTGTACGGTGAATAGGCGTCGACCACAATGAAATCTACCTCTACCACGTCCGAACCAGTCTGTATGGGCAGTCTGATCTAGCCCTTTGGAGTAACGACCTTCCCCTCGAAACTTACTAAAGGGGAATCGTATGCCGTTAGGTTTTCGGGTTTTAAATTCAGCCCCCTGTACAGGTCGGGATACATTACTTCCACGGCACTGCCCTGATCTTCTAGTACTCTCTTCACATCAGACCCCCCGATCTTGAGTGTAACTACCAGAGCGTCGTCGTGGGGTTGGATGGTTCCGATCTTATCTTCGTCCGAGAAGCCCAACACGGGTGATGCTATCTTTTTGGCTTTTTTAGACTCCCGATCGTCATGTTTGGTGGGAAGCCGAGCTACAGACATTACTCTGGAAGGACAAGAGCTGGTCCTTCCCGGGGCGGCAAGAATGACATTTATCGTGCCTATGGGCGGTCTCAAGGAGGTGTCCCTCCGTGTCTCAGTACTCACCTGTCCTTGTCGGCCATTGGAGTGATGTAGGAGGTGACTTAATTTTCCTTCTCGGACCAGCTGGTCCAAGTGGTTCTTCAAGTTTCTGCAGTCCTCGGTGGTATGCCCTGGTTCTTGGTGGTATTGGCAATACAGGTTTTGGTTGCACTTCATGGGGTCTCCTGTCATCTTATTTGGCCATTTGAAGAACGGCTCACTCTTGATTTTCTCTATAACCTGACGTATCAGATCTCGGAACACAGCGTGAATTGCTTGTGCGCTGGCAGATCCGGATTGCTCTGTATAGACTCTCCTCGGTCGGTTGTTGTTGTCAAATCGGACCGACCTGAAGTCCCTCCTCTCCTGAAGGACAACTTTCGCTTTACCCTTACCCAACTGCTGGTCCTCTTCAACCATTTTATACTTGTCGATTCGGTCCATGAGTTGGCGTAGGCTGGTGACAGGCTTCCCTGTTAGGGATTTTCTTAAACCGTGTTCGGTTGGGAGGCCGCTCTTGAAAGTACTGATGGCGACGTCATCGTTGTTGCCCTCTATCTTATTGTACATCTCCCAATACCTGTCCGAGTAGTCTTTCAGGGTCTCCCTTTCTCGTATGGACAAATACAAAAGGGAATCCAAGGGCCGAGGAACCCTGTTGCTGTGATAAAGCGAGAGCCAAAGGCCTGGGTTAGTTGCTTAAAGGAATCTATGGAGTTTGACCTGAGGCCATCAAACCATCTCATCGCCATCGGTCCTAGGCTGGACGGAAACACTTTGCACATCAAAGCCTCATCTTTGGAGTGGACGGCCATCCTTTGGTTGAATTGGCTCACGTGCTCTACGGGGTCTGTTCGATCATTGTACATAGTGAAAATAGGCTAATGGAAGCATCGAGGGAGTTCAGCCCCTTTTATCTTGCTGTGAAAGGTGACTTGGAGATTCGATTCAGGGCCTTGCTCATGGCGTCGTTCACCAGGCCTTTATGGGACAGACTTCTGAGATTGCGTTTATGATGGTGCTCTTCCTCATAGGAGAAGGTCTCACTTGGTGGAGTTCTTGACCTTTGCCTATAATTGTGGTCTTCTTCGTCGCTTGTATCTGAGCTGGAAGGGGGACACTTCCGTTGCGCACGACGCAGTTTCCTTTTCAAGTCGTTGATCTCTTGCTGTAGGGCTCTGTTATCGTCCTGCTTTTGGGATATGTGACTTCTCACCTTAGAATGGCTTTTGCTTATATGGGTAGTACGTACACTACCCTCTCGACGTTTGTCTTGATCCCTTTCTCGTTCAAGGTTAAGAAAGTTGTCCTGCCGTTGAGAAAGGTTCCGTTCGGTGTGGACCTGCCTAGTGTGGCCCTGATCCCACCATGTTTAACCGTTGCACTTGCTGAGGCACAAGTTCTCCCCACAGATGGCACCAATTGTAGGGTCACGGTTTGAGGCCCAAGCCCAAGAGTGTATGAGTCTTGGTCCAATGAGCCCAATATAATGAATTTGTAGAGTATGGGTCAAAGAACTAGATCTTAGTGAATTGAACAACGGCTAGTATTGGACCAGAATGACAATCAAGCACAAATAATAAACATTGACCTTAATGTACTTTCAGTCCGAGGAGGCCACATTCATCGCATATTGATCATAGTGGGATACTAAGATAGTTTAGTGTGCTACAGTGTTCTTTTTCTCTCTTTCTCCACCTCCAACTCATGGGGGTTCTTCCACATTATATAGCTCCTTTCTGATCATCTGGACTTTACACTTGTTGATCATCTGGATTCCCACTTGAGTACCCATCTCATCAGACACCCCTTTCAGCCTTTTGTGAGTTGTGGTAGCCAAGGCGGCACTATTCAGAGGTCCTCTTCACATTAATATGGCCAGAAAAGTAGCTGCAATGCATTTAATGCGGTGGTAGCAGCTTTTCCTTAGATATTTCGAGTTTCCTTCCCTCTTACATGTTCATGGGACGCATTTCTATTGCTAGAGTATACACTTGGTCCGCATTTGTTGTGTTTGAGGAGTAGTTACTCCTCGGACCTCCTTCCTTCCTTCCCCTACTGATGAGACTTTTAATGGGTGTCATTTAATAGTAATCTTCTCCTCCTCGGACTTGTTAGTGTCCTCAGATAAAGCCCAAGGCCTAATACATTATTCTGGGCCCTAGTCTCTACAATAGAATATTACGAAATTGAAACAATAAGGGCATGTTTGGTACACTGTAATGATTATTGCATGGGAATAGGAATAAATATTACAAGGAATACATTAAGTTAGAATGTAATAAGTATTACTATTCATTAGTTTGGTGACCATTTAGAAATAGAATTCTGAATATGCATCCACAATTTAGTAGAGTATAAAAAGGAGTAATTAAATCATTTTTAAGTCAAATTTTCTAAAATACACTTATTTTAGGGTGATCAGAATAGAGCTAATAATTAAAAACAAGGAAAGTTTATTTTCTTTCCTTTTGAAGATGTGGCAACTAATGGCTTTTTAGGAAAATTTTTTAAAATGTTATTACATAAGGTGAAGGAATAGATATTCAGTACTTTTGATAAGGAATAGTTATTCATTATTTTGAAGAATAGCTATTCATAAGGAATAACTATTCATTGTAATAAAAACATAATCAAACAACTGAATAGTTATGCCATAAGAAAATTTATTACATTACGGTGTCTATTACAGTCTACCAAACCTGCCCTAGGTCATAAATATATTGGTTTCATATCAATTAATGAGCAAAGTCTTGAATTCTTGTCTTTTTTTTAATATTTTTTTAATACTTTTTTGGTAAAAAAATTAAAACTAGTTTATTTTTAAAAAAATTTTAAGTTATATTATTTGTAAAAAAAATTGAAACAAAAAAAAGTAAAACTTTTTTCAACAATTCTCAAAAGCACACTTAAATATCATCTTTACGAGGAGTATTGGTCAAAAATTACGGTATTATCGAGATATTGTTGAGAATTATTCAAAAGTCGGTAAAAGCTAAAGTCTTGGCCTTAATGATAGTATATTAAGAAATTGAAACAATTGGTCATAAATATATTGGTTTCACATCAATTAATGAGCAAAGTCTTGAATTCTTGTCTTATTTATTTTTTATTTTTTATTTTTTTGGTAAAAAAAGTAAAACTAGTTTATTTTAAAAAGATTTTAAAGTTATATTATTTAAAAAAAAATTGAAAAAAAAAAAAAAAAAAAAGTAAAACTTTTTTCAAACAATTCTCAAAAGCACACTTAAATATCGTCTTTATGAGGAATAATGGTCAAAGATTATGGTATTATCGAGATATTGTAGAAAATTATTCAAAAGTCGGTAAAAGCTAGAGCAAAGGCCTTAATGATAGTATATTAAGAAATTGAAACAATAGGTCATAATTATATTGGTTTCTCATCAATTAATGAGCAAAGTCTTGAATTCTCGTCTTATATATGATAACCATATCTAGTATTGACTTTAAGCCGGTGGGATTAATAGTTTGCAGTACCGTTTCATGAAGAGTAATATTAGATATTTAGAAGTATTATAAATCTTCAATTGCATTGATATGTAGGTTTTGTTTTCTTTCAAAGCACATAGCAGTGGAAGAAAATGTCTCTACAAATTAAAGGAAGGTCACTCCTTATAAGCATATCTCCATGTGCTTCTCTAGACGATGAGGGATTCCATGAATTGCAAGACTCTCTTTTGGTTTACTACATTATCATATCAATATGTTGTAATGAAAATGATACTGTGTTTAACATTTTAGTATGTGATAATTACAAATTCATCCACCTAAGATTTGGCTCGATTTCATGTAACCTACTTGTGATTTGTAAAAATCACTTTACCCACCCCATGTTGACTTTGTTGTGTAGCTGTTAGTCATCTAATCAATTTTAATATGAAAAAGAAAAAAAAAAAAAAAAAACATTAAAAAAATACCAAAAAAAAAAAAAACAAATCCAGATCTAAAAATTAGTGTTTTGTTACTTTTGTATAAATTAATAATAAATAGAAAGTAACATGAAAAGAAGAAAAAGTCTTCATCATCAACATCCTCTAATACACACAAGCAAACAAATAGAGAAAAACGGAAAGAGAAATGAGACATAATCAAACCATTTTTTTTCCCTTATTTCAAGATGGTTTTTTGTTTTGTCTCTCTAATCGGTGGGGTTGCTACTTTTATTTTTTATTTTTTGAAATGAAACTTAAACTTTTCATTAATATTTGAGATTGAAATACAACAAGGTAGTAAATAAGGGCCAACACTAGCATTTTGATCTATCAAACATTAGCAGACTATGGAGCAAAGGAGGCTCGGTCCCTATCTAGGTTTGAGTCATCTCAGACCTTCTGGCATGCTGAGCTAGCTCGTGTGCCACTTTGTTGTAGTCCCTTTTCAGATGGAGAACTTTCCAACTTCTACACTGATTAAGCAAATTAAGAGCACCTTGGATAATAGGGCCCATAGTTCCATATCATCTTGAGTTCACCGCTTGGACAACAACAAAGGACTCTGACTCTATAATTATCTGAGGAAGCTTTAATTCACCGGCCAAAAGAATCTCGGATTCAATCGCAAGAGCTTCAATTGTCTCCACATCATAGGAAGCATTCAGCAACACGCTTTTTGTAACAACCATCATACCTCTATATTCACGTATCACTACCCCGACACTAGATCGTTTGCCATTTTCAGCCGTAGCTCCATCTACATTTATCTTAAATGTGTCTGGAGGTGGAGTTGCCCAGCCAACACCAGGGGGCTGTTGCCTAAGAAGGTTTGCTGTAATAGCACCTTTATAGTCACATCGAAGCCTTTAGGCATAATCCCAAACCTAAGAAGGAGTGAGGTAAGGTTGCTCGCGTACCACCTGGTTTCTATTGTACCAGATTGACCAAGCTGTGATGAAGAAGATCTCCATATCGAAAGCTGTCCCTTTTTCCATAATCCTCATAGCTATATCCGTGATATCCAAGTTTCCTTCTCCCAAATCTATTGGATAGGTCTGCCAACTCCACCATATCTCCCAGGCCTTACTATAATGAACTAATGCATGTTTGATGCTTTCAGTACCCTTCTCACATAATGGGCTTGAGCCTTCAATTCTGACCCCTCTGTTTTCTAAGTTTAGTCGAGTAGGTAGTCCATTCGTGCAGGCCCTCCAAGCGAAAATTTTGATTTTAGCAGGTAGCTTCAGTTGCCACATCTTCTTCCAAAGGGGGGGGGGGGGGTCCTATAGTCCCCAGTTGAGCTCTCAGCTTCCACGGACTGATCCACTAAGGCTAAAGCCACATAATATGCACTCTTTACAGAGAATACCCCACGTTTGTTTCCAATCCAGCCAATGGTGTCCTCAGGTAAGTTAAAGTTGAGAGGAATATTTAGGATGGTTTGTGCTTCGAAGGGTAGAAAGAGGGATCAGACAATATCAGCTCTCTAACGCCTTGTGTCCTTGTCAATGAGGGAGGAAACCATAGGAAAATCATTAAAGAGTCTCGGTGGGCTGCATATTCTATATGTAGTTGGGGTGGGGAGCCATTTGTCCTCCCAAATGTGTATTAGTTTCCCATTTCCTACTTTCCACCTAGTACCCCTTCTTATGACCTCCAAGCTGTTATAGATGCTTCACCAAGCGTATGAGAGATTGCTTCCAAGCTTCGCCCCTAATACATCTCCATAAGGGTAATATTTTGCTTTGTAAATGCATGCCACCAAGGAAGCTGGGTTCGTTAGAAGATGCCAACCTTGCTTTGCTAGCATAGCTAGGTTGAAGGCTTGGAGATTGCGAAAGCCCATGCTCCTTTGCCTCTTAGCCTTGCACATCTTTTTCTAGCCAACCCAAGCCATTTTTGTTTCTTGGTTTCTCTGACCCCACCAAAAATTCCTTATCATCCCCTCCAAATCCACACAAAGACCTTTAGGCAAGAGAAAACAGCTCATAGTATAGGTGGGGTTGCTTACGCTACTGCCTTAATAAGAATTTTTTCGCCCCATCGATAGCATCTTTTCCTTCCAACCCGAGAGTTTTTTCCCCACCTTTTCTTTAATCTCAGCAAACACTTGGTATTTTGACTTTCCTATTAGAGATGGGAGGCTAAGATACTTATTGTGTCTTGTATGCTGCATAGGTCCTAGGATGTCCATAACTTCCTCTTTCGTTGTAGATGTTGTGTTGTGGCTAAAGAACACAAAAGATTTATCTGTGTTAACTTGCTGACCTGAGGCTGATTCGTACTGCTTTAGTATCTCCACCATTTTGTTGCACTCCTGATTATCTGCCTTACAGAAGGGTAGGCTATCGTCAGTGAAAAACAAATGAGTTACTTTCGAACTACCTCTGCATATGGATATACTTGTGAGGGCATTAGTGTTGTTTGCTTTGTCAATCAGTGTTGAGAAGGCTTCCGTGCATAATAGGAAGAGGTAGGAAGAGAGTGGATCCCCCTGACGCAGCCCTCGAGAGGGTACCATGCTGCCATGTACTTCCTCGTTGATAATGATGGAATATGATACCATGGTGATGCATTTCATAATCCACCCAATCCATCGCTCATGAAATCCTAGTCTTCGCATTACTTCCTCAATAAACTTCCACTCCACTCTATCATAAGCCTTGCTCATGTCAAGCTTGACAGCCATAAACCCATCTCTTCCTTCCTTCTTATGATCCAAGTAGTGCATTAGTTCAAAAGCCACGAGGATATTATCTATGATCAACCTGTCCGATAAGAAGGCACTTTGATTTTTTGAAATTAGTTGTGGCAAAACTACTTTGAGACAATTAGCAAGAAATTTGGATATAAGCTTGTAGGCAATATTACTAAGGCTAATGGGCCGGAATTCTTTCATTTTGTTAGGATGCTTTACTTTTGGCACAAGAGTGATATTAGTTTTGTTTAATTCAGCCATGGGGTTGTCCAAATTAAGCACATTAAGCACCATACTAGTAACATCACAACCTACAATATTCCAGTATATTTGATAAAAAATGGCTGACATATCGTCGGGGCCGGGAGCTCGAGTTGGGTGCATTTGTTGAAGAGCAACTTTGACCTCATCTGCAATAAATTTTCGAACCAAGCTATCATTCATTTCTCTGGAGACTTTGGCAAGAATGAGGCTTACTACTTCATCAATTCGGGTTGGGTTTGTAGTAGTGTAGATGTTCTCGAAGTAGGAGATAGCCATGGCTGCAACACTTTCTTTGCTCTCACACTAGATAGCCGTGGGGTAAGGATCTGAAAGCTTTGATTGTGCTGCTCTCAAAGTACGTACTGGTAGAAAGTCGCTGCTGCTAGTGCTCCCACAAATGGGCCAACTGAGAAGTTCGATTGCACTAGGTTAATATCAGTGCCAATGATTTTGTTTTGATTAAATGTTATTGTTGCTAGGAGTTATGGAAATGAAGTTTGAGTTTAAGATATTAATTTTTACAAAACCCTAATATTTAGATCTTGATTTTTTTTTTTTTTTTATTTTAACAGTGAGATAATGATAAAGGTAATGGCTGCATAATGGAACTAATCTCGGGTGAGTAAAAACGATACTATTCAAACCATGGGTAAGTAACATAAAATTAGACCTAAATTTAAAAAGGTAATTTAAAATTATCAGTTTTAATTATTTAAATAAAATTGTTAGACTAACATAAACTGAAATTTTAAAGTCTGAAATGATATCCAAATAATTGTTAGATCAGAGCAATTTTTATCATCTCATGTTCTTCTACCCATCATTAAGTTACTTGTGTTTGGTTATAATAATTATCAGATTAGAGCTCATCCAATCCAGCCAGAATTAAGTGAATCTAGAGCCTTGAAGAATTTTGATAATTAAGAAGAGCTTGAATGAGGCTTAGGAAAGCATGAGTGTGATAGTGTGTACTTTTTTTTTCTTCCCTTTCTTGAGAACAAAAGAGTGTACTTTATGTATTCTAAAATAAGTAGAAAAAGATACGCAAAGATCTGTTTAACTTTTGTTAGGAAAAGATGCAGCAATGGATATAGGCACCGCAGTACACTTTTGGAGTCACGTTGTTGTTATTATTATTATTAGGGTTCGGTTAACGTGTGCCGTTAGGGCACACATTAACCATTCATTTTGGGAAAGTTTTTATAGGGAATCGAAAAAACTGTCAAAACAGTTAATTACTTTTTCGTTTTTCCATAAAAGTTTCCTAAAATGGTTTACTAATGTATGCCCTAAGAGCACACGTTAGTAAATCCCTTATTATTATTATTATTATTATTATCATTATTATTATTGGGTAGAAAAGAAGATAACAATAAACAAAAGAGTAACAAGAGAATTGGTAAGATTCTTTTTAACATACAACCCATACAAATCGGACTTATTGGCTTCACGATAGCAATGGTTGATTAGAATTGAGGACAGGGCTAAGAATTATATATATATATATATATATCAAATTTAACATATAATAAAATCAAATAAGTATATAAAATTGTTTAATTTGCTATAAACATGTAACAAAATATAAAAGAAAGAATTTAGCATCTCTCATCAAAGTTATGCTCGACGGTGATTCTTTATATAATAAAATTGATCTATTATCATTTGCACATGTAACATCTTTGCAATTTCCTTTTTCAAATCTTTGAAGAAATGTTAGGACATATGTGATTCACTTGTTAGGAACATATGTCACTGTTTTATGTAATTGACTAATCCTTTGACAAAACATACTTTACTTGTAATTGGGTAGATCTAGGATGTGTTTAATGCTTCAAGAAACCTTGTTTCAAGTTCAAGTGTTAAAGTCATGCAAGTCTGTCCAAGATTCAAGTGCAGAAAGTGTTGTTCATTAAAGCTCGACAGCTAGTCATCTATCGAGCCTTGAAGAGCTGTTTTAGCCCGTGGCTCGACAGCAACTCAACAAATAAGCATCTGTCAAGGTTTATGAAAAACAGAGTTTCAGTTCTGTTTTGACTCCAATCCGTGATTGTATGTTTGGGCTTTCTTTTCTCACAACCCTAGACATATAAAAGGATTATTTTCAGGGCCGTCAAAGGTGGAACAAGTTGCACAAGCGTTGAGCAAAGTTTGTTCAAGCAAATTGTGACCGGAGACAGAATTTGCCCTAGTTCATCTTTCTTGTGAAGAAGCTATTGTGTTTGTGCACCGTAGGGTTTTGTAACCAAGGAGCTTCTCGATCTTCATCATGTGATGAACTGAAGAACTTAGCAGCCAACAACCTTCTCTAGTTGGTGATTGAAGTCGTGTACTGGGATCCGTGCAATTGGTTAGTCACGTACTGGGAGTCGTGCATTACAAGGAGAGATTGTCACTACAGAACAAGTCCAATTGGATATTGGGGTAAGGGTTCAACTGTAAGTTGGTATAAGATACTGAGATTCCTTTACTTGTAACCGCTTGTTTTGATAATAGTGGATTCTCGGGAGTGGTGACCTTAAAATCACCCAATGGGGTTTTTACCATGTTGGTTTTCCCCATTCGTAAACATATCACCGTGTTAATTTATTTTCCACTACATACTTAGTTTATTGGTGATTTGTTTGTGCTACCATGCGTTTACATGTTAATTTGATTAATTAATAAACTTGACTAATTAATCAATTAATTTATCACAAGGGGTCAATTTGTTTTTGGCCTATCAAGAAAAATGTACCATATTTCCATTGCAACCCAATCTCTCTTTCTTGAAACAAATCAAATTCTCTTCCAAAAAAAATTGACAGTGATAAAGTTTAGAAAAATATATAACTTTGAGGGAAAAAATGGGGATGTTGAGGAAAATATCAATTTTGTTTTAAAAAAATGATGATAATAGAAGATAGAAATAAAGAAATGAAGTTTGAAGATTAAGAACGTGAAAACATAAAAAGGAACTCAATAGTTTTTGGATAAATAATTATACAATGGAATTTCAAAATTTAACACACATAGGTACAATGCACTTTTGTTTTCTTAGAAAAAGAAAAAAAAGAAAGAAAGAAAGAAGGAAACTTGACAGCTTTGGATTTATTAGCCTTTACTAAGTCTTTGGGTTTTTTTTTTTTTTTGTTTGGGTGAAGTACACTAGAGAAACTGATATATTGGAATTGAAAAGCTGGTGTGAGATTTCAAAGGGAAAAAGCATAAAAGCAAATACAAACTGGGCAATGTAAAATCATTTTGGGGGGGGGGGGGGGGGGGGGGGGGGGGTGTGGCAATCATTATATGTACAAGGGCCCAACTTATTTCTATAGAATATTACAAAGAGATTTAAGAGTATTGGGGGAGCCATGGCTCCCCCAAGGTTGTACGTGCCTCCGCCCCTGCTTGAGGAATCATCCATGATAGAAGAGACAGTAATATTAGAGTAGTTTGCATTAGCTAACAAATCAACAATAACTTTTGCATCTAGCTCTACTTCTATAGTTGTAAGATTTAAGTTTTTTGGGAGTCCACCACCTCTCTCTTTCTCTTCTCCATAGTGCTCTTTTATTTTTATTTTGTTAGATTTTTTTAAGAAAATAAATAAATCCTAGGGTGGTTCTAATTTTTAAATAAGAGTAAGGCTAGGAATATTAAATTTTTCATAACATTTTTTAAAATTTTAAATGTTTATTATTATTATGAGCAATGTAACCGTGACTCCATGAGGGTGCCTCAACCGACTATGAAGGAAGATTAAATATTAATTAAGCATTTCTCCCTTGGGCAACGAACTTGCACTAACCATATACAATAAGTTGGAGGGGAAAAAAAAAAAAAAAAAAACACTATAATATTTTTTTTTTCTTGTTTGTGAGCAGTGTAGGACTAAGGTCACCTCTTAAAAATTGCAAATGCTTGAAGAAGGCTAACTAGTAATACGTTTCAAATCTTGACTAGAAAGGAAGGATCTTTAGCTACAGTTGCAGAATTGAAAAGTTGTGGTTTCGTCAACAATATTCAGGCTAACGCTGATAATGGTTGAATTCATGCTATAACCTACGATCATCAAGGTTTTTTTTTTTTTTTTTTTTTTTTTTTTTTTTTTTTTTTTTTACGGTTCTCAGAAAAGAAAAAAAAAAAAGTTGTTTTTTTTTACACTTCCCCAACTCATCAACATTCTCTTTATCAAGTTCTGGCTCATGATATTAAGTCCTTGAACTCTAGCTCCATTGAGGTCCGAGCAGAGCCCTCTAGTTCAATGGAACGTGTGGTCTTATATATTTTGAAGAGCCACATTTGAGAGAAAAATGCGTTTTTGTGTGAGATCTTCATACCGGTCCGGTATTTGTCCCGGTACGCTCAAAACAAATCTGGTATAATTAGTATTTAAACCGGTAAGAAATATCAGTGTTTCTATACTAGTTTGAGTTTCTGTACTAAAAATTCTGTCAGTACTGGTCGGTATGGTACAATATTAACTCACTTTTAGTAAACAGTAACTTTTACTTTTTACATACTTAGTTTATCAAATATACTTTCTAGTAGACTTTCTACCCTTCCCATTTAAAATAATCATTTTTATTTTTTATGTATTTCTTTTAACTTCTTTATTGGGGAGAGAGAGAGAGAGAAGCACATGGGGCTGAATTTTTTATTCCAGTAAATTCTTTTGCTAATGAATAGTAACATTCTAGACCAAGAGAGTTATTGTTCACTAGCAAAAGTGCAAAACACTTTTTGAATTTTAATTTGGAGAGATTGTTGGAGCCAGATTTACAAGATTTACTATCTAAAATGGAGAGGATTTTTGTTTTAGCTCATCTATTGGAGATGCTCTAATCAGAGTAACAACTAACAACACTTTTAAATAGGTTTACCATCAGTGGCGACTACAGGAATTTTGTCCAGGGTGTTCCTATTCTACTTTGAAAAAATTTTGGGTCATTCCGATCTATTTCGGGTGTTTCGGGAAATACCGACTGAAATTCAAGATTTGGCCGGCATGAAGTTTGTGTTTAAAAAAAAAAAAATGTTCTTAAAATCAAAACAAATTTGCATTCTATACACTGAAAAACCTCAAAAGGAAAAAAAATGAAAATAAAAGAAATGAACAAAGTTACCTATACAATAAACTATAAGTTCATTTGAAATATTAATAAAATTATTACTTATTGTTGTTTAGTTGTTTCATTAATTTGTTTGTCTTTTATAAACTATAATTTGTTATATTGTTGTTTCATTAATTATAAAATTATTAATTGTTGTTTAGCCTAACATAATTTAATTTGTTTATCTTTTATAATGTATTGGTTAATTAAATTATTAATTATTGTTTATTAGTTGCTTCATTATTTTTCTTTACTAACTATTAGCACACACCCCATTCACCCCTCCCCCCACTTAACAGACAAGCCCCAATCACAAGAGCCAATCAGAAATTTACAATCACCGATCACAATAGACAATACACTAAAAGACAAAAAAGAGAATCAGCCAATCACAAATATTAATAAAGTTACAGTAAAGCTAAGCAGTTACAGTTCAATAAAGCTAAGCAAGCCCGTATCAAAAAAATAAAATGAAATAAAGCTAAGCAATTTCACCAAAAAAAAGAAAAGAAAAAGAGAATCAGGCAATCTAGTCTTAAAGAGAGTGACTCTCACTTCACTTTCATACTTTCACTCTTCAAATGAGAGAAAGAGACAAAGAGAAGTAAAAGAGTAGAGAGAAAACCCATTAGAGAAAAAGAGAGAGTCAGAGAGAAGAAAAGTGTAAAGTAAAGATGAAATACCTTAAGGTTGAGGGAGCAGGGAGGTTGAGGCTGAGGGGCGGCACCGTCGGGCTGGGCAGCACGTCGAGGCGATCGGTGAGGAAGGAATCTCCGATCCGATCTGTGCTATTTCGATCTCTGATCTGACTGGTGAGGCCGAGGCGATGACCGATCTCCGATCCGACTAGCGATGACCGATGTTGCTCGAGTTTGAGGCGGAGGCGATGAGCTCTGTTTCTCCGTTTCTAATTTCAGTTTTTGCTGCCATTCGTGGGTTAGGTTTGCTACCATCTGTCTTTAGGTTGGGTTTTGGTTTTTTTTTTTTTTTTTTTTGAGAATCCGTGGCCCGTGGGTTTGCTATCATCTGTTGGGCTTGCCATATGTTGTTTTTTTTCTTTAAATTGGGTTTGCTTTCTCATCTGTTGTTTAGGATTGATGTTGGGCTTTGGGCAGTGGGCTTGCTCTGTTACATTTTTTTTTTTTTTTTTGCTTGAAAGTAGAACAGATAATTTATTTTTATTTTTATTTGAGGGTGTTCTTGATTTTGCTTAAGGGTGTTCCTATTTTTTTTTTAAAGGTAAACAAATAAAAAAATTTAAATTATTATATATAAATTTTTTTTTATTTTAGGGTTAGGGTGTTCCTGGGAACACCCTGCCCTCAATGTGGCGTCGACACTGTTTACAATTAACATCACTTTTACAATGCACCATTTGTACCAAGTCAAATCAACAATTATTCAAAAATTATGAAATATTTTGTACCACTAAATTTATTATTGAAATAAACACATGAGAGATTGCCGATTGCGGATCAATGATGAAGAATGTGAATTAATATTATAATATCATTACGCCAATAAAATTATGAATATAAAGTCAAAACCATTCAACATCCCTCCCCCTCCCCCCTCCTACCCAAAGGAGGAGAACAAAGTCCTCCAACTTTAACTTTCTTTTTGATTAGGTTCTTTTAATGTTGGTTTTTATGTTTTTGTTTTTCAGTTCAATCTTTTAATTGAAATAATTATTTTTTTTTCAATTTAGTCCTATTATCTAGTTTCATCAAATGTCCCTGTTATTTACAATATTTTTCACTTTCAAAGAAAACATTATTTTGGGTAGACTTAATCAGTGCAAATTGGATGGAGGTGGATAGAAGAATTACATTGAAAACGAAAATAAGTGAATTGACAAAAAAAAGAAAAAAGAAAAAAGAAATGAATATGATTGAATTACAAACATGATAAAGTTAGTGGGTGTAATTTATCATTTACTCAAAAAAAAAAAAAAAAAAAAACCCTTTGCTTATTACACAAAGGACCTATTTTCTTTGGAGCCATATTAATTTTGTTGGTTTTCCTTAATATATGAAATCAAGATTTGATAAGAAATTATTTGGAGTATGGTTTTTTATTTTTTATTTTTCTGACTACAAGAAATTAAACTTACCCCATAAAAGGGAGTTGATATTATCAGTGATGGCTCTAGGAATATTTTTTAGGGTGGTCACTATGGAGAATTCATGACCACAATATTTTTCGTGGTACTGTGTTTTAAGGAAAAAAAATGAAATTATAGATTATTTTTATGTAATGAACTGAATGAGTTACAAATTCGAATGATTAAAGATTTTGATTTTTTTTGTTTTCGAGTAGGTTTTTGGTGAATAAATTGTTCACTTGTTGTTTGGTTTAGTCTTGTTTTTATTTGGGTTTTTATTTTGGCTAATTTTTATTGTGGTTATTAATCTTTTTTTTTTTTTTTTTGGGTTGGGGGGGGGGGGGGGGGGGAGGGGGGAGGGGGTTTAAGGGGTTAAGGATTATGTTAGGGACCAAAATTATTTTTGGAATAATGCTACGTCCACAACATTTTCATAACAAATCTTATACGACAAGCTATTATTGGTAGGTTTAAAAGTGATGTTAGTGTTTGATCCAAATTAGAATCATTAATTTCTTACTACATAAAATTTGTTGTGAAATTGTTGTATATGTAGAATTACTCTTATTTTTATTGAACCTAAATTATTGTGATTTTCAAGTCAAGGTGTTTAAAATTTTTATTAGAGTGGTCACAATAGGTTAGTTTTTTTTTTTTTTTTTTTTTTTTGTGGCAAATATATATATATATATATATATATATATATATATATATTTGTTTTGCAAGTTAGGATGGTCATGTGACCATCATGGCTTAGAGATGAAGCCAGCATTGGATATAATGTGAAACAGTTGTATGCAACATCCCTCTCACATGGGGTGGTTACACACTTATGGGATTTTCACCTTTATATAAGTAAAACTCACCCCATATCCCATATAAGATGAATGTTGTATGTAATGGTTACATAAAGTAACATATTCATAGTAGGAGTTGAAGAGTGGGACCTAAATGCACTCCTCCTCAAAAGCGGAGCAAAAGGGACTACGAAGCCAATATGTATTTGGCTTATTAGGGGTCGAATTGAACTTGTAACTAATGGCTACAATGACAAAGAAGCAACACCACCACTAATCATGGACAAAGAAACATGCATTCTACTTGGCATCACTCTGATTCTCAAAAAAAAAAGGATTATGTTTGGGTGCGGAGAAATCATGTTATTTATGATTATTGCAAGGACTATGAAAAGTACCCCACATTGCCAGTGGAGTGTTTATTGAGTCCACGGGATTGACGAGGAAGTGATAACTGGCATGTACTCATTCCACCTTCTTCTTTTTTTTTTTTTTTTTAACCGTGTCCTTTGGCATTTGTTTGGATTCAATAACCAAAAATATTAGAAAAGAGTACAACAACTGCCAAAGGATGCTCCTTCTCAAAAAAAAAAAAACTGCCAAAGGATGCTGTGTAACTAGACTTATAACTAAAAGCCTCTTTATCAAAAATAAATAAATAACTAAAAGCCTAGACCATTGGCAACGACGCTGTGTACGTAAATACACCAATCAGTATACCTATAACTAAAAGCCTAGACGATTGGCAACACGAAGCTTATAATTATCAAAGAAAGTGATTAAATTGATTGTGTTGATGAAACAAAACTCAACCACAAGTGAATCGCACTGAGTAAGCAATTGACTTCTCTAATAAGGCACGTTAGTAATGTAAAGGAAAAACAAATTTGTAATCATTAATAATATTGAAATGTATAATTTTTTTTCCCTGTATATTTGTGCATTATAAAAATACTTGTAATAAATGACTATTTCTTGTAATAAAAACATAACCAAATTAAAAAATAACTAAATTATAGGAAAACTATTACATTACAACACCTATTACAGTCTACCAAACATGCCCTGAAGTCACAAGTGTGATTCCCAATAGTATTGCGAAGTAATCCGATAATTTAGGAGTCACATATGACATGAGCTTGTAGCCCACAAGATTTTGACTAATTTGGCCAATGGTTAACACTAGAAGCTCATTTCTTTAAGTTGAATTCTTTAGAAGATTACAAAATTATCTTCTTCTTCTTTTTCTCATTCAAAAGCATCCTACATGTTAGAATAAAAAATTATTAAAAAAAAAATAGACATCTAATATAAAAAAAAAATAAGGGCTTCGTTTGGATATAACTTATTTTGCTGAAATCTGAAAACACTGTAGCAAAATAATTTTTAAATGTGTGAATAGTACCATGGGACCCATTTTTAATATTTTTTTTTCTGAATAAAGTGGTTGTGGGTCCCGTGAACAGTGCTCAACAGTGTACTTTGTCGGGTAAAAGCTTAAATGCCTGCCAAAAAAAAACAAAAAAAAGAAAAGAAAAGAAGCAAAATGCCAGATTTTGAAATGCAAAACGCCGGATCCAAACACATACTAAAACTTGTTTTGAGCTTAGAAACTTTGAAACTTAAGAGCCTGTTTGGCCAACCATTTTTCATCACTCAATTTCCATCACTCATCACTCATAACTCATAACTCATCACTCATCATTCAATTTTTCACACTCATTTGGCATCATCACCCAATTTCCATTACTCAATATTTTTCACACTATTTGTGAGCCCATACCTGTCAGCCGGTGTAACTTTTTCTCTTTTTTTTTTTTGTTTTCAGTACCCAAACTTACCGAAGCTTAAAAAAAAAAAAAAAAAAAAAAAGAACTGAAGATCGAACAAGTGAAAAAAAAAAAAAAAAAAAAAAAAAGAACTGAAGACCGATTAAGTAAAAAAAAAAAAAAAAGTCAAAAGGTGGTCAAAAGTTGCGGCTGTGGGTCCCTCCATGTGTGTTTATTTACGAAAATGCCATTGAGTTATGAGTTATGGAAGTTTTCAGTTTCCATAACTCATAACTCAAAAATCAGAGAATTGAGTGATGGAAACAGAGTTATGGAAACAGAGTTATCGTTTAGCCAAACAACCTTTTTGCTATGGGTCCCACCATTTTTGAGTTATGAGTTATGGAAACTGAGAATTGAGTTATCAAATTTGGTTGGCCAAACAGCCTCTAAATCTTCTATCGCATAAATAGTAACAAAATTATTTGTATCTTAAAAACGAAGGGGAAAGGGGGTATGAATAGCTTTAAAAATTCAAATGTTGAAATTGAAAATTCTATATTTTCCTATACTTCTTTTTGAATAAAGAATAAAATATGTTTGTGGGATCAAATTAAAAAAAAAAAAAAAAATTTCCAGGTTATGTTTATTTTTATGATTTTTTTTTTTTTTGTTTGAGCGTTATATTCAAAAATAATAATTCTAAATTATTATATTCGTAGCCCTTTTAGATCTTTTAAATTATGTATAAAACTTAACAAGTAAGTTGACATTTATCAGGCTATTTGTAAAAATTAAAAACAATATTACTCAAACCCATAGTGGATGCATAGGTTTTTTTTTTTTTTTTTTAAGGCCTAATCTTTGGTGTCTAGAAGTTTTAAACTATTTTCAGTGCTTGAGGATTATCCAAGTTCATTTTGTTGATCTTGGTTTAGAGTTAGCTAAAAGAGAAAATACGTTATTTACAATGTCTTAAACACCATAATTTTAGTTATAATATAGCTCTTGTAAAAAATTAATTTAATGTCATATTAGTTTTAGCATTGACAGATGTGGTTAAATTCTTTATTAGTTAGTACTTAGTATAAAATTCATGTTAGATTGTTATTTATTTTTATTTTTTTAATAAAAATGAAATTATCATCTTAAAAGTGTTGAAATCATAATCATTACTAGCTAGATATGTATTAACAAACAATGGATTGTAGACTTATATACGATCTTAAACTCATAATGTTAACGTGGTCCTCTCACATTTTTAAAGTTCATAATGCAAACAAGATTGGATCTTAAACCTCTTGTATAATGAAAAATGATTAAAATTTTTCTTATGCCAATATTCTAATTAAGACAAGATGATTATCTAATTCTTTGCGCCTTTCAAAAAATAGAAACTAATTTCTTTGTAGTAAATCTACAAAAAAGTTATGATTCAAAATTTTGAGACTTCATTTTATCATGTGCCTTGATTTATAAGTAAAGTGTAGTGACATCATGAGTTTTAAAGTTGTTGTGTGATTGAGTAATAAGCAAAAGCATAAACAATAGAGTAAACATGAAGGTGACCTAATAGCCTACATTCACGGTAAAACCCTTTACGACTACATATTCTCTATTAAGTAGTAGGTCATGAATACTTTGGAGTCACTTTTGTCTAATAAATATGCATGGTGATCTTTCTTTTCTTTTGTTTTATTTTTTATTTTTTATATATTATTTTTTTCCTTTCTTTCTTTTGTCGAATTTTTATAGAGAACAAATATATGGTAGACTAATTATGAATAAGAGTAATGTTAGAGACACAAGTACTTTATAACCTTCTTTTTATGGTTAGTTAAGGTGATAAATTATATAATTAGAGTAACAACTAACAATACTTTCAAATAGGCTCATTGTTAATATCACTTTTGCAATGCACCATTCATAACAAGTCATATCAAAATTTATGAAAAATATTGTGAAATATCTTGTATCACTAAATTTATTATTAAAATATACACAACAGAGATTGCGGATTGCGGATCAATGATGAACAATGTGAATTAATTTTATAACATCATCACGCCAATAAACATATGAGTAAAAGGCAAAAACCATTCAACATCTCTCCCCTTCTCCCACCCCAAGGAGAAGCAAAAAGTCCTTTTAACTTTGACTTTCTTTTTTCAATTAAGTCCTTTTAAGTTTTTTTTTTTTTTTTTTTTTTTTTTTTTTTCAATACTTTAATTGTAATACGTTAATTTTCAATTTAGTCCTATTATCTAGTTTCGTCCAATCTCTGTTATTTATAATATTTTTTACTTAAAAAGACAGCATTATTTTGGTTAGACTTAAACTGTTCGAATTGGATGGAGGTGGTAAAGAATTACATTGAAAACGAATGAGAGTAAAAGGAGAAAAAAAAATGAAATGAATAGGATTGGATTACAAATATGTTACAATTAGTGGGTACAATTTATAATTTAATTAATCCAAAAAAATTATGATTATTATATAAAGGGCCTATTATCTTTGGAGCCAGAGTATTTTTGTTTGTTGTCCATAATAAATGGAATCAATATTTGAACTTCTTAACTTCTCCACCAAAAAAAAAAAAAAATCAATTAAGAAATAACTTGGAGCAGGTTTTTTTTTTTTTTTTTTTTGGTGGGTTACAAGAAATTAAGCTTACTCCATAAGAAAGCGATGACATTATGTGAAATAGATGCATACAACATCCCTTTTATATGGGATTGGCATTTGGCCATACACTTGTGAAAATTTTACCTTCATAGTATAACTTACCCCATATAAAGTTGGACTAGCCAAGAATTAAAATGACATAGAAAAGTTTATAAAAATTAACAATTGGGATCGTAAATCACAATTATCCTTCAAGACAAACAATATTGATCAAACAATTATCCATCTCTTTCACCCTCTGTGTTTGGAGGCTGTGGATGGAGATAGGGCTGTCCCTTCTCCTTTGTTTCAATAAAATCATAATTATTCAGTGAGAAAAAAGAAAAAAAAGAAAAACTAATTATCCATAATTGAGGCGGAAGATGTCATTCTGCACAAAGAAGCTTCCCTGTGGCGTAGGAATCAAGTGAAACATCTGCATGATTATGACATTTGAAAGAAGTAATCAGATTTCTAATCAATGGCAACATGCATGAGCAAAACACTTCAAAATAATGCATTTGCTTCTTTATATATATATAATCTCATACCAAGTTTCAACATGACGAGTGTATAGCTTGTAAACTGGCTACCAACAAGATTACCCAATTTCCATGAACCCCCCCCCCCCCCCCCTCCTCTCTTTTTTTAATTCAATTTTTAACCGTAAGTGGAGGCATAAGAGAGACCAAATAATATCATTGAACTGTAAGACTTTTAACCCATAACTAGTCTAATAATTAAAATGAGTTATTCATTACTTGCACGCTAAATGATAACAAAATCTTAGGTATTTATTATTTGCTAATTAGTTTTTGTTGATGAATGTGTTTAGGGTAGTCATTAAGGTTGCATTACAAATTCCTTCATTTAGATGAGTGGATTTTGCATGTAAAATGACACAAATATTTCTCATTCTTTATTTTCTCTTCTACCTACCCTTTCAATTGCATGTCAATTTGTCCACAACCCCCCCCCCCCCCCCCCCCGTCCCCTCTCTCTCTCTCTCTCTCTCATTCATTAACATACCATTGCCCAAATTGGCCCAATCAAACCAAAAGGCCCAGCTTCAACAACATTGACATAGCTAAACGGGATGGCTCCCAACTTCCCATGGTGATGTCAAAGTTATTCTTAACCGTAGAAGACAATCCTCCCAAAGAACTATGACATAAAGGTGGAGTGCTGATGTTAGAGGATCTAAATACCCGCCATCTCCACCATGTAGATCTTCCAACTAACTTAGGAGCTCAACTACAAGTTTGATGGCAAGATCGTCTGACAATTCGAGCATGTCATTTTCTACGTCACTGATACCAGCACTATTGACTATTGTCAATGTCAACAACCATTAATTAGCGTGGTCGTGGTTGGGTATAAGTGGCGTTAGTGGTTGTGGAGAAGAATGGAGGACTAGTGCGGAGTTAGGCTTTTTTTATTTTTAAACTTAGTTGGGGATTTGACCAATAAAAATATTGTATTTAGAGTATTTTAGCAATTGACAATAAAATTCAAAATTATTTTGAAATTTGTGTGGATGTAAAAGTTAAATGAGAATTCATTACTTTTAACTAGTTGTCTTTCGAGTTTGTGTTAACTAAAGTAGTATTAATTTGATAGTTGACCGTCTTCATCCTCTCCCTCCCCTTTTATCTTACAAGAAGTAGTTGAGAGGGATTCAAACCCAGGTTCTACTCCGTGAAAGAACTGGACAATGTCAATGAGTCATAAGACTCTTAACCTACACTTTAGTCATCTTAAATATAAATTCTTGACTCGAGCACCTCCGAAGGACAACGAGTTGGTATGTGGTGGATATTATGGACAATACCAATACATTCTTAAATGAAACTTATGTGTATGTGTGTGTTGTGATGAGAGAGAGAGAGAGATGTAAAGAATAACCTGGCTAAATCTTAGCTGGTGCTCCTCTCCAGGCAACTGAAGGCTGCCGCTGACAAAGACCATAATGCCACCCGAGGAGGACGAGGGCTGTGAATCAATGGTGCTAATCAAGTGTTTGGATTGATCAAATGGCAACTGATGAAGCTTAGAAGATATATCATCCACACCTACTATCTTCTGGCCCTCAAAGGTCAGAATAGAGGTTGGCTGGTAGAGAGAAGATAGAGCAGCTCTATCATTGTCAAAGAGATGATAGTAATGATCCACAAATGCCCTGCCCACCATCTCAACCTGTTCTTCCATTCTCTCCCTCTCTATGATCAAGTTTCCTCTTCCTCTACTCCCAAAGCATGAATTATAAGGGATGAGAAAAATGGAATAAAGTACGTAGCATGTGAGCTAAGGCACTAAAAAGGAAAAATGTGAAGCACTAGATGACTACTATGCCCTCTTGCATTTTGCTTATATAAAAGGTGCTATGATGAAAGAGAGGTTACTAGGGTAATTGCCTAATGTCAAGGTGGGAGAATCGGCAGCGCTGAGTTTATACGCAAAGGTTTTTCAGAATTGAAATAGAAAAAGGCCTATAAAGCATAAAACTGAAATAGGTTGAGGCCACCTCACTTCAAAGCTTCTTTCCAGCCGTCCAAATGAGCTTTTTTCCATTAGCTTCTGTGATTTTTAGTAAAAAATTATGTGGATCACATGCTATAAAAAGGAAAAGACCTATTGACGGTATTGGGGGGATTTCTAGATGAGGGAGAGATTGAAAATGCAGTTTTATTTTTAGTGGGTCGTAGCTTGTTTATGCCGAAAGCGTTTTGAGTATGGAATATATCCGCCTACCATTTTATGCCTAGTACAGTCAATTTCCATTTATAGGATCAGGAATAAATAGCTTTAAAAGGCCGACATGTAGAAACTAGAAACGAAGAAAGAGATGTAGTCATGTATGTCTACCCAAATATTAACGACTAGCTCATAATGGATCTGGTTTATTGAAATTGCCACAAAATATATACAAGGTTTTTTTTTTTTTTTTTTAACTGTAGCGTTCTCATAAACTTTTTTTTTCCTTAGAAATTTTTTTGTTATCATATGATATGTAGTGGCGTAACTTATCACCATTTACATCACTTTTTGCAATTGTGAATCTTCACAATAATTATTAATTAGGTTGAGGTCCACAAAAAAACCCATTTCTTAAATCCCAAGAGAGCGAATCCTAAAAATTTTGTGATATCCATGAAGTCTGAAGTCTAAAACCTTTAACCAATTTTTTGGGATTACCTGATTTCTTCTTGTAATAACCAAATGTGTGTAATACCGAAACTATACACGTCCCCGAAAGAATAGTTAGATGCTCAAAGTGGACCTAGATATAGTCATTTCTCAAGAAAACAAAAAGGGTAAAAAAAAAAAAAAATCGGCTAAAGCTGAGAAAGCAAAACAAACTCCAGAAGAAAAGAATATGCCTAGTGCTTGATGCATCAAAAGCGTGAGTGAGACGGTCCAATAAACATGAGGCACAATTTACAACTGAATAAAATTAAGCTATACAACACGGGCCTTTGTTTGACAAAAAAAAACCAACATGGGCCATGAAAACAAATCCTCATTCATAATTCTGGCCATAAGCCGAAAACATTTTGCAGGTAATTCTGCAATAAATATTGACGGCGTAATTTATGTCAAAAGCCTTTTAACTCAATTGATTAACACGTTTTAGCATTTTTAATGGAGACATTCAGAATTCAGATCTTTCATTTTCCGTTGTAACAATCAAATTATGAACAACAAAAATGTTGGCAATTTATTTTAATCCAACGTCCTCTTGCATGTCCATCCAGATTGAAGCTGCCCAATTTGAAAGGGAAAAAGGCACTAATAAAACCAATAAAAAAAATATAGAAAGAAAGAGACAAACCCATAGCCCTATTACGTAGTCATAAAGAAACGAATCCTTTGCTCAAAAAAAGAAGAAACGAACCCCTTCCCCAACCCAGGTTATGATTATTCTCTCCTTTTTACCAGTTTTCTATACTGAATTCTTATGTTTGCCCAAGGTTCACAAGCCCACATTCGTAGACACAACATGTTATGGTTCTAAGTCTAACAAAAGATTATCTTTTTACTTAGCCGAAAGGGCATACAAATTGTTATAATGTCTCCAAGTCCTTCTTGTTCTAACACAATTATATCATAACCAGTCATCTGAAAAAACAATTCAACCTAAAACAATTGAAATATTCCTATCATTCCTTTAGTGTCTCATTTGAGGGTTTTAAAACTCAGGCTGCAGCATCTCACTTTCATTGGATGTAAATTTAAGAGTTAACTATATCTATCCACCTAAATTAAAGGGACATTTGCAATATACACATTAAAATTCATAATTCTGCAATCAACACTTTAATTCAACATAAATCTGCAATGTCCACGCTACCATCAAATCGGTGTCTAAATTAAATTATCAAGGCATTTGCAATGTGCTACAAATATTTTGTCATCAACACCCTAATTTAAGATTAATGTATCCACTAATCTAATAATTTGGATACTAAATTAGATGGTGGATGACATTATAAATTAATCTCAACTTAAGGTGTTAATTGTAAAATTTTGCTTTTAGGATACACATTACAAATGACCCATAATTTAAGTAGATAGAAAACAAGTAGATATCAACTTCACTAGTTGCAAACCTTCTAAGGACCAAACATGTTCAGCACTCGTCTTCAAATTTAATACTGTTTTGATAAACAAGATAGAAAACTTCATCAAGAACATGTTTGGGCCAATATGGCCACACCATGAACTTGATTCTGTTATTCTAATCACCTACTCTAAAATTCCTTCTAAGTCTGCTAAGAAAAAGGTCTCTGCCATGAAACATACTTTGCTGAACACAAGCTAGAAGGGATGGCTATTTCTTAGAACAAGGAACTTCAAAATTTTTTGGAATAAGGCCTTCCCTAAGAAGACAGATAAGGACAGGTAAGATGCCTTTCAAAGTTCATAAACATCTAATGAATCAAAGGTGCATACCCAATGAAGTTCCTTATATTACTGCAGCCTCCTCCAGAAACAGTTACAATACTATAAGATAAATTACAAACCATCAACAACAACAACCAAGCCTTTGTACCAAAATTTTTTGAGTTTGCTATGAATCCTCGACAAACTAATTAGGATCAAACACACATACTATTTTCCTTCATTCTATTCTATCCGAAGTAATACACTCTATAACCCCCAAATTTTAGACCATAGAAGAGCTTAAATAAAGATGGGCACTAACTAGGTAAAGGAGAGTTTCCAGGAATTTCCTCTTTCACTATATGCTTTAAAGATGAAATAATCTCCTTTTCTTTTGACCTTGATCAAGTCTCAATTTTCTTCCAAGCCTGTCCTTCAGATTGGGTTTACTACCTCAAATTCAATAGAAACTAAAATCTGAACTCAGACACATAACCAATCACCCAGAACTCTATTCTCAGACTAACCTCCCCCACCACCCAAAAAAAAAAAAGAAGAGAAAAATGAAAAGAAAACAGTTCTTTTTTCATTTTCCAAACTTACTATACTCATCATAAATACAAAAGGAAGGGAAGTGCATTTGGCTTAACTTGTTTGCTAAAAGGTGAGATAAAAAGTGACTTTAAGCAAATAAATCAGCTTATTTGCTTAAAGCCACTTTTTGTCTCACCTTTAAACAAATAAGCACTGCCAAAGGCACAAATATATATATATATATATATATATATGTGTGCAAGAAACCAAAGGAGAAATCCATCCCTTAGGGTGCATTTGGGAGAAGGGATTTGGGTGGAAAGTAAAGGAATAGAAAATACTATACCGATTTTTTTTTTTTTCCTTTTTTGTGTATTGGGGAGAAGTGGTTTTTTCTCGTGTTCGGGAGAATCTAAAGTAAGGAAATGACAAGATCAGCGGGGAAAAATATACCACTATTTGAGGGATTTCCTTTCCACCCAAATATGGACATATTGGGGAAGAAAGGAAAGTTTTTAATAACTCTTTATTTAAACAAAGGAGCATAATGGTAAGAATAAAAATACTTTTCTTTTCCTTTCCTTTACTCTCCTCCAATTATCAAATATATATATATATATATATATATGAACATCGAGACAAGAGAAGGGGCAATACCTATATTTCCCTTCTCTTTCCTTTCCCTATGGATAGGTCTTATTCTTTCCATTCCTTTTGCTTGCAAAATCACAAACATGCTGTTAGTTTGATAGAAACCCAAAAAGGTGGGTGAAGTGACGAGTGATATCTACAGGGGCCAAAAAAAATTCACTTAAGCCCATTAAAAGTAGCTCATAACAAACGCATAATTACTACGAAATGATTATTCCTCAAATTCACCCATACAGGTAGTGAAACTATCCTATTGTCGTCCACATACAATTATGACAATAACACCATTTTCACTGCCATGGCTCATACATAGCTGGACAATGTCGGAATTATGCATTCCTAAATGTGAATTACCAACCAAATACCACAGAAATTTCAAGGAACAAACTCCAGCAATGCCAATGAGCTTAGTTGAAGTGGCACTTCCTCTTCCCAGATTATGGGTGAAGAGTAAATTATATGAATCTATCTTGGTCAATAACCAGGTGACAAAAAAAAAAAAATCAAGCAAATACTGCAAGGATCCTCGTAGTGTAGTAGGACAAGAAAAATAAATAAGCGGTCCATCTAGAAAATGTAGGGTTACAACTTAGTCTATCACAACCTGAACACATTCAATCAGAACAAGCATCCAACTATTATAGGACGTTAAATTAAAAAAAATGGAGTTGTTGAAGCAGTGTCATGGAAGATAGCAACGTAAATGGGAAATGATTTTCAAAATAGCTGTTGCTAAAGGTAATTTCATTATATATGGTTTCATGCGAACTACAAAAGTTGGGAAAACAATGGTGATATTGGGGTTGGTATAGTTGTCGCTGGAATGCTTTCATGGGTTTCTTAAGTTACATCTTAAGCATATACATGGTGTTCATGATTGTCCCAATTTGATATATCAATCACAATTACAAAGCAAACACGGTCAAGATACTAAATTGCAATCAATATCACAAAAAAAATTAGTCTAGCAAATGGGTTATCAACCAAAAATTTTAAGCCTTTAATTCAAGTAGCAACAACAAAAGTCATACACTATTAAAACATGAAATTATCAAAATCCAACATATAAATCCGAAAATCACAATGCATTACTCTTAGTACCTTCATTTCCAACTTGAAGGCCAGAATCCATGAATCCCGTAGCCGGTCTTCCAATTGTCCAAATACACGACCTTCTTCACCGCCCAGAACGAAACGAACAGCGCCACGATCATAACAAACCTCTGCACATTCAAATTCCTCACCTTCACGAGCAAATGCGTCACGAACGCCAGCAACAACCCGACGATCGTGTACAAGAACCCGATCGCAAACCCTTCGGCTCCGAGCTGCATCCCGGACCCTTGGTAGAAGAAAATCAGCTTGTTCGGATCATTCCGATCGGCCAAAAACATCGGCATTTTCCGAATTATGTTGTGCATCGCGCCGGAAACGCTGAAGAAGTAAATGAAAACCGAGCCGGAGAGCCAGAGCTTGGGATCGTGAAGCAAGGTCTCGCCTTTCACGATCTTCTTGATCGCGAAGGGGATCCAAACGAGGGTCGCGAGCACGATGAAGCCCAATTGCTTGGTGGAGAGGAACGGAGGCCGGTGAATCGGACCGACGTTGAGCTTGGTCTTGGCCTGGACGAAATCGGCCATCGACTCGGCGAGTCGCGAGAAATCGCCCTGGTCCATCTGCTCCGATTGCTTGGGGGACTGGTGCGGAGCGACGAGGCGGATGTGGGGGAGGGCATTGACGCCGAAGAGAGCGAAGCTCTGCTGAGACTCTTTGAACTCGATGTCGCAGAAGAAGAGGTTGGGGCTGCTAGGGCTAGGGTTAGGGTTGTTGGTGACGAAGGATTGGGCGAGGAGAGAGAATTCGGAGTGGAGGGTTTTGAGCTGGAGCTCCGACTTGTCGTGGAGCTGGGTGGCGTCGAAGAAGATGAGGAGGTAGTAAGGTCTTGGGGTTTTCGTGGAGGTGAGGTAGCGAGAGACGGAGTGGTCGTCGAGGTGGATTATGCCCGATTTGGATCGGGATTGGAGGGATTGGAGCTCCGAGACTCGGTCCGAGTCGGAGGAGCCGGTTGAGGTTGAGATGAGAAGAAGGGAAATGAGGAGAAGGAGGGGGAGAGAGTGAGTGGGAGACATGGTTTGTGGATTTTTTGGGGTTACAGAGAGAATGAGTTTGGTTTGTTTTTGTTTGGAGATGATGGAGTTTTTTTTTTGAGGAGGAGACTTTGACTTTGACTTCCGGACGTTGTTACCAATGGCTACCTGTCGTTTTACTTGCATTTGTGGTAGGAGAACAGGGAAATGGTCTGGTCCTTAGTTTTGGGGGTGTGCAGCAAATCTGCAAAAACTGACCCAACTCATTCCACCAGGTTGGGCCACCTTTTAAGGTTTTGTGAGTTAAGTGGGTTATAAATATTTTTTTTAAAAGTGGATTGGATTGAGTTTGAGTTATAAAATTCACAAATCCGTTTAATTCAATCCGACTTATTTATATTTAATATATATTTAAATTTAAAAAAATATATATTATACAATTCTTTTAATTTACGTTTTTTTTCCCTCTTCCTAAATAAAACTCAAACCCTAAATTCTCCTTATATAGTTTTATGTTTGGTTGGTGTTATATTCATGATTATTTGATTATAAACTTGCTCTTATTTGTAGTGGTGTTATTCTAATAATAATAATAATAATAAAGACTATCCAACCTGTAAGGACTCAAATTGATCCAAGGTCCAAAAGTTTGGACAATGGCCCAACAAGCCCACAACAATAAATTTGTTAGAGAGTGAGTTTAATGTTGAACATTTAACGAGTCAAATATGAATCACTGCGGGTTAGTTTAGTATTGGAATGAACGAGAATAACAAGTTGAAAAGAAAAACAATCTTCAGTCAAGTCCGAGGATGTTATGTTCTTGTATTTAGCACTCTAACTTATACAAATATTCCAGTTCTTGATTACAAAGTGGTCCCTTTTTCTCTCCGAAGCCCCCCTTTTCTATAATGGAATTCTTCCCCTTTTATACTCCTTCCTCTTCTTTCATCTTACCCTTCCACGTGTAGATTAGATTGTTAATCTCTTTGATACTTGTCCTATCAGCACCTTCTTGAAGTCTTTGTGGGTAGCCGTAAGGCTAGAAATCACTGTTCACGGATTGCCTCCACATTAATGCGGCCAGTTGGTTAGGTGCAGAGCATTCAATATGGTGATAGTAGCTTTCTTCCTAGATATTTTTCCATTCTCTATTGACTCACTTCTTTCTTAAGCTTATCCTCCTAAGCATGGTGGCCCACTGCCCAGTACTTGCTGAGTGGTCAGACTTCAAGCTTCCACTCTATTTGTCGAGGAAGGATGGCTCCTCGTACAACATCACCTGCTTGTTGTGACTGGTCCTCTTCCTCGACCCAAAAATCTATTTGCCTTTACTAGCACTTGTTTGTCATCAAGCTCTTTGACGTCCACGGGCACGACCCATGGCCTAATACCCTTATCTAAGCTATTTATCCCCACACAACCCATGGGTACAATCTAACCCAACCCAATCCGCGGGGGTTGGGTTGGGTTGGACCCTTGTGTTGGGTTGTGTTAGGTTGGATTTTTTTAACCCACAATGGTGAGTTGGGTTGAAAAAACTCTACAGCCTGATCCAACCTGACCCATGCACACCCTTGGATAGTTTTTACCGGTTGAAGTACCGATTTTATTGGTTTTGGGAGTTTTTACCGGATTGATTTAGGGTCTAGTTTTCAATGTGATTTTTAAAACCAATCCATTGGAGTCCTTTGATACTTGCACCGCTAGCTAGCTCCACTCTTGGTGTTTCAAATATAAACTTCTAGAATTCAGATGTCCTTCTTTTAATTATGGAATTATAAATTAAAAAAAAAACGTATCTTGTCTAATTAATATATGCAACATGTAATATTCTATATATGCTTACAATTCTTTTTAACTGTGATATTGACTAACCAACTAAATTATATAATAGGCTGGGTTTTAGAGCAATAACAAGTGTATTATAAACCCAATTTAAAACACTAATATTACTGTAGTTGCACGATTTTCCTGGCCCAAATCTTATTGATCTGGCCTTGGCCCAAAGCGCAACCCACAATGAATATTTGTAGAGGATGGGTCAAAGAACTTCGCCTCAGTGAGCCTGTTTGGTCTGATACATGGACAATATAGTAGCAGAAAATAAAAACACAAGAATGGATCTCCCCCGTGTGATTCTATTTCTTCTGTTCTTAATACAGTTTTTTCCGTCCCCTTCTTTGAGGGACTCCACTACATTATATAGTTCCCCTCCTCTCATCTCAACCTTACACTTGTCGATCATCTAAGCATCTACTTGAGCACCTGTCCCATCAGACGCCCTCATCTCTCCCTATGTGAGTTGCAGAGGCCAAAGTGGTACTGTTCAGGGGTCCTTTCCTCATTAATGCGGCCAAGAGGATGGTTGGGGCGCAATTAATGTGGTGGTGGCAGCTTTCCATGAGATATTTTGGATTTTATTCATTTTATATGTTGGGAGGATGAACTGAAATGGATGGGGAGAGTTCCTCGTCTGGACTTTGTGACGTCCGAGGAGGAGTTACTCCTCGGACAGGTTTCCTTAGCGTTATTGGGGTTGAGTAATGCTTCATATGTGGTTTCTCTTCGGAAAGGACGCTCCTCGGACGGGCCTGGATAGCCCATTATTTTTGGGCCGGGCCCCACAATTACTATTTTTGTGTGTGTTCTAATAAGTATTACTGTTTACTAAAAAAAAAAAGAAGTGTCATTTACCAAAGAAATATATTGTAGATTCGAGTATGAGAATTAGTCTCTCCTAAATTTCATTTTTTAAATAAAAATAAATGAAAAAAGAATATGAGAAAAAAAGAGGTAAGTAATTAAGGATGCATTGGCAATGGCATTAGGCTCTTCAAAACCACATTTTAGCCAAAATTTTGACTGAACTCATCCCAAAGTGTCATGCATCAAGCTTAATAAATTCTCAAAAAAAAAAAAAATGTAAAAATGCATAATGGGCTTGTGGTGGGCCTTTTTTGCAACTGTAGGCTGGGCTGTCTCCTGCCACGTTATGGCCCAATGGTTCTGGGTAGGAGAGTCAGGACTGGCATGACTGCAACACACCCCAAGCCAGCTTATACACAAGCTAGAACCCTTTTGCTAGGACCTTGGACACGTGCCCACGGCGGAGGAAACTGTTACGAAAAAGTTATGGCAGGCAGGTGTAATATGACAATAATAAGAAGAATATGCTTACTGTCAGCCAGAAAACAGAAAAGCTAAATCATGATTTTTGTAAAGGAGGAAATAATGCAGCAATATAAATGCAGCAGAAATGAGTTAACAACAATGATAAAAAGAAAAAAAAATAATATTAATGCTTGATTAATAAAAAGAAGAATGGTCACTCTCTATTTATTTATTTATTTCTGATTCCTTTTTCCTTTCTAAGGCTGTGTTTGGTTCATGTAAAATATTTTCCGGAAAGGAAAATATTTTCAAGTGTTTGGTTGCATTATGAAAATTGTTCTAGAAAATATTTTCATGTGTTTGGTAACATTCTGAAAATGCTATTTTCCACCACCACCCACACAAAACCCACCACCACACAACAGGAAAACCACCAAAACACCATCACCCACACCACCACAACAACAACAAAAAAAATCAGAGATCAAAGAGAGAAAGTAAAAAATCAAAATCATACAGAAACGTAGATCGGTTCGTGGGTCGATCAAAATCACACAAAAAATCAAAATCACAGAGAGAGAGAGAGATCGGTTCATGGGTTCGTGGCATGAAGGCTCTGGGTCGCCGGCGAAGTCGAAGGCTCGTGGGTCGAAGGCTCTGGGTCGAAGATTGGTTCGTGGGTTCGTAGATCGGCGAAGTCAAAGGCATGATTTGGGCTCTAGGTTCGTGGCGTGATCTCGGTTTGTGGGTTTGCCGGCGAAGTCGAAGGCAGGATCTGGGCTCTAGGTTCGCCGGTGAAGTCGAAGGCGTGATCTGGGCTCTGGGTTCGTGGCGTGATCTCGATTCGTGGGTTTGCCGGCGAAGTCGAAGGCGTGATCTGGACTCTGGGTTCGTGGTGTGATCTCGGTTCGTGGGTTCATCGGCGAAGTCGAAGGCGTGATCTGGGTTCGCCGGCGAAGTCGAATGCTGCTCTCTCTCTCTCTCTCTCTCTCTCTCTCTCTCTCTCTCTCTCTCTCTCTCTCTCTCTCTCTCTTTGTGCGTGAGTCCGGAAATGGTTTAAAGTGAAAATTTTGACTGAAAATCATTTCCGGCTTTGGAGGGGTATTTTACGGTCAACGCAGAAATTGATTTCCGTTTGACCCAGTTTTCTGTGCTTACCAAACACCCGCATTTACGGAAAAGTATTTCCGGAAGTGATTTGAAGTCAAAACAAACACAGCCTAAGTTTCTTGTTTTTTCCTCTTAGCTTTCACTCCTTTTCTTACTTGTTTTGCTCTTGTTTTATCTCTCGTGTTTTTCTTCCCCTTTCTCCTATTCTCCCCCATTCTGCCTCTACTGTGCACAGTTAAGGCCCCTTTTTATATTGTCTACCGTGATGGATTTTTACTATTTTACCCTTTAATCGCTTTTGTCTTGGTATAGGTGTCCTTCCCAGACCACCCACTGGTCTGTCGACTGCCTAGCCATCACCACTTACCTGTGCTGGCCGTGCCACATCCCATTCTTAGACAAAAGAGTTTTATTTTGTTTTCTTGCTCACCGTGGCATTCCCATCCAGATAAGGGTGGGCATTCTCTCTTACTATCCTCTATGGCATGCACCTAGTGATTCTAGCTCATCTCTCCCTCTTTTGGGTGGTTTGTCATCCCAACAGGACATTTTCTCGAAAAGAGCTTGAGTAGGAACCCCAGAATAGGCTTTCTCCTTCTCCCCACCGCCAAACCATACCCTCTCTTACCTCTGACTCATGGTCCATCACTCCTGTATTAGCCGGGTACAAGTGGGTGTTGCCTAAGCCTTGTGAGTGTTCCACTTCCATGTGTGTTCATGGCTTGCCTGCTATTCATGCATTTGCCATGACTTGGGGGCTTGTCTGCACGTTCTGCTATTCGTTCTTGATCTCTTGTGGCATGGATGAGTCACTGGGCTTTTATTCTTTATATCTTACTTCTTTCCTAGGCTGGGTCTTGCTTGGGCATGGGCCTTTCCGTCTTCAATCCAACCCTTACCCTCTTTGCGGGTTGGTTGACACTCCTGCCATGCCACCCCATTGTTTCTACCATGTTATTATTTGACTTGTGCTTGCTGGACCTCTTTTGGGTCTGCTGTACACTTTCCTTTGGCTCAATTCCAGTAGCCCAGTACTATCGTTGGGCTTGTACTCATGCTATTTTGGGCTTCCTTGGCCCATTTCATCGCTTTGGGGCTTCCTTGACCCATTTTATTCTTTTGGGCATCCTCGGCCTGTTTCATTCCTTGGGCATTCTCGGCCCATTCCAATCCTTCATTCTCATGGGCTTTTGCCAAATTTTTGGGCTTCCCCGACCTAAATTACCATATCCTTTACTTTTGGGGTTTATAGGCTTTTCCACCAACCTCATTTGCTTAGTTTCTTCCTTTGGGCTCCTTCGGCCCATTCTTGTTTGCTTTCCATTTCTCATAATGCCCATAGGTTTACTACTTCTTTCTTTAGGCTCCTTTGGGTCCACTTGCTTTCTTTGAGGCCCTTTTTCTATTTTACAAGCCTATGGTCCATTATTCCTACCATTCGAGTTTAATGGTTTTCTTCTCAATTTGCTAATTCTTCTTTTTTATTCCCTCCCATATTGTTGGGTTTCTTCCTATTATTGGGCCTCCTTGCCAAAGTGGGCATCAACAAGGCTCAATAATTAAAAAATTAAAAAAAAAAGTTTTATATTTATTGTGGTTGTGGTGGATTGTGGATTTTTTCTAAATTTTTCTGAGATTATAAATATGAATGAATAAAAACTATAGGAAGGAAATCATATTTAATTAAAATATTGATAAAAAGTAGTGAGGTTGATGTAAATGTATATTAAAAATAGATAGCTAAACTACGCAAAAAGTTGACTTAGGGTGCGTTTGTTTTGGGGGAAAATGATTTCAGGAAATCATTTTCCCCCAAGCCCACGTGTTTGGCAGCGACGGTAAATGTTATTTTCCGGAAAATAGCTTCCTATTGACTGAAATTTTCCCCTTTGACCCGGAAATGATTTTACACTCCTATTTTCACTTCAAATCATTTCCGGGGTCACGCGAAACACACAGAGAGCGAGAGAGAAAAGGCAAAACACAACACAGAGAGAGCGAGAGCTAGAGAGCCCAGATCGGAGAGAGAGAGAGAGAGAAGAGATAGCCCAGTTCGGAGAGCACCGATCGTCGATCGCGCTGCTTGTCGGATGATCGCACCGCGCCGACGAGCGGCACGATCGACGATCGCGATCGATGAGATCGCGCCACTCGATCGCGATCAATATCCATTACTGTGAGAGGGTTGTTTGGTGTTCTGGGAAGCAGTTAGGAAGGAACCAATATTCATTGGTTGATGCTATGGTCTAGTAGCGGAATCCGGGAAGCTAGAAAAGAAAAAGGTTCGGCGCAACCTCGTTGGAGCAAGAAGCTTGGAGGGCTTAGGTGCACTGGGTAGATTAGGCTTGGAGGGTCTATTGCTGTCCATGTATCCCAACTGTATTTTCTAGTGGATTGTTTACCGCTTGGAGGGCGGCGAAGAGGTTTTACGCTGAGGGTTTCGGTTTCCTCTTCGATAACACATCGCGTGTTGTCTTTGTGTTTGCATCTTCCTTCCTCTCTATCTTTGCCTTTTTATTATCTGCTGTGGATTATATTTTGTTTTGGCTTAGATAGTTTTTACCAATTCCATATTATAACATATGTTAAGTTTCCGCACACTAGTTGTTTGACATATTGCTTGAATTGGTTAAGTTGTAATTTGGGGGTCTAAACGTTCAAAGGTGTTTATACACGTTTTTGAACTTTCATTTGGTATCAGAGCCAAGGTCATAGGTTCGAGTCACACCTAACTCTAGAAGCTGTGAAGCACTTGAAGCTTCACAGGCTAGTATTCCACAAGCACAGACTGCTCCTCATATTGATAGAGTGGGCAGTGTACTTGAGCATATTCAGAAACGCATTGATGAGATTGTGGCACTTCTCTACTCCACAAACAACCATGTACAAATGCGTCTTGAGACTATGGAGAATCAGCTAGATGCTATTCAACAAAGGTTGGACGAGAGCCTTTAGCTATTCGTGCCAAAAAGGGGGAGAGCATTCAGTAAGGGGGAGAAAGTTCAAAGGGAAGTGAGCATAAGTGTGCATAGTGATAGGGGGAGTTCTCACATACTTTTGCCATACTTTTGTTTTAAGTCTTATTCTCTAAACTTATAGGTTTAGGTTTTGTTTGTTGGACTTTTAGTGTCTTTTATGGGTTTGATACACTGTGTTTTTGGTGTATAGTTGTTTCTAACTCTTATCTATACTCTTGGTTTAAACTTTAACATATTTTGATGATGTTATTCAGGATTCTTTTAGCTGTACCCATGTGCTCTTGTAAGCTTTTAGGGTTTTTGTTTTATGCATAGTTTGTAGGCTTTATGGTATGTACCTTGCTTAATTGCAGCCTTTATGCTATGTTGAAATCAGTACTTTAATCTAAATGTCTTGCATTTTGATTTATGTACTGTCACTCTTGTGCCCTTGTAGGATTGTTCCTAGATGCATATACCTTGTGTACTATGCATTGGTTGAGTGTTGAACATACAAGTGTCTTGCCTTGTGCTTGTTAACTTGTATGTCCTTGTGTTCATTCCAAGTGTGAATGAGCACTGTGATCACTACCTTGTGGTGTTCACTTGGTTGATCAAGCTATGGTTTGTTTCTTAACTCCATCTTTGCTTGATCACATATTGCCTGTTTCATATGCATGTTATGATTTTCTGCTTACAATGATCATGGTGTATTGTTGTGTTTCAGGAGTATTATGTTCATATGATTCAAGTGGTATCAGAGCCAAGGTCATAGGTTCGAGTCGTTGGAGCCGCATTGTGAGGGAGGGATTGTGAGGGATTTCACAATTTGCTCCAATACCAATGGGCTTGGTCTGCGATCGAATGCTATAAAAGATATGTGCCCCCTCATCCTTCACCAATTGGTGGTTGGATGGATTGGTAAGGCACACGGTCCGACAAATTTGATTTTAATTTTTTTGAAAGATTTGAAAAAGATTTCGAATAATTAAGATATATTGTGAAATTCAAATTTACTTTTATAAATCTTAATTATTTATCTATTTATTCATTGTGAATGGATAGATTGGCTTGGCTCGATGTGATGTATGAAGAGGCCAAACAATGTGTGCCATGTTTCATCATTGGAGAAATCTTCAGATGTTGTAGCCATGGCTGCAACCTGCAAGTTTCTTTGATCATGTCACTCCCCCTTCACATCCGTGGTCCATGAGATGATAACAGATGATAAGAAGGCGACTAAGTCTAAAACAATTTTTTTTCAAGCGGACCTAGGTCTGTAAGGATCAACAATATCACCATTTTGTTAATTAGTTGGTGTGGACTCATGTTTGGGACATCGATCTAAACGTTCTTTGAATTGATGAGAGCCACTGCAACCACAATTGGATTTGAAAATTTTGTTTGAATAAGGCTGTGTTCATGCTGTCAGATGGGATATCGAAAAACTCTTGGTGTTATATTTAAAAACTGAATGGAAGCCCAACAATGACATCAAAAGAGAGAGATGTTTCTCGAGCTTGAATGGAGTGTACTGTTGCTTCATAGGTTGGTTCAAAACCATCTAGAATGAGGTGGATAGGATACTCTTCATCACAGGTGTTCCTGCTATTGCAAGGTTGACAGCAATGGAGTTTATTTTTACAACAAATTATGATAGAGAGATTTCCTCTCTTGGTTGTCTAATGTTGATGCTTGAATTGTAAGACTGAAAGAAAGAGATTGAGATGCATAGCATTTCTCCATCGATACCCACAATGAATATTATTTGTATAAAATGAACTTCCACTTAAATTATATATGTACGACATACAAAATTCCCTTAAGGTTCTCTTTGATTAAAAAAAAAAAATTTGATGTATATTATTTGTACCAATGGTATAAATATTCATTCAGTTTCATGAATATTGACAAAAGTTTTAAGATTCTTGTGAAAGTGTTCAAAATGAATGTATAACTACAACATGATTATGTCAACAACACATGTTATTTATCGACCTTGAATCACTGTAATAGTAACATTGTTATCAGAGCATTTTTTTTTGTCTTTGTTGAGAGGACTTGGTATCTAAGGCAATCTGTCTTGCAGTAAATGCTGGTTGCTTTGGATGAGGCAGATCAACAATCTCACTTTTAAGCATGGAAATAACAAGAGACACAATTGGTCTATCTTTGGCAAATTCTTGCACACACAACAGGCCAACATGTATGCATCTTAAAATCTCCATTTCAAAGCATGGTTCATATATGATTGGGTCTATTAAGGCTACAATGTTGCTTGCATTCCACAATTTCCATGCCTAGAAACATGAAAAAATTATTGAAATTCATAGCATCAATACTGAAACTTATAAGAAACAAGCATTGGAGGAATAAAAAAAACAAGGCAATGAGATAAAGATGACTTACAAATCCTAGAACACTCAAGTACTCCTCATCATGATAAAAACTAGAGTTTCTTCTTCCACTTAGTATCTCTAGTAACAACACCCCAAAACTGAAGACATCTGATTTCTTTGAAAATCGCCCTTCTATTGCATATTCAGGAGACATATAGCCACTAAATTTCAACAAAAAAACACATTCAAATCTTGTCATCATATACTAGCACTAGTATCTAATTAAATTGACCAAAACCAAAGGTACTTACTAAGTTCCAACGACCCTATTGGTATTGGCTTGGTCTTCATTACTTCTAAAAATCTTGGCCATTCCAAAATCTAATATTTTTGGATTTAGCTCTTTATCCAATAAGATGTTACCTGCCTTTAAATCCCTATGAATAATCCTTAATCTAGAATCCCGATGAAGGTAGAGTAGAGCTCGACCAATTCCTTCAATAATGTTGAACCGTTTTCCCCAATTTAACAGTATTTCTTTGTGTGGATCTATAAAGTTTAAACAAAATGAAATAAGAGAAAGAAACTCACAAGGTAAGTGAACATATAGTTTGCATTTTGCAAATGAAGCTCGTGGTGAAGTCATAAGAAAATTAGAAAAGTCTGTTTCAAGTGAAGTATCACAACAAAGAATATTGTTCCATAGTCTACAAAATCATATTACACTGACTATGTTTCAGGCAGAAAAGTTAACAATGTATTGTATTTCTAATATAAGAAAGGGTATCAAAATTAACTGACCGAATAGGAATGCATCCAAACTTTTGTTTGGCATGTATTCATAGACCAACATTTTTTCCTCTCCTTCAACACAGCAGCCAAGGAGCCGAACAAGATCCCGATGTTGAAGTTTGGAAATTACCACCACCTCATTCATAAATTCTTGTAACCCTTGTCCAGAGGCTTTAGAAAGTCTTTTTACTACTACCTCTTGTCCATCTAAGAATGTTCCCTATAAACAAACATCAGATGGTTAATTAGATATTCAAATTATTAGACAAGAAACCTTTAGTAAAACATGTAGCATTTTAATATTATATAATTAAAATGAATAAATATTATAACATTAATGTAAAGCTATGAGAGTTAATATGTAAGATAAGAAGTTAATAAAATGTTTATTTCTACATTAAAAATGAGAGAGCCTCTTTTATTGTTTTTAAATGGAAATTAATGGACTGAAAGATATTAAAGTAGGTATTGAGTCAAATACATGAGGAAGGATCCATTACCCTGTATACGGGACCAAATCCACCCTGCCCAACCTTGTTAGATAAATGGAAGTTGTTTGTAGCCTTAGCTAGCTTCTCAACATTGAATAGCGGTAGCTCCTGGACTTTGACTTGGGCCAGGTTGTCACTGTCAAAATTTTGTTGTGCTTCCCCTCTGTTGGAAAATAAGATCTCCATCGCTTTCTTTTTCCTTGCTATTGTTCACTATAGTAGTGAGTAATGTAACATATATAGCAGCATTTCCTAGTCCACTGAGCTAATTTAATTTAAGTGTGGATATAATTACCTTTTTGTTTTGCCATCCATCTCCACAATAAAAAAGTGCAGATGGAAATGAAAATTGCTCCTATGATCACACTGATTGTGACAACTTTTTTCACATCTCTCACTTTATCTGTAAATCAGAAGGGTAAAAAAGAGTATAACACATATTCAAACAAAACAGATTGCAAAACGGTGTTAAATATATAGTCCTTTAACAACAATTTCCTTATTAACCCATGCTACTACTACAAATGTTAGGCCCTTTTGTAGTGGTACTCTAATTATGTAATATAATATAAGCCTATTTAAAAAATTCTATATACTACTTTTGTGTTTGTGTGTTCTAATAAATAATATTGTTTCCTCAAAAAAAAAAAAAAAGGGATGTTTATCCTACATTGGTTGTGTGTGTTAGATTTTTAGTTCTTATGACTCCAGGCTACTACTTCGAAAGTTAGGCCCTTTTGTAGTGGTACTCTGGTTATGTAATATATTATAAGCGTTCTTATAATCCCACTTTCATGTTCGTGTGTTTTAATAAGTACTATTGTTTCCCAAAAAAAAAAAAAATTCCCTTATCATAGGTAGCTGGAACCACATAAATCATTACCTATATAATTTACTGTTTTTGGCTGCACACAACAAATAATTATCAGGACTTCAGCTATCTATCAAGTCTCAACACAAACAAAAATAGATTACTAAAATAATTGGAGTTCTTTGTGTTCTTCTAAATCTGTTGGAGGTATGGGATTCAGAGATATTCAGAAATTCAATAATGCTTTGTTGGCTAAACAGGTTTGGCGATTATTTCACAATAAGGGTACTTTGCTTTATCGAGTTTTTAGTGCTAAATACTTCCCTCATGGTAATATTTTGGATGCTCCAATCCATCCTAATTGCTCCTTTGCATGGCGAAGTATTTTGCAAGCTTGTGAGGTAATCAATAGAGGTGCTATATGGAGGGTGGGAAATGGATTATCTATTGATATATGGAACCATAGATGGCTGCCTGAACAGGGATAGAGCAAGGTTGTTTCTCCACGGCAAGGTGCAGATATCAGTAGAGTGCATGAATTATTCTATCCAAATACAAGAGTGTGGGATCCGGGTTTGTTGGAGAGATGCTTTCTAGCATGGGAGGCAGAGATGGTCAAACGGATTTATGTGCATGATGGGGATGGGGAAGATGTTTTGGTGTGGCCACTTACCCCAGATGGTACCTATACTGTAAGGAGTGCGTATCGTATGTTGGCAGCAGAGGGGATTAGCAAAAACCCGAGTTCGTCTTCTCCATTTGATGCTGAGAGAGTTTGGAAGGGCATTTGGAAGATTAAAACCCCTAATAAAATTCGCCACTTCATCTGGAGAGCTGCAAAGGATTCGCTGCCAACTAAACAAAATTTGAAGGTTAGACATATTCCGTTGGATGATACCTGTGCGATGTGTGATGATCATCCTGAATCTTTACTGCATTGTCTCTGGCTTTGTCCCCATGCTCAATCGGTTTGGAGATCAGAAATCACCTTTGCTAATCTGTATACAAGGAAGCACAGGAGTTTTTTCGATTTGCTGGATGACGTAATGCAGAACAGCTCGGGCTATCGTGTGGCTCTGTTTTCTACCATTACGTGGAGTTTGTGGTAGCGACAGAATCGACTTAGGGAGAATCAAGGAACTTGGCCACTGCATGAAGTTGGTGACAGAGCTAAAGCTATGGTTGTGGAGTTTCTAGAAGCGAACAAACATATCAACAACCCAGGCCCGAAATTGGTAGCACGGTGGTCACCTCCACCTGAGAATTGTTATAAGATCAATTTCGACGCAGCTCTGTTTGATCATTTGGGCTGTGCGGGCATTGGGGTGGTTGTTCGAGATCATAGAGGAGAAGTTATGGCAGCCCTTAGTCAGAAAATTGCTCTCCCTCAGTCAGTTGCATTGGCAGAAGCTCGGGCAGCCCATAGAGCAATCACTTTTGCTCAAGAAATGTCTTTCTTTTGTATCCAGGTTGAAGGGGATTGTCTGGGGGTTATTCGTGCTTTGCAATCCCAGGGACAGTGCAAAACCTTGTATGGACACGTGATTGATGATGCTCGGAGATTAGGCTATGCTTTACATTCTTGTCAGTTTTTTCATGTTCGAAGGGGAGGAAATAAGTTAGCTCATGAATTAGCTAGAAGAGCAGTTTTATCTGCAGATACTGATGTATGGGTAGAAGATCTACCTGATGATTTGGACGCTGTGTTCCGATCTAATTTTTATTAATAAAATTTCCTTACTGTTTTCTAAAACAAAAATGTTATTTTCCTTTCCTTTTTTGTTCAAATAAATTTTATGTTACAAGGATTTCATTAGCTTGTGAGCAATGGCAGCTCAACCATTAGGCAAATTAAATGGGCTAAAGCCCCAAATGCAAAAAAAAAATAAATAAATAAAAAAATAATAATAATAATAATAATAATAATAACAAGACTGCCCACATGGCAAATTAAAAAAAAAAAAAAAAAACATTAACGTCATTCTATTGGTCAATATATATATTTTTTGAGAATGTTCTATTGGTCAATAGAATGCATTTTCTATCTCTCTTATGGTGCAAACATTTTAATTAAGACCCAAAAAATTTATTCAATGAAAAAAATTTTTTCTTCACATATTGCGCACACTGTTAATGTGTTTTAATCTATTTAAAGAAGTTTAAGAGCGTAAAAATTTTCAATCTCCCAAATAAATGGAGAAGTGGAAGATGAACAAAATCTTCCCTTCTTAATTTCTCTATCAAAATTAAAATATGAATTAACGTCAGCAAGAGAGTCTGCTCTCCTTTCATCTTTATTTAATTTTGAAAACTTAAAATCTAGACAATGATAACAAAACTAACTCACCAAGTTCTGAATAGGCAACACGAATGTAAAGATCAACTCCGCTGCTAGAAAATTTCTGTATGTCAATTAAGCTTCTAGTCCATGACATACAATCAGTGCCACTACCATATGCATAAGCTATACAAGAACAATTCTCTAAACACTGTTGTCTGCAATAGTCTTCATTATTAGTAGATGATAAATCTCCAAAATTTTCATGAGCAGGTGGTGAATCTGCAAAGTCTGGCACCTTCATCGTCTTCAGTTTTAAAAACCCATCCATTTTGATGGCTTCAGTGCTGCTATTGTTCACCATTGCACACTGTGATAATGGTGTCCTCCTCACACATCCACTAGTCCAATTTCCTCTATTCCATTCTTTTGTGTTCTTTGGCTCAAACCCAGGTAAATAGCTGCAAATTGGCCAACTTTGTGAATTACAGCTTCCAAATGCCCCACACATACCATAAACATCACACTCACTCCTCACAGCATTCCTCAAGATCCCCCAATCGTCCTTCTCAGAATCCCAATATCTTGCCAATATATCTCCTTCTGTGGTCATGACATAATGAAACAAAGACTTGCTCACATAAGAACAACTGAAATAATATGTTCCATCTTGATCCTCTGTGAGACAAAATCTGTCATGATATATAGAATTCATGTCTGGTATTCCAATAGAGCTCCTGGAGTTCCACGGGCCAATTCGCCAAAATGGGCTACCGTCTTTCCAAATGAATATTTGTACAAGACTTTGAGTTTGAGGTTGAATAGCAGAGGAGAAGCTTCCGATGGATGGATCAGAAGGGCTTTTCCAAGATGAAAATTGCACTTTCTCACCTGTTCTTACATTGGTACTAAATTTCATCCTTTGCAAGAGTGTATCAGAAGGATGTTGGAAACTCTCCCATACGATTGTACCTGTAGTGCTTTCTCGCAAGATTAAGTTCCCCGAATCTAAAAGCTGGGCACTTGAATTGGCAACAGAGTTTGTAACATTTGATGACCAAAGAATCTCCTTTTGTCCATCTAATATTACAAGATTTCTGTCCTCAGATATAGTAATAACCCCAGAAGAATCCTTGAGGGGTTTCTCTCTGTTAGCTACCCATTGGGCAGGTAGAACAGACTTTTTATTATACCATATTCCGAGGTAGCGTTTGGTAGAATTTACAGGGCTGAAGAATCCCAGTTTGAAAGCACTCCCATCTGATGGGTTGAAAAGATGTAATGGTGTCTAAGGCAGAGCCAGAATCTAAACAAAGGCAACATAGCAAGAGTACAAGAACTGACATGCTTGTATTCTGAACAAGTCCCATAACTTGTTCAATGCTTCTGGCTTGTGTGATTTTGTGGGGATACGGATACCACAATCATCTATTCAAACCATTATAGACGGCTAGTCGACCATGGGGGGTGAGGGGACCTTTAATAGGACCCAATGAAAAAGGGCACGCTAAGGATTTTGACTCCACGAGTCAACAAAGCTGAACAAACGAACGGGTTTCCTGTGAAAACTAATTTGGAAAAATGATTTCATTACCTCAATTAGAATTACAAAGCTAATCTATATATACTCTGATACACACTGAAAACACGCCACTAACTCTAACTAACTCCCACGAATTGTGCTAACTAAATACCAATAGTTCTTGGCACATGTATTACTAACAATAGTTGGCACATGTGAACATATATACAATATTCTAACTAAAACTACAAGTCGTATACAGCAACTAACTACATGTCGTGCTCTGCTCTGCTACACCTGGACTTCCTCTGTTGCTCTGTTCTTCCACATTTTGATTTCCTCTGTTTTCTGCGTGTATGACAATAGCTTCAGCTTGACCAGATGGCTTCTTCTTTTGATATTTCCTAATGTTGATTTTGGATGACAGGAGCAGTTATTGCTTTATTTTCCCCAGTTCCCACATATACCATACAAAGATTCCAGTTCCCACATATATTATACATTTCTTTGAAATTTCTCGCAAGACCTTTATTGACTGAAAGGTCCTTGATATTGACAAAAACGTGAAACATTTGCATCACGTCATAAATCACATATGGACTATGGAGAGTCTTGCAGAATTGCGCCAAGATGAAAGTTAGAGAGTTTTTTAACCTTTCAATTTTTTTTAAAATCTTTTAAACTCACTCTCTCTTTTTATTCAAATCTGGGATTACATATATATCCTAATTCTATATTGAAGTTATAATAGCCGCAGGATCTAATTAGTTCAGTTAGTAAAGTTTCTTGTTATTGAATAAGAGATATAGAGTTCAAACCCACCTCATTCCAACTTATGCTTGAAGAGTGAGACCAATATCAACAACATATTGGATTCTTAGAAAAAAATATATTCATAAAACAAGTGTAACTAAAATAAGAATGTTGAGATAGATAAGTAAAAATACACCAAAAAATAAGGTTCAAAATGAGAAAATCTGCTTAAAGATAAGTAAAGCCCATCACTTGAGATGCTTTAGTTATGTTCAAAGGAGAGCGATTAATGCACCAGTAAGAAAGAATGAGTTAATCCAAGTTGTTGGCATAAAAAAACTGTTGTTATGGTCCTTTCCTACTTGCATTGCAGTTTACTTTGTGTGGCAACTGTTTTTATACATACATTATAACTGTTCTTGTGGAGGGCAAATATTTTCACGTACATAATTGGAGACACCATCCTGCGTTTAAATTCTAGGAGATGCACGTATAATTTTAAGTCACTTCTGAATCTGAATTCTAATTTCAACATAGGAAAAATTTTAGTGATCATTTTGCTAGTTTTTCTCTTGGATAAGAGGAAGGTATCATATACAGCAAATAATCCAAGGTTTTATCAGTCTAATTGAGTGATTTTGAGCATGCCCATATTTGTCCCCGCAGGCAATGAATTAAGCAAGAACCAGAAAGAACAAGCTAACATGTGCCTCACTTGGTACTGCAATCATGGCTATATACAGGAACCGAGGAAGCGGAACTTTTCATTCTCTCTTTCTTAGAATACATTTAAGCTTCTTTGTCTCACATCTCAAGAGATGTTTGGATATTTTAATTTGAATCTTATGAGCATTCTGGAAAAGAAACAAAGAGACTCATGGCATTATAATAACTATAGTCCATGGTCTGCAGATTATGCTGGCCAATTTACAAGGGATGGTTACAATAAAATTGGTACAGACTCCAACCATAATGTCAAGAACCAGACAAATTGCAAATGTCTTCTGAAAGAGGTTGTTACTTAAATGCCGATGTCTTCCAAAACAGGTTGTTACTTAAACCCTGATATCAAACGCTTGTATGTTGCTTGAGCAGGTTTAAGCCCCATGTTCAACATTTCGTCATGAAATTTCATAGCTTTTCTGAGTTCCTTTACGCGACAAAGCCCCCGAATCACAATCGTAAAACTTTCACTGCTCACCAAATTCTTCCCTCTCATGTGATCAAATACCCTGACTGCTTCTTCAATCCTCCTTGCTCCGAAAAGTCTATTGAGAAGCACATTATAAGTTGCTATATCCAAACTCACATTCAATCTTTCCATCTTAATATGCAATGCAACAGCTGAATCAATTCGTCTGCTGGAGCAGTAACGCCTCACCAACAAGCAACAACAAGAAGAATCCAGTAATAACCCCTTATCAAAAATTACATCCACCAATTCCTCTGCCTCTTTCCACCTACCTTTACTACATTGTGATGCTACAAATTTAGAAAATTCCATTGAACAAGTACTACACCCTTTTCTTATGACATCCCTTAACAATTCACAACCTTCCTCCAACTGATCTTCCATACAAAGAACATTTAAAAAGGCCTGATAACTCTTATCATTCACCGTAATACCCCTTTCTGAGACCAAACGATATACCGAAATTGCCTCCTTTACTCTCTCTTCCTTAGACAATGCCCTTAACATACACCCATAGGTAGCATCCTGTAATCCAATCTTCTCAGCGCAAGCTCTCTTATAGAACATCTCTGCTGCAAAAGTCTTGCCCAAGTCACTAAACTTCTGAACTATTAAATCATATTCCGATAAAGGAGTCTTTGGAAGCAGCTCCTTCTTCACCATAATGCTCATTATCTTCTCAATGACTTCAGCATTCTCATATTTACACGCCCCATCAAGAATTGAGCTATAAGTACTAAAACCTGGATCAATTTTTCTTTCACACATCTGATTCAAGGTAGCAAATGCAGCTCCAAAATCCCCACTTTTACCATAACAATCAATAACAAGATTATAAATAACAGAATTATAAATACCCAAATCTAACAATCTAAAAATTGTCTCAAATTTCCCATTTTTACACAAAATCTGAGCAACCAGTGACCACATAGACCGGTCCAGCAAAACCCCACAACGAATTATAGCACCATAACAACAACAAGCAAGTTTAATCTCATTTTTTCGCAATAAAGCATCAAGCAGTGCATTGCAGGTACAAACTGAAGGTGTAAAGCCATGAACTTTCATTTCCCTAAACACTTCTAACCCCTCAACAAACAAACCCTTTTGAGAATACCATTCAAGAACAAAGCTTAACACTTTAGACTGAGAATCTCTACCTCTACAAACTCGAATAAGACACTGTACAAGCACTGATGCAGGGTGGGACTGAATCAGAGAATCCAAGAGGGTCTTCACGGGTTGGACAAGACCCGAGCTGAGCGAGAGTTGGATGAGCTGGCAGTGAGAGTTGAGGTCTGGTTGAAACCCAACATTTGATTTGGCCCAATTGAAGAAGCTGAGAGAGATTTGAGGGTTGCTCTGAGTTCTGTGGAGGATTTGGAGGAAGAGTGATGGGGTTAGTCTGGAGAGATTGAGGTCTTGGAGAAGAGGGACCCAGTTGTGCCTTTGTAAGAGAATGGATGAGATTTGGGAGGCAAGCTGGTTTTGTTTGATTTGGGTTCTCCAAGTGAGAGCAGTTGTTGAAGTCGAAAATGGTTTGAGGAGGAGAGGGTGAGATCTGTGAAGAAGCATTTGAGTTCTCACTACTTTGGTCTGTTCTGCTTCAAAAGGTTTTAGGAAGTCATATTTTTAAGGTAGTTTGGATAATTGGTTGGGCTGGTTAGCCCAGGCTCACTTCTTGCACTTTAGTGGTTGTCCAACCCATCCGATGTTGGCCCACTCGAAGGTTCAACCTCTCTTTTTTATTTCTATTTATATATACATTTTTTGAAATGAAAGACATAAAAGATATAACTTTTAGTAAGATTAAGAAAAATTGGTTACATTAGCCAGAATTACAAACTGAAATTTTGGAACGACATCTTCCATCCACACATAAAGGTCTGGTTCCACATCATGCTGTCTATTCATTTCAAAAAACAAAACAAAAAAATACAAAAAATACCCATCATATTGTTTGTTGGTCAAATACAAAAAGAGAAAACATTCTATCAGGTTGTGGCGTAAAACCAGTGTTTTACGCCACCCAATAGAATCCTGCCACGTGAACAATACTAAGTTCTTACTTAAATCCTTCTCCAGATAGACCCAAACAGAGAATGAAGAAAGAAAACCACAGCTCCCTCAGACAAAAGCTCACCGCCACAGCCCTCAGACCGGAGCTCAAACCTCCACCACACCACACACCAGAGCTCACCGCCACAAAGTTCGCCGGAGCTGTGCGTGGAGCTTGAAAACAAACCGGAGCCGCCGTGAGCCATGATCCAAAGGTTTGTTTTTCATGATTTTCCCTTTTCCCCAATTTGGATTTCGAACACAGCCTAACTGAATGTATTCTGGAGAGAGACATAGCAAAAACAGTTTTTAGAGAGAGAGAGAGAGAGAGATAGAAAGATAGCATCTTTCTTTGTTGGTATAATCGATCTGAGAAAACAAAAACTAAAAGCTTTTTGGGCGAGCAGAGAGGCAGCTGGTTTTTCTTTTGATCAACAGCCTCTTTTCTCTCTCTCTCTCTCACCTGGATTTTTCAACTTCTAGTTCACTTTCACACGCATTGTGTACCCAAATGAAGGGAATTTTTTTGGTTTTGTGTGAAGATTTTTGTGGGTTTTGGTGTGATATATGTATTGGATAGTGAGTAGAATGTAAGGACAAATAAGAGAGGGTTCTGTTGTGGTTTTGATTAGAAATTCTAATCTGGGTTCTGGGTTTTTCTTCTTCTTAGTAAAGTATGGACCTGAATGATAAACCCAGAGGCTGTACAAAGTTTGGAAGGGAAGTAATGTGAGTTTCTCTGCCTCTCTCTATGTCTATGTCAATTGGTTTTGCTCTTCATGTTATGCTAATTTTCAGTTCATTAACTGAATTGGGTTTCTTAAATTTTCTTTTCTCTTTTGAATGACTATAATAAAATTGTGATAACTTCACCAATTGTATTTTCTTTGTATTGGGGTCCACTGTTGTTCATTGTTTGGTTGGTGATTATTTGATTTTAGATATGTCTATTGCTATTTTTTTGATTGAGATGATTGATCCTCTACTATCAATAACTGGAAATTGTACAATTGCACTAGTTAGGAAGCTCTACTAATGTGGTTAGAGGCAACAAAAATGAAAGAATTAAAGCTGATTGTGGGAGTTTTCTTTTGCGGGTCTATTCAGTTAGTTTAGTATTCTTTTGGATTTTATATCATCATACCACACTACTAAAAGTGTGAGGAAAAGAGGTTAAATTTTCAATTGAAGCCAACTAAAATATTCTCTAAGATGGGTGAGGTTTGGAAAGAAGCTTATGTCTAAAAAAACAAATATATTATAAACTTATTTTCTCATCACTTTCTCTTTTTGAAAGAACTAAACTATAATATAATTCCATTCATTTCCTCATTTTATTTTCTGTTGCAGAATGCAAACCAAATGGGAATTTAGAAATGTATTTCATTGTCTTTAGTTTCTCTCAAATTTCTTTTTATAAAAAAAAATAATGAAACATAATATAATTTTTTTTTTCCCTGTTCTTTTACTAACTTGACTTTTTTACTGTAAAATTTGAACCATATGGAGTGGAAATGAGTTTTCGATTTTGGTTCAAGTCAACTCAGCCACTTCACTTTAGTTTCATGTTAATGAGGCTAGTGTTTCTTTTTCTGTTTTCATTTTTCTTCCTTTCCCCTTTTTAGGGGGAAAGAGGGTTGCTTATCTAATTTGTCTAGTTTCTTATATTATGGGGTAAATTACGCTTTACTACCGTAAACTATACCCTAGAGGATTATAAAGAGCAAGTCCACAGAACATTTTTCGGGCATTCCATACGTGATGACCTTGCTCAACTGCCTTCTTTCTTTTTGGTATATGATATACGCTTCTTGTTTCATCAACCGGGTTCTTTTTAATTTTTATTGTTTCTTTTCTTCATTTGTTACCTTTTTTTTACCCCTATGCTCCTCTGTTTTTGTCATGGATTATGAGTGTCTTTAATTACTATTATTATGATGATGATAATGATGGGGATTTTATAGTTAATTCATGTTAATTTCATGGCCATCCGGGCATTCAGGGGCCTCTGTGTTGGTTGGTTGGACTTCGGAGTCTAGGCTAGCAATTAAACAGGATGACAATTTTGGTTCCACATTTCTTGCTTTAGGAAAATGAAATTTAATGCTTGGTTGATTAATGTTAATTTCTTCTGTACTGTGCATGGTACTGTTATAATATTTGTTTCTTTAGTAACTAAAATTTCAATTGGTGTGTCATTCATAAGAAATTTTAGACCTTTCCCAAAATTATCTCTATTTTTTTTTCAAAGAAGCATTCTCTTGATCTGCTAGTTCCTTCAATTTTAAATTGTAAAGAAATAAAATAACAAAAAATAAAAAATATGAACCATAAAATCTTTTGAAATTCTCCTTTTTTTTTTTTTTTTTTGAATTAATTGTGCTGCCAATAGTCCAAAATGATTTTCTTGTTTCATATTTTCAGAGTTGTCTAGTTCAGTTGTCTTATAATTACTGATTTTACACATGAAATAAATGTTGAGCAGGTATGGCCTACCCTTTGTGTCAAAAAACAATCTTTTAGGCAAGTTGCTCACTACAAGATAGTTAAGTGCATACTGTGCTAATGGCAAGTTTTTAGGCAAGTGTTGGTTTTAAAAAACTTGAGTTCCTGTTTTTAGACTGTTTAATGTTTGCTAAATAAAAGCTCTTGGCAATATTTTTGGGCAACAATCTGATTTCATTGTTGCAATATATTGGTAAAACAAATACAAAACTTTTGGATTAGACATCAAACTGACTAATAATGCTTCGAGCAACACTCTTCTCACCAATCTACTGTTATTGGCAGAGGGTACAAATAGAATGTAATTCAAATGTTACCTTCAGCCCTTTAGTCTTGATAAATAGGTATGCGTGAGTGAAAACTTAATCCTAATTATAATATTTGTATCAATCAAATATATTTGCTTTAATAACTAATGCTTTATGTCGTTAAATGGTTTCAATTTCAACTAATCTATATTTTTTGCCTTAATTTATTTTTTCTCACGTTCATTGCGTTTCTTTCTAGTTCATTGCGTTTCTTTATAGCAGCTTGGCCTGTATTAGTATCTGTGATGTCAGCATCGAATCCTACAAGCTGCTCCAAGGGAGTTGAGTGCCACATATGGACGACTATCATTTCAGTTAGCACAAAACTTACAAAGCAGAAGGGAAAGGGCCATCTATGACCGTCAAAAGGCAAATAACGCAATTGCTAAATACATGACAAGGCTAATAAAAAGTGCTGATGCATTACATATCATACTGACATATTACTACAATGAATTTCACTTTAGAATTCGTGATGAAGAAAATGTTGAAGTAAAACTGTAGGACCATTTTTTTAAGCTTTAAGCTTTCCATAGGCTGTACCTGGATTTATACATGGATTTGTTTTTGTTGGGCTGTATTTAAAGAGATAATAGTATTGGGTAGTAAACTTTTAATTGTTGGAGAATGTGAATTGTACTTAGTTTCTAATAAATTGGCCTTCATACAGATACAATTAATTGCAAATGAAATGCATACATGCGGATATGCAAATATGAAGTTTTCTGCAAAAATGAAACTTGCCCCTTGTTCATAAGCAACAATTAAGAATAAATTTAAAATTTGTGCTATTACAATACTAAACTTGCCCAATTTGGCAAACTTGTTCTATTACAAAATTAAAATTTAATTGGAAAATTTTACGCTAATAATACAATTATCATTAACAGTAGGAGAAAATTGACATTGGTACATATAACTGCGAGTACATAAAACAACCTATCAAATAGCTCCAAGTACATTGGTACATATAGCTCCACTCAATAAACTTTATTACTTTATTACATAAAACAGCTCCAAGTACATTATTATTTGCACTTTGGTACATATAGAGAGCAAATTGACATTACAAGCAGGAGAAAATTGACATTACAAGTAAGAGTAAATTATATTTGAAACTAAAAATATTTTAATAGCTATCAAATAAATGATACCAGCTGTGTCCCAGAGGCTACAGTTGAAAGCGGAGAATTCAATAACCACAGTAAGTAAACTTGTCGGAAAGGTACATGTAAGAAGCAAAATTGAAAGAAATATAAATCCAAGAAAAAAAAAAAGGAAACAATTCAGTCAAGGTTTTAAAAAATATATATATATATATATATATATATTAAACAGTACCATGCACAGTACAGAAGAAATTAACATTAATCAACCAAACATTAAATTTCATTTTCCTAAAGCAAGAAATGTGGAACCAAAATTGTCATCCTGTTTAATTGCTGGCCTAGACTCCCAAGTCCAACCAACCAACATAGAGGCCCCTGAATGCCCGAATGGCCATGAAATTAACATGAATTAATTATAAAATCCCCATCATTATCATCATCATAATGATAGTAATTAAAGACACTCATAATCCATGACAAAAACAGAGGAGCATAGGGGTAAAAAAAAAAGGAAACAAATGAAGAAAAGAAACAATAAAAATTAAAAAGAACCTGGTTGATGAAACAAGAAGCATATATCATATACCAAAAAGAAAGAAGGCAGTTGAGCAAGGTCATCACGTATGGAATGCCCGAAAACTGTTCTGTGGACTTGCTCTTTATAATCCTCCAGAATGTTATCCTACAATATGTACCAAAATTATTCACAATTCCTCACATGAATCACACAGATTGACAACTTCTCAGTAATAGAATATGTCAAATTAATTAGATATATATAATATAAAGACTAAAAGAGAGTAGAAAAGATTGTAAAAACATGTCCAAGAATCAAAAAGAACAACACCCTTTTGGAGAAAAGAGTTAAAAAGGACCAAAAGTTGGCAAATTTATAAGAGCCAAAAGGGTTTCTCAAATGATAAGTATCGAAACAATCTGCCTGCCCCTAAATGCCAAAGCAAAATGGTTCTACAGAATGTAAGTATTGAAACATCACAGAACTAGGACTCATAATGATGTTCCATGCACACCTACCATCAAAATTCTGGACTAAGTAATCAATCGCCTACCCTATCCAACACTTGGTATGGACTCTCCATTTCAAAGACTCTATGGCAAACAACCTAACTACTCGTCATAGCGTGTGTTAGGCTACAAACACTTCCCCTACTTGGGGATTACAGAAATAACAAACTGGAGCCCAAGTCTCTCCCATGTGCCTTCATTGGTCACAGTATCGAAAACAAAGGTTACAAATGCTACTATCCACCTAGAGGATGCATCTACATTCTGACCATGTTGTGTTTGATAAAACGACCTTGCCATTTTTGCACCGACACAACTGTATGGCAATAATAAAATTGATGGGAAGCTCATTACATTCACAGATTGGGAGGTAACCTCAATCAACAAAACTATTTTCTTATGCCTCCTTTATTTCAGGATTCTCACCACCTACCACAAATATTATACCAAGTCACTCACCAACAGTTGACACACCTCCTACTATGACAACTCCAAGGTACCTTAATTTTCATGTAGCAAGGGTTACTCATAATATACCAATTGTACCAAAATCCATCCTCTTTGCCAAATATCAGCCTAGATGGGTTGCTGCTATGGATGAAAAAAGTTGCTGCCCTAATGAAAATCTAGACCTCATGGCACTGGCACATCACCCTGACATGAATGCCATTGGGTGTATATGGGTTTACAAAGAAAAATTGAAACAAAATACAGAAAAACAAACCATAAATAATCAAAACCCATAAGGCTCCAAAGGGAAAATCAAACCATTAATAATCATGAGGCTCCAAAGAAACCCATAAACCCAGAAAAAACCCATCAATAATTCGAAATCCAAATTGGGGAAAAGGGAAAATCATGAAAAACAAACCTTTGGATCGTGGCTCACGGCGGCTCCGGTTTGTTTTCAAGCTCCACGCACAACTCCGGCAAACTCTGTGGTGGTGAGCTCCGGTGTGTGGTGTGGTGGAGGTTTGAGCTCCGGTCTGAGGGCTGTGGCGGTGAGCTTTTGTCTGAGGGAGCTGTGGTTTTCTTTCTTCGTTCTCTGTTTGGGTCTGTTTGGAGAGAGATTTAAGTGAGAACTTACTATTGTCCACGTGGCAGGATTCTATTGGGTGGCATAAAACACTGGCTTTACGCCACAGCCTGATAGAATGTTTTCTCATACAAAAAATATTCTCTCATACTACATCATCGCAAACATTTGACTTTGACGACTAGTTTAATGGCCCAATCTTGTGACCTTACTACTTTTTCAAACTTGAACTTAAGGAGTAGCACAAATGCAAAACTGAGAAATGAGGCCAAGGCCTTATAAGTCGAATTGAAGGGGACAAACACCCAAACCCGTGCGCAAAGGACCAAACACGACATCTAAAAAACCATTACCCCTATTATGAGAACTAATAGTAGTGGTTATATATTTGGAATCTTGGCCGTGATGGAAGTAATTATACCCCTCATTATAAGCCCATTATGACCAAAGAAAAATTGACAAAAATCAAAGAAAATTTCATTAGAGAATGTATATATAAAAAGAGATCCAATTTTGGAATAGGTATGAGAAAATGTTATCTCAATTTTGTTTAATTGATCCACCAAAATACACCACTAACTTAAGCATCAAATCGATTAGGTTGATGCCACATTGATACTCATACCTCTTTGAGCTGATCTCTTCTAACTTTTGTAGACATTCACTTTACTAGTCAATTATCTTTTTTTTTTTTTTTTCTCTTTTTTTTTTTTTTTTTTTTTTTTTTTTTTTTTTGAGGTAATAGATAGAAATATTATTGAATGAAGAAAACAGTATACAAAATAAGTATATAAGCCCTGTTCAGGCACATCCAAAACAGGGGAAGTTTTAACCCCTAATTACAAATATCACAACAAGCCTAAGAAATGATCTTCAACGTGAAAACATCTGATTAGCTCTCTCCACTATTCCTTTGTGCGTTGTTGAGGTTTTGGTATTTTTGCAAGAACCCAACAGCCCCTGCCAAGATGGCTTTGGGGTGGGGTTGAACTCTCTTAAAATATACTCTATTCCGTGCATTCCAAATTCCCCAAGACACCACTGCCCATATTTCTAGTTCCTCCATAAAGAGTCTCTGTACCAACGTTTTGAACAGCAGGAAGAAGTCATTGGCTTCGTTTGGGCATTTCTGGATTTTCCCCGGACATAAGGCCCATACGTTTCTTGCAAAAGGGCACTCCCACAGCAAGTGACCTGCAGATTCAGGTTGTTGACAGCATAGTTCACACCGGGCTTCCACATTCACCCTCCTCCGATGTAGGCTCTCTCTAGTAGGCAGTATATTGGAGCAGGCACGCCAGATGAAATTACGGACCTTTGGGGGCACATTCAACTTCCAAATTTTCCTCCAATGAGTTCGGTCCCTAGCAGCTGTGGAGTGTTCAACCCGATTTTGTTCCTGCAATCTGATAGCCACTTGATAAGCTGACTTTACTGAGAAAGAATGGGATTTTTTTTCCTTCCAAACCAGTACATCTCGAGTTGGATTACTTTGCAATGGGATGGACAAAATTTCCATACGTGTCCGATGTGCAAAGAGGTCATGTATTTTTTCCCTATCCCATTGGACAGTATGGGCATCAATCAGATCCTTTACCATCAGGTTGTGTTGTTGCTCACCAAGGAAAATTGGCTTATGTGACAGCCACCTGTGAGCAGACACACTAATAGATTGGCCATCCCCCACCTTCCATTGTGCGCCTTCCTTAAGTATATCCTTTGCAGCCAGTAAACTTCGCCATACATAGGATGGATTATTCCCCAACTCAGCTTCCATAAACGAACAATTTGGAAAGTATCGAGCCTTGTAGACCCGAAAAAATAAAGAGTGGTTTTGATTAATCAGCCTCCACGCTTGTTTTGCCAGCAAAGCTAAATTAAAGGCATGAATATCCCTAAAACCCATACCACCCCTCTCCTTTGTGTTGCACAATTTTTTCCAATTTATCCAGTGAATTTTCTTCTCATCCTTTGTCTGCCCCCACCAATACTTTGCCAAAGTAGAATTAATTGTGTCACATAAAGCTTTTGGGAGTTTGAAAATACCCATAGAGTAAGTCGGAATAGCTTGAGCAACTGTTTTGATGAGTGTCTCCCTTCCTGCCTTTGAAATAAATTTTTCCTTCCAACCCATGACTCTTTTTGTTATCCTTTCCTGTAAATCTTTAAAGGTGTTAACCTTTGATTTACCTCCCACCATAGGTAAACCAAGATAGGACTCACAATCCTCCATAATCCGTGCTCCAAAGAGGCCTTGGATGTCTATTTTAACAGCTTGGCTTGTGTTCCTGCTAAAGAAGATAGAGGTCTTATGTCTATTGATTGTCTTATGTCTATTGATTGCCTGCCCCGATGCCGCTTCATACTGCCCAAGAATTTCAAGGAGGCGTTGGCCCTCTTCCATTGTAGCTTGGCAGAAAATAAAGCTGTCATCTGCAAATAACAGATGAGATATACAAACATCATTTGTGCAAGATAAAATGCCATGTAGTTGCTGTGACTCTGTTGCCTTCCTGATCAATGAGGATAGGCCCTCTGCATACAGAAGAAATAGGTATGGGGAGAGTGGATCGCCTTGCTTTATACCACGGGATGGGATGATATATCCTTTTGGTTCACCATTAATAAGAACTGAGTATGATGCAGTGTGGACTGTTTCCATTGCTAATCACACCCATCTCCCATCAATTCCCAATTTGAGCATAATTTGCTGGAGGAAAGCCCATTCCACCCGATCATAGGCTTTGCTAATGTCCAATTTTATTGCCATCTGCCCTTTCTTTCCTGTCCTCTTATTCCTCATCCTGTGTAAAACTTCAAAAGCTACTGTGGTATTGTCAGTAATCAACCGGTTAGGAACAAAAGCATTTTGGGAGTCAGATATTACATTTGGGAGGATTAATTTCAGCCTATTGGCCAACACTTTAGATACAATACGGGACACTACATTGCCTAGGCTAATAGGCAGGTAATCTGAGATAGATCTAGGTTCATTTTTTTTTGGGATGAGTACAATATGGGTGTAATTCATTTTTTGCAAAAAATGACCAGACTGTAAAACATATAATACAACAGTAGTAACATCCCTTCCAACTATGTGCCAATATTTTTTGGAAAAAGAAAGGGGACATACCATCCGGTCCTGGTGATTTGGAGGGGTGCATTTGGAAAAGAGCCCGCTTGACCTCTTCAAGAGTGTATGGTTGGAGTAGTGTGTGGTTCATGTCTGGAGTTACTACTCTATCCACTGAGTCCAACACTGATTCTAGATTTGTTGGATTTGTTGATGTGAATAAATTCTGAAAATATGCCTCAGCCACCCTAGCCGTATCTGTTTCAGAGGTGCACCATTGACCATTATCATCTAAGAAACCATGAATCTGGTTTTTTCGCCGCATTTGACTAGCTCTTTGGTGGAAATATTTTGTATTCTTATCGCCTACTGATAACCATATTGATCTTGACCTTTGCCTCTAGAATAGTTCATCTTGGAAAAGTAGTGACTGAATCTCATCCCTCACCTTTTGTATTAATTCAATATTGTCTGCCATATTCATAGAAGTCAGTGCTTCTAATTGTTTGTGCTTCTCTTCAATTTTTGTTTTGGTGTTTCCCAAGTTTCTTCCCCACGCCACTAAAGCCATTCGGCATTTTTTGATCTTCTCAAGGAGCCGAAACATGGGGCTGCCTCTGATCACCACTCCATTCCAGGCTTCAAAAATTACATTTTCACACTCCGGGTGAGAGGCCCGCTTCTCCTCAAAACGCTTTCGTATTTTTTTCCAGCGGGCACTCTGTGAATACGGTTGGGTGTTGAGCATTATTGGGTCATGGTCCAAATATGCTACCTGAAGGTGGTAAAGCTTACTGTTTGGAAAGATATCCCTCCATTCAGTTGTTGCGCAAGCACGATCCAATCTTTCTTATACATACGCGTCACCCCCTCTACCATTCCTCCAAGTAAACCTGTTTCCATTGAAGCCAAGATCAATTAGTCTACAATGCAGCAATGCACTCTAGAATTCCTCCATCAAATGAAGCGGTCTCGGGATCCGCTCTCCTAAACATAACCATGGCAGTGAGTTTCTCGTATGAAGGTGTCTCAACAAACTCCAAGATTCATGCTTTCGATACTCCTCCGCTTTGCCATAAAAACCTGTGATTCTCCATGGTGCAGATGGGTTAGTCCTAATATGGGCATCAATATGGTTTTGAGTGTAATTTTGGACGTGTAAATCTACTTGCTGTTCTTTCCATAACATGGCTAGTCCACCGGCTGTATGAATATAGGGAACTGCAAACATACCATTATAGTGCAACTCAACTTGTATCAATTTCATCACATCTACTGTATGCTTCGTCTCCATGAGGAACAAAACGTCGAGAGTTTTTTCCCTCACCAAGTGAGAGAGGACAGTGACTGAACAAGGGTTCCCAAGCCCCCGGCAGTTCCAACTCAAGACAATCATTGTGCTCGGCGGGGCTAAATGGCAGCCGCTGCCGTTGTGCATGTTTTTGTACACTTCCTTTCTTCAACAACCTCATTCTTTGCCTCACAAGTTCTCTTCTTCCCCACCAAGCCTTCAGAGACCACGGGTTTACTAGAGGAGTCATGTTCTGGGTGTGGAATTTTTTTGAACCGTGGAAGGTTTTTCGCATTAGGTTTCTTTTTTGTGTCACGTGACTCCCTCATGCTTGTGTTTGCTAGGGTTTCAGATTCTTTGCTCTCCACATTATCCACGTAGGAGATAGGAACACTCACAAGCCGTGCTCCATGATTTTCGAGATTATGCTCTATCCCATTAAATTCGGTGTGCATCATAATAGGACCGTCTTCAGAGTCAACTGGAACAGAAACGGATGTCTCTTTATTCGTTATTAAGGCTGGCTGCGTGTCCATTACCCCCTCATCAATACCATTAATCACGTGAATTACAGGTGGAGGATTTACCGTTTCAGGATTGTGGCCGGACGGTAGTGGTGCTCCATCACTTGTATCTCCCTGGTCCTGGCGTGGTGGGGTTGGTGGTGCCCGTGTCTGTTGAGATTTTGGCCTTCGAAAACCAGCACGCAGCCACTCCCCATATGGAGTTTCCTCTCCCTCCCTAAGCCTGACTGTGCACGACTTAGATTCATGGCCTAGCAAGCCACAGTGGAAGCATAAACCCAGAAGCCTTTCGTATTGGAATGCCACCCAAACTTGATCACCTTCTAGACTGAGCACAGGGGCTCGGCGCCGTATTGGTTTATCTATTGGCATCTCTACTCGGATATGGAGGAACCTTGCTTGGTCCAACGCAATTGCCTTACAATCCACCTCAATGACTCGGCCAATTGCCCTCCCTATATCTCCGCCTGCTTCTTCATTTAAAAGGTCGAACGACAATCCCCACACTTGGACCCAAATCGGCACATATTGAAAGTTAACTGAGAAAGCCGTCATCCCTTTCTCCCATCAGCGAAGTAATAACAAATGGTTATCAAAACTCCAAGGACCATTGTTAAGCACCCATACTAATTGGCTCTCGATGGCAAATTTAAACTGTATAAGTCTGTCCCCAACATCCGTCATCTTCAAGTCATTGCCCATCTTCCATACTGACCTCAAGAGATTTTTTGCTGCCCTAAGGTTTATTGGTTTGGTCGTGAGGAACCCACCTAATAGACTCAAGGAGCATTCTTCTAAAATTTGTTTACGATGCACAGAACAAACATGTATGACCTCACCCTCCTCTGGCGTCAAACTCACTCGTCGTAATCGTTCTATGAAATCCGAATCCATGTTAAGCAAACACAATATTGGTGCAGCTCTAATGGAAAGGATCAGTAGTGAAAAATATTTCCAAGCCTAATTTGTTTGCGAATCGTTAGACTTCTATTTTTAAGCCCATCCATCGACACAAAATTGGAATTCGTATTTCTGGTAACTCGGTGGGACATATTCAAAGGACAATAACTCTCTTGATTTCAATCGAAAAAATACAAAATTTGTGTTCATATTCAAGCTCCGAATGTGTACTTTCTAAAACATTCAGGCCACATCCAAAAATTCCTTACTGTTCACAAGTTATTGTCGAAACGGTAACCGAAGGTCACTTTTCTACACATTTTCTAAGTGATTACGGCTTGTGAATAACTAGCCACTAACATATTTTTTACCCAAAATTTGATTTCGAGATTATTGGTCTTACGATATAGGAAAAATATTTCCAAGCCAAAATCGTGTAAGAATCGTTAGACTTCTATTTTTACGCCCCTCCATCGGCAGATAATTGGAATCCGTATTTCGGGTAACTCGGTGAGACACATTCAAACGACAATAACTATCTTGATTTCCTTCGAAAAAATACAAAATTTGTGTTCAAATTCAAGCTTTGAATGTGTACTTTCTAAAACATTACGGCCGCTTCCAAAAATTCCTTACCGTTCAAAAGTTATTGTCGAAACGATGACAGAAGGTCACTTTTCAACACATTTTCTAAGCGATTACGGTTCGTGAATAACTTGCCACAAAAGTATTTTTTACCCAAAATTTTATTTCGAGATGATTGATCTTACGATATAGGAAAAATATTTTCTTGCCAAATTCGTGAGTGAATCGTTAGACTTCCATTTTTACGCCCCTCCATCGGCACATAAGTGGAATCCGTATTTTGGGTAACACGGAGGGACATATTCAAAGGAAAATAACTCTCTTGATTTCAATAGAAAAAATACAAAATTTGTGTTCATATTCAAGCTCTGAATGTGTACTTTCTAAAACATTAAGGTTGTGTCCAAAAATTCCTTACCGTTCAAAAGTTATTGTCGAAATGATGATCAAAGGTCACTTTTCAGCACATTTTCTAAGCGATTATGGCTTGTGAATAACTAGCCACTAACATATTTTTTACCCAAAATTTGATTTTGAGATTATTGGTCTCGCGATATAGGAAAAATATTTCCAAGCCAAAATCATGTGCGAATCGTTAGACTTCTATTTTTACGCCCCTCCATTGGCACATAATTGAAATCCGTATTTCGGGTTACTTGGTGGGGTTACTTGGTGGGACATATTCAAAGGACAAAAACTCTCTTGATTTCTATCGAAAAAATACTAACTTTGTGTTCAAATTCAAGCTCCGAATGTGTACTTTCTAAAACATTCCGGCCGCGTCCAAAAATTCTCTACCGTTGTCGAAACAGTGACCGAAGATCACTTTTCAACACATTTTCTAAGCGATTACGGCTGGTGAATAACTTGCCATTGACGTATTTTTTACCCAAAATTTTATTTCGAGAAGATTGATCTCGCGAAATAAGAAAAATATTTCCTTGAAAAATTTGTGAGCAAATTGTTAGACTTCCATTTTTACGCCCCTCCATCGACACATAAGTGGAATCCGTATTTCGGGTAACTCGGTGGGACATATTCAAAAGACAATAACTCTCTTGATTTCAATCGAAAAAATACAAAATTTGTGTTCAAATTCAAGCTCCGAATGTGTAATTTCTAAAACGTACAGGCCGCGTACAACAATTCCTTACCGTTCAAAAGTTATAGTCGAAACGGTGACCGAAGGTCACTTTTCAACACATTTTCAAAGCGATTACTGCTTGTGAATAACTTGCCACTAACGTATTTTTTACCAAAAATTTTATTTCAAGATGATTGATCTCACGATATAGGAGAAATATTTTCTTGCCAAATTCGTGAGCGAATCATTAGACTTTCATTTTTACGCCCCTCCATCGGCACATAAGTGGAATCCGTATTTCGGGTTACTCAGTGGGACATATTTAAAGGAAAAAACTCTCATGATTTCTATCAAAAAAATACAAAATTTGTGTTCAAATTCAAGCTCCGAATGTGTACTTTCTAAAACATGTAGGTCACGTCCAAAAATTCCTTACCGTTCAAAAGTTGTTGTCAAAACGGTGACCGAATGTCATTTTTCAACACATTTTCTAAGCGATTAGGGCATGTGAATAACTTGCCACTGACGTATTTTTTACCCAAAATTTTATTTCGAGATGATTGATCTCGTGATATAGGGAAAATATTTCATAGCCAAATTCATGAGCGAATCGTTAGACTTCCATTTTTACGCCCCTCCATTGGCACATAAGTGGAATCCGTATTTCGGGTAACTCGATGGGATATATTCAAAGGACAATAACTATCTTCATTTCCATCGAAAAAATACAAAATTTGTGTTCAAATTCAAGTTTCGAATGTGAACTTTCTAAAACATTCAGGCTGCGTCCAGAAATTCCTTACCGTTCAAAAGTTATAGTCGAAATGGTGACCGAAGGTCACTGTTCAACACATTTTCTAAGTGATTACATCTCGTGAATAATTAGCCACTAACATATTTTTTACCCAAAATTTGATTTTGAGATTATTGATCTCCCGATATAGGAAAAATATTTCCAAGCCAAATTCGTGTGCGAATCGTTAGACTTCTATTTTTACGCGCCCCCATCGGCACATAATTGGAATCCGTATTTCGGGTAACTCGGTGGGACATATTCAAAGGATAATAACTCTCTTGATTTCTATCAAAAAAATACAAAATTTCTATTTAAATTCAAGCTCCAAATGTGTAATTTCTAAAACATTCAGGCCGCGTCCAAAAATTCCTTACCGTTTAAAAGTTATGGTCGAAATGGTGACCGAAGGTCACTTTTCAACACATTTTCTAAGCGATTATGGCTCGTGAATAACTAGCGACTAACATATTTTTTACCCAAAATTTGATTTCGAGATTATTGGTCTCGTGATATAGGAAAAATATTTCATAGCCAAAATTGTGTGCGAATCGTTAGACTTCTATTTATACGCCCCTCCATCGGCGCAAAAGTGGAATCCGTATTTCGGGTAACTCGGTGGGACATATTCAAAGGACAATAACTCTCTCGATTTCCATTGAAAAAATAAAAAATTTGTATTCAAATTCAAGCTCCGAATGTGTACTTTCTAAATCTTCCAGGCCGCATGCAAGAATTCCTTGCCGTTCAAAAGTTATTGTCGAAACGGTGGCCGAAAGTCACTTTTCAACACATTTTCTAAGCGATTACGACTCGTGAATAACTAGCCACTAACATATTTTTTTCCCAAAATTTGATTTCGAGATTATTGATTTCGCGATATAGGAAAAATATTTCCATGTCAAATTTGTGTGCGATTCGTTAGACTTCTATTTTTACACCCGTCCATCGGCAAAAAATTGGAATCCGTATTTTGGGTAACTCAGTTGGACATATTCAAAGGACAATAACTCTCTTGATTTCTATCAAAAAAATACAAAATTTCTATTTAAATTTAATCTCCAATTGTGTAATTTCTTAAACATTTAGGCCATGACCAAAAATTCCATACCGTTTAGAAGTTATTGTTGAAACGGTGACCGAAGGTCACTTTTCAACACATTTTCTAATCGATTACGGCTCGTGAATAACTAGCCACTAACATATTTTTTACCCAAAATTTGAATTTGAGATTATTGGTCTCGTGATATAGGAAAAATATTTCCAAGCCAAAATCGTGTGCGAATCATTAGACTTCTATTTATACGCCCCTCCATCAGCACATAATTGGAATCTGTATTTCGGGTAAATCGGTGGGACATATTCAAATGACAATAACTCTCTTGATTTCAATTGAAATAATACAAAATTTGTGTTCAAATTCAAGCTCCCAATGTGTACTTTATTAAACATTTAGGCCGCGTCCAAAAATTCCTTACCGTTCAAAAGTTATTTTCGAAACAGTGACCGAAGGTCACTTTTCAACACATTTTCTAAGTGATTACGGCTCGTGAATAACTTGCCACTAATGTATTTTTTACCAAAAATTTTAATTCCAGACGATTGATCTCGCGATATAGGAAAAATATTTCCTAGCTAAATTCGTGAGCGAATCGTTACACTTCCATTTTTACGCCCCTCCATCGGCAGATAAGTGGAATTCGTATTTCGGGTAACTCGGTGGGACATATTCAAAGGAAAATAACTCTTTTGATATCCATCGAAAAAATAAAAAATTTGAGCTCAATTTCAAGTTTCAAATGTGTACTTTCTAAAACATTCAGGTCGCGTCCAAAAATTCCTTACCGTTCAAAAGTTATAGTCGAAACGGTGACCGAAGGTTACTTTTCAACACATTTTCTAAGCGATTACATCTCGTGAATAACTAACCACTAACATATTTTTAATCTAAAATTTGATTTCAAGATTATTGATCTCACAATATAAGAAAAACATTTCCAAGCCAAATTCGTGTGCGAATCATTAGACTTGTATTTTCACGACCATCCATCTGCACAAAATTGGAATTTGTATTTCGGGTAAATTGGTGGGACAAATTCAAAGGACAATAACTCTCTCTATTTATATTGAAAAAATACAAAATTTGTGTTCAAATTCAAGCTCAGAATGTGTACTTTGTAAAACATTCAGGCCGTGTCCAAAAATGCCTTACCGATCAAAAGTTATTGTCGAAACGGTGACGGAATGTCACTTTTCAACACATTTTCTAAGCGATTACTGCTCGTGAATAACTTGCCACTAACGTATCTTTTACCCAAAATTTTATTTCGAGATGACTGATCTCACGAAATAGGAAAAATATTTCCTTGACAAATTCGTCAGAGAATCATTAGACTTCCATTTTTATTCCCTTCCTTTGGCACATAAGTGGAATCCGTATTTCGGGATACTCGGTGGGACATATTAAAAGGAAAAAACTCCATTGATTTCTATCGAAAAAATACAAAATTTGTGTTCAAATTCAAGCTCCGAATGTGTACTTTCTAAAACATGCTGGCTGCGTCCAAAAATTCACTTCCGTTCAAAATTTATTGTCAAAACGGTGACCGAAGGTCACTTTTCAACACATTTTCTAAGCGATTACTGCTCGTGAATAACTTGCCACTAACGTATCTTTTACCCAAAATTTTATTTCGAGATGACTGATCTCACGAAATAGGAAAAATATTTCCTTGACAAATTCGTCAGAGAATCATTAGACTTCCATTTTTACTCCCTTCCTTTGGCACATAAGTGGAATCCGTATTTCGGGATACTCGGTGGGACATATTGAAAGGAAAAAACTCTATTGATTTCTATCAAAAAAATACAAAATTTGTGTTCAAATTCAAGCTCCGAATGTGTACTTTCTAAAACATGCTGGCTGCGTCCAAAAATTCACTTCCGTTCAAAAGTTATTGTCGAAACGGTGACCGAAGGTAACTTTACAACACATTTTCTAAGCGATTATGGCTCGTGAATAACTAGCCATTAACATATTTTTTACCCAAAATTTGATTTCAAGATTATTGATCTCGCGATATAGGAAAAATATTTCCAAGCCTAATTCGTTTGCGAATCCTTAGACTTCAAATTTTAAGCCCCTCCATCGGCACAAATTTGGAATCCGTATTTAGGGGTAATTCGGTGGGACATATTTAAAGGACAATAACTCACTTGATTTCAATCAAAAAAATAAAAAATTTGTGTTCATATTTAAGATCCGAATGTGTACTTTCTAAAACATTCAGGCCATGTCCTAAAATTTCTTACTGTTCAGAAGTTATTGTCGAAACAGTGACCGAAGGTCACTTTTCAACACATTTTCTAAGCGATTACGACTCGTGAATAACAAGCCACTAACATATTTTTTACCCAGAATTTGATTTTGAGATTTTTGGTCTCGCGATATAGGAAAAATATTTCCAAGCCAAAATCGTGTGTTGATCGTTAGACTTCTATTTTTACGCCCCTCCATCGGCACATAATTGGAATCCGTATTTCGGGTAACTCGGTGGGACATATTCAAAGGACAATAACTCTCTTGATTTCAATCGAAAAAATACAAAATTTGTGTTCATATTCAAGCTCTGAATGTGTACTTTCTAAAACATTCAGGCCGCATCCAAAAATTCCTTACCGTTCAAAAGTTATTGTCGAAACGGTGATCGAAGGTCACTTTTCAGCACATTTTCTAAGTGATTACGGCTAGTGAATAACGAGCCACTAACATATTTTTTATCCAAAATTTGGTTTCGAGATTATTAGTCTCGTGTTACAGGAAAAATTTTTCCAAACCAAAATCGTGTGCGAATCGTTAGACTTCTATTTTTATGCCCCTCCATCGGCATATAATTGGAATCCGTATTTCGGGTAACTCGGTGAGACATATTCGAACGACAATAACTCTCTTGATTTCTATCCAAAAAATACAAAAATTTGTGTGCAAATTCAAGCTCCCAATTTTTTACCCAAAATTTTATTTCATGATAATTGATCTCACGATATAGGAAAAATATTTCCTTGCAAAATTCGTGAGCGATTCGTTAGACTTCCATTTTTACGACCCTCAATCGGCATATAAGTGGAATCCGTATTTTGGGTAACTCGGTGGGACATATTCAAAGGACAATAACTCTTTTGATTTCTATCGAAAAAATACACATTTGGAGCTCGAATTTCAACACAAATTTTGTATTTTTTCGATAGAAATCAAGAGAGTTATTATCCTTTGAATATGTCCCACTGAGTTACCCGAAATACGGATTCCAATTATGTGCTTATGCAGGTGCGTCAAAATTGAAGTCTAAAGATTCCCTCACTAATTTGGCTAGGAAATACTTTTCCTATATCGCAAGATCAATCATCTCGAAATAAAAATTTTGGGTAAAAAATATGTCAGTCGCAAGTTTTTCAGGAGCAGTAATCGATTAGAAAATGTGTTGAAAAGTAACCTTCGATCACCGTTGCGACAATAACTTTTGAATGGTAAGGAATTTTTGGACGCAGCCTGAATGTTTTAGAAAGTTCACATTCGAAACTTGAATTTGAATACAAATTTTGTATTTTTTTTATAGAAATCAAGAGAGTTATTGTCCTTTGAATATGTCCCTTCGAGTTACCCAAAATACAGATTCCAATTACGTGCTTATGGAGGGGGTAAAAATGGAAGACTAACAAATCGCTCACGAATTTGGCAAGGAAATATATTTCCTATATCGTGAGATCAATCATCACAAAATAAAATTTTGGTTAAAAAATACGTTATTGTCAAGTTCTTCACGAGCAGTAATCGGTTAGAAAATGTGTTGAAAAGTGACCTTCGGTCATCGTTTCGACAATAACTTTTGAACGGTAAGGAATTTTTGGACGCAGCCTGAATGTTTTAGAAAGTACACATTCGGAGCTTGAATTTGAACACAATTTTGTATTTTTTCGATTGAAATCAACAGAGTTATTGACCTTTGAATATGTCCCATCAAGTTATCCGAAATACGGATTCCAATTATGTGCCAAAGGATAGGTGTAAAATGAGAAGTCTAACGATTCACACACAAATTTGGCTTGGAAATATTTTTCCTATATCAGAAGATCAATAATCTCGAAATCAAATTTTTGGTAAAAAATATGTGAGTGTCCTTCAAGAACCGTAATCGCTTAGTAAATGTGTTGAAAAGTGACCTTCAGTCTTCGTTTCGGAAATAACTTTTGAACGGTAAAGAATTTTTGGACGCGGCCCGAATGTTTTAGAAACTACACAATTGGAGCTTGAATTTGATTACAAATTTTGTATTTTTTCGATAGAAATCAAGAATGTTATTGTCCTTTGAATATGTCCCACTGAGTTACCCGTAATACGGATTCCAATTTCGTGCTTCTGGAGGGGCGTCAAAACTGAAGTCTAATGATTCCCTCACTAATTTGGCTAGGAAATACTTTTCCTATATCGCAAGATCAATCATCTCGAAATAAAAATTTTGGGTAAAAAATATGTCAGTGGCAAGTTATTCACGAACAGTAATCGCTTAGAAAATGTGTTGAAAAGTAACCTTCGATCACCGTTACGACAATAACTTTTGAACGGTAAGGAATTTTTTGGACGCGACCTGAATGTTTTAGAAAGTACACATTTGGAACTTGAATTTGAACACAAATTTTGTATTTTTTCTATTTAAATCGAGAGAGTTATTGTCCTTTGAATATGTCCCTTTGATTTACACAAAATACGGATTCCAATTATGTGCTTATGGAGGGGCGTAAAACTGGAAGTCTAACGAATCTCTCACGAATTTCGCAAGGAAATATTTTTCCTATATCATGAGATCAATCATCACAAAATAAAATTTTGGTTGAAAAATACGTTAGTGGCAAGTTCTTCACGAGCAGTAATCGCTTTGAAAACGTGTTGAAAAGTGACCTTCGGTCACCGTTTCGACAATAACTTTTAAACGGTAAGGAATTTTTGGACACGGCCTGAATGTTTTAGAAAGGCTAGTTATTCACGAGCCGTAATCGCTTAGAAAATGTGTTGAAAAGTGACCTTCCGTCACCTTTTTGAAAATAACTTTTGAACGATAAGGAATTTTTGGACGCGGCCTAAATGTTTAAGAAATTACACATTCGGAGCTCGAATTTCAACACAAATTTCGTATTTTTTTGACAGAAATAAAGAGAGTTATTGACCTTTGAATATGTCCCACCAAGTTATCCGACATACGGATTCCAATTATGTGTCAATGCAGGGGCGTAAAAACAATAGTCTAATGATTCGCACAAAAATTTCGCTTGGAAATATTTTTCCTATATCACAAGATTGATAATCACGAAATCAAATTTTGGCTAAAAATATGTGAGTGGCTAGTTATTCACGAGCCATAATCGTTTAGAAAATGTGTTGAAAATTGACTTTCGGTCACCTTTTCGATAATAACTTTTGAACGGTAAGGAATTTTTGGACGTGGCCCGAATGTTTTAGAAAGTACACATTCGGAGCTTGAATTTGAACACAATTTTGTATTTTTTCGATAGAAACCAACAGAGTTATTGACCTTTGAATATGTCCCACCAAATTCCCCAAAATACGGATTCCAATTATGTGCCAATGGAGGGGCGTAAAAATAGAAGTCTAACGATTCGCACACAAATTTGGCTTGGAAAAATTTTTCCTATATCACAAGATCAATAATCTCGAAATCAAATTTTGGGTAAAAAATATGTGCGTGGCTAGTTATTCACGAGCCGTAATCGCTTAGAAAATGTGTTTAAAAGTGACCTTCGGTCACCGTTTCGACAATAACTTTTGAACGGTAATGTAGTTTTGGACGCAGCCGGAATGTTTTAGAAAGTACACATTCGGTGCTCGAATTTCAACACAAATTTCGTATTTTTTCGATAGAAATCAAGAGAATTCTTGACCTTTGAATATGTCTCACTGAGTTACCTGAAATACGGATTCCAATTATGTGCTTATGGAGGGGCGTCAAAATTGAAGTCTAAAGATTCCCTCACTAATTTGGCTAGGAAATACTTTTCCTATATCACAATATCAATCATCTCGAAATTAAAATTTTGGTTAAAAAATATGTCAGTGGCAAGTTATTCACGAGCAGTAATCGCTTAGAAAATGTGTTGAAAAGTAACCTTCGATCATCGTTACGACAATAACTTTTGAACGGTAAGGAATTTTTTGACGCAGCCTGAATGTTTTAGAAAGTACACATTCGGAGCTTGAATTTGAACACAATTTTGTATTTTTTCGATTGAAATCAACAGAGTTATTGACCTTTGAATATGTCCCACCAAGTTATCCGAAATACGGATTCCAATTATGTGCCAAAGGATAGGTGTAAAATGAGAAGTCTAACGATTCACACACAAATTTGGCTTGGAAATATTTTTCCTATATCAGAAGATCAATAATCTCGAAATCAAATTTTTGGTAAAAAATATGTGAGTGTCCTTCAAGAACCGTAATCGCTTAGTAAATGTGTTGAAAAGTGACCTTCAGTCTTCGTTTCGGAAATAACTTTTGAACGGTAAAGAATTTTTGGACGCGGCCCGAATGTTTTAGAAACTACACAATTGGAGCTTGAATTTGATTACAAATTTTGTATTTTTTCGATAGAAATCAAGAATGTTATTGTCCTTTGAATATGTCCCACTGAGTTACCCGTAATACGGATTCCAATTTCGTGCTTCTGGAGGGGCGTCAAAACTGAAGTCTAATGATTCCCTCACTAATTTGGCTAGGAAATACTTTTCCTATATCGCAAGATCAATCATCTCGAAATAAAAATTTTGGGTAAAAAATATGTCAGTGGCAAGTTATTCACGAACAGTAATCGCTTAGAAAATGTGTTGAAAAGTAACCTTCGATCACCGTTACGACAATAACTTTTGAACGGTAAGGAATTTTTTGGACGCGACCTGAATGTTTTAGAAAGTACACATTTGGAACTTGAATTTGAACACAAATTTTGTATTTTTTCTATTTAAATCGAGAGAGTTATTGTCCTTTGAATATGTCCCTTTGATTTACACAAAATACGGATTCCAATTATGTGCTTATGGAGGGGCGTAAAACTGGAAGTCTAACGAATCTCTCACGAATTTCGCAAGTAAATATTTTTCCTATATCATGAGATCAATCATCACAAAATAAAATTTTGGTTGAAAAATACGTTAGTGGCAAGTTCTTCACGAGCAGTAATCGCTTTGAAAACGTGTTGAAAAGTGACCTTCGATCACCGTTTCGACAATAACTTTTAAACGGTAAGGAATTTTTGGACACGGCCTGAATGTTTTAGAAAGGCTAGTTATTCACGAGCCGTAATCGCTTAGAAAATGTGTTGAAAAGTGACCTTCGGTCACCTTTTTGAAAATAACTTTTGAACGATAAGGAATTTATGGACGCGGCCTAAATGTTTAAGAAATTACACATTCGGAGCTCGAATTTCAACACAAATTTCATATTTTTTTGACAGAAATAAAGAGAGTTATTGACCTTTGAATATGTCCCACCAAGTTATCCGACATACGGATTCCAATTATGTGTCAATGCAGGGGCGTAAAAACAATAGTCTAATGATTCGCACAAAAATTTCGCTTGGAAATATTTTTCCTATATCACAAGATTGATAATCACGAAATCAAATTTTGGCTAAAAATATGTGAGTGGCTAGTTATTCACGAGCCATAATCGTTTAGAAAATGTGTTGAAAATTGACCTTCGGTCACCTTTTCGATAATAACTTTTGAACGGTAAGGAATTTTTGGACGTGGCCCAAATGTTTTAGAAAGTACACATTCGGAGCTTGAATTTGAACACAATTTTGTATTTTTTCGATAGAAACCAACAGAGTTATTGACCTTTGAATATGTCCCACCAAATTCCCCAAAATACGGATTCCAATTATGTGCCAATGGAGGGGCGTAAAAATAGAAGTCTAACGATTCGCACACAAATTTAGCTTGGAAAAATTTTTCCTATATCACAAGATCAATAATCTCGAAATCAAATTTTGGGTAAAAAATATGTGCGTGGCTAGTTATTCACGAGCCGTAATCGCTTAGAAAATTTGTTTAAAAGTGACCTTCGGTCACCGTTTCGACAATAACTTTTGAACGGTAATGTAGTTTTGGACGCAGCCGGAATGTTTTAGAAAGTACACATTCGGTGCTCGAATTTCAACACAAATTTCGTATTTTTTCGATAGAAATCAAGAGAATTCTTGTCCTTTGAATATGTCTCACTGAGTTACCTGAAATACGGATTCCAATTATGTGCTTATGGAGGGGCGTCAAAATTGAAGTCTAAAGATTCCCTCACTAATTTGGCTAGGAAATACTTTTCCTATATCACAATATCAATCATCTCGAAATAAAAATTTTGGTTAAAAAATATGTCAGTGGCAAGTTATTCACGAGCAGTAATCGCTTAGAAAATGTGTTGAAAAGTAACCTTCGATCATCGTTACGACAATAACTTTTGAACGGTAAGGAATTTTTTGACGCAGCCTGAATGTTTTAGAAAGTACACATTTGGAGCTTGAATTTGAACACAATTTTGTATTTTTTCGATAGAAATCAACAGAGTTATTGACCTTTAAATATGTCCCACCAAGTTACCCGAAATACGGATTCCAATTATGTGCCAATGGAAGGGCGTAAAAAGAGAAGTCTAACGATTCGCCCACAAATTTGGCTTGGAAATATTTTTCCTATATCACAAGATCAATAATCTCGAAATCAAATTTTGGGTAAAAAATATGTGGGTGTCAAGTTATTCAAGAACCGTAATCGCTTAGTAAATGTGTTGAAAAGTGACCTTCAGTCTTCGTTTCGGAAATAACTTTTGAACTGTAAAGAATTTTTGGACGCGGCCCGAATGTTCTAGAAACTACACATTCAGAGCTTGAATTTGATTACAAATTTTGTATTTTTTCGATAGAAATCAAGAGTGTTATTGTCCTTTGAATATGTCCCACTGAGTTACCCGTAATATGGATTCCAATTATGTGCTATTGGAGAGGCTTCAAAATTGAAGTCTAATGATTCCCTCACTAATTTGGCTAGGAAATACTTTTCCTATATCGCAAGATCAATCATCACGAAATAAAAATTTTGGGTAAAAAATATGTCAATGGCAAGTTATTCACGAACAGTAATCGCTTAGAAAATGTGTTGAAAAGTAACCTTCGATCACCGTTACGACAATAACTTTTGAACGGTAAGGAATTTTTTGGACGCGGCCTGAATGTTTTAGAAAGTACACATTTGGAGCTTGAATTTTGGGTAAAAAATATGTCAATGGCAAGTTATTCACGAACAGTAATCGCTTAGAAAATGTGTTGAAAAGTAACCTTCGATCACTGTTACGACAATAACTTTTGAACGGTAAGGAATTTTTTGGACGCGGCTTGAATGTTTTAGAAAGTACACATTTGGAGCTTGAATTTGAACACAAATTTTGTATTTTTTCTATTTAAATCGAGAGAGTTATTGTCGTTTGAATATTTCCCTTCGAGTTACCCAAAATACGGATTCCAATTATGTGCTTATGGAGGGGCGTAAAAATGGAATTCTAATGAATCGCTCACGAATTTCGCAAGGAAATATTTTTCCTATATCGTGAGATCAATCATCACAAAATAAAATTTTGGTTGAAAAATACGTTAGTGGCAAGTTCTTCACGAGCAGTAATCGCTTTGAAATTGTCTTGAAAAGTGACCATCGATCACCGTTTCGACAATAACTTTTGAACGGTAAGGAATTTTTGGACACGGCCTGAATGTTTTAGAAAGTACACATTCGGAGCTTGAATTTGAACACAATTTTGTATTTTTTCGATGGAAATCAATAGAGTTATTGACATTTGAATGTGTCCCAACAAGTTACCCGAAATACGGATTCCAATTATGTGCCAATGGAGGGGCGTAAAAAGAGAAGTCTAACGATTCTCACACAAATTTGGCTGGGAAAAATTTTTCCTATATCACAAGATCAATAATCTCGAAATCAAATTTTGGTTAAAAAATATGTGAGAGGCTAGTTATTCACGGGCTGTAATCGCTTAGAAAATGTGTTGAAAGTGCCGTACGGTCACCTTTTCGACAATAACTTTTGAACGGTATGGAATTTTTGGACGCGGCCTGAATGGTTAAGAAAGCACACATTCGGAGCTTGAATTTGAACACTACTTTTGTATTTTTTCGATAGAAATCAAGAGATTTATTGACTTTTGAATATGTCCAACCAAGTTACCCGAAATACGGATTCCAATTATGTGCCAATGGAGGGGCGTAAAAACAGAAGTCTAACGATTCGCACACAAATTTGGCTTGGAAATATTTTTCCTATATCACAAGATCTATAATCTCAAAATTGCTGAAACGGTGACCGAGGGTCACTTTTCGATACATTTTCTAAGCGATTACTGCTCGTGATTAATTTGCGACTAATGTATTTTTTACCCAAAATTTTATTTCGAGATGATTGACCTCACGATATAGGAAAAATATTTCTGTGCCAAATTCATGAGCGAATCGTTAGACCACCATTTTCACGCCCCTCAATCGGCACATAAGTGGAATCCGTATTTCGGGTTACTCGGTGGCACATATTAAAAGGACAATAAACCTCTTGATTTCTATCGAACAAATACAAAATTTGTGTTCAACTTCAAGCTCCAAATGTGTACTTTCTAAAATATTCAGGCCGCTTCCAAAAATTCCTTACCATTCAAAAGTTATTGTCGAAACGGTGACCGATGGTCACTTTTCAACACATTTTCTAGGCGATTACTGTTCGTGAATAACTTGCCACTGACATATTTTTTTCCCAAAATTTTATTTCGAGATGATTGATCTTGCGGAATAGGAAAAATATTTCGTACCCAATTTCGTGAGCGAATCGTTCGATCTCCATTTTCACGCCCCTCAATCGCCACATAAGTGGAATCCGTATTTCTGGTTACTCGTAGGGACACATTCAAAGGACAATAACACTCTCGATTTCAATCAAAAAAATACAAAATTTGTGTTCAAATTCAATCCCCGAATGTGTACTTTCTAAAACATTTTGGCCGCGTTCCAAAAATTCCTTATCGACCAAAAGTTATTGTCGAAACGGTGACCGAAGGTCACTTTTCGACACATTTTCTAAGCGATTACTGTTCGTGATTAATTTGCGACTAATGTATTCTTTACCCAAAATTTTTTTTCGAGATGATTGATCTCACGATATAAGAAAAATATTTCCGTGGCAAATTCGTGTGCGAATCGTTAGACCACCATTTTCACACCCCTCAATCGGCACATAAGTGGAATACGTATTTCGGGTTACTCGTTGGGACATAGTCAAAGGACAATAACTCCCTTGATTTCTATCGAAAAAATACAAAATTAGTTTTCAAATTCAACCTCCGAATGTGTACTTTCTTAAATATACAGGCTACGTCCAAAAATTCCTTACCGTTCTAAACGTATTGTCAAATAGGTGACCGAAGGTCACTTTTCAACACATATTTTAAGCGATTACTGCTCCTGAATAACTTGCCACAAACGTATTTCTTACCCAAAATTTCCTTTCGTGATGATTGATCTCACGATTTTGGAAAGATATTTCCTTTCCAAATTCGTGAGCGATTCGTTAGACTTCCATTTTTACGCCCCTTAATCATCATATAACTGGAATCCGTATTTCGGGTTACTCGGTGGGACATATTAAAAGGACAATAAACCTCTTGATTTTTATTGAACTAAACAAAATTTGTGTTCAAATTCAAGCTCCAAATGTGTACTTTCAAAAACATTCAGGCCACGTCCAAAAATTCCTTATCGTTCAAAAGTTATTGTCGAAACGGTGATCGAAGGTTACTTTTCAACACATTTTCTAAGCGATTACTGCTCGTGAATAACTTGCCATTGACATATTTTTTTCCCAAAATTTTATTTCGAGATGACTGATCGTGCGGTACAGGAAAAAAATATCGTACCCAATTTCGTGAGCAAATCGCTCGACCTCCATTTTCACGCCCCTCAATCGCCACATAAGTGGAATCCGTATTTCGGGTTACTCGTAGGGACACATTCGAAGGACAATAACTCTCTCGATTTCAATTGAAAAAATACAAAATTTGTGTTCAAATTCAATCCCCGAATGTGTACTTTCTAAAACATTTTGGCCGCGTTCCAAAAATTCCTTATCGACCAAAAGTTATTGTCGAAACGGTGACCGAAGGTCACTTTTCGACACATTTTCTAAGCGATTACTGTTCGTGATTAATTTGCGACTAATGTATTCTTTACCCAAAATTTTTTTTCGAGATGATTGATCTCACGATATAAGAAAAATATTTCCGTGGCAAATTCGTGTGCGAATCGTTAGACCACCATTTTCACACCCCTCAATCGGCACATAAGTGGAATACGTATTTCGGGTTACTCGTTGGGACATAGTCAAAGGACAATAACTCCCTTGATTTCTATCGAAAAAATACAAAATTAGTTTTCAAATTCAACCTCCGAATGTGTACTTTCTTAAATATACAGGCTACGTCCAAAAATTCCTTGCCGTTCTAAACGTATTGTCAAATAGGTGACCGAAGGTCACTTTTCAACACATATTTTAAGCGATTACTGCTCCTGAATAACTTGCCACAAACGTATTTCTTACCCAAAATTTCCTTTCGTGATGATTGATCTCACGATTTTGGAAAGATATTTCCTTTCCAAATTCGTGAGCGATTCGTTAGACTTCCATTTTTACGCCCCTTAATCATCATATAACTGGAATCCGTATTTCGGGTTACTCGGTGGGACATATTAAAAGGACAATAAACCTCTTGATTTTTATTGAACTAAACAAAATTTGTGTTCAAATTCAAGCTCCAAATGTGTACTTTCAAAAACATTCAGGCCACGTCCAAAAATTCCTTATCGTTCAAAAGTTATTGTCGAAACGGTGATCGAAGGTTACTTTTCAACACATTTTCTAAGCGATTACTGCTCGTGAATAACTTGCCATTGACATATTTTTTTCCCAAAATTTTATTTCGAGATGACCGATCGTGCGGTACAGGAAAAAAATATCGTACCCAATTTCGTGAGCAAATCGCTCGACCTCCATTTTCACGCCCCTCAATCGCCACATAAGTGGAATCCGTATTTCGGGTTACTCGTAGGGACACATTCGAAGGACAATAACTCTCTCGATTTCAATCGAAAAAATACAAAATTTGTGATCAAATTCAAGCCCCGAATGTGTACATTCATAAATATTCAGGCTACGTATAAAAATTCCTTACCGTTCAAAAGTTATTGTCAAAAAGGTGACCGAAGGTCACTTTTCAACACATATTTTAAGCGATTACTGCTCCTGAATAACTTGCCGCAAACGTATTTCTTACCCAAAATTTCAGTTCGCGATGATTGATCTCACGATTTTGGAAAAATATTTGCTTTCCAAATTCGTGAGCGATTCGTTAGACTTCCATTCTTACGCCCCTCAATCATCATATAAGTGGAATCCGTATTTCGGGTTACTCGGTGGGACATATTAAAAGGACAATAAACCTCTTGATTTCTATCGAACAAATAAAAAATTTGTGTTCAAATTCAAGCTACAAATGTGTACTTTCTAAAACATTCAGGCCGCATCCAAAAATTCCTTACCGTTCAAAAGTTATTGTCGAAACGGTGACCGAAGGTTACTTTTCAACACATTTTTTAAGCGATTACTACTCGTGAATAACTTGCCACTGACATATTTTTTTCCCAAAATTTTATTTCGAGATGATTGATCTTGCGGTATAGGAAAAAAATTTCGTACCCAATTTCGTGAGCGAATCATTCGACCTCCATTTTCACGCCCCTCAATCGCCACATAAGTGGAATCCGTATTTCAGATTACTCGTAGGGACACATTCGAAGGACAATAACTCTCTCGATTTCAACCGAAAAAATACAAAATTTGTGTTCAAATTCAAGCCCCGAATGTGTACTTTCATAGATATTCAGGCTATGTCCAAAAATTCCTTACCTTTGAAAAGTTATTGTCAAAAAGGTGACTGAAGGTCACTTTTCAACACATATTTTAAGCGATTACTGCTCCTGAATAACTTGCCACAAACGTATTTCTTACCCAAAATTTTATTTCGTGATGATTGATCTCACAATTTTGGAAAAATATTTCCTTTCCAAATTCGTGAGTGATTCGTTAGACTTCCATTTTTACGCCCCTCAATCATCATATAAGTGGAATTCGTATTTCGGGTTACTCAGTGGGACATATTAAGAGGACAATATACCTCTTGATTTCTATCGAACAAATAAAAAATTTGTGTTCAAATTCAAGCTACAAATGTGTACTTTCTAAAACATTCAGGCCACATCCAAAAATTCCTTACCGTTCAAAAGTTATTGTCGAAACGGTGACCGAAGGTTACTTTTCAACACATTTTCTAAGCGATTACTGCTCGTGAAGAACTTGCCACTGACATGTTTTTTTCCCAAAATTTTATTTCAAGATGATTGATCTTGCGGTATAGGAAAAAAATTTCGTACCCAATTTCGTGAGCGAATCGTTCGACCTGCATTTTCTCGCCCCTCAATCGCCACATAAGTGGAATCCGTATTTCGGGTTACTCGTAGGGACATATTCGAAGGACAATAACTCTCTCGATTTCAATCGAAAAAATTCAAAATTTGTGTTCGAATTCAAGCCTCGAATGTGTAATTTCTAAAACATTTTGGCCGCATCCAAAAATTCCATACCTTCCAAAAGTTATTGTCGAAACGGTGACCGAAGGTCACTTTTCATCACATTTTCTAAGCGATTTCTGCTCGTGAATAACTTGTGACTAATGTATTTTTTACACAAAGTTTTATCTCGAGATGATTGATCTCACGATATAGGAAAAATATTTCCTTGTCAAATTCGTGAGCGAATCGTTACACCTCCATTTTCACGCCCCCCAATCGGCACATAAGTGGAATACGTATTTCGGGTTACTCGTTGGGACATAGTCAAAGGACAACAACTCCCTTGATTTCTATCGAAAATATAAAAAATTGGTGTTCAAATTCAGGCTCCGAATGTGTACTTTCTTAAATATTCAGGCAACGTCCAAAAATTTCTTACCGTTCAAAAGTTATTGTCGAAAAGGTGACCGAAGGTCACTTTTCAACACATTTTTTAAGCGATTACTGCTCATGAATAACTTGCCACAAACGTATTTCTTACCCAAAATTTTATTTCGTGATGATTGATCTCACGATTTTGGAAAAATGTTTCCTTTCCAAATTCGTGAGCGATTCGTTAGACTTCCATTTTTACGCCCCTCAATCATCATGTAAGTGGAATTCGTATTTCGGGTTACTCGGTGGGACATATTTAAAGGACAATAATCCTCTAGATTTCTATCAAACAAATAAAAAATTTGTGTTCAAATTCAAGCTCCAAATGTGTACTTTCTAAAACATTCAGGCCGCGTCCAAAAATTCCTTACCGTTCAAAAGTTATTGTTGAAACGGTGACCGAAGGTTACTTTTCAACACATTTTCTAAGCGATTACTGCTCGTGAATAACTTGCCACTGACATATTTTTTTCCCAAAATTTTATTTCGAGATGATTGGTCTTGCGGTACTGGAAACAAATTTCGTACCCAATTTCGAGAGCGAATCGTTCGACCTCCATTTTCACGCCCCTCAATCGCCACATAAGTGGAATCCGTATTTCGGGTTACTCGTAGGGACACATTCGAAGGACAATAACTCTCTCGATTTCAATCAAAAAAATACAAAATTTGTGTTCGAATTGAAGCCCCGAATGTGTAATTTCTAAAACAGTTTGGCCGCGTCCAAAAATTCCTTACTTTCCAAAATTTATTGTCGAAACGGTGACCGAAGGTCACTTTTCATCACATTTTCTAAGCGATTACTGCTCGTGAATAAGTTGCGACTATTGTATTTTTTGCCCAAAGTTTTATTTCGAGATGATTGATCTCACGATATAGGAAAAATATTTCATTGCCAAATTCATGAGCGAATCGTTAGACCTCCATTTTCACGCCCCTCAATCGGCACATAAATGGAATACGTATTACGGCTTACTCGTTGGGACATAGTCAAAGGACAACAACTCCCTTGATTTCTGTCGAAAATATAAAAAATTAGTGTTCAAATTCAGGCTCCGAATGTGTACTTTCTTTAATATTCAGGCAACGTCCAAAAATTCCTTACCGTTCAAAAGTTATTGTCGAAAAGGTGACCGAAGGTCACTTTTCAACACATTTATTAAGCGATTATTGCTCATGAATAACTTGCCACAAACGTATTTCTTACCCAAAATTTTATTTCGTGATGATTGATATCACGATTTTGGAAAAGTTTCCTTTCCAAATTCTTGAGCGATTCGTTAGACTTCCATTTTTACGCCCCTCAATCATCATATAAGTGGAATCCGTATTTCGGGTTACTCGGTGGGACATATTAAAAGGACAATAAACCTCTTGATTTCTATCGAACAAATACAAAATTTGTGTTCAAATTCAAGCTCCGAATGTGTACTTTCTAAAACATACAGGCCGCGTCCAAAAATTCCTTACCGTTCAAAAGTTATTGTTGAAACGGTGACCGAAGGTTACTTTTCAACACATTTTCTAAGCGATTACTGCTCGTGAAGAACTTGCCACTGACATATTTTTTTACCAAAATTTTATTTCGAGATGATTGATCTTGCGGTACAGGAAAAAAATTTCGTACCCAATTTTGTGAGCGAATCGTTCGACCTGCATTTTCTCGCCCCTCAATTGCCACATAAGTGGAATCCGTATTTCGGGTTACTCGTAGGGACACATTCGAAGGACAATAACTCTCTCGATTTCAATCGAAAAAATACAAAATTTGTGTTCAGATTCAAGCCCCGAATGTGTACTTTCTTAAATATACAGTCTACGTCCAAAAATTCCTTGCCGTTCTAAACTTATTGTCAAAAAGGTGACCAAAGGTCAGTTTTCAACACTTATTTTAAGCGATTACTGCCCCTAAATAACTTGTCACAAACATATTTCTTACCCAAAATTTTATTTCGTGATGATTGGTCTCACGATTTTGGAAAGATATTTCCTTTCCATATTCGTGAGCGATTCGTTAGACTTCCATTTTTACGCCCCTCAATCATCATATAAGTGGAATCCGTATTTCGGGTTACTAGGTGGGATATATTAAGAGGACAATAAACCCCTTGATGTCAATCAAACAAATAAAAAATTTGTGTTCAAATTCAAGCTCCAAATGTGTACTTTCTAAAACATTCAGGCCTCGTCCAAAAATTCCTTACCGTTCAAAAGTTATTGTCAAAACGGTGACCGAAGGTTACTTTTCAACACATTTTCTAAGCGATTACTGCTCGTGAATAACTTGCCACTGACATATTTTTTTCCCAAAATTTTATTTCGAGATGATTGATCTTGCGGTATAGGAAAAAAATTTCGTACCAAATTTCGTGAGCGAATCGTTCGACCTCCATTTTCACGCACCTCAACCGCCACATAAGTGGAATCCGTATTTCGGGTTACTCGTAGGGACACATTCGAAGGACAATAACTCTCTCGATTTTAATTGAAAAAATACAAAATTTATGTTCAAATTCAACCCCGGAATGTGTACTTTCATAGATATTCAGGCTACGTCCAAAAATTCCTTACCTTTCAAAAGTTATTTTAAGAAAGGTGACCGAAGGTCAGTTTTCAACACATATTTTAAGCGATTACTGCTCCAGAATAACTTGCCACAAACGTATTTCTTACCCAAAATTTTATTTTGTGATGATTGATCTCACGATTTTGGAAAAATGTTTCCTTTCCAAATTCTTGAGCGATTCGTTAGACTTCCATTTTTACGCCCCTCAATCATCATATAAGTGGAATCCGTATTTCGGGTTACTAGGTGGGATATATTAAGAGGACAATAAACCCCTTGATGTCAATCAAACAAATAAAAAATTTGTGTTCAAATTCAAGCTCCAAATGTGTACTTTCTAAAACATTCAGGCCTCGTCCAAAAATTCCTTACCGTTCAAAAGTTATTGTCAAAACGGTGACCGAAGGTTACTTTTCAACACATTTTCTAAGCGATTACTGCTCGTGAATAACTTGCCACTGACATATTTTTTTCCCAAAATTTTATTTCGAGATGATTGATCTTGCGGTATAGGAAAAAAATTTCGTACCAAATTTCGTGAGCGAATCGTTCGACCTCCATTTTCACGCACCTCAACCGCCACATAAGTGGAATCCGTATTTCGGGTTACTCGTAGGGACACATTCGAAGGACAATAACTCTCTCGATTTTAATTGAAAAAATACAAAATTTATGTTCAAATTCAACCCCGGAATGTGTACTTTCATAGATATTCAGGCTACGTCCAAAAATTCCTTACCTTTCAAAAGTTATTTTAAGAAAGGTGACCGAAGGTCAGTTTTCAACACATATTTTAAGCGATTACTGCTCCAGAATAACTTGCCACAAACGTATTTCTTACCCAAAATTTTATTTTGTGATGATTGATCTCACGATTTTTGAAAAATATTTCCTTTCCAAATTCGTGAGCGATTCATTAGACTTCCATTTTTACGCCCCTCAATCATCATATAAATGGAATCCGTATTTCGGGTTACTCGGTGGGACATATTAAGAGGACAATAAACCTCTTGATTCCTATCGAGCAAATAAAAAATTTGTGTTCAAATTCAAGCTCCAAATGAGTACTTTCTAAAACATTCAGGCCACTTCTAAAAATTCCTTACCGTTCAAAAGTTATTGTCGAAACGGTGACCGATGGTTACTTTTCAACACATTTTCTAAGCGATTACTGCTCGTGAAGAACTTGCCACTGACATATTTTTTTCCCAAAATTTTATTTCGAGATGATTGATCTTGCGGTATAGGAAAAAAATTTCGTACCCAATTTCGTAAGCGAATCGTTCGACCTCCATTTTCACGCCCCTCAATCGCCACATAAGTGAAATCCATATTTCGGGTTACTCTTTGGGACACATTCGAAGGACAATAACTCTCTCGATTTCAATCGAAAAAATACAAAATTTGTGTTCGAATTCAAGCCCCGAATGTGTTATTTCTAAAACATTTTGGCCGCATCCAAAAATTTCTTACCTTCCAAAAGTTAATGTCGAAACGGTGACCGAAGGTCACTTTTCAACACATTTTCGAAGCGATTACTGCTCGTGAATAATTTGCGACTAATGTATTTTTTACCCAAAATTATATTTCGAGATGATTGATCTCACGGTATAGGAAAAATATTTCCGTACCAAATTCGTGAGCGAATCGTTAGACCACCATTTTCACACCCCTCAAGAGGCACATAAGTGGAATACGTATTTCGGGTTACTCATTGGGACATAGTCAAAGGACAATAACTCCCTTGATTTCTATCGAAAAAATACAAAATTAGTGTTCAAATTCCAGCTCCGAATGTGTACTTTCTTAAATATTAAGCCTACGTCCAAAAATTCCTTACCGTTCAAAAGTTATTGTGAAAAAGGTGATCGAAGGTTACTTTTCAACACATTTTCTAAGCGATTACTGCTCGTGAATAACTTGCCATTGACATATTTTTTTCCCAAAATTTTAATTCGAGATGATTGATCTTGTGGTACAGGAAAAAAATATCGTACCGAATTTCGTGAGCGAATCGTTCGACCTCCATTTTCACGCCCCTCAATCGCCACATAAGTGGAATCCGTATTTCGGGTTACTCGTTGGGACAATAACTCTCTAGATTTCAATCGAAAAAATACAAAATTTGTGTTCAAATTCAAGCCCCGAATGTGTACTTTCATAGATATTCAGGCTACGTCCAAAAATTCCTTACCTTTCAAAATTTATTGTCAAAAAGGTGTCCGAAGGTCACTTTTCAACACATATTTTATGCGATTACTGCTACTGAATAACTTGCCACAAATGTATTTCTTACCCAAAATTTTATTTCTTGATGATTGATCTCACGATTTTGGAAAAATATTTCCTTTCCAAGTTCGTGAGCGATTCATTAGACTTCCATTTTTACGCCCCTCAATCATCATATAAGTGGAATCCGTGTTTCGGGTTACTCGGTGGGACATACTAAGAGGACAATAAACCTCTTGACTTCTATCGAACAAATAAAAAATCTGTGTTCAAATTCAAGCTCCAAATGTTTACTTTCTAAAACATTCAGGCCGCGTCCAAAATTTCCTTACCGTTCAAAAGTTATTGTCGAAACGGTGACCGAAGGTTACTTTTCAACACAATTTCTAAGCGATTACTGCTCGTGAAGAACTTGCCACTGACATATTTTTTTCCCAAAATTTTATTTCGAGATGATTGAACTTGCGGTACAGGAAAAAAATTTCGTACCCAATTTCGTGAGCGAATCGTTCGACCTGCATTTTCTCGCCCCTCAATCGCCACATAAGTGGAATCCGTATTTTGGGTTACACGTAGGGACACATTCGAAGGACAATAACTCTCTCGATTTCAATCAAAACAGTACAAAATTTGTGTTCGAATTCAAGCCCCGAATGTGTAATTTCTAAAACAGTTTGGCCGCGTCCAAAAATTCCTTACCTTGCAAAAGTTATTGTCGAAACGGTGACCGAAGTTCACTTTTCATCACATTTTCTAAGCGATTACTGCTCGTGAATAACTTGCGACTAATGTATTTTTTGCCCAAAGTTTTATTTCGAGATGATTGATCTCACGATATAGGAAAAATATTTCCTTGCCAAATTCATGAGCGAATCGTTAGACCTCCATTTACACGCCCCTCAATCAGCACATAAGTGGAATACGTATTTCGGCTTACTCGTTGGGACATAGTCAAAGGACAACTACTCCCTTGATTTCTATCGAAAATATAAAAAATTAGTGTTCAAATTCAGGCTCCGAATGTGTACTTTCTTTAATATTCAGGCAACGTCCAAAAATTCCTTACCGTACAAAAGTTATTGTCGAAAAGGTGACCGAAGGTCACTTTTCAACACATTTATTAAGCGATTACTGCTCATGAATAACTTGCCACAAACGTATTTCTTACCCAAAATTTTATTTCGTGATGATTGATCTCACGATTTTGGAAAAATGTTTCCTTTCCAAATTCTTGAGCGATTCGTTAGACTTCCATTTTTATGCCCCTCAATCATCATATAAGTGGAATCCGTATTTCGGGTTACTCGGTGGGACATATTAAAAGGACAATAAACCTCTTGATTTCTATCGAACAAATACAAAATTTGTGTTCAAATTCAAGCTCCGAATGTGTACTTTCTAAACATACAGGCCGCGTCGAAAAATTCCTTACGGTTCAAAAGTTATTGTCGAAACGGTGACCGAAGGTTACTTTTCAACACATTTTCTAAGCGATTACTGCTCGTGAAGAACTTGCCACTTACATATTTTTTTCCCAAAATTTTATTTCGAGATGATTGATCTTGCGGTATAGGAAAAAAATTTCGTACCCAATTTCGTGAGCGAATCGTTCGACCTGCATTTTCTCGCCCCTCAATCGCCACATAAGTGGAATCCGTATTTCGGGTAACTCGTAGGGACACATTCGAAGGACAATAACTCTCTCGATTTCAATCAAAAAAATACAAAATTTGAGTTCGAATTCAAGCCCCGAATGTGTACTTTCTTAAATATTCAGGCTACGTCCAAAAATTCCATGCCTTTCTAAACTTATTGTCAAAAAGGTGACCGAAGGTCACTTTTCAACATTTATTTTAAGCGATTACTGCTCCTGAATAACTTGTCACAAACATATTTCTTACCCAAAATTTTATTTCGTGATGATTGGTCTCACGATTTTGGAAAGATATTTCCTTTCCTTATTCGTGAGCGATTCGTTAGACTTCCATTTTTACACCCCTCAATCATCATATAAGTGGAATCCGTATTTCGGGTTACTCGGGGGGACATATTAAGAGGACAATAAACCTCTTGATTTCTATCAAACAAATAAAAAATTTGTGTTCAACTTCAAGCTCCAAATGTGTACTTTCTAAAACATTCAGGCCGCGTCCAAAAATTCCTTACCTTCCAAAAGTTATTGTCGAAACAGTGACAGAAGGTCACTTTTCATCACATTTTCTAACCGATTACTGCTCGTGAATAACTTGCGACTAATGTATTTTTTGCCCAAAGTTTTATTTCGAGATGATTGATCTCACGATATAGGAAAAATATTTCCTTGCCAAATTCATGAGCGAATCGTTAGACCTCCATTTTCACGCCCCTCAATCGGCACATAAGTGGAATACGTATTTCAGGTTACTCGTTGGGACATAGTCAAAGGACAACAACTCCCTTGATTTCTGTCAAAAATATAAAAAATTAGTGTTCAAATTCAGGCTCCGAATGTGTACTTTCTTTAATATTCAGGCAACGTCCAAAAATTCCTTACCGTTCAAAAGTTATTGTCGAAAAGGTGACCGAAGGTCACTTTTCAACACATTTACTAAGCGATTACTGCTCATAAATAACTTGCCACAAACGTATTTCTTACCCAAAATTTTATTTCGTGATGATTGATATCACGATTTTGGAAAAATGTTTCCTTTCCAAATTCTTGAGCGATTCGTTAGACTTCCATTTTTACGCCCCTCAATCATCATATAAGTGGAATCCGTATTTCGGGTTACTCGGTGGGACATATTAAGAGGACAATAAACCTCTTGACTTCTATCGAACAAATAAAAAATCTGTGTTCAAATTCAAGCTCCAAATGTTTACTTTCTAAAACATTCAGGCCGCGTCCAAAAATTCCTTTCCGTTCAAAAGTTATTGTCGAAACGGTGACCGAAGGTTACTTTTCAATACATTTTCTAAGCGATTACTGCTCGTGAAGAACTTGCCACAGACATATTTTTTTACCAAAATTTTATTTCGAGATGATTGATCTTGCGGTACAGGAAAAAAATTTCGTACCCAATTTCATGAGCGAATCGTTCGACCTGCATTTTCTCGCCCCTCAATCGCCACATAAGTGGAATCCGCATTTCGGGTTACTCGTAGGGACACATTCGAAGGACAATAACTCTCTCAATTTCAATCAAAAAAATACAAAATTTGTGTTCGAATTCAAGCACCGAATGTGTAATTTCTAAAACAGTTTGGCCGCGTCCAAAAATTCCATACCTTCCAAAAGTTATTGTCGAAATGGTGACCGAAGGTCACTTTTCATCACATTTTCTAAGCGATTACTGCTCGTGAATAACTTGCGACTAATGTATTTTTTGCCCAAAGTTTTATTTCGAGATGATTGATCTCACGATATAGGAAAAATATTTCCTTGCCAAATTCATGAGCGAATCGTTAGACCTCCATTTTCACGCCTTTCAATCGGCACATAAGTGGAATACGTATTTCGGCTTACTCGTTGGGACGTAGTCAAAGGACAACAACTCCCTTGATTTCTATCAAAAATATAAAAAATTAGTGTTCAGATTCAGGCTCTGAATGTGTACTTTCTTTAATATTCAGGCAACGTCCAAAAATTCCTTACCGTTCAAAAGTTATTGTCGAAAAGGTGACCGAAGGTCACTTTTCAACACATTTATTAAGTGATTACTGCTCAAGAATAACTTGCCACAAACGTATTTCTTACCCAAAATTTTATTTCGTGATGATTGATCTCACGATTTTGGAAAAATGTTTCCTTTCCAAATTCTTGAGCGATTCGTTAGAATTCCATTTTTACGCCCCTCAATCGTCATATAAGTGGAATCCGTATTTCGGGTTACTCGGTGGGACATATTAAAAGGATAATAAACCTCTTGATTTCTATCGAACAAATACAAAATTTGTGTTCAAATTCAAGCTCCGAATGTGTACTTTCTAAAACATACAGGCCGCCTCCAAAAATTCCCTACCGTTCAAAAGTTATTGTCGAAACGGTGACCGAAGGTTACTTTTCAACAAATTTTCTAAGCGATTACTGCTGGTGATGAACTTGCCACTGACATATTTTTTTCCCAAGATTTTATTTCAAGATGATTGATCTTACGGTACAGGAAAAAAATTTCGTACCCAATTTCGTGAGCGAATCGTTCGACCTGCATTTTCTCGCCCCTCAATTGCCACATAAGTGGAATCCGTATTTCAGGTTACTCGTAGGGACACATTCGAAGGACAATAACTCCCTCGATTTCAATCGAAAAAATACAAAATTTGTGTTCAAATTCAAGCCCCGAATGTGTACTTTCTTAAATATTCAGGCTACGTCCAAAAATTCCTTGCCGTTCTAACCTTATTGTCAAAAAGGTGACCGAAAGTCACTTTTCAACACTTATTTTAAGCGATTACTGCTCTTGAATAACTTGCCACAAACATATTTCTTACCCAAAATTTTATTTCGTGATGATTGATCTCACGATTTTGGAAAGATATTTCCTTTCCTTATTCGTGAGCGATTCGTTAGACTTCCATTTTTACGCCCCTCAATCATCATATAAGTGGAATCCGTATTTCGGGTTACTCGGTGGGACAGATTAAGAGGACAATAAACCTATTGATTTCTATCGAACAAATCTCTCGATTTTTGTTCAAATTCAAGCTCCAAATGTGTACTTTCTAAAACATTCAGGCCACGTCCAAAAATTCCTTACCGTTCAAAAGTTATTGTCGAAACGGTAACCGAAGGTTACTTTTCAACATATTTTCTAAGCGATTACTGCTCGTGAATAACTTGCCACTGACATATTTTTTTCCCAAAATTTTATTTCGAGATGATTGATCTTGCGGTATAGGAAAAAAATTTTGTACCCAATTTTGTGAGCGAATCGTTCGACCTCCATTTTCACGCCCCTCAACCGCCACATAAGTGGAATCCGTATTTCGGGTTACTCATAGGGACACATTCGAAGGACAATAACTCTCTCGATTTCAATCAAAAAAATACAAAATTTGTGTTCAAATTCAAGCCCCGAATGTGTACTTTCACAGATATTCAGGCTACGTCCAAAAATTCCTTACCTTTCAAAAGTTATTGTAAGAAAGGCAACCGAAGGTCAGTTTTCAACACATATTTTAAGCGATTACTGCTCCAGAATAACTAGCCACAAACGTATTTCTTACCCAAAATTTTATTTTGTGATGATTGATCTCACGAATTTGGAAAAATATTTCCTTTCCAAATTCGTGAGCGATTCATTAGACTTCCATTTTTACGCCCCTCAATCATCATATAAATAGAATCCGTATTTCGGGTTACTCGGTGGGACATATTAAGAGGACAATAAACCTCTTGATTCCTATCGAGCAAATAAAAAATTTGCGTTCAAATTCAAGCTCCAAATGTGTACTTTCTAAAACATTCAGGCCACTTCTAAAAATTCCTTACCGTTCAAAAGTTATTGTCGAAACGGTGACCGATGGTTACTTTTCAACAAATTTTCTAAGCGATTACTGCTCGGGAAGAACTTGCCACTGACATATTTTTTTCCCAAAATTTTATTTCGAGATGATTGATCTTGCGGTATAGGAAAAAAATTTCGTACCCAATTTCGTGAGCGAATCGTTCGACTTGCATTTTCACGCCCCTCAATCGCCACATAAGTGGAATCCGTATTTCGGGTTACTCGTAGGGACACATTCGAAGGACAATAACTCTCTCGATTTCAATCGAAAAAATACAAAATTTGTGTTCGAATTCAAGCCCCGAATGTGTAATTTCTAAAACATTTTGGCCGCGTCCAAAAATTCCTTGCCTTCCAAAAGTTATTGTCGAAACAGTGACCGAAGGTCACTTTTCATCACATTTTCTAAGCGATTACTGCTCGTGAATAATTTGCGACTAATGTATTTTTTACCCAAAGTTTTATTTCGAGATGATTGTTCTCATGATATAGGAAAAATATTTCCTTGCCAAATTCGTGAGCGAATCGTTAGACCTCCATTTTCACGCCCCTCAATCGGCACATAAGTGGAATACGTATTTCGGGTTACTCGTTGGGACATAGTCAAAAGACAACAACTCCCTTGATTTCTATCGAAAATAGAAAAAATTAGTGTTCAAATTCAGGTTCCGAATGTGTACTTTCTTATAAATTCAGGCAATGTCCAAAAATTCCTTACCGTTCAAAAGTTATTGTCGAAAAGGTGACCAAAGGTCACTTTTCAACACATTTTCTAAGCGATTACTGCTCGTGAATAATTTGCGACTAATGTGTTTTTTACCCAAAATTTTATTTCGTGATGATTGATCTCACGATTTTGGAAAAATGTTTCCTTTCCAAATTCTTGAGTGATTCGTTAGACTTCCATTTTTACGCCCCTCAATCATCATATAAGTGGAATCCGTATCTCGGGTTACTCGGTGGGACATAGTAAAAGGACAATAAACCACTTGATTTCTATCGAACAAATAAAAAATTTGTGTTCAAATTCAAGCTCCAAATGTGTACTTTCTAAAACATTCAGGCCCTGTCAAAAAATTCCTTACCGTTCAAAAGTTATTGTTGAAACGGTGACCGAAGGTTACTTTTCAACACATTTTCTAAGCAATTACTGCTCGTGAATAACTTGCCGCTGACATATTTTTTTCCCAAAATTTTATTTCGAGATGATTGATCTTGCGGTATAGGAAAAAAATTTCGTACCCAATTTCGTGAGCGAATCGTTCGACCTCCATTATCACGCCCCTCAATCGCCACATAAGTGGAATCCGTATTTCGGGTTACTCGTAGGGACACATTCGAAGGACAATAACTCTCTCGATTTCAATCGAAAAAATACAAAATTTGTGTTCAAATTGAAGCCCCGAATGTGTACTTTCGTAGATATTCAGGCTACGTCCAAAAATTCCTTACCTTTCAAAAGTTATTGTCAGAAAGGTGACCGAAGGTCACTTTTCAACACATATTTTAAGCGATTACTGCTCCAGAATAACTTGCCACAAACGTATTTCTTACCCAAAATTTTATTTCATGATGATTGATCTCACAATTTTGGGAAAATATTTCCTTACCAAATTCGTGAGCGATTCGTTAGACTTCCATTTTTACGCCTCTCAATCATCATATAAGTGGAATCCGTATTTCGGGTTACTTGGTGGGACATATTAAGAGGACAATAAACCTCTTGACTTCTATCGAACAAATAAAAAATCTGTGTTCAAATTTAAGCTCCAAGTGTGTACTTTCTAAAACATTCTGGCCACGTCCAAAAATTCCTTACCGTTCGAAAGTTATTGTCGAAACGGTGACCGAAGGTTACTTTTCAACACATTTTCTAAGCGATTACTGCTCGTGAAGAACTTGCCACTGACATATTTTTTTCCCAAAATTTTATTTTGAGATGATTGATCTTGCGGGATAGGAAAAAAATTTCGTACCCAATTTCGTGAGCGAAACGTTCAACCTGCATTTTCACGCCCCTCAATCGCCACATAAGTGGAATCCGTATTCAGGGTTACTCGTAGGGACACATTCGAAGGACAATAACTCTCTCGATTTCAATCGAAAAAATACAAAATTTGTGTTCGAATTCAAGCCCCGAATGTGTAATTTCTAAAACATTTTGGCCGCGTCCAAAAATTCCTTACCCTCCAAAAGTGACTGTCGAAACGGTGACCGAAGGTCATTTTTCATCACATTTTCTAAGCGATTACTGCTAGTGAATAATTTGCGAGTAATGTATTTTTTACCCAAAGTTTTATTTCGAGATGATTGATCTCACGATATAAGAAAAATATTTCCTTGCCAAATTCATGAGCGACTCGTTAGACCTCCATTTTCACGCCCCTCAATCGGCACATAAGTGGAATACGTATTTCGGGTTACTCGTTGGGACATAGTCAAAGGACAACAACTCCCTTGATTTCTATCGAAAATATAAAAAATTAGTGTTCAAATTCAGGCTCCGAATGTGTACTTTCTTAAATATTCAGGCAACGTCCAAAAATTCCTTACCGTTCAAAAGTTATTGTCAAAACGGTGACCGCAGGTTACTTTTCAACACATTTTCTAAGTGATTACTGCTCGTGAATAACTTGCCACTGACATATTTTTTTCCCAAAACTTTATTTCGAGATGATTGATCTTGCGGTATAGGAAAAATATTTGGTACCCATTTTCGTGAGCGAATCGTTCGACCTCCATTTTCACGCCCCTCAATCGCCACATAAGTGAAATCCATATTTCGGGTTACTCTTTGGGACACATTCAAAGGACAATAACTCTCTAGATTTCAATCGAAAAAATACAAAATTTGTGTTTGAATTCAAGCCCCGAATGTGTAATTTCTAAAACATTTTGGCCGCGTCCAAAAATTCCTTACCTTCCAAAAGTTATTGTCGAAACGGTGACCAAAGGTCACTTTTCAACACATTTTCTAAGCGATTACTGCTCGTGAATAACTTGCCACAAACGTATTTCTTGCCCAAAATTTTATTTCGTGATGATTGATCTCACGATTTTGGAAAAGTGTTTCCTTTCCAAATTCTTGAGCGATTCGTTAGACTTCCATTTTTACGCCCCTCAATCATCATATAAGTGGAATCCGTATTTCGGTTTACTCGGTGGGACATATAAAAAGGACAATAAACCTCTTGATTTCTATCGAACAAATACAAAATTTGTGTTCAAGTTCAAGCTCCGAATGTGTACTTTCTAAAACATTCAGGCCGCGTCCAAAAATTCCTTACCGTTCAAGAGTTATTGTCGAAACGGTGACCAAAGGTTACTTTTCAACACATTTTCTAACCGATTACTTCTCGTCAATAACTTGCCACTGACATATTTTTTTCCCAAAACTTTATTTCGAGATGATTGATCTTGCGGTATAGGAAAAATATTTCGTACCCATTTTCGTGAGCGAATCGTTCGACCTCCATTTTCACGCCCCTCAATCGCCACATAAGTGAAATCCATATTTCGGGTTACACTTTGGGACACATTCGAAGGACTATAACTCTCTCGATTTCAATCGAAAAAATACAAAATTTGTGTTTGAATTCAAGCCTCGAATGTGTAATTTCTAAAACATTTTGGCCGCGTCCAAAAATTCCTTACCTTCCAAAAGTTATTGTCGAAACGGTGACCAAAGGTCACTTTTCAACACATTTTCTAAGCGATTACTGCTCGTGAATAATTTGCGACTAATGTATTTTTTACCCAAAATTTTATTTCGAGATGATTGATCTCACGGTATAGGAAAAATATTTCTGTGCCAAATTCGTGAGCGAATCGTTAGACCTCCATTTTCACGCCCCTCAATAGGCACACAAGTGGAATATGTATTTCGGGTTACTCGTTGGGACATAGTCAAAGGACAATAACTCCCTTGATTTCTATCGAAAAAATACAAAATTAGTGTTCAAATTCAAGCTTCGAATGTGTACTTTCTTAAATATTCAGCCTACGTCCAAAAATTCCTTACCGTTCAAAAGTTATTGTGAAAAAGGTGACCAAAGGTTACTTTTCAACACATTTTCTATGCGATTACTGCTCGTGAATAACTTGCCATTGACATATTTTTTCCCCAAAATTTTATTTCGAGATGATTGATCTTGCGGTATAGGAAAAAAAAATCGTACCCAATTTCGTGAGCGAATCGTTCGACCTCCATTTTCACGCCCCTCAATCGCCACATAAGTGGAATCCGTATTTCGGGTTACACGTAGGGACACATTCGAAGGACAATAACTCTCTCGATTTCAATCGAAAAAATACAAAATTTGTGTTCAAATTCAAGCCCCGAATGTGTACTTTCATAGATATTCAGGCTACGTCCAAAAATTCCTTACCTTTCAAAAGTTATTGTCAGAAAGGTGACCGAAGGTCACTTTTCAAGATGTATTTTAAGCGATTACTGCTCCTGAATAACTTGCCACAAATGTATTTCTTACCCAAAATTTTATTTCGTGATGATTGATCTCACGATTTTGGAAAAATATTTCCTTTCCAAATTCGTGAGCGATTCGTTAGACTTCCATTTTTACACCCCTCAATCATCATATAAGTGGAATCCGTATTTCAGGTTACTCGGTGGGACATATTAAGAGGACAATAAACCTCTTGGCTTCTATCGAACAAATAAAAAATTTGTGTTCAAATTCAAGCTCCTGTTGAAATGTTGTTAGTGGATAAAGCAGTTTTCCCATCGAGAATTCTATTGGTGGAAGCATTTACGGTCACTACGACTTGCTCATTTCCCATAGGCTAAACATAGTCGGGGAGGTGAAATTGCAAATTAACCATTGCCTTCTAGGACTGCCCGGCGTAACAATGGAGGAGATAGTAAGTGTTAAGAGCCATCCTCAGGTCAGTGATCATTTTGTTTCTTTTTCATTTTGTTTCTTCCTAGAATTTTGTTGTGAAGGAGAATTTAATGTGGCTGTTCTGTACGAGGGACATGAGTGCTACGCACTTTCATCTATGGCAAAAGCTTTTGGATATATGTTGCATCAATAACATGATAAATAAATTTCAAAATCAAAATTTTTTTGATTGTTTTAAAAGTTGACACATCATTTTGTATGTTTAATGTAATAAAATTTGTAATATCTAAAACATGATTTATTAGTTAGTGTTTCATATGGGTAAGGTTTAGCTCCAATATACTGAAGCCGACACGATATAGACACATGTTTGATTTTTGTCACATATCCACATCATGTTAGTTCCAGTGCATTAGAGCACTAGAGCTAAGATGTATCCCTTCTATAAAACAACAAAATCTTAGTCCCACTATTTTGGGTTCCACTAGTCTTTTTATGATTAATAGTCAAATAGGATGGAAAGTAGTGGTAAAAATACTAAAAGTTAGTTAAAAGGTATTGATACTAAACTATAGCCATCTCATTTTTTTGATTTATATGCTGCCTTATGGAATAAAGCTGTTTGTATTACACAAATATTAACCTCATTTGTGATGGAAGACAAAGTTCCCGACAGTTCTCTCTGTTGCTGTTTTAAGAATGTCGTCACTTGCAGGCTCTTGCTCAATGTGATATGACGCTAAGCAAGCTAGGTGTTGTCAGAATTATTGCTGATAATACTGCCATTGCTGCTCAGGTTATCTATGCTAGTTCAGTATATTCCATATATATTGTATGAGTGATTCTGGTGCCACACCATTGGCCACAACTTGCCCATGTGGCGAGTTGTGGTTGGTGGACTGATGAATAGATTATTTGGACAGAAGGTGGCTTCAACTGGGCTAAGAGATACTGGAGCTGTTGCAAGTGCTAGAGCGGCAAAAATATATGGGCTTGACATACTCGCTGAAAAGATCCAGGTAATACTTCCTTCTCTTCAGATTTTTAAGACTCGGGCATATAAATCAAACAAACAGCTGATAACCCTAGACCAATCTTCAAAAGCATTGTCATCACTCATCACCAAACATCTCCACTTTGACTCTGTAAGACTCATAGTCACAATCAAACCATTGCCACCACATGACTTTGGAGCACAATAAAGTGTTAACCAAACACTTATCTTTGCAATAGCCAAATGTTGGGATGAGAAGAGAGAAAAAGAGTGAGTTCATGAGGAGAACCAAAATATTTTGTCCCACATATACTATGTTCATAGTGTACAGCCCTTTCGGCTGAAACTAAAATTGATCTTCTTATTGTCTCCTAATTAAATTTTGTTAGGGTCATTTTTTATGTATTGGCATATCTTATGACAAAACACACTTTACTTGTAACTAGATAGATCTAAGTGAGTTCAAGATTATCATGACAAGTAGTTTCATTGAAGACATGAAGATTACTCAAGAACTACTCAAGAAAAACTAAATCTATAGGTTCCGATACCTCCTCAATACTTGTCGATTTATCAAGATTTGATGAAACTCAATACCTCTCGATCTATCGAGCTATGAGATTTCAAAATATAGCTTGCAACATTTGGATTTCAATTGGCTATTGTTTATGGGCTTGTGTAAACCTAATAGGAATCGGAAAGCCTATTTAAAAGGTCCATTAAGCTCCTATATAAATAAGGTGGTAGAAAAAGAAAATCTTAACCCTAAAAAGCTTCATAAGGTTTTCTTATTGAAACCCTAGCCTACTCCTACAGAAGAAAGAAATCTTATGCGTTTCTTGTGTGCCTTTGGGTTTTATAACCAAGCAAAGTCTCTAGCGCCAATCATTGAAAATCTTATTGGTGTTTTTATGTAAAACTTACAAATCAACTACTACAATCAAAGGGTTGATGTGGAGTTAGTTATGTACTTAGATTCGTGCAAATAAGTTAATCATATACTAGGAATCTGTGCAAAAAGAAAGAAATCTCTATAGGATTAAGTCCAATTGGGGATTTGAGTGAAAGTTCAATTATAGGTTGATACTTTGGGATAGTCTAGGGTAGTTGTAAGATTCCTTGTATCTATAACCGCTTGATTCTTGATTAATGATTCTTGGGAGTGATGACATGAAAATCACTCGGTGGGGTTTTTGTCTTGCGAGAAGTTTCCCCATTAGTTAACAAATCACCGTATCAATTTATTTTTAGCTGCACTTTAGTTTATTTGGTAATTTGTGTGTGTTTCCACGATTTGCATGTAATTTAACCTAATTAATCAACTTGGGTAATTGAATTAATTAACCGAGAACAATCTATAAGCCAACAAATTTAGTATTAGACCATAGCATTTTCAAAGGATATGGTTTCGATGTTATTGATCACATCCAGAACTCTGTTCTTGTCCTCACTGATCTATCTCCTCCATTATAAAGGATATTAACACCGCTGCTTTTTTTTTTTTCCTTAAAATTTTAATTTTGCTCCATTTCTCACTTAGTCAATTCTGCAATTTGGTCCACTCTGTTGGAGCTTATACTCCCTTTTGTATTGCTCTGGTGCCTATATATCTATCTCTACTCTGCTAGCCAATGATTTACAGGTGGAAAAGATAGATGGGTCGTGCCTATGATCTTTTCTCTTAGAATATAGTATATATCACCCCCTAAAATATATATATATATATATATATATATATACTTATTGCATGTATCATAAGTCAAGGCATGTTTCCCCTAAATATATAGCTGCATCAGCATGTGTACATGCTCACCCTAGTTCTACATTATTGGGAAACATGCCTTGACTTATGATACATGCAATAATTACTTACTAATTTTGCTTAGATGTAATTAGTAATAACTACTTTGGCAGAAATCATGCATATGATTAATGTCCTTATCAGACTTTGGCTCTTCCCATTGTTATTGTCAACTACGAAGATTGTCAAACTGTAATGAAATATGCCAAATGCAACATGACTAAATTGTTCCCACCTTATACTGGCCAGGATGTTGACAATAATATTACTCGTTTTCTGATACTCTCAAGAGAACCTATAATTCCAGGAATTTATGACAGGCCCTATAAGGTATAAACTTTTGTTGCATATTTATATGTCTAAACTGTCGTTGATCTGACGAAATATTTGTTAATTTTGTTCACATAGACAAGCATTATTTTTATTTTAAAAGAAGGTCCTGGTGTGCTATTCAAAGCTTTGGCAGTGTTTGCTCTCGGAAACTTTAATTTAACAATGGTAACTACAAGCCCAAAAACTAAATAAATAAATAATTGGTAACTTTTATAATTGCATCAATAGACTTTATTATTATTTCTAAAATTGTATCAATAGACTTTGATTGACTTGATCTGCTTCAGAGAAATTTCAGATTGACAGACATCCACATAATCAGCATCATTTGATGGTTGATGGTTCTAATGAAGGAAGCATCAAGTGAGTTTTATTATCTTTTGAATTGGAATTTGCAATTGCAATATTGGGATTTGATATCTATTAATTTATTTTAACTTATCAATAATATTCCATTAGAATATATATATACATATATATATATATATATAAATATATATATATATATATATATCTCCATAATATTTACCATCCTGTTTCTTCCATACATTTGGGAAATGACCATTTCTGTTTGAAATGAATTAATTTCATAATTTGAATTAAATTTTATAAACCTCTATTTGAAATGCATATGATACATGTGGCATTTTATGTATTAGATGCATGTAGCATATCTCTCACCATGTGTGTGTGAGAGAGATGCCACATCTATCTATCAAAAGTTATATGAAAAAGAAAAATTGTTGTAATAATTTATTCTTTTTCATAAAAATTTGTGTTTATGCAATAAAATTTGAGATTAATTACAAATTATAAGGAAAATTTTGATTTTAGAAGAAGGGGCATATTCATGCCAAAAATAAAAATCCTCAACGACAAATAAACAAAATGTAGTAAATATTATATCTTTGTGAGTTCTTTTACATTAATATAATATTTAAGAATGATTTATATTTAATATTGCTCAAGTAAATTATATATATATATATATATATATATATGAGTGCTTGCAAATATGTGCATGTGAATTTTGTCTTTCCCTAAAGTTAAATCCTAGCTCCGACATTTTCAGCACAGTATTGACTCGATTGAGATTTCCTTTTGTATTGTTTATAGTTATAGACCCTCAATGCTAAAGTGGTAACTGTTTTCCAGTGGAAGGTATATAGAGAGAATGTTTTACATGGACTTTGAAGCTTCAATGGCAGAGCCTCGTGCCCAACAGGCGCTACTACATATGCAGGTCAGTTCGTATGTCATGACTCATGATATGCTTTTCCCTTGTATAAAATCTCTCTTCACCTTACCTTTATATAAAATTATGGTCAAAACTATGAAACAAGTAATTAAAAGGATTGAATGATTAGTGAAACATTCTTTTATTTTGGCAGGAATTCACAAGATTTGTACGTGTCCTTGGTAGTTACCAGTGGGCACATTACAGAAGGCCCTCTTTGGAAGTTATTAGTTCATAATGGATGACCAAACTGTTGATGCTTCATTCATGCATGTGGGACTTTAAAAAAAAAAAATTAGTATGTAATAATATTATTTGCACGTTTTGATTAAAAATATTCATACTTGGTCTCCTCTGAGATTATCGTATTCACACAACTCAATTAGAAGCAAAATTTAGAAAGCCCCTTTTCATGGTAGTAAAAAAGGATTTTTGTTCGAATTCTTTCATTTTAAGGAAGGGTAATTATTAAGTACTCCTGGAGTACCATAAATGTGTACTCCCTCTTCTCACATAACTGTGGGTCCCACTAATTAAATTTATAATGGGATCCACAATTCATGTAAGAGGGGGAAGTAGGCATTTATGATACTCCCGGAGTATTCAATAATTTTCCTTTAAGGAATTGGTTGGCTATATAATAACAAGTATTTTAGTAGATAGAGCTTTTTGATGAAAGAAATAGAAAAAACTCTGTAATATCGAAGAAAAAAAATGTAAAACCCAAAAGGAAAAGAACATAGGAATTATATAAATGTCAAACCATAAGTGAAAAACCATATAATTAAACTAGTTAGATAATGCATAAAGCATGCTTCTCATATTATGGGAATGTATCTTATACGTATTTCTTACAACATATGGACCCCAAATAACTTTGAGGCTCAAGTGTTGACTCCAGATCTTTGATGTGGCAATAGGTTAGTAGTTCACATACATTCAATGCCAAATAGTTGGTGTGCTTATTTTTACTCCCTTTTTAAGGCACCAAGAGTTACATCATTAGGAAAAATCCAAGTCTTAGCAATTCCAAAATACACAACCAATCTATAGGAGACAGCAGCTCAGATTAAGTTATAGTAGAAATTCTATCTTGTATAAAAAAAATTATATATATATATATATATATATATAATGATATCACTTCAACAAGATAATAAATTAGTGTTCAAATTTTTTATTTTCTTTTTATATCAGTGACATATTTGTTTATAAAACCGGAATAATAAAATATGTAACATCCCTAACATCACTCAAAATAATAATAATAATAACCTGTAAGGACACGATTTGGAACGACCTAAAAACGATACTGGGTTCGCACGTAAATAGGCCCTAACAATATCATTTATAGAGCGTGGGTTTGAAAGGCTAGGCATTGATCACGAGTCGGTGGTATTCCGGGGTGTTCATACATAAATAAATCATGTTCATACGTAAATAAATCGTGTACGCTCTGGGAGTCTTTCTCCTAAAGGTGGGCTGGGAGGCTCTGGTTTTGGCCATTTTTCCCAGCCTCCTCTTTGGTGTGCTAACCTTCACATTATATAGCCCTTCTCGGTTGATCTTAGCCCTCCACTTGTTAGTCAGGCAGGTGCTAACTTCTGTACCCGTCCCATCGACTGTCCCATCTTGCTTTCTATTAGTTGCGGCGATCGAAGTCACCCTGACCAGACGTCTTCTCTCATTAACACGGTTAGGACGCTGGTGAATTCATTAAATGCGGAGAGGTCGTATTTATCCTGAACCAGTTCCGCACCGTACCCCCAACGTGAGTCCCATTCTACTCGTATCTTCTTCTGGGGGCTTTTTGGGGATAGCCATCATCGAGACGTTGCTATTCTCCTTGAAGTCCTGTAGTGCCGAGGACAGGGTCATCCTCGGTTGTTCCACTAGACCCACCGGCCTTTCCCCATTTGTCCTCGGCACATACCCTCCTCGGCATGGACCCTGAGCCCTAATAAAGTGTGGGCCGGATCATAAGCTCCCCGGCCCCACATAACCCATATTAGCTCTTTGCAATTTGTATTCCTCATTCTCAAAAAAAAAAAAAAAAAAAAAATCCTCACTAGAATTATGCCGTAAAGTCTAAAATATTAGAGCCTAACCTTTTTCTCTTCCTAGTGGTCATAAAGCTCGAAGAGCAACCTGATTCCCAGTGCTTTGAATCATTAGAAAAGTCTGAAATGGAAACATTTCAATGGCAATAATCTTCTCAAAATATACCTTCCAATATATATAGTATATATGCTTACTAAATTAGAACTTAATTTAACACAAATCAAAATGAATTTTCCCCATCACATACAAATATCCACATCCAATATCTAGTAATCCCTACCAAAATGGTCTATTTTCTTCAACACTTCATTTATTTATTCCAAATTTTAACAATCCAAAAGGCCTTGTATCATCACGCATCCACAACAATCTCCCCAGTCTCAGCAGCAGCAAGAATAAGCTCTGGTTGTACGCCCCCAGCTTCACTGTATGTCCCATCGATTGCATTGGGCTGTCCCAACGCCTTCAAGGCCAAGTGTGCCGCCTTTTGACCCGATATCATCATGGCCCCAAATGTTGGACCCTGCAGAATCACAAGCACTTAATTAATAAAAACGTCATGAACTCAATCTCATACACTGATGTTACAAAGTATTTCAAATTTTATTATTCAAGTCCTATAAAGTAAAAGCTAATATATCAAATTTAAAACAAAAAATAAAGATTGAGAAATTCATTTAGTACATTATTGATACGATACTAATTATATTCACTATCATATCAAATTAATAATTGAAAAAATATGTTATGAATTAAATTGATCGGAAAGGATAGGAGACAAAAATGGTTGAGACATGCTAAAAATTAGTATAATCATTAATCAACTATCTAATCCCTCCTCCATGGTTTACTTGTAAGATTAATGGTTAAATTCACGTTTTCTTATAGTTTAAACTTTTGAAATAAGTGATAATTTATCATATTAACAAATCATGTAATATTAATTCCAATACTTTATGAATCTTATGATTTATAAAAATTCAGGCTGGTCCAAAATAATTACCATTCTTGGGGCACCATCAATTTCTGCAACCTCCATCCCAGTAACAATCATACCAGGCACAATCTCTCGAGTAAGCCTGACAATGGCATCCTCAGCAGTGTTCATGTCAAGGGCTTTCATCCCAGGCACACTATCAATCATTCCAATACTCTTCAGCCTCTTAACTCCAGTGGCTCCAAATGGCCCATCATGCCCACACGAGCTCACCACAACCTTAGCCTCCATCACATTAGGATCCATGCAAGACTGAGTGTCATGGTTCATTGAAACCAAAGCCCAGTTGGTTACCACACCCGAGACCCTCTCTTCCTTCACTATCAAATCCTCAGCTGCCACAGCGTTGAACAACTTCACGTTAGGCCTAGCCAATAGCTTGCTCATGATTGTGGATGTGAACAAAGCTGCGTGCTTGATAACAACATAGTTTTCTTGCTCATCATACTCGATTTCAAGCTCGTCAAGGAAATGATGAGCTGGTTTACGTACAATCATAGCTGAAAAGAGCTGGCCACCAAGCCATGCACCACCACCAGGGCTAACGGATTGTTCAATAATAGCTATACGGATTGAAGGGTTTTTGCTGAGTTCATAAGCGCATGAGAGACCAGCTGAGCCAGCACCGACTATGACAACATCAGTATCAGCGTAAGTGATCATGTCTGTCATGTATCGGCGAGTCATTTCACGAGAGACAGTGGATTCTTTAATGGGTTGGAAAGTGAAAGATTTTAGGTCGTATGGTGGGGTTAAGGACATAGAAATGGTGGAGTTTTGTGGGGAGGATTTGATGGGTGTGAAGCGAGAGGTAGTGATGGATGTGCCATGGAAGCAGGACTTATTGTTGTCTAAGAAAGATGGTTTTGGGAGTGAAGAAGTGAAGGTTGTAGCCATGGCTGCCATTGAAGTGTTTGATATAGTTTTGGGGAACGATGATGTTGTGAGGTAATCAAAGGCTTAGAATGATGAGTGTGAGCAGGGTATTAATGAACAGGGTGGGAAGGTTGTGGGAAAGTATGAAAATATCTGAACAAAAATCTAGAAAGTGTGTACTGATAATGAGTGGTGAAGATAGAATTTGAGCGGTTGCAGAACGCTTAGAAATTTTGGCCACAATCTGGTACAGATATTAGCATACTGTTGCTGTTTTTTTTTGGGAAACCATGGAAAATTCATTAAACTTAGGAATTAACAAGTCTGTTACAGCACATATTCGCTTTATCATAGGCTAATAACCTATCCACCACAGGCGGTGGGCACAAAAACACAGTAAAGGAAGACAAAGAAGTCGCTCCCAACTTTGCCAATGCATCAGCACATTGATTAGCTTCACGGTAGGCATGAACAATCTGTTTATTGGGTATTTCCCTTAGCAGGTTCCTGCAATCAGTCAATAAAGATTCCATTAGCAAATTGGCACTGTTGTTTGTCATGAGAATCACAACACTCAATGCATCAAGCTCAACGACCAGACTGTTAAGCCCCATTTCCTTCGCCAGCACCAACCCGTCCCTTAAAGCCCAAAGTTCAGCCCTGCAATTGTCAGTGTGCCCGATTGGTCTTGCATAACCCTTCAGCCAAATCCCCTCATGATTTCTGATCACACCTCCTCCCCCTACCTTACCCGTACTGTCCATCACAGACCCATCCAAGTTGAGTTTAGCCCACCCCTCAGGTGGCTTGGTCCAACCAACGAGAATGACAGATTTCAGTTTCTGCACCTTACAATTGATACCCAACGAGAAGAACTAAGCACTTTCTTTGATGCATCTCCTATAGCTCGTGTTGTCCACCCTTCCCGATCTGGTCCAACCAACGGGAATGACAGATTTCAGTTTCTGCACCTTACAATTGATACCCAACGAGAAGAACTTAGCACTTTCTTTGATGCATCTCCTATAGCTCGTGTTGTCCACCCTTCCCGATCTGAACGTGACTTCATTCCTATGGAGCCAAATATGCCATACCCCCATGACAAACAAGATTTTCCATGGCAAACCCATTATATCAGAACTGATATCTTTCTGGCAGTTGATCTCAAGCCACTTTCCAAGGGGTAAGTTAAAAGAATCCCTCAGGCATTGGGGAAAGTTCAGGTCCTGCTAAAACCTTTGAGCCACCTCACAGCTCCTTAACAAGTGCTCAATTGTTTCATTGTCTCTTTGACACAAACTACATATGGGGTCAATGTTTAAACCCCTTGAACCTAGCACGTCTCCAGTTGGCACACTGTTATGTAAACATAGCCACAGAAAAAACTGAACCTTAGGAGGAGCTTCTACCTTCCAAGCCCATGCTCTAGGATTTGTCTCCAGGTTCAAAGGATTTAAATTTCTTGCCAGCAAGTAAGCTGATTTAAGAGAGAAGATGCCATCCTTGGAGAATGCCCAATGAAGAGTATCTTCTGTATTCTGGTTCAGAGACAATGGTGTTGCTTTAATTACATTAAGAACTTGATCTGGTAACTCAAAAGATATGCATTGGCTTCTCCAAGCACCTTCATTGTCAAAACATTGATTAACAGTAATCTGCTCTTCGGCTCGGTTCAGAGGTCCTTCAATAAGGCTTCAAAGCCTGCCTATTGGTAGCCAGAAATCCCTCCAAACATTGATTGACTCACCATTCCTCACAGCCCATTTTAAACCCTTGACATATATTGGGCCACCCTTTTTACAGGCAGTCCAAACACTTGAGCAAGGGGCTGATCTACCTTGCTCTAATCTTTGGAGAGTTAGGTATTTAGCAGCCAACATTTGAGCCCAAGGTGCCCCTTGATCACTAGCCAACCTCCAACACAGTTTAGCAAGAATCGCAAGATTCCTATCTTTCATGGAATGAAGATCCAATCCACCCAAATCTTTAGGCAAAGTCACTATGTTCCAATTTACCATGTGCATTCTTCTCTTCTCCTTTATTGAACCCCAAAGAAAGTCTCTGATAATCTTGTCCACTGCATCACACACTTTGGTAGGTAGGGCTTGGCATTGCATATAATATTCTACTACTAGTACAGCTGCTGTTTTGGCAAGCACTAGCTTCCCTGCCCTCGATAGCAGCTTTGTCTTCCAGCCAGCAAGCTTGTTTTGAATTTTCTCCACCACAAAGTTTTATACAGCCCCGACTCTACTCTGTTGAAGTATTGGAAAGCCAAGGTATCTTCCAAGGTTGGTTGTTGCATGGATTCTCAATTTCCCACATATGGATTTCTTCTTCTAGTGACATTTGAGGAAAAAAGGATTTTGGACTTTCCCGAACTAACTTTCTGTCCTGCAAGATTGCAGAAATTATCTAGAACTTCAATGATGGCCTCACAATTCTTATGATCAGCCTTTGCAAACAACATCAGATCATCAGCAAAGAAGACATGGGAAAAGCTTGGCCCATTTCTAGATGCTTTGACCTTATCCCACCTCTTAGCTTCACACATGCTAGTGATTTGGCTTCCAAGAAACTCCATGCACAATAGAAAAAGATAGGGTGAAATTGGATCAACTTGTCTAATCCTTCTCGAAGGGTGAAAAGCTTCAAGTTTGCTACCATTAAAAAGGAGGGCTATGGTTGTTGTGGAAATACAACTCATGATGAGGTTGATAATATTTTGGGGAAGACCAAAATTTTCCAGAACCATTTTAACAAAACTCCACTCAAGGCAATCATAAGCCTTCTCAAGGTCAATTTTTACTACCATGTACCTTTCCTTACCCTTCCTTCTTTTAAGAGAATAGATCAATTCTTGGGCAATAACAACATTATCCATGGCTCTCCTCCCTTCTAAGAAAGCAGTTTGCATGGGGGAAATCAGGGATGGAAGAAGGGGTCTAAGCCTTTGGACAATGATCTTAGAGATGACCTTATAAACCGTATTGCAAAGGCTAATAGGTCTGTAATGGCTGACAATTTCAGGTCCAAGCTGTTTCAGAATTAGAGCAATGAGAGTCTGATTAAGATACTCTGGGACTTTTTGACTTGTGAAAGCTTCCCTGACTTCTCTCTTAACCGAATCTCCAACTATAAGCCAGAATCTCTGGAAAAACCCCGCATGAAGACCATCAATCCCAGGGACTTTATAAGGTTTCATAGACTTCAAGGCAATCCATATTTCCTTATCAGAAGGGCTGTGAGACAACCCTCTTGCTTCTTCGAGACTAAGTTTAGCACCCCACTCAGTATTCCATTGCGGGGTAATGTTACAATATACGCTCAGTCTGGTACAGCTTAATGAAACTTGAAGTGAAAATATCCTTAACTTCTTCAACATTGTGCACCCAAACCCCATCACCATTCTGAATGCTAGTGATTCTGTTCTTGCTTCTTCGAGCAAGTGCTAACATATGAAAGTAGGAAGTATTCCTTTCCCCCAAAATGATCCAGTTTGTTCTTGCTTTCATTGCCCAAATTTCCTCCTCTATTTGAAGAGTAAGATTATACTTCTCAGATAATTGATTTTGGAGGCTGATAAGAAATGGGTTAGGGCGAAAGGCTAAAGCTTTTTGAGTACCCACCAGCCTGGCCATAATTAGCTTCTTCTTGGCAAAATCATTCCTAAAAACCTCCTTATTCCGTCTCTGGGCCTTTACCGTAAAGTCCAAGATAGCACCCTTCAACCTAACATCTTGTCCTTCCCAAGCTGCCCTGACCACAGTTGGGAACTCCTCATGGTTGAGCCAAATGAACTGAAATCTAAAGGGTCTGTCAGATACATTACCCATATTCGGATTCAAGTTTAACACCAGGGGGTAGTAGTCAATACTATTGCTATTTAGTACATACTTCTGAGTTCTAAGATAGTTTCCTTTTTTTTTTTTCTTGGAAAGAACAATGACACCTCCTTAGGAATAATTTATAGAAAATGGTTTAGAATATATTTTTAGAAATATTTTATAGAAAAATGATAAAATAATTAATTTTTTTGACAGCTTCTTATATTTCACATGAAAGTGATATCAAAATTTTCATAATATTATTTATTAACAATTCTCCTAAGACACGGTTAACATTACCTATAATTTATTATTCCTACCAACCAAAAACAAGATAGCAATCAATTGGGGTGGTTTCGAGTCTTTCAATGAGTCTTTTGGCTGAATATTGTATAAAATGAAGTTTATTTGAGAAAATGAGGAGAGATGCAAATTTCGACAATACCATTGCCGAAACTCTAAGAAAACGTAGGAGAGAAGAGAGAGACATGATGTGACAGAAGGGAGAGAGAGAGAGAGAGAGAGAAAAATGAATTATGGCAATACCATTGCCGAAATTAACAGAGAAAAAAAATTGCAATTGTGGCAATTCAATTGCCAAAATATATTGGGGTAGATATGAGATGTGATGGGTTTGGAGTATTTTGTAATCCAATGGGGGTGGTTTCAACTCTTTCGACGAGTCTTTCGGCTGAATATTGTATAAAATAAAGTTTATTTAGGAAAATAAGGAGAGATGAGAATTTCGGCAATACCATTACCAAAATTCTAAGAAAAAGTAGGAGAGAAGAGAGAGACATGATGTGACGAAAGGGAGAGAGAGAGAGAGAGAAAAATGAATCGTGGCAATACTAGTGCCGAAATATGAGAGGAACAATGAAATTTTTCTCATATTTCGACAATTGAATTGCCACAGTTGAATTGTCACAATTACAAATTTTCCTCTTTTCACTATTCTTCTTATATTTCGGCAATTGAATTGCCACAATTGCAAAAAAATTTCTCTTTCCTAATTTCAGCAATGGCATTGCCACAATTCATTTTTTTCTCTCTCCCTTCCATCACATCATGTCTCTCTCCTCTCTCCTGCTTTCTCTTAGAATTTCGGTAATGATATTATTGAAATTCGCATCTCTCCTCATTTTCCCAAATAATTTTGAACAGTGCTCATATCACAAATAAATTTCATTTTATATGATATTTAGCCAAAAGACTCATCTTTTGACATTAATTAGGTAGAGATCAAAGAAAAAGAGAATGGACGCACGTGAGAGAGCTAAATAATTGAGAGAAAACAAGTGTTTTTAGATGGTAAAAAAGAGGTACAAATTAAATAACTATAATTAAGAATTGTATAAAAAAAGATTAAATGATAGATATATATATATATATATATATATATATATATATATTTATATAAACGTTTGAGATGAGATAAAGCAAGTAAAACCCATCATTGTCCTATCACCATTTTGAAGCAGGGAAAATCCATACGAAGTAATGCAAGACAAGTGGGATGAGAAATTTTGACCCTATCTAACAAAAAAAATTAATTGGATTACTTGGTTTGCTTTTGGGCCAGGTTATTTGTCCAATTGACTATATCATTATCCATGATATGGGACCATTATTTATTGTTTAGGGATGCAATGCTAATCAAGGCCCATCCAATTCTTCGGTTTCATTGACTTTGCAAGACAAGTGGGATGAGGAATTTTGACCCTATCTAACCAAAAAAATTATTTGGATAACTTGGTTTGCTTTTGGGCCAGGTTTTTTGTCCAATTGACTATATCATTATCCATGATATGGGACCATTATTTATTGTTTAGGGATGCAATGCTAATCAAGGCCCATCCAATTCTAAGGTTTCATTGACTTTGCTACATGATGATTAGTTTTTCTTCAAAAGATGACACATGAAATAATGGAACCTCATCCATCATGACCTTTCAACCTTCATAATCTTTAAAATAATGATAAACGAATCAACCTACATTCAATATATAGTGTATTTTTTCCTATAAACAAAGGGTACTCATAAATTAAACAACTAATACAAAGTTAAGAGGACATAGTCTCTCATAATACATGCCCAAATTGTCATAATAAAGCAAAACACAAATAACCACACACGGACTATTGAAATACAACAAAATCCTGGTTTAGTTCCATTCCTTCTCTAACTAGAGCACAATAATTTTTCTCATAGAAACAGTACTTTATCTTCACTTAAAATATCTAACCGAGGAGGATCATACAATCCATAATAAGACTTGCATAATGTAAATTGTTGCAATAAGATTCAATAACCCATTTAAAGACTACCTTTGCATGATCTCATTTTCAACCGCCAATGAATTTATATTTATATACTTCAATAGGCCATCCCTCAAAACACAAAGCTCTGCATCAACATTGTATATAAGTTTGTGACAGCCTTCCATAGGTTTATTCCATCTCACTCTAACTAATTGCATGCTGTTGTTCATGTGAGACCGAGTAGCACAATAGAAGAATTCAGTAGCACAATGATTCACTTCTTTAAACAAATCATGGCTTACCAGAGAATTTCTAAACACCACTCTGTTTTTGTGAAGCCAAAGGCTCCAAATGGCTAAATGGGAAAAAAAAAAAAATTGCTGTTAATGGTTCCTTGGCAACCTGTATTTTAAGTAACCACATACACAGGTCCATGTTAAAGAAAACTAGGCACCAATCCAACAGCTTGGGTATTAGCCTAAGAGGATCTAACATTGTCACAATCTTTGGTTATATAGAATCTGTTTATTCAGGATCTTTTAACGGGTTCAAAGATCCTTATTCCTAGCAGAAAGTTGTTAAGCTGTCCTTACTGGAATTTAGGATTCTTATATAATTAATGATACACCACTGATATAGATGCATGTTATATATTCTTCGGCACTTCTGCAAAATTGTCATTAAAAAAATGCAGAACCGTTAGTGTGCATGATACTAATTAACTGCAATAAATAAAAACTAATCATGACAGCTGTGGGATTTGAACCCACGCCCTTTCGGACCAGAGCCTAAATCTGGCGCCTTAGACCACTCGGCCAAACTGTCGGATGTTGTTCTTAATTTCCCCAAAAGATTTATTTATATCAGAAGAATATTCGAGGTATAGAATACCAACCTCAGAGTTCAGACCAAATTAAAAGTAAAATAAGAGAAACCCATTAATATTATCCAACAAGAGGCCTAGACTACCTCATCTACCATTGAATTAATATTTAATATACACACTATCTCATCAAAACTCTACTTTTGATGTTGATTGAAAATTGGTATATACCGATACCAACCCCTTTTTCTTTGGACACCTCTGCGCTTAGCCAAAAAAGCACTTGTGCCTTTGTTGTACTTGTATGGGTGTATGTGATTTTTTACTTGTTTTTCTTTATTGCTTTTTGTTTCTTCTGGCTTTGTCCTTTTCTTTTTCTCTATGGACTGTTTGGATAGAACTTATTTTGTTAAAATTGAAAACTGAAAACTAAAAACACTGTAGTAAAATAATTTTTAAATGTGTAAATAGTACCGTGGGATCCATTTTTAATGAAAAAGTTATGAAATTTGTGGGTCCGTGAATAGTGATGGATGCACTGTTCACGGAAGACTTGGTCAAAAGTTATGACTATTGTTCATAAACAGTGCATAAACAGTAACCACTTGATGGGGGAAAACGCGTGCCAAAAAAAAAACAAAAAAGGGAAAAACGCTGGAAACTAAACACAAGAAAACACAATGTGTATCCAAACCCCACCTATGTGTCTTCTTTGGCCAAACAAACCCACATATATAGAACCACACCAATCAGCTGGATTGGCACTTTGGGGCATTGGCTCCTCAGAAGCTTCTACACAGGGATCTACTCGCCAATTTTATCTTTTTGCCAACCAAGAGGATTAAGGTCAACTATTTCATGTCTCCCTCGAGTAAATTATGAAAAACTACCAAGATTGAACCTTTGATGCAGAACATTTAACCTGTAATTTGACCATGTAATGCTAGAGTATCTATTTTTACACGAAGTACTCTTTTTTGAGACAGATCTAAGCATTACTATTAATCTAATTCGATTACTTATCAGAAGCATTACTATTAATCTAACCCTTTTTTAATCAATTAATTAATTTTTTCCTCATTAACAAGAATAAAACACCAAACCCAAAAGGACAAGGAAGAAACACCATCTCTTGGTGCAAAACGAGACATGGGGAGAAACATATGAGAATCCTTCCCACTTTTTACAATGAAAAGTCCAATTAGCTTTTTCTTTTTTGGGATAAGTTAGGCTCAATTAGCTTAGGAGAAAGAATTGCTTTAAATCGGTTTAAAGGAAAATTTCTTTGATTTCCTATATGGTGAATGTTAAAATCATTCAAATGCATTCTTAGTCATATGACTTATTTAATGAATCATATAACTTTAAAAAAAATATATAAATAAATAGACAAAGTTTGGCTCCAAATATGTCTGGAGGCTTATGCTTCAAGCCCTAGTAAGAAGATGCTATGTGTCATTATTATACGTAACGCACATGACTCACTTAATCAAAAATTTTAAATTAGAGATTGTTATGTTCTCATACGTGAGTTGGAATGTTAATTTAGGAATATTGTGACATTTTGTTTTGTCTCCAGCATTAATAAAAAATAATACTATCCCCCAAACATAATCTATAACCCCTTAGAAAAAATAAATAATATAATCCCAAATAATTACAATAAAAATCAATCCAAACAACAACAAGATTAGGCCAAACAACAACAAATTAACAAAAGATTCAATAAAAAACTCATTCAAAAAAATAAAAAATAAAAATCCCTAATCATTCCAGCTCATAATTCGTTCAACCTATTTTAAAAAAATAATCATTAATTTCATTTTTTCTAAAAAAAATGGTACTAAGAGAGATATTGTAATTGTGAGTTCTCCTCAGCAAAACCAGCAACTCTACTCTTCTCGGTGGCATAACTTGCAATTGCAATAGGTCTCTCTCTCTCTCTCTCTCTCTCTCTCTCTCTCTCTCTCTCTCTCTCTCTCGTATTTTATTATTCTCATTTTAGCATTCGCAGTTTTTATTTTATCTCTAATCTTTTTTTTTTTTTTTTTAATTTTGTTATTAAAAAAGTTGTAAAATTTCATATATATATATATATATATATATATATGTAAGGACTCAATTTGTAACGACCCCAAACTGATATGGGGTTCGTACGTTAAAGGCCCAAACAATAAAATTTGTAGAGCGTAGATGTTAAAAAACTAGATTAACCTCAAAGGAAAAACGATCAAATTCAACACTTATAGATGTATTCGCACTAATATAACAATCAATTTCTCTTTAAAAATAAGTTTTCCGTTCTTAGTTTTTACAAGGTTTTCTTCTTAGTCCTTCTTGTTTAGAAGTTCCGATCTTTTTCTCAATGCATTCTTCCATGTTATATACTGTTATCTCCGTCTCATCTTCGCCATACACGTGTAGGTTGAATTTGGGGTATCCCTTCCTGTCCCATCCAACACTCCCTGGAAATCTCAACCAGCAGCTGTAAGGCTGTTTTATCACTGTTTAGGCATCAACTCCACATTAATGCGGTAAGGGAGTTGGTTGGAAGGCATTTAATGTGGAGGCAACAGCTTTACAAATATTTGTTTGCCTCCCCTATCTTTCCCCTAGTCCAATATCCCTTCCTTTGTTGTGGTGCAATTCTGAAGTAAGTTGGTGATGGTATGACACTCAAATTCACCTCGGCTACAGGCTTCCGAGAACGCTTTTATCCTCGGACGCTTATTGGACTCATCTCATGTTGTCTTTGATCTTCCCTTAGCTTTGTTCTCTTCACAGTCTTATTTGGGCCTCCTCGGATAGTCTAAGATTCTCGGATTGGGCTTTTGGGGCCCAACTGGCATGGCCTTAATAGTATCTCCTAATTAATTGGCCCCCACAATAGCCCCCCAAAATCTTACCTTTCGACTCCTCGGGAGGAAGGATGATTTTGATATCCTTTTCTGATTTTGTTTGATACTCTACTCTATTTTTAACCTCTCATATGTCTCTTCACCTGCCCAAGACACGTTCTTGACGCTTAGGCATCCTGAGCGTTCCAGTATTAAATTTTGGCAACTCCCCTGTCCCCCACGTTCAACGGTACGATGTGAATCGAACGGTGGAGGGTTTCCCTCGTTTCATGAGCGGGAGTTTTCCTGTCTGCAATTTATGGATCACTATAAATAGCTTTTCAAATCATCTCTCTCTTGCTTACTTTTTGCAATCTCATAACTTTAGAGCTCGTACATCGAACTTGACTCTCTATCTTTCCTCTTTTTGTGCATCTACAAATACTAGAAATTTGTCCGATGATACTTTCTAACCCTGTAAGTCTTCTTAAATCGTTTAGCTTTTATTTAAACTCGTTAACTTTTCTTCGAAGCCTTTTAGAAAAATGGGTAAGTTCAAGTATTTGGTCGAGTCCGAGGAGAGTATGAGGAGTTTTAGGGCCAAGTATAGGATTCCACCCGCAGTAGGCATGAGGTACGCTGCCCAGGGAGAGTGGGCAGATGATAGGAAAACTGGAGAGGTGGTCATTCCCATGATAGCCTTCATAGAGGGAGGGATGACCATTCCTATGGGCGCCATCAGTAGGAGTTACCTCAAATTTTTTAGGTTGTCTCCAACGCAGTGTGCCCCTAACATGTTTAGGGTACTGGGAAGTATAGAAGCCTTGAACGAGAGAATGAATCTAACCCTGACCCATCATGACGTGAATTGGGTGTACAACCTCAACCAGTTGAAGGGGCAGGGATACTATCTCAAGTCGAGGTTTCTCGCGGTGAGGCTAGTTCAGTGCCTCCCCAACTCAAACAAGAATTTAAAGGAGAATTTCCTTATCTTTTCCGAACCTTAGAGCGATGGCTTAGGGTGTCCAACGGAAGAGGGGGAGCCAGGTGGAGGTGTAGCCATAGATTTATGAGTTTTGGTCTACATTTCCTTTTTTCTTTTTTTTTTTTTTTTTTTTTTTGTGTTTGATATTCTTGTTTCTAACAAAACCCCGTTCTTATTCAACGATTTTGCAGATAGGCACTATACCAAACCCAACCTCAAACTAGTAAACCAAGCGAGCTTGGACAGGGTACTGAAGGCCGAGATATACGTGAACGAAGCTGACGGTCAGCTCCACGCCGCTCACTTGATCCTTGGATACACACCCTTATCATTCGCATTTCAAGCACCCAAGTGCGTGATCCGAGCTCGAGATCCTCGGCTCCACCGCATCAACGTTGCTTACAAAGGGTTCGTCGTCCCAGAAGGTGTTCCACTTCCCAAGGACACAACCCGCACCAAGCCCCTTTTTGTGGCCGCCATCTCAACAAGAGCCTCTTCATCCCAGCCTGCCCTTAGAGAAGAGGAAGCAGAAGAGAAGGAGGAAGACGAAGGAGAAGAGGAAGAAGAGGAAGGAGTTGTAGAACTCTCAGACTCTTCGAAAGATTTTGGGATTTTTGATCAACAAATACACTCCAAGGAAGATCTTGACGAGATGGGAGTACAAAGGAAGTCCCAAAGGAGTTTGCAGGAGTTGATTGAGAATCAACCTGGAAAGAATGCGCCAGCAAAATCAACGCAATCCCAGCTTCCTACTCTTCCCACCAAGTCTCCTCCTCCTGCTCCACCCCAACCTTCTCACCAACCTCCCCAGCCAGTCAGAGCTGATGCTGCAAAATTAAAAGGCGCAGGGAGCAGAAGAGGAACGATGTGATGGATGCAAGCAAGTCCCATCCGACCCGCGAAGAGGATGCCCAGCGAGCTGCAAAGCAGCAAAAAACTAGCCACCCAACTCAGCGAGACCAGGAGAGGTCTGCCATTGAACTTCCTAAGCCACAAGCATGGTTGCCAGCACCTATGCACGGTGGGGAGCCCCTACTAGATGATGCATCTATTAGGGACTTCAACGGTGGCGTCAGGTGTCACGTAGCCTCGGCTATAAAGGAGGCTTTGTTGCTTCCAAAAGATATGGCCGAAATAAAGAACGCGAGGAAGAATGAGCTCATTCTCAATAACAAAAGATATTTGGCTATGATATAGTGCAAACTTCCTTCTTTTCTTTTTGTGATCATTTCTCATTGATATATACTTTTTACTGACTATAGCGTTATTCTTTTCTTTTTAGGTTATCCAAAACACGTTTAAGCTGGATGAGCTGTTCAATACCTGCTACAGTCAACTGGACGAGGAAAAGAAGAAACGGACGTCGGCTGTACAGACTATGAAAGCATCCGAGCAAGACTTGGCGGCTGCGAAGAAGAAACTGCTTGCTGAGGAGCAAGCTCGCAAGAGTGCTGACTCGGCCTTGGAGGGCTATCAAAAGCAAGCCGAGTACTAGGGAAAGCGCTTGCACGAAGCAAATGCAGAACTGAAAGCTGCCTGGGAGCAAGTTGTAGTCCTTAAAAAGCACTTAGAGGAAACCCAAAAGCTGAGGGAACAAGCTGAAAAGTCCAAGGAGGAAGCTGAGAAGGCAAAAGTCGAGGCCGAACAGGCAACGAATGAAGCCGAGCAGAAAGGATATGACCTCGATGTGGCTGAGACAGAGGAAACACTAAAGGCACAGGTGCCAATGGTGTGTCGTATCTACTGTGCCCAAACTTGGGATGAAGCCCTTAACCGAGCTGGGGTTGAGGCTTCATCCAAGTTAAGGAAGCCAGAAAACGTGTTTTTCCCTGAAGTAATTCGCGCCTCAGCTCCTCCATCCAATCAAGCTGAAGACACTCCCTCAACCACCAATCTTACTGAGGATGTTTTGCCTTCGAATATTCCTCCTCCTGGCTAACCAGAAATAGCTAAAGAGGGTAATGACCCTCCAGAAGCCTTCTTGGACAAGACTACAGCTGCTTCTGAGGCAGAGACGGCTTCACCTGGCTTTCAACAGGACTTGGCTTCCACAGTCATGCCTGCTGGTGGAGTTACTAAGGATAAAGAGGGAGTCACCACCTCAGAGGAAGACAAATCTGCCCACCAAGCTCCAAAGCTCCAAATTAAGTTGAAAAAATAGGACTTGTAATTTGGTTAGGACTTTTGTGAGACAATTTTATGTTTACTTGCTTACTGTTGTTGCCGTTTTTTCTTATTTTTGTACTTGTTCACTATGTTATCTTAATTTGAATGGGCTCATTTTGACTATCTTTTGTTTGTAAGAGAGAGAATAACTTATGAATATTAACAATTGGCAATTAAAAATGGGTGATAAACATTAATACTATGAGGTCTCATTGAGTCATTTTGGATACATACATAATCTTTCTAATTAATTAAAACCTTAAAGAATGTTCAAGAATTGGATAAAGTTGGATCCGCAGTACTTCAAATGCACATTAGATGGTGTTCAAAGGCTTTTGCTTAACACTTCAGCAAATATCATAGGGCAATGAGTATTAATTTCCACTAAGTTTGCGGTCCGAGGACCTGACATAACTTAGTTTTTGTTTAATACTTCATAGATGTCATAGGGTATTAATTTCCACTAAATTTGTGGTCCGAGGACCTGACATAACTTAGTTTCTGTTTAATACTTCATAGATGTCATAGGGTATTAATTTCCACTAAGTTTGTGGTCCGAGGACCTGACATAACTTAGTTTCTGTTTAATACTTCATAGATCTGGAAACACATCGTATATGGTTGACATAAATTAAAGTGAATTCAAACTAGATTACTTTCATTAATAATAATACCTCCGGAGATTGTTTACATTCCAAGGATGGAGTACAGCTCTTTCATCTAGGTCTTCCAAGTAATAGGCCCCTATCTCGGCTACTGAAGTAATCCGATAAGGTCCTTCCCAATTAGGTCCCAATTTTTCCCAAGCTGGATTCTTAGTGTTTCCCAGAACTTTCCTCAACACCAGGTCTCCTACAGCTAACAGCCTCAACTTTACATTAGTATCATAACCTTGCTTGAGTTTATGCTGGTAATAAGCCAATTGGACCATTGCATTCTCCCTTCGCTCTTCGATTAAGTCTAAACTTTTTTCTAACAACCCGTCATTGCCATCCGAGGTGAATGTACTAGTCCTTAATGTTGGGAAACCGGTTTCCAGAGGGATGACGGCCTAGGCTCCATATGTCATTGAAAAAGGAGTCTCTCTTGTTGACTTTCGGGGCGTTGTTCGATAGGTCCAAAGGACGTGCAGCAATTCCTCCGCCCACCTTCCTTTCGCATCAGCCAGCCTCTTTTTTAGTCCATTAACTATAACCTTGTTGACGGCTTCAGCTTGCCTGTTCTCTTGAGGATAAGCCGGAGTGGAATATCTATTCTTAATACCTAAGTTTGAACAGTATTGCCTGAAGGCTTTACTATCAAATTGAAGACCATTATCCGAGATAAGAGTATGTGGAGTTCCAAACCGCGTCACAATGTTCTTCCAGATAAACCTCTTAACATCAACGTCTCTGATGTTAGCCAAAGGTTCAGCCTCGACCCACTTAGTGAAATAATCTGTGCCGACCAGCAGATACCTTTTGTTTCCTAACGCCTTAGGAAAAGGTCCTACGATATTCAAGCCCCACTAAGCGAATGGCCAGGGGCTAGAGAGGGGATTAAGAATTCCTCCCGGCTGATGGATGCTAGGAGCGAATCTTTGACACTGGTCACACTTTCTCACATACTCCTGCGCTTCCTTCTGCATGTTCGGCCACCAGTATCCTTGCGTTAAGGCCCTGTGAGATAGGGACCTTCCCCCCGTGTGGCTACCACAGATTCCTTCATGCAGCTCCTCTAAAAGTGACTCTGACATCTCGGGATGTATACAAAGCAGATACGGCCCAGAAAAAGAACACTTATACAACTTTTTGTCCTCGGATAACCAAAACCGAGGAGCTTTCCTTCGTATTTTCTCGGCTTCTACTTTCTCTTCAGGCAAGGTATCATTCTCGAGGAATTTCATTATGGGGTCCATCCAACTTGGCGCTAGGTTGACTTGATGTACCTGAAGCATGTCCTTCTCTGCAGGCGTGGGAGTGCACAAATCCTCAACGATTATCGCCCTAAGAAAATTCTGTGTCAAAGAGGTGACAAGGGTTGCCAAGGAATCAGCGTGGGTATTTTCACCTCGGGGGATATGCGACAAATCAAAAGATTGAAATTCTGTTTGTACGCACTTAACTTGGTTCAAATATCCTTGCATTCTTGCATCTCGGGGCTTCCAATTCTCCTCTCACCTGGCCGACTATCAGTCTTGAATCCGAGAACACTTCCACTACTTTTCCTCCCATTTTCTGGACCATACTCATCCCCATCAACAGAGCCTCGTATTCTGCTTCGTTGTTTGTAGCCGAGAATCTCAGTCTCAAAGACTTCTCAATGATGATCTTTTCGGGGGATACCAGAACTAGCCCTACTCCTGCTCCCCGTTGATTTGCAACACCATCCACATATACTTTCCAGGATGACCTATCCTGCGTTGAAATCATGCCAACCGACTTTTCATCCATGTCACATTGCTTCATCTCAACTTCTTCTGGGAGCTCGGCGAATTCCGCCACCAGATTGGCAAGGACCTGACCTTTCACAGAGGTACGGGGCATATACTTGATGTCGAAAGCCCCTAGGATCGTGCCCCACTTAGCAATCCTCCCCATATAGTCGACGCTTCTGAGTATGGATTTGAGGGATAGCTGAGTTAGGACCACCACGGTGTGCGCCTGAAAGTAATGCGGGAGCTTGCGAGTTGCATGCACTATTGCCAAGATGGCCTTTTCTAATGATAGGTATCTCACCTCAGCCTCATGAAATGACTTGCTTACATAGTAAACTGGCCTTTGAACACCGCTGTCCTCTCGTATCAGAACAAAACTCACAGCATGAGGGGCCACCGCCAAGTAGGCAAACAGGACCTCGTCCACCTCAAGGCTGGACATAATAGGCGGCCGAGATAGATACTCTTTCAACTGCTGAAATGCTACAGTACATTCCTCGGTCCACTCAAATCCTTTCCATTTGTGCAATAAGCGAAAGAAAGGTCTACATCTATCAGCTGACCTGGAGATAAATCTGTTTAAAGCGGCAGTCATTCCTGTCAGTTTCTGCACTTCCTTCGGATTCCGAGGTGCTTGTAAATCGTGAATGGCCTTTATTTGATCTAGGTTCACCTCGATTCCCCTATAAGTCACCATATACCCCAAGAATTTTCCAGAACTCACACCAAAGGAACACTTTAAGGCATTCAGGTGTAGCTTATGCTTTCTTAGGATTTCAACAAATAGTTGTAAGATCTTCCACATGCCCGGACACCACCTTGCTCTTTACCACCATATCATCAATATAGACTTCAATGTTCCTGCCTAGCTGTGGTTCGAACATTTTAGTCATCATCCGTTGGTAAATAGAGCCCGCATTTTTCAATCCAAAGGGCATCACTTTATAATGATAGTTTCCGATGGGTGTGACGAAAGCTATCTTTTCTTGGTCGTCCACTGCTAACAGTATCTGATGATATCCTTGGAATGCGTCCAAAAAACTCATCCGAGGATGGCCGACCGTCGCATCTACCAACTGGTCTATCTTTGGCATAGGAAAAGGATCCTTAGGACAAGCCTTATTGAGGTCCGTGAAGTCCACGCACACTCGCCATTTCCCAGTCTTCTTTTTCACCACCACTGTATTAGCTAGCCATTGAGGGTAAAACACTTCTTTTATAGCACCGGCCTGCTTTAACTTGGCCACTTCACTTCTAATGGCTTCGGCGTGCTCCTTTGATGGTCGCCGAGGAGGCTGTCTCTTCGGAACAATGGAAGGATTCACATTGAGGTGATGACAGATGAAGCTCGGATCTATACTCGGTGCCTCATATGGACTCCAGGCAAACACGTCAATATTCTCTTTGAGGAACTTGACCAGCTGCTCCTTCTCTTGTGAAGGCAATTTAGTCCCAAGTTGGAAAAATTTATTCAGATCGTCAGAAACAATCACCCTCTCCAAATCTTCGCACTTTGCCTCGTCGGCCAGTCCATTTGAGGGTAATGCTAGGGCTATTAACTGCTATAAATCATTACTGGCAGCAGCCGAGGTCTCTGCTTCCGGCCGATGCTGGATAGCCGCTACTAGGCATTGCCGAGCTACAACCTGGCTTCCCACTATCTCCAAAACTCGACCCCCGGATGGGTACTTTACCTTCTGGTGCAGGGTAGAGGAGACCGCATCCAGGGTATGGAGCCAAGGTCGGCCCAAAATAGCTGTGTATGGCAAGAAGACGTCTACAACGATGAAGTCCACCTCCACCACATCCGTACTGGCCTGCACAGGTAGCCTTATCTGACCCTTTGGGACAACCATTCTTCCCTCAAAGCTCATCGAGGCGAACTGTAAGTCATCAAGTGTTCAGGTTTCAATCCTAGCCCGTTGTATAAGTCAAGGTACATTACATCAGCAGCATTGCCCTGGTCAACCATTACCCTTCTCACATCGTACCCACCTATTCTCAGCGTAACCACCAGAGCATCGTCATGTGGCTGGATGGTTCCCACCTTGTCCTCGTCCGAAAAACCCAACACCAATGGAGTGTCCGTCTTGGCTCTTTTAGACGCTGAACTACACTCCTCGGCTGGAGATCGTGATACTGATAGTACCCTGGTAGGACATGACCCAGTCCTCCCTGGGGCAGCAAAAATAACATTGATCGTTCCAAGGGGGAGCCCCGAGGAAGCATCGCCCCGCATCTCCGAACCTGCCTGGCCAGCTCGGCCACTGAAGTTGTGCAGTAGATGTTTCAACTTTCCCTCTTGAACCAATTGCTCCAGATGGTCCCATAAATTCTTGCAGTTTTTCTGTGGTGTGTCCGTGGTCTTGGTGGTAGTGGCAATAGAGATTCCGGTTACGTCTCGCAGGATCTCCTGCCACCTTATTAGGCCACTTAAAAAATGGTTCATTTCTGATCCTCTCCAATACCTGCTGCGCAGGTTCCCGAAACACCGCATGAACCTCTTGGATGTTGGCTGAACCTGACTGCCCAACAAAGTCCCTTCGTGGCCTGTTATTGTTGTATCGATTCGACCTGAAATCCCTCTTCTCCTGAGGGATTACCTTAGTCTTTCCTTTCCCCTACAGTTGGTTTTCTTCAACTCTTCTATACTTGTCAATCCTATCCATCAGTTGATGCACACTGGTGACAGGTTTACCAGTTAGAGATTTCCTCAAATCATGCTCGGTTGGAAGACCAGCCTTGAAAGTACTTATAGCTACATCGTCGTGCTCTCCCTCTATCTCATTAAACATCTCCCAGTATCTGTCCGAATAAGGTTTAAGAGTCTCACCCTCTCGCATGGACATAGACAGTAAAGACCCCAAGGCTGAGGAACCCTGCTGCAGGTAATAAAGCGAGCGCCAAAAACCTGGGTAAGTTTCTTGAAGGAGTCTATAGAATTAGCCCTTAAGCCGTTAAACCACCTCATCGCAACCGGGCCCAAGTTTGATGGAAAGACCTTACACATCAGAGCTTTATCTCTGGAATAGATAGCCATCTTTTGGTTGAAATGGCTAACGTGTTCTACCGGGTCGGTCCGGCCATTGTATGAGGTGAACGTAGGCTGATGAAATCGTCGAGGAATATTCGCATCCTCAATATTCCTTGTGAAGGGTGACTTGGAAACTTGGCTCAGAGCTTTGTTCATGGCGTTATTCTCCAAGCCCCTACTCGGCGGACTTTTGCGCTTACGTTGGCGGTGGTACTCCTCTTCATAGGTAAAAGTCTCACTAGGCGGGGTTCTAGATCTTCGTCTATAACTAGCACCGTCCGTCTCCTCGGAGGAAGACCTGGAGCTGGGCGGCGAACATCTTTGTCGAGCATGACGCAACTCTCTTCTCAATTCGTCAATTTCACACTGCATGTCTCTATCGTTCTTTGCATGGGAGATATGACTCTTCCCACAAGACTGACTTTTGCTAGTATGAGTCGGGCGTACACTTCCCTCACGGCCCTCTCTCCTTTCGAGGCTCCGGCGTGGATTACCATGCTGGGAGCCCCTTGATTCTGCTTGGCGCGGGTTAGCATCTATCTGGTGCGGCCCAGCTGCTATCTGGTGTGGACCTGCTTCCTCCATTGTAAACGTTGCAACCGAATTTCCTTTGGCCTAGATCAAGCTCTCCCCACAGACGGTGCCAATTGTAAGGACTTAATTTGTAACGACCCCAAACTGATATGGGGTTCGCACGTTAAAGGCCCAAACAATAAAATTTGTAGAGCGTGGATGTTAAAGAACTAGATTAACCTCAAAGGAAAAACGATCAAATTCAACACTTATAGATGTATTCGCACTAATATAACAATCAATTTCTCTTTAAAAATAAGTTTTCCGTTCTTAGTTTTTACAAGGTTTTCTTCTTAGTCCTTCTTGTTTAGAAGTTCCGATCTTTTTCTCAATGCATTCTTCCATGTTATATACTGCTATCTCCGTCTCATCTTCGTCATACACGTGTAGGTTGAATTTGGGGTATCCTTTCCTGTCCCATCCAACACTCCCTGGAAACCTCAACCAGCAACTGTAAGGCTGCTTTATCACTGTTCAGGCATCACCTCCATATTAATGCGGTTAGGGAGTTAGTTGGAAGGCATTTAATGTGAAGTCAACAGCTTTACAAATATTTGTTTGCCTCCCCTGTCTTTCCCCTGGTCTAATATCCCTTCCTTTGTTATGGTGCAATTCTGAAGTAAGTTGGTGATGGTATGACACTCAAATTCACCTCGGCTACAGGCTTCCGAGAACGCTTTTATCCTCGGACGCTTATTGGACTCATCTCATGTTGTCTTTAATCTTCCCTTAGCTTTGTTCTCTTTACAGTCTTATTTGGGCCTCCTCGGATAGTCTAACATCCTCAGATTGGGCTTTTGGGCCCAACTGACATGACCTAAATAGTACCTCCTAATTAATTGGTCTTCACAATAAATATATATATATATATATATATATATATAATATCCATATATTCAAGTACTTTTTATTATATTTTATACCATTTAAATTTCTTAATAACTTCCAAAAAAAAGTTTCACTTCATGTTGCATTTCTTACTTATTGCCAGCTGTGCAAGGACAATGTCCACCAATAATAAAGTTTCCCAATGGTTTATTTGGTGGCTCCTGTGGCCTTCCCTTCTTGATCAGGAATCTGACCGACCTGGCTGGCATGTGGATCTTCCTAAGTCAATGTTTCATGTTTTGACCTTTAATCAATTGGCTAATTATAATTAAGCCATTGGGAATTAATAAAAGGTTTATACGCTGGTTACCCACTTGCAGAGACAGGTTTTTTTTTTTTTTTTTTTTTTTTTTTTTTTTTTGAGAAAGCGGTAAGAAGACAGGGTTTATTTTGTGAGTAATGTTGGGTACATTAACTTTGGTATAGTTTGTGTCACAACTCGTCATATAGTGAGTTTATGATAAGTTGTGATTGATAAGTGGTGATTAAAAAAATCAAACAAGATTGTATCAAAATTGATGTACTAAGTATTACTCTTATTTTATAGGACAACAAAGGATATTATAAAAAAAAAAAAAAAAAAAAAATTCATAATAGCATATGCTTTTCTTGGTTATTGTAATTGCATGTTGGTCATGTTCATACCAATAAAGTAAGTCTGTTTCTCTGTTGCAACTTGCAAGGCACAAATTCACTTCTGTCGGTAAATATTTTTGTTTAATAGAGGTTAATGCTAATTCCAAGTTAAAGTAAAAGACATAAACACTAAGAACTTTTTTTTCTCAAAAAAAAAAAAAAAAAAAAAACACTAAGAACTTTATGTTAAAAGAAGATTAAAGAAATATTAAACACCGATAAGACCCTCTTTTTAACTTTTTGACCAAACACAAATCTATTGTAAAAATTCTTAAAATCTACATTTAAGATTCTTTTGTTTCACAAGATAGCTAGTTCTTTTCATATCAGACCGCCAAATCCAGTTGTCGAATCCAAGAACTTTCTGATTATTGTATGGCCAATCAAAATCACACCACGCTCTTAGATGCAAACACATGGAGCCCACCTCCATTTTTAATTTCTGCCAGAACCCATTGGAGGGCAGCCTGGCTTTCTCTAAGTTCCAGTTCGGCACTTCCCCATTTTTTGTATTTTCATTTTCACTTCAATTCCTATATTGCCCATGTCGGTACTTAGTACTTTCATCTTCTTTTTTTTTTTTTTTTTTTTGCTCAAAAATAAAAAGTACTTTTATTTTTGATAAATGTCAAAGCATTGAGTATAATACTAAACCCCCCATTTAAAAAAAAAAAGTATTGATTAATACAGTGAAGGGATGGTGTTCCCATGAACAAAAAGAATTGACTGAAAAGAAAAGCTACTTAGCTGCATAATTTATAAAATTAGAACAGTTAATGAATATTTTTATTTTTGTTATTGAAAATGAACTATTTCAATAGGCTTCAATCCACATATAATAAAAACAATCTTCCACATAACATCACGTTTAATTATTATCTTCATATGGAAAAAAACCCAAAAAAAAGAAAAAGAAAAAAGAGAGACTTAAATATTATGGGTTATAATACATTTTTTTTTTTTGGATCAACGGGTTATAATACATTTGTCTTATACTTTTTTGGGTCAAGTAATACAAGAAAGAAATATAACTCTATAAGACTAATTTTCTTTTCCCCATATTCATATATAATATGAACAATTATTAGCTCATTATTATCAAATAACGTACAAACGTTTGAATAGTATTACATGGGCAAAAATGTACATATAAATAACTAAATTATTAACCAGACTTCAAAATTTCAAATTAAATACAGACCATTTAATGCAACTGCTACTCAGAGATCCCAGCTTAGAAACCTCTTTCTCTTCACCCAAAGTCCTTCAGCCCAAAATGGAAAGAAGAGTCTCTCCAATGCCCACTCTTCTTTTCATTGCAGCTCTAATGGCTGCTTCTTACTTTATTATATCTGAAGCAGCTGATTCTAAAGGATCATTTCAAGACAATTTCGATATAATGTGGTCTCAGGAGCATTTTTCAACCTCCCCAGATGGGCAGATCTGGTATCTCTCATTAGACAAAGAAACAGGTAACACACATATATACACAAGATTAGCTGTACTTAATTCTATTTTTGCTTGCTTTAGTTTAAAGATATAGTCTTTATGATAAGAAACTTATATAGTATAGTTTACTTTTTCTTTTATTGTATTGTTGAATAGGCTGTGGATTTCAAACAAAGCAAAAATACAGATTTGGGTGGTTTAGCATGAAGCTCAACTTGGTCGGAGGTGAATCTGCCGGTGTAGTGACAGCTTACTATGTAAGTCTTTGACATTGAATCTTATTGCTTCATATTTATAGCATTTGTATTGTAATTAGAGAGTGGCTAATTAAAATGATTGGCAAAAATTTATGTTGTAGATGTGCACTGAAAATGGGGCAGGGCCAACGAGAGATGAGTTAGATATTGAGTTCTTGGGGAATAGGACTGGGCAGCCTTATCTTATTCAGACTAATGTGTACAAGAATGGGACTGGCGGTCGTGAGATGAGGCATATGCTTTGGTTTGACCCCACTGAGGATTTCCATTCCTATTCTGTACTCTGGAACAACCACCAGATTGTGTAAGTTTCTCTTACCATTGAAATTCACTCTTTTTTCTCTGAGCTACTTGTTTAGATTCTCCTCCCCACTTTGTGCATGTGGTTACTCATCAAACACTTCGATGCAGTCACCATAAATATTGGAGACAAAAGATGTCTTAGTTACTCTGTTGCTTTTGACTGAATGAGTAATACATAGACACAAACTTTTTTCACCATTGTTAACATGTCCGGTTATGATTGAAGCAACTTTTCAGCAGTCACAAGTAAACAGTGTGAAAATTTTGTGATTGGTGGTGTACATATGTTTATCAAAATTCAACCATATAAATGTATTGGTCAAAACTTACGCAGTTGAATTTAATTATACTTAAGAAAAAATAATAACATTCCGATTGTGTTACATTAGTCCATACAATTACATGATTGAATTTATTTGAGAAACTTAAGGTATGCACCAAAGTTTTGTATACAAAGAAACAAGGGGAAGTCTAACATGGGCTTTGGAAGAACTTTTACTGACAGTTACTAACTTGAATTGCTATTCAAATATGCAAACAGGTTTTTTGTGGATAGTACTCCCGTAAGAGTGTTCAAGAACAATGGGGAAGCAAATAATTTCTTCCCCAACGAAAAGCCCATGTACTTGTTTTCTAGCATATGGAATGCCGATGATTGGGCCACAAGAGGTGGGCTTGAGAAGACAGACTGGAAGAAGGCCCCATTTGTGTCCTCTTATAAAGACTTCAGTGTTGATGGTTGCCAATGGGAAGATCCATACCCTGCATGTGTTTCAACCACCACTCAAAATTGGTGGGATCAGTATTCTGCTTGGCATCTCTCTGATTCTCAAAAAATGGATTATGCTTGGGTGCAGAGAAACCTTGTTATTTATGATTATTGCAAGGACTATGAAAGGTTCCCCACATTGCCGGTAGAGTGTTCATTGAGTCCATGGGATTGATGAACAAAGTGATAAGGGATAAATACTACTTTATTTTTTATTTATTTATTTTCAAATTTCATATTACATTGGTAAAAAAATGTGTAGTTTTGTGTCATTATTTTATTTGATTATTATTTAGATATTTAATTTATTCAAATTTTTATTTTGAATTCAAATATCTTCTTTTGCTAGATTTACATTTATATGTTGAGTCGTTACTTTAAACTTCTTACAAAAGTAATCAATGAAATTACTATATAGAGTAATGTCACACAAAAATAAGGCCAGCTTATCTTTTGATGTTGAAACTTGTTTAAAGCTTAGAAACTTTGAAGTTCAAACTTCTCTCATAAATAGTTGAAATTTTATTTGTATGTTAAAAATAAAGTAGAATGGCAAAGTATGAATAGCCTAAAAATATTCAAATGTTGACATTATATAAATTTCCATATTTTCCTATACTTCTATTTGAATAATGAATTAGATATGTTTGTAGATACATAAAAAATAAAATAAAAAATATATATATATTTTCATGTTTATGTTTAAATTTTTTTATTCAAATAATGATAATTATTAATTAATATATTTTTACCCCTTTTAGACCTTTTAAATTATGTATAAAACATAAACAAGTAAGTTGACATTTACCAGTTATATGATATCCTTGATTACATGCAAGCCAAGCCAATAAACATACAAAAGGAAAATAAAATTAACTATGATTATTTTATTGGAATTTAATTACAATGATAATTTAAAAAAATACAATATGACATTATACACCTTGGCACTTTGTTGTTATAGCAATTGTGTGGCATGTACCCATTTCACCAAACAAAAAAAATCAACTATGTCCTTTGGCATTTCCTTGAATTTGAGAATTATAAAATAACTTAAGTCCAGACTAGTCGCAACAAAATATAGATTATAACTTACTAGAGCTAAAACATGATAATATATCTGAAACTGAACAGCTACACTAACTCTCAGAAACTTAAAGGTAACACTCGTCATATAATTGAAAAAATAAAATGTATCAAAGCTTTATTTTTTAAAGAAAAAATGTATCAAAGCAATCAATTCTAAATCTATGATCGCTAATAATATTTAAATTAATAATATTTTATTATTTACATGTACATTATAAAAAAAAGAAAAAAAAAAAGATACTTATAAATGAACCCGTAAGTGTGATTCCTAATAGTGTTGCAATGTGATCAACTAATTTAGGAACTGCATATGATATGAATTTGTAGTCCACAAAATTTTGACCAATTTAGACTATGGTTGCCAACTAGAAAGCAAAAACTCATCTCTTTCAAATCGACTTCTTTGGAAGATTCATAAAATATCAGTGATTTTTTTTTTTTTTTTTTTTTTTTCAAATGCGCCTTGCAAGTGAGAATAAAAATTTCATCAAAAACAATTTACATCTAATATAAAAGTAAGGTAAGACTATCTTTAGATACTTAAACTTGTTTAAAACTTAGAAACTTTGTTGCTTAGCTTCTTTCTCATAAATAGTAAGAATATGATTTATATGTTAGAAACGAAAGAGAAAACAGTTTGAATAGCCTTAAAAATTCAAAATTTGACATAGAAATTTCTATATTTTCTTATGCTTCTATATGAAAATTTTGTAACATATGTTTTGTGGAATCAAATTAAAAAAAAATATTTATTTAAATGTTTATGTTTATTTTTATGATGTTTTATTCAAGTGTTGTATTCAAAAATAATAATTTTAAACAAATATATTTGTAAACCTTTTAGATTGTTTTTAATTAGGCATGAAAAAAAAAAGTTGGAATTTCCCAAACTTTTAAAAAAAAAAAATCAATATTTTACAGATCCATAGTGTTCGTGTGTATATATATATATATATATATATATATATATATATAAAGGCATAATCTTTGTTGTCTTAATGCTTTAAATGATTTTTAGAGCATGAAGATTATCCAGCTTCGCCTTAGTGTGTCTCTTTCTTAAGAATACTTTTGTTGATAATGGTTTACAGTTAGCTAAAAGAGTAAAAGTGAGTTATTTACGATGTCTTAAACACCATAGTTTTAGCTAGGACAAAGTTTGTAGGCAATGGCTACAAACTCCCACTAAAAAAATTAATATGGCTACATAATTTAAAAAGTCTAAAAATTGAATTGCATTTTTCTTAAAATATGTGTTAAACTTCGTTCAAATCGAATAATAATTACTATATGATCTATAAACTTATTTTATATGCATAATTAAATATTACAAAAACTTGAAATTTAAACATTTGATTGATGATATATTTATTGATTTTTTTTAATCTTTTTGAAATTTTGCAAACATGAAAGATATTATAAGAAAAATTAATATAATGTTGGATTTCAAAATTCACATCTAATAAAATAATTGGGGATTTTGTAGCCATTGCCAACAAACTAGCTTGTGGACAAACTTTGTTCTTTTAGTTATTATATAACTCTTCTTATGTTTTAATTTAATGTTGTTTTAGTTAAGAATTGATAGATTTTTTTTTAAAATTATTGATTAGTTAGTAGTTAGTATAAAATTCATTTTAGATCATATTTTTTTAGAAAGAAATTATAATCTTAAAGGAGTCGAAATTATACTTTTTACTGGATATGTATTACAAAAAATGGATCGTAAACTTATATAATCTTAAACTCATAATATTATTGTGGTCCACTCACATTTTTAAACTCATAATGCAAACAAGATCGGATCTTAGACGCCTCTTGTATAACGACAAAAGGATTAAATATTTGCTTATGCTAACATTCGAAAAACAAGATGAATAAGTAATTCCATTGTGATTTAAAAAAAAAAAAAAAAACCTAATTTCTTCATAGTAAATCTACAAAAGAGTTATGATTCATAATTTTGACCACCCACATAGACTTCGTGTTACCATGTGCCTTTATTTATAATTAAAGTGTAGTGGGATCGTGGTTTTTATGTTGTTGAGTGAGCAGAAACATGAAAGAGAAAATAAATATGAAGGTTTACTACTACATCCACAATAAAGCTTTTGATGGCTAAATTTTCTCTATTTAGCACTCTTGTTTATAATGAACCTAACATAAGATTTATATACTAAAGAACCCTAGAATTAACCATAAACTAACCAAGATTAATTTTATTGTTCTATAAGTACAAGAGTTTACAATTAGTTTGGTTCACTTAAACCATAATGAGAGCGTTTGGATTGGGCTGAAAGTGGCGTTGCGTTTTCAAGCTTTTTTTTTTTTTTTTTCCTGCGCGTGAACAGTAAAATCACATGATTTTACTATGCAGGGGACAAAAAACACTGTTCATGCACTGTTCACGGGTCCCACGACACTATTCACACATTTAAAAATTATTTTGCTACAGTGTTTTCAATTTTCAGTTTTCAGTTTCAGCAACAATAAGTTCAATCCAAACGAACCCAATATGTCTAACAATAGGCTTTAAAATAGTACAACATTGATGTGATTTGGGACATCTTCTCTTATGCTGAGTGTAAACATAATTAGTGATATATTAAAATTCTTATCTAAATTTAATACTACCTATAATCATTTATTTTTTCTAATTTTTAATAAGATAGAATGTGTGATGATCTTTGTTGTGCAGTGATTTTTTTCATTAACTCACTTGCACCAAAATTAAAAAAACTTAGGTGGACATATGGCACAAATTTAAGTGGATAATTATGATGTGGTCCTCACATAAATTTAGACACATGACACAAAATTGGATTCCATAAAAATATAAATAATTAATCAAATTATTTTTAAAAAGTAAACGTAATTAGTCACATTAAAATTCTGCCTAAATTTAATACTACTTATAAACATTTTTTTTTCTAATTTTTAATAAGATAGAACGTGTGTTGATCTTTGTTTTATTGTGATTTTTTATTGAGTATATGTGATTATTTTTTTTTTATTTAAATTTTTATAGTTCATTAATACTATATTCTTAATATTTTGTACTCATTAACTCATTTAGCACAAAGATTAAAAAACTTAAGTGAACACATGACACAAATTTAAGTAGATAATTATGATGTGTTCCCACATAAATTTAAACACATGAAGCAAAATTAAATTCTAATTTCAAATTCTAATCGAACTTTCTTTTAACTTTTCCTATTAATATATATATATATATATATATATATATATATATTTCAATTGCTTGTAAGTTATTGGTTGAGTTGTGGTGTGCCTTTTTAATTATTAGAATCTGTTTCCTTCTTTTTTGTGTGTGGTTGTTTCTAAATAATAATAAAAAAATAATAATTTGTATACTTGATTCTTAACCTTTGATTTATTTATTTGAAAATCTTTTTTATAACAAACAAAAATAGAATTCTTGAAACGTAGAGCTCATTACCTACCTTTACCCCTTATCCATTCCCCATATTCTCCATCATTCTACGGAAGCCTTCCAATTTTTTTACTATAAACGCTCCATCCAAGCCATGTATGATCCTTTTGAACCTTTGGAAACAAAGGTTAAAAATTGAGAATCACATTATAATTTAACATGTGAATAAATAAAAGTGAGAATAAAAAATTATGGAAAACTATATAGTAATATCATATATATATATATATATATATATATTATTTTTTTGACTGAATATATATATATATATATATTATAAATCATGTAGGTTGCAAATTATTATTGGCTCTAAGTTTTCAGTTTTAACATGTACCCACCCACCCCTAAAATTAATTATTTATTTAGCAATTAAACCGACTCTTTCTGGGCTTTCCCCTGGCACCTATATATTAAGGCCCAAACGAAACTGTATAGTTAGGGCTCCGATTTTCTCAGAGCAAAAACAAAAACAAAAATTCACAGTTTTTGACAACAATGGTGTGCGAGAAGTGTAAGTTCTTTGATTTTTTTTTTTTTTCCCTTTTCCCCCAAAATTTTCGATTCATATATATTCGATTCCTCTAATTAATCATCAAATGCTTAATTTTATAATTGAGATTATTAAGAATAATTAATGATTGTTGTTGTTGTTGTCATAGGTGAGAAGAAGCTAACGAAGGTGATAGTACCAGACAAGTGGAAAGCAGGTGCAAGCAACACCACTGAAGGCGGTGGCCGCAAGATCAACGAGAACAAGCTCCTCTCCAAAAAGAGCAGGTTTTTTTTTTTTTTTTTTTTTTAATTTAAATTTTTTTTAGTATTAGATTTTCTTGCTCTGTTGAATAATTTACTTGTTTGGGTTACTATGTTAGAAACAAAAAAAGGGTTTTTTTTTTTTAATTATTAATTATTATATAGAATTGACTAAAAGGAGTTTTTTTTTTTTATTTTTTTTTATTTTTTTTTATTTTTTATAAATTATTACGAAAGAGTTAGCTAAAATTGGAATATGTTATATTATGGTCCAATCTAATGAAATCAAGTTTGTAACTTTTGTAATGCCGGTGCGAAAGAGTGATGTTAGGCTAACTATAAATTTTACTAGGAAAATGTTGGGAATTTGGTTTTTTATTATGTTGTTGATGCGACACCAATCATGTTATTGTCATGTTAGTTTGTAATCTTTTTGTAGTGGAAATTGGTAGTAAATTTAGTTTTTATTTTTTATTTTTTTTGTCTAGTGAAAAGTAAATAAAGCAATTATGGTGTGAATTTTGATTGATGAGATTTTGTTACTCGTGACGTACTATTACTATCATGGGCACATTGTTAATATTTGTATTTGATTTTGTTTGTGCAAGGACTAAGGATTTGTGGAGCTTTTCTGGTTTTCCTTTGATATATGTGTGTTTTTTGACGTGGGTTTTATTGCAATGCACGCTGAAAGGGCTGTTTTTGTACCACAGCATTTGCAGTTTTGATTAGTTTCATGATCGGCTACAAAACTATGATTATTCTGTAGATTTTGTTTAATTGAGTTCGTAATTACAATTGGAGAGATGGAGTGTAAAGGGATTTTGGTGAGTTCTGAACTTGCAAGCTCTTGCTCTATTGTGAGAATTGACTAGGCTAGATTACTACCGCACAAATAAACCGAGCACTGCAGCTGGTGATCTTGATTTTAAAATTCTAATAGTTGTAATGGGGTCTGTAGACGCATGTTCAAATTATAGGGCTAAGTGCAATTCCTGTGTAAAATAGTTTACATAAAATTTAGATCAACTTGAGTTGCATCAGATGTGTATCAGAGAGGACTGTTCTAGCAAATTGTTTCATCTTGTTATCTTCTTTAGTTAAGGTAATAACTAATAGCAAATATAGGTCACACTTTTAACTATTTAGTTGATGTTGTGCAGATATTGTGAAGGATTGTTGTGACACTAGAATGAGTTAGATACAGAATTGGACAAATTTCACTCTAGGTCTAGGTACACCACAAATATTAAAGTATTTTATGTGACAGGTTGCATATTGTGCATTGATTTGGGCAGATATAAGTTAAAATTTGTTGTAACAATGAGTATGGCCTCAGATAGGGTTCGAGGGGCCTCAAGTAATGCTGTTGTGTACAAGAGTTCATGTAGCCGACTCACAATCAGTTAGGATCAAGGCTTTAGTTGAGTTGAGTTGAGTTATAGCTTAAACTTTATTGTTGCGTTCAATAGAGTTGCTAACTTTGTAATGCAGAATATATTTATTTAGCATGCTGATTTTCATGTAACATCTTTGCCTATTGTAGTTAGTTTTAATGGTCAGCGTTGTCAATTTAGGTTTGCATTTTAATAAACTTATTGAGAGTATTTTTTCCTTGCAGATGGACTCCATACGGCAATACAAAATGCATCATATGCAAGCAACAAGTACACCAGGAAGCCAAGTACTGTCACACCTGTGCTTATTCGAAAGGTACTGACAATGATGAGCAATACTAGGGACATGACTCTTTTCACAATTTGCTAAGGTGGCAAGTTGTGATTGGTGCAACATCACTTTCATAGATGGCCCATCACTGATACCACTTATATTATGCATCAATCACAACATGTAATCTCAACAATTTATGAAAAAAGTTATGAATGATTTTGTGCCACTAAACTTACTGAATTATTATTTGATGTTGCTTATCTGTTTGGCAATTATAATAGCCAAAGTTTCATGCTAGGAAACGTCTGAAATGTACTTTCTTGTGCAGGAGTCTGTGCAATGTGTGGTAAGCAAGTACTTGACACCAAGATTTACAAACAGAGCAATGTATGACGCAGACCAGATACCAGCTGCCTTCTCTGTTAGTGCCTTTCCCTAAGTGAACTCATCAAAATCATTAGAGGATGTAAACTTTCATTAACTATAACATGTATACTTGGTGTTAGTAATGAAGAATAGCTCATTTTATATTCTGATGCATTGTACTTGTAACCTAGATTATGATGTTTCCATGTAAATTTATCTTTAAAATGGACAATTTCTTTCTGTAGATACAAGTGGCAAAATGTGCTAGGGTTTCTGATTTACTTTTTTTTTTTTTTTTTTTTAAATCCTCATGTATTTGCCTTTAATCCCAGTTTAGCATGGAGGTATTGATCAGGTGGCTAGGTAATCAATTGTGGTATAGGTTTTGAAGTTGGTATTATATGTCTTTTCTTATTTTTTTTAGTTGGCATTGATAGGTCTGTAGTTGGTATTGCACCTCATCATCTGATTATCACTTATGTTTAGGGATGGCAACAGGTCAGAACAGGGGTGGATCATGGGTGCCTCATCCTTACCCTGTCCCCTTTTTGGTGCTGGAAAAGTCTGCTTGGAGTGGGATAGGTAGGGCCGAGGTAGAGGTATTTTGTCATTCTTAATTAAGTGAATTTGTCATTGATGAGATGGAGATGAAAAAGAGAAGGAAGAGGTGGCAGTGAGAGTGCCGAGTTTGCAATAGATTGAATTACAAATCTTGGTAGGAAGTGATAGTCAGCATGATAAAAAAAGGAATAGTAGAGGCAACAAATTTTATCATTACAACTGCGAACATTCTATGAAAAATCCTTATCTAGCTTGTGTTGATAGGTTTGAGAATTCCATTCATTGTGTTGATAGGTTTGAGAATTCCATTCATTTAAAAGAAGCTGGACCCCTAAATAGTTTCCAAAAGATGTAGAGGAAGGAATTTGAAGAAGAGCTTGTAATTTAGAAAAACTGTTATATAGGGGTATATTTCCAGATAAAGATTTATATTTTGGGGTCTAGCTTACCTCCAGTGAAAATTTAACAGGATATCTCCTTTTGTTTTAAATAGAAGTTGCCACATCACTCATTAATAAACCAACGGTGGAGATTAAAACTCAATACCACCTCATTAAATTTTAAGCAAAAACTAATATAGCCCACCCAAGACTAACATTGCTGCTTCTTCTCACGTTAACAACGTTAACGGTTTTTTTTTTTTTTTTTTTTTTTTTTCATGTTAACAGTGCCCGCCCAAGTTCTCCCTTTTTCTCTTTTTTTTTTTTTTTAGCCTGCCAAATCAAATTTTAGAACTGGGCTAAAGCATATGCGAAGATGTCATTTTCTGCAAGAATGACTACAACTCAATTGAGTGAGAGTAGAAACTTTGATTTGAAGGATTATTTACATAAATTTCTGAACTTTTCACCTATTAAAAAAGAAGAAGATTATTTACAGTAATTTTGAATGGACAGTCTTGTAATTTTGTAGTTTTTCATGATTACTACCTTAATTGTTTGTAATGAGGTGGCGTGCTCTTTGAATGGATAGTTTTTATTTTGGGTTTAAAAAAATGCATGCCAAGTGCTTGAGAAAAGTTCCCAAAGAATTTCAAATAGGGCCAGAGCCAACTAGCATATACTGTGAAGGAAGCATTATATTTGAAGGAATCATGCTAAGGCCAACTAGCAAACTGAAGCAGCTATAGCACTGCACCAGTTATGCAGCAGCCACTGCACTGCATCAGTTATGCAGCAGCTACAGCACTGCACTAGGCACCTATTAGAGATTTTATAACCACAACAACATAGATTAATATATATATATATATATATATATATATATATTCTTCCTGCAAGCCAATAGCACAGCAACATACTATTCTTCCATAAAAAAAGATACTATTCTTCTAATTTGCATAAATTGTTTGCTAAAAAAGTACAAAGTAGCATTGAACTTTGACCATTACAAACTTTGAGCTCCAACAAAATAGCATAAATTGTGAATTCCACAATTACAATCTTCAAGCTCCAAAAAATTTAAAAAAAAACATAAATCATGAGCTCTAACAATTACAAACTTTGAGCTCCAAAAGTTAGTATAAATTGTTAGCTCCAACAATTATAAACAATGGTTATTTATAATCATTCAAAACTAAGAATTCACTGCATCCATTTGAAGATAGGTCGAAAAAGCTTCAATTTTACTAGTTGTAAACTTTGTAAGCAATGAACTGATATCATCCCCTTCAAGATCGCTAGGATTCTTAGAACATGGAAGAGTAACATGAGGATTTGTCATTCTTGCTTGACACATTACAACTATTAGCCAAATATTAACTATTAGAAAATCCACATAAGTCTCTTGAAAATTCTTCATTTCTTTTCTTACCATAAAAATTTACTGAATTCTCAAAAGTTCAAAATGAACTTTGTTCTTGATCATTTCTAATACTCTTTCCCTGTATATAGTAGAAACATAATAGTTAAAAATGATGATTAATCTTATAGTATAAAACTAGTTGTTATCAAATAAAATTCAAATAATTCTAATTTATTCAGTCAAAGTAAACTCTAATACAATGGTACCTAAGATAACGACGAAGGATTACAAGGTTCACCAACACTTGAAAAATGAGGAATGTACAAATCCTATATTTATTAGTGATCAATAATAGTGTACAATTTATGAAATCAAAATCAACTAAAATGAAGAGGAAAAAAAAAGATTAAACAACATGGATGAAGTTACTTGAACTGAATGATCCATGTATGACAGAGGATTATAACTAATGGCTCCATTAACTTGCATTGATGAAGTTAAATGCTTATCCTACGTAATGTGTAATGTTTAGTAAATTATTATGCCATTAAATAAAGAACCTAGATTATTTGTGAAGCAGTATAAATGTTAAAAATTATAATGGTGAGACTAGTACTTGTAAACACTGATTTGTTTGTATGGGTTGATGGATGCTTCCTTTTTTCTTCTTTTTGGGCTTTTCAAGACAACTTTTAATTCGGCGTCTTCCTTTACAGCCTCGTTTCTTCTTGAGACCCTTAGCAGAAATGGTTGTCATCTCATTTGATGAATTTTCTTAGTTAATATCAACTTGACAGGGATTAGATTTTTTTCTAAGGATATCATTAATTTTTTTGCTCAACTCATTATAGCTTCCCAATGCTAGCTCGTATGCTTCCTCACATTCACTTGCTCGAGCGATAAGCTTGACATACATTGGACCCAAAAACTTATATCGAGTTGTAACTTCCAACTCGGTGTTAGCTTTGATATCACGTCCATTAAAGTCTTGCACAATCTCATTTTTTGCATCTTTTGGTCATCTCTCAAGGATGTATTTCTTTGGAAGAACCTTAATATCCATAATATCAAGAATTTTTAAAGCATGACTACACAAAATTCCACCTCTTTCAAACTTTCTACAACTACATGAAACAATCTTTTCAAAAGGATTCTAAATTACTCGACGATCTTTTGGCTTACCATATATTGAAACTATATACTCATGAGTTGCATTTCTTTCAACACGCTCCTTCACAAAAGCTCCTTGGAACTCTTCATATTGCTCTTGAAACTTCAAAAATAATTTAGGTGTATAAATATGTGCTGCTTGAATTAGAATAGGTGACGCAATCTTAACTTTTGGCAACTTTTGCCTTAAATTGTACTCACCCTTCAACTCCTTGTAATGTTTAGTATCAAGTAGTCTCTCAAAATGTATGAAGAATTTTACAATAACATAGTCTGACTGTAAATAATCCTTCAAATCAGAGTTTATACTCTCACTCAATTGAGTTGTAGTCATTCCTGCAGAAAATGACTTCTTGACATATGCTTTAGCCCATTTCTCTTTCACTTCAAACGTACTTTGAAGCCAAGAATTATTAAAAGCATTGTACTTATGAAGTATAACATCCCAAGCACTAAGAAACTCTTCCTCCTCTTCCCAAATTTTAAAACATGCATCGAGATCACTTCTAAATTCATCCTCACCTCGTAATAAATGGTTGACACCCTTGAGAGCATTTTGCATTAAATTCCATTTACATAATCGATAACAAGTATTTGGCATCACCAATGAGACGGCTTTTGCCATTGCCGGATCTTGATCGGTAAAAATTGTATTTGGTTTCCTCCCAGACATTGCTTCAAAAAATGCTTCAAACAGCCATTGAAATGTATCAATAGTTTTATCATATAAAAGGGCAGCCCCAAATATCGCAGACTCTCTATGATGATTAAACCCAACAAACATTGTAAGGGGTCAATACTCCTTATTAGTTCTGTACGTTGTATCAAAAGAAACCACGTCACCAAATAACTTAAAATCAACAATCATTTGCGCATCTGCCCAAAAAATATTTATTATTAGTTTTGAAGTATCTAACTATACTGCATGGTAAAAGGAAGGATTCTCTTTCCTTTGTTTCTGAAAGTATTTAAATAAACTCCCTGCCTCACCACATTTCTGTTCTTTTTGCCGTTTACTATAATGGTACTTCTTTTGATCTTGCTTGGTGTAACCAAGAGCATCTCTACCACCAACTTGCTTGGCCATGAACTCATATGAATCCTTCAATTTTATACCACTATCATAAGCCAAATCAATTTCCATTGCTTGTGCTTTTGAGACCTTTTGTTGGGATGGCATCATGTGAGCACATTGTGGAATATGGAGAATATGATTATGGTTGAGCTCAAGGCTATGTATAAAATATTTCCCCTTCTTTTTATCAAGCCGAATTATCATATGAGCATTGCAACCTGTCCTTGTTTCAGCCCGTTCATACTTATTTTCACCATCTCTCTCCCATGGGGCTTTATTTCCCTCTTTACAACAAGTAAACTTTCTTGAAGTCACCACGCCATCTTTTTTTCTTTTATTTCACCATTCTTTTCAAATACTAAATCCAGATTTCTTCCACACTCATTATAAAAGTCATATGCCTCTTGTTTAGAACCAAATTCAATGCCAAGTTTTGGAATATAATCAGTATCCAATTTTTGACTATCATCATTGTTTTCCTCTTCCATGTAACTGTTAAATATAAATCATAATGTATAAGAAACGTGAATTACCACTGGAAAAATGAAAATAAATGAATGAATGATGGCAAAACTTTTGTAATCTTATACATTATTTGCCTAAATTTATTAACAATGACAAAAAAACCCATAGATTCAATAATATTTAGCCTAAACTTAATCTTTTAATTATTTTGACATCTCATCAACATAGGATTGAATAAGAAATCAAAAGTAAAGATGGAAATACTTTCTCAGATACTCTGACAGTTTGCAAAGAAATTTCTTCTTCTTCTTCACTCTTTTTTCTAAAGATTATACTGAATAGTTCTAAAATCTGATTTGGTAGGCTGGAAAAAAGAAAAATAAATAAAAAGAGGGAGAATTTGGGCGGCAAAACATATTTTTCTTATTGCTATTTTTGTATTTTGGCGCTGAGTTTTGAAACTAAAGAGTCGATGAAGTAAAAAAAAAAAAAAACCATTAACATGTTAACGTGAGAAGAAGCAGCAACATTAGTCTTGGGTGGGCTCTGTTAGTTTTTGCTTAAAATTTAATGAGGTGGCATTGAGTTTTTAATCTCCACCGTTGGTTTATTAGTGAGTGACGTGGCAGCTTCTGTTTAAAACAAAAGGAAATATCCTGTTAAATTTTTACTGGAAGTAAGCCAGACCCTATATTTTGGGAGACTAACTATTTAGCTAGAGTAATGGCAGTAGGTCTGAATTATTGAAAGAATATGGCTACAAGCGTTTTCATTGGCCCCACTGCCAAGAATAGATGGGTTATTGATGGCCATTTGAATGAAATTTCAAAGGTGAAAGATTACAAAGCTAAAAGTGATTGTTCCGAGGTGATAAATGATCCCCTTGTCAAAGGTCACGACACAGGAGTAAAGATTCTTTTGTGACTCCATTCCACGAGATTGAAAATGAGAAAAAGAAGAGACAAATATCATTATAAGTTTGATAAAATGATGTGAAAAGTCATAAAACATTAGGGTATTTTGTAGAAAAAAATCATTCTATTCTCTCAATAGCTTTCTATAAGTCTAAGCACAATTTCTTGGCAGAAAACCCGCATGAATAGAGTGGATTAATCTAACCTAGAAAGGTCGAATGTGCAGAGCTAAAAGTTTTGTTCCAATCTTATATAATGCATTGCAAAGACTTACTAGTTAGAAACTGAGAATTGTTGGATAGTTTTCAGATGTGGAATTTTTAGAATTTAAACCATTTTGGTGTGATTCAACCACAAAGAAATAATACCTTGAACAACATATTTTGAATGAAAGAGCAAATATGTGATTCCAAAATATTCAAGCATCCTTGAAATTTTTAAGGATGAAAGTCATCCGCGAGCCTGCAGCTTTCATAAGGTTCAGTGAAAACAAAACATATTGAGAAGAACGGTTTTGACCCCCCCAAGGTTTGTTATGCAGTGGATTTATAAATTATTTACCAATTAAAACAATTATGTAAACCCAATTTAAGTAATTTAAAAAGTCACCAAATCTATCAAGCAAGTAATAAATAGATAACATATCGATCTAGCAACATAGTGGAAAAACGTTGAAGAATGTCTTCGAAGAAGAATAGAAATTTATAATCTAAAACAAAATTTTTATAACCTAGACTTTACAACGTTAGTAGATGAACTCGAACTCGTTGTGACCCACAACAGTTTCAGAATTTCTAAACTACTTGTAAATGGACCACCTCACAAACAACCTGTCTGTGCTGATGACCAGAAACGTCTTATCGACTACTCCAAGGTACCGACTTGAAGGTTCAATGACGTAATGAATTTCACTGGACTGTGGTTTCAAGCTCTTGATCAATTGAGTTATGACCGAGTTACTATCAAACTCTAGACAAAATGCACTTTTTTAGCTACTTCAATAGTCTTTGATCTTGTGGGTTCCAGTTAGCTTAACTGGTAAAGTCTCTGATGGTTGTACAAGAGATTTAAGGTTCAATCTCCGCCTATACCAAAAACTGATTGGTGTTTTGGTCTAATGATAAAGAGTTATCATCAAAAGCAGACGCCATAGGTTGAAACTCTCTAAAAAAAGTATTCTTTGGTCTTGAACAAATGAATAACTTTTACAGATACTATTTCAAGCACATTCTCAATCGATATTGTCAATCTAAAAGCTCACACATTTTCTTATTTCTTAATTTGTAAGTACAGGAGAAATGCATACTACCAAAAACAAAGTACGATTTAGAGTGCTTGAGACATCTAGGCACTCATGTTGTCTACCAGATCATGTTACTGGATCTCAATAAGGTTGAGGCCAAACTATGGTTAAATTTATGTAGATTGTTTGCCTCCTCATTATAGTCTAAATTTCTGAAAATTTTTCAAATTAAATTTTAAAAATCTAAAAGAGTTGAGATTGTCAAGTCATTTAAAATTTTAAATGATGTTAACTGTCAATATACCATTAAATCCAAAAAGTAAAATCTTAACCATGAAATAGGTGAAACAAAGAAGATTTAAAATGAAGAAAATCTAGTTATTAGGTCCTCACTTAATCGGATCTTAAAGAAATGCAACATCTCTCTCTCCCCTTTACCCTCGTTTTGAGAAAGAAAGAGAGATTTGGATCATGTAAATGAACCTATTAGGACTTCATGCGCGTATTTAAGGATTCTTCAAGAGGATATTTGCCTTCTGGGTATAGATTGCTAGGTGAACACTGAACACATTGTATTATCTTACAATTTTACTACCTATTACACAAAACATCCACCCTTTGCAGGGTTAGAGAGGTATAGCGGTTGGCAATCTTACCCCTAATTTATTGAAGAGACTGATTTTTAGACTTAAACCTACAGTATGCCGTTTATTATTTATGAAAGACACTTGTCATTGCACTAAAGCTAGACCTTTTTGTAATTACACTGCCTAAGCCTTATTTTTTAGTGCATTCCGGATCAGCCTGCCAGATCCAAAATAATATTCTTATCCACATCACCGTAGGGTCAGTAAATAATCCAAAGTAGGATTATTTCATTTTTGTTTTTCGCAAAGATCTTTATGACTAGTTAGCAATCAACGACAACAATTATGGTACAAGTTTATTTTTTCCAAACAATTATAGTACATTTGTTTGTATTTTGAATTTCCGGACATAAATTATTGTACTTGACTTAGGACCCAACGTAAGCCTCTTTTGGAAACAACAAGATAAACAGAAGATACTTTGGATAAGATTACGGATTGCCTAAGATCAAACTTCAAAGGATCTAATTTTGCTTTTATTGATAAGATAGCTGAAGGAAACACAAAATCCAACTCTGATGAGAAGCCATTTCCATGGCACAATGTTTTCGTACAATACATCATTCAAGACTAGCTAACTTGAGCACAGGGATATTTTGTACATACGAACTCAAGGAATAATCATATACTGACGTTGAATCCTAATAGCAAGAACATAAACAGTAAAATCCAAAACGTCAATCGTTCTGTCCTTGAAGATGGTACGTTAGAGAGCAATATTGAGGGATATTGATGAATCCATAGAGTTCTTTTTTCTCAAATAAGCTTTTGGTAGAAAGGAATTAAACACCAACATGAGTTCTTCTACATTTATTCACTTGTTGAGTATCTAGTAGTCCAGTACTTCTCAATTTCCTCGGCTGTTCTTCCTGGGATCCTCCCAGCTATTAGAGCCCACCTAATCAAAGTTATAGAAATTCGACTGAGAAAAGCTTTTTGTGCCTTCACAATTTTTTTAAACTTTTTTTTTTTAATCATGTAATGCCACTGAATTACAAGACTGTTAGTTGCCTTTACAGGGCTTTGAATAAAAGCACTAGAAAAATTAGAATTTTAGAACAAACCCACCTCTCTCCTACAAGATTGAACATCCTTATGATAAGTGTCTCCTCATCTTCAGAGAATTCGAGCTTGGTCTCTTCACTTGTTTCCTCTGAAATAACAATCCAATATTAGTAAGGAGAGCTAAATTTACTTCTACGCACTTAATATCAAGTTAGTAGAATTCCGAACCAAAGACAGTAAATATTTGAGCACAAAAAAATACATGTATGTGAACAAAACGATATGGACCCAAAATATATATGTAGGACCCGGGAAGCAAAAAAAACTATCTTAGAAATCAAGCAAGGAAGATGTGAAAATGACTGTCTTTGAACAGGATTATAAGCTTATAAATGCACTTGTGTGAGAAAAAAGAGGATATGAAAATTTATGTCAAAAAGGATACCTTGAGTGTCTGTAAAAGTTTCATTGGAAGAAGAGTGTTCGGAGTCGGCCATTAGGAACAAGCTTCTGTGAAAAGAGTAAAGAGCCAATGTAGAATTGTTTTTATAGCATTGGAGGCGCTTAAGTAGTAGATATTAATAGTAGGGAGTGCACGAATTTGATAAGCATGTTTGAGAATAAGAATGGACGTTGACATAAGGTATGAATGGTAGTTGAATAATGGGAGCTATCAAGTCTCAAAACAAATTTGATAGGTAGTTGAATTGCTCGGATGGGAGGGAGTTTATACATTGGTATGTGTGTGGTGTCACTTTGTGTAATTGTTCTGCATTTTGTGACATTCACAGTGATGTACAAATTTTGAAATCCATATTTCACTTGGAAGCATAGGGGGGTGCCAAGGGGGGCCATGGCCCCCTTAGCTTTTGAAAATTTCCATTAACCTTCTTTTACATTTGGTAAAAAATCTAAAAAATACACAAAAATGTATTCACCGGCCACCTCAAGAAATTTTTCTGGCTCCGCCACTAGTGGAAGCACATAAAATATTTGTTTCTTTACCAAATCCATGAGTTCCACATGAAACTCAGATTACATATTCTTTAATATTGTGTTAAACAATTTTGATGCATAGTAATGGAAAACAGACTGCATTAGAGTCAGTTCAGGCTCCCAGAAATTTTGCATCAAAATATCTAGCCGTAAAAGTATGCCCGTTTTGGAGTTCCCTCCCACATACTATGCATCTCTCTTGAACAAAGCATACACTATTACAAAGCCCCTAAACCATAAACATTAAGATGATATTGTTTTGATTCTCCACACAAAAAAAAAGAAAAAAAAAAAAGAAAAAGAAAAAAGAAGAAGATGATATTGTGAAATTGGAGCTCTCTGCATAGTTTGGATGGAAATTAATGTTTGCAGAAACATCAAATATTTTTCCATAGGCCTTATATTTTTTCAATAGTATGATTTTGAGCAATTTCTAGGCACTTGAAAGCTATTCACTTATTTTTACATAAACATAACTGTCAGTCACGTTAAAAACAGGTGGTTCCTCTTAGGACCTTGGCTGGATATGTTCGGAACCAGCTAAGAACAGAACAAAAGTTAATAAAAACATGAAGTTTTTACATTCTTGAAAATGTTAATGTGGCTGGTGGTATGTCTCAATCCACAAACCTTGAAGGGTCCCAACAATATCTTGATTGTCTGGTAGAATGACTTTATCCATAAATCAGTACTGGAGGGTGAATCACTGCAGAATATTTGGCCTCTGAATTATACCATTTGATTGAAGAGACAAAGGACCCAAGTCCCGTTCTACCAAAGGAAAGTTAATAGCACTAAGGTAACCCCACTTAAAGCCTTCTTCTTTGTTTTATTTGGATTAGTGAAAAGTATGGACCTGATGGCCAAATTTCGGATTCATTTGTCTGTTGATTAAGCTTTTAACAATATCTTAAATTTAATAATGAGCATGTGCATTACCCTAAAGCAGCAAAGGGATGAGAAGAGTTGACTTGGTATTATGGTAGTAACTAGGAGCATAATTGGCAAGACAATTCCAAAAGTAGGTGTGGAAGATAGAACTTGTGATAAGTACCTAGCAATTACGAGAAAATCTAAGGCCACAATTTTTTTTAACCACAACCACAATTGTGATGTGACAGATTGTGAGTAGGAGTGAAAAAATGGTGAGTTTATGTGAAAATGATAAACAATCACTCACAGTTGGCCACATTAGAATTGTGGCCAAAAAAGTTATAGTACTACAACCACTTAGCAATTACTAGATGTCTAAAAACTTTAGAAAATTACCTAATCTTGAGTGCTATGCAGGATGAGGATCCATTTTTAGTCTTTGGGTAGAAGATTATCTAAAGGAACTTTTAATTTGTAATAATCTATTATATTTTTCTTGGCAAGGTTTGAATGAAGGATTTATTCATTTCCTCGCCACCTCACCCTCATACCATATTATATTCAAAACAGTTGAAACTGCAAAACATATTTCATACAAATAGAACACTGTTTACGAGTTTCCTAAGTACAAGTATATACATATTTTATCAATGTAGTTTGTATAACCGTTGTGAAACATCATTTTATTGCATTATGCTAATAGATTACGTAGTAGGAGTTAGCATAATGAATCTGTAGAAAACAGAGAGTAAAAGAAGGGTACATTTTTTTCAAATCTTAATTGAAAATCATTGCCATGAGCATTGGTGCTTTGAAATTTTCTCCTCTGCTACACATATCAAATGCTTTCCATGCACAAGGAGTCAATTTTTGCGTCTGAAAGCAATCCACGGACGTGACATCCTTGAACAAGTTAGGAGTCGTACCGTACGATTACTAGTTTGTTAGGTTCTTAGTTTTCTTAATGTAGACAACGTTTTCCTTGCGTACCAAATAATGTTCTTTTGATAACAATTAACAATGAGGTCATTGCAATGGGATATAATACTCGCACATAGACAAAGAAAGTATTTTATTAATGCTTGAGAATATTAGTTTGACAGAAATTGAAAATACATTATAGACACTATACTGGAGCCTTAGAGCCATATAAATTGTATGATCTCTTACATAAAACAGCGGTTGCAAACATTTCAGTATATCTGCTACTGCTGTCAGTGCTGCTTAAAAACCATGAATCTTGACGTGTTCCTTCTTCGCAATGCCAGCCTATTGGCCAAATCCCAATGTCGATGGTTTAGAATTCAGAAATCAATAGAGAGCAACAAATTGAAACATTAAGAAGTTACCTGAACTAGAAAGGTAGAAACATTCTTTCGTTGATCACCTTGAAGTTGAATGACCTGTGCACATCAAGAATTTTATTCAATTTGAACATTTGAACGCTCACTATCAGTGAGAAAGCTAGGAGTCTATTATAGTAGCACATAATGTAATATAAGCACCTGGCCCAGCTCTGGATCCTGGACAACAGTACCATTGCAGCAAAACTCTTTCTTAAGGTCCTTGAGTATTTTACTATAGCTGAATTCCTTCTTCAAGCCCTGGACAGTGGTCAAGCGTTTCCTACCATTACGCTGCTGTATACGCACATGAACGTACCCCTTTGCCCCGGCAGAGTCCTTATCATTAGCCTCTGCAAATGGATCTGCCCACCAAATCACACAGGATGCACACAAAAGCAAACAACAAAAGTCAGCATGTGCTGTTCCCATTGTCAACTAATTACTTAAATTATGGCATGTCTTCTGCAACAGGTGCTTACACCCTGGATATGTTATATTCCAATCCAGGTTACAAAGTAATCCCGTTTTAAGATCATTATTATTTTTGGATTTTCTGTTTTTCGAAACCTTGACTACCTTGTCGAGGATCAATAGGTAACCCCAAAATTTTGAGACTATAGGCTTGGTGGTTGTTATTTTTCAAAACACAGCACTTAACAGGAAACAACATAGAGAAGAAAACTTATGCAGGACACAGGTGCATTTATGAACACAACTTAATAGAGGATCGAAAAAACATACCGAAGGCACTAGGTATTTGGATGTCGAGTTCAGACATGAAACTTGGTATAGGAGATTGAAGAGATCCAACACAAGTTCTTTCTCCCCTTCTAAACACAGATGCTCACAGCTAAATCCAAGTTAAAAGTCCCATCAGTCCCAAAACACTAACATGGTTTGTAACACAAAAGTTTTGAAATTAACACCATATCTTAAGCGAGATTGAAGGGGAGCAAAAAGAGTTGGACCACATTTACTATTTTCTTTTGTGCTTTTTACCTCCATTTCTATACAATCTTAAAGTAATTTACCCCTTTAAATTTTAAATGGTAACTTTGAAAGCTTGTGACTTTTTTCATTCAAGTAAATCATATCAAGACACTAACTTCTACTTTGCCCTATATTCTCTCAAATGCTCCCATCAACTTTAGTGAAAGGGAAGAAAAGGACAAATCCCCCCCACCCACACACAAAAAAAAAAGGGATCATTATGCTGTTCTGCCTTCGACTTGTTTTAATCATTAACCAACAACCACTCTTTGAATAATAATCTTCACATCTCCAACCACAGATTCGTACTTCTTGTTTTGCTCTTAAATACTGTTATTGCCAATTCTTCGTAAAAATCCTAAATCTGATCAGAGTATTTTAGTTTTTTTTTTTTTTTTTTTTTGGCAAGGATAGTCAGTGTGCATCACTTTATCACAATTTGCTAAAGAAATATCTTTAAAAAATAAAAGACAGATCACACAATATAATGTTCTCAAATTCAAAATTTTAAGACCTAGAAACAATTTAAATTAGCCAAAGCAGAAGAGTTCAAGGGAAATTCTGGATGGAAACATTGAACACAAGAAGATAAAAAGGCTTGTCCAAGGAAGTGATAAAATGCCAATGGCACTAACTAGTGTAATAATCCTTGAACATAATTCACTCTTCATGCTCCCATGAATTTTTCTTTTTCAATTATTTGTTTTAATGAGTAAGTTTGACTTCAAGAGGAGGTGGAGAAAGAGATTCAATTATTCAAACTAGAAACCTATGCTTCATGCATGGCCAATTATGATGCTCTTAAACTAAACAAGTAATGGCAGAAAATAAATTTCTAGCTTATGTGAATATAGTATATATTGAGTATATCTTCAATTCAAATTGACAACATCAATTTCCATAGAAACCAAGTGCAGCTGCATTTCTCAAATTTACAAAACGATTTATTCATATGACACAGGCAGTAGGCATGTGTCCAGGGAAGGTATACACAGATATTGAATTGTCCATATAACATAGTTATCATTTCAGTAACAAAACAACAATCTAATTTTACATGTTTTTTCCCCAATTACACTGTATGACTAATGAGATCCAAATATTAATAGACAAAAAAAGGGTGCCTAAATTTTCCAGTGGGTCTACTCACATGCATGCACCTGACAAGGTTTCTATCTCTTGTGTGCAGAAAGTTCCTTCCCACTACCAAATGAATTATGTTAATCAGGATTACTTTTGCTTTGTTCTTAAGATACAGTAAGATTGGAACTTAAGGCAGCCACCCCATTCTGATTGTGCTTTATTAGGTCAAGATATCAATGGATTTTTTTTTCTTTTGTAGATCAGACCAGATTTGATCTCAAGTCTCTTGAGTTGTATTTAATACTCCATTAAATGATGATTACTCATCATTTTCAACAATATAAGGTCAACTGGTTCACAAATAACACTCAACCACCTTGGATTTGTGTGTGGGTGTAAGTGAATTGATAACAAAGGTGTTTTACTTTTTTCTTTTCCTTTCAAATTATTTGCATTTTGGCTATAATTATCTATTTAATATTCCTTAACGTATGTCCTTAGTTTAAGCCTATAATTATAATAGTACAAACAATCACCACAAATGACAATCATCAGTAGTTTCGGGGAATCAAACCCAAAAAGTTTGGTCACATGGGATTCTACGACTTGTGTTTTAAACAAGAAGCATTCATAAAATCATGAAAAGTATCGCTAATCAATTCACTCTTCTGAGAAAAAAAAAAAAAAAAACAATCCTTAGTACTTGCTCACAATTACAAAAGTCCCTATCTCAAAAGATTTTTTTTTTTTTTGTTGCTAATATTAAGACACGGTAAGATTGAAACATATGGCTACCACTATATTATGATTGCTCTTTCCTGGGTTAAGATATCAATGGATTTCCTTTTTATGTAGACCAAATTCGATCTCAAATCTCTTAAGTTGTATTTAATACTCCATTAAATGATGATTACTTACCTTTTTTACAAAAATATAAAGTCAATTGGTATAGAAATAACACTCAACCACCTTGGATTTGTGTGTACGAGTCAATGAATTGATAACAAATGTGTTTTACTTTTTCCTTTTCCTTTCAAACTATTTGCATTTTGGCTATAATTATCTATTTAATATTCCTTAACGTATGTCCTTAGGTTAAGCCTATAATTATAATAGTACAGCCAATCACCACAAATGACAATCATCAGTAGTTTGGGGGAATCAAACCCAAAAAGTTTGGTCACATGGGATTCTATGACTTGTGTTTTAAAAAAGAAGCATTCATAAAATCATGAAAAGCATCGCTAATCAATTCACTCTTCTGAAAAAAAACAAAAAACAAAGAAAAACAAAACAAATCCTTAGTACTTGCTCACAATTACAAAAGTCCCTATCTCAAAAGATTTTTTTTTTTTTTTTTTTTGCTAATATTAAGACACGGTAAGATTGAAACCTCAATGGATTTTTATTTTTTATTTATTTTTTATGTAGACCAAATTCGATCTCAAATCTCTTAAGTTGTATTTAATACTCCATTAAATGATGATTACTTCTCTTTTTTACAAAAATTTAAAGTCAAATGGGATAGAAATAGCACTCAACCACCTTGGATTTGTGTGTACGAGTCAATGAATTGATAACAAAGGTGTTTTACTTTTTTCTTTTCCTTTCAAACTATTTGCATTTCGGATATAATTATCTATTTAATATTCCTTAACGTATGTTCTTAGGTTAAGCCTATAATTATAATAATAAAGACAATCACCACAAATGACAATCATCAATAGTTTGGGGGAATCAAACCCAAAAAGTTTGGTCACATGGGATTGTACGACCTGTGTTTTAAACAAGAAGCATTCATAAAATCATGAAAAGCATCGCTAATCAATTCACTCTTCTGAAAAAAAAAAAAAAAAAAAAAAAAAAAAAAAAAAAAAAATCCTTAGCACTTGCTCACAATTACAAAAGTCCCTATCTCAAAAGATTTTTATTTATTTTTTTGCTAATATTAAGACACGGTAAGATTGAAACCTATGGCCGCCACTATATTATGATTGCTCTTTACTAGGTCAAGATATCAATGGATTTCTTTTTTATGTAGACCAAATTAGATCTCAAATCTCTTAAGTTGTATTTAATACTCCATTAAATGATGATTACTTATCTTTTTTACAAAAATATAAGTCAATTGGTATAGAAATAACACTCAACCACCTTGGATTTGTGTGTACGAGTCAATGAATTGATAACAAAGGTGTTTTACTTTTTTCTTTTCCTTTCAAGTACTATTTGCATTTCGGCTATAATTATCTATTTAATATTCCTTAACATATGTCCTTAGATTAAGCCTATAATTTTAATAGATACAGACAATTACTACAAATGACAAGCATCTGTAGTTTTGGGAAATCAAACCCAAAAAGTTTGGTCACATGGGATTCTATGACTTGTTTATTAAACAAAAAGCATTCATAAAATCACAAAAAACATTGCTAATCAACTCACTCTTCTGTAAAAAAAGAATCCTTAGTACTTGCTCAACAATTACAAAAGTCCCTATCTCAAAAGATTTTTTTTTTTGGCTAATATTAAGACACAGTAAGATTGAAACCTATGGTGGCCACCATATTATGATTGCTCTTTACTAGGTCAAGATATCAATGAATTGCTTTTTTATGTAGGCTAGATTAGATCTCAAATCTCTTAAGTTGTATTTAATACTCCATTAAATGATGATTAAATATCTTTTTTTAAAAATTTATATATATATATATATATATATATATATATATAAAGTCAATTGGTATAGAAATAACACTCAACCACCTTGGATTTGTGTGTATGTGTCAATGAATTGATAACAAGGTTTTTTTTTTTTTTTTAAACAATATACATTGCGGCTATAATTAACTATTTAATATTTCTTAGCATATATCTTTAGGTTAACCCTAGACAATCACTGCATATGACAAGCATCTGCAATTTGGGGGAATCAAACCAAAAACCTATTGACTTTATCATATTATACAAGAAGCATTCATAAAATCACAAAAAGCATTGCTCAACGATTACAAAATTCCCTATCTCAGAAGTCTTATAGCTTAATAGTATTGTCTAGTTCTTATTATGTGAAGAATCTGTGTTCGAATTCCCTCTCCCACTTTTTGATAGCAAAAAAGTATTTAATACAAACATGAGATGACAATGACGATGACCAGATCATGTAACATAATTCTAATGAAACAATAATTGAAATTAACAACAAACAACTAGTCCAAAAAAAAGAGAAAAGTACCTGATTCTAAATGAAGCTGTGAGAGAGAGAGAGGAAAGAGAGAGAGATAGCTGAGAGAATTGGATAAGTTAAGGAAGGTGGTGGTGTGAGTTGGATCCTTATATAAAATAAGCGATAAAATGACAACATAGTTTTGGCCACGTCTTTGCTTTAATGTGGACAAGCATTCTTGACCATTAAGTTTCAATAAATTCCAGCCTAACCAAACATTTGATTTCTTCTTCGAAATACATTTCCCATTAAACGTATGGATTAAAACTGTTGGTATTCTTTGACTGTTTCGGTGGACGGTATTCATAGTTTGCCAAAAAAACTTGAAGAAATGAGATAAAAAAGGGCATTCATGTTTTTCTGTTTCTTTTTTCCCCTAGTAAAATGGGTTAATTATAGATTAAAACTCCTTTAAATTTTGAACACTCTTGGATTTCTTGAATACTCCAACCAATAACCCTAGCCCCTTAGGAAGAAAATACGTGCCACGTAAGCTTTGTTCAACATTTTAAATGCATAGGCTGTCAATGCATGGCTCTTCTTTTTTTAATTTTTGTTTTTTTTTCATTCTCAACAATGAATTGTCAAATGACCCATGGTTCTTCCCCGCTTGTTTAGCTCACTGGTGGATGGAATCGTACACATACAGGTGAATGGTAATGTAAAGTTGAGTTGGAGAATTTATCAAGAAAATGTTGCATGATAAGGGCGAGGAGAAACAAAAACTTGAAAAAAATAGAAAAGACACCCCTAAACACCTTCAAAGACCAAAGAGCTGATCCCTAGCGTCTTGCAACTCAAAAACCTTAAAAATGGTAGTATAAAAGGAGATTATTACAAGATTGGCATTGGGGGCTCTAAAACTCCCAATTTGCTATTTTAAAACCTCAAACTATAAAAATTAAGCTTCAACCAGATGGTTATACTTACATAAAATTGCAACTCAGCTAAAGTAAACTCTTAGGCTGGGTTTGGAAAGTGCATTTTGCAGACTCAGCATTTTTGTTTTTAGTGGGTCTCGTGCACTGTTCACGGGACCCACAATACCTTTTTTTTTTTTAACAAAAACAACTTTAAAACTGAGTCCCACGGCACTATTCACATATTTAAAAATTATTTTTTTACAGTATTTTCAGTTTATTGTTTTCAGCAATAAACGGTATCCAAACAGACCGTTAGCATTCACATCCAAGTTTGTATCAAAGTTGTTATTTTACTATATAAAAACCTACTTTATCTATTATACAAACCTATTTTACAATATATCCAACATCCTAATTTATTATTATAACATACAACTCATTAAAATAATATAACTAAACAATAAAATAATATAAAAAGGGAGGAGAGAGAGTGGACTCAAAAAATAGGGAAAAGAGAGACAATATTTTCACATTAAAAAATTCTTTACAACTTGGTTGTAAAAATTTTTGGATATGCACACTTGGATAAAGTAGGTTTTTTTATGCATTGGGGTTGTAGAATAGCCATTGGGGTATTTGACAACCCCCAATGCTAATGCTCATTAGCATCCAAGTATCTAAAGATAATACCCATTTTATCCTTAAAAAACTACTTTTATCTATTTTAAACAACCATTTTACAACTTACACTCCGTCCAATTTCTTATTTTTCACATCACAACCAATACTATTCATTTATCTATTCTCTCTCCCTGTCTCCCTCTCTCTCTTTGCTACTAGCAACCATACCAGCAATTAGTCTACAAACGAAGCATCGCCACCACGACACCCAAATCTACAAACTAAAACCAACCCCACTAACCACTAAAACACTAAAATTAAACAACCACCAACCAACGAAACATCAAACCACCAACCACCAAAACACCAAACCAACTCTACTCTTGAAATACTGAACCACCGCCACCACAATTGAAACACCAAACTAAACACTGAAAACAAAAACTAACAACCGAAACTCAAAGCAACTGCCAAAACCAAGTTTAGTTCGGTGGTAGGTTGTGTGTGCGTGGGTCATGGATTGTGGTGCAATAGTGGTGGCATGGGTCATGCAATGGTAGCATGGGTCTTGAGATTGGTTTATTAGCATTGGTTTATTAGCGTAGGGTGAATTATGAAATTGGATATTAAAATACATAACTTAGTTTTTTAGTATTTAAACTAACGATTTTTTTAAATACCCGGATGATAATATTCTTCGTAACCATAAGTAGCAAACAAGGAGGATGAGTGAATAGCATTTGGAGAAGCTTTTTAATTGCAAAAACCAAGTAGAGATTTTCGGGTTGAGTTTAATTTTAATAAGGATTTGAATGGGTTTTACATGCTTCAATTAAAATTGTCACATCATATTTTCAAATATTAAGGGATAACACTTTCCATAGACAATCTTTTAAGAAAAATTAAAATCCCATACCCTTGGATCTGAATAACCACGAATTTCAACTAGCTAGGCCGCCAAAATCCGTCAGAGATACTATCGAAGTCTAAAAGAGCAGCCAACAAATATGTATTACTCAAGGTTTTGTTTGTTGGTTGGAAAAAGACTTCAAGAATAAAATTAAAAGAATGATAAAGCTACAAATTCTTTTTTACAAACTGTTAACGTAGTGAGTGATTATTGATAAGTAAAAAAATAATGTCAATAGTGAAAGCAGATGATGATGATGAAAATCAATAAGAATTTTTGCCACATCAATTATTTGTAAAAATATTATAAACAATTTATAGATATAACATTACTTTAAAAACTTGAAGGTAGAAACTGAAAAACCCATATTCTCCCATTGTCGCCTCTGACTCTTTGATTCTTTTCCAAATCCCAAGCGCCATTTTGGAGAAAATAAAATTTATCAAGTGTTTTTTCATTTGCTTCAGTTTGCCTTCGTCCTTACCCTCTCGAAAGTCGAATCATCCACACTACTAGCCCAAGATAATTATGTATAGAGACAGTATCCCCAAAAAAAAAAAAAAAGTATAGAGACAGAGGAAAATAAGGGTGAAGGATGAAAAAGAGCCGTTGCTGGTGATGGGCCTTAGAGAAGATAAGCCATAGTTATTGGTCTGGTCCAAAAGAAAGAGCGGATAGGTATTGATTGTATGGCAGGCTCTATGCTCCATAGCTTAGTTTGTGACTAGCTGGTAAGGCACACTGGGTTTTAGAGTGTATGCACTCTCAGGTAATTGTAAATCAACTTAGCAATTAATTACATTCACCATAGATTATCAACAACTACAACAGAAGCCTTGGAAGTAAAAAGGGCAATTGAAGCTAACAAAGTGTGATGGAGAAGGAGACGAACCTTTGTGTTTGAAGCAACTAACTTGGGATTTGGTCCTAAGTGGTGAATGATTTTGGATTCTAGATTTAGATGGAGGACAAGTGTGAGAACAAACTGGCTCGTAACTTAAGACAGTTGGACCGAGAGTTCCTACCTAGTGCTGTGGTGCATGTATATGATGGGATCCATCTCCATATTTTTTGCGTTATGTCAGCTAGTATAATTTTGATGTAAGATGGGGCGTCATCTCAACATATTGTGGTATTTATATACATGCTTTGTGGCATTATTTTGTCGGTGTTCAATGAAAGTTAATTTTAATTAGTTGAGAAATAAATATATAATCCTAATAATCTACGAAAACAAAGACAATAATGACAGAAGCACATATAATATTTTTAATTTTTAAACAATATTAAATACACTTTTTTTCACCCACACTATTTCTAAAAAATACATACTAAAACAAACAAAGTTACCAAACACCTCCCTAATCACTCTAATTAGCTCAACCTACTCTATCAAAATCACTTTAATTAGCTTAACCCCAAAAAAACTCTTACATGGCCAAACACATACAAGACAAACGTATGAACCACGACTATGAATCTCACTACCATAAGCCAACTTCAAACAATCAAACCTAGTCTCAACTATTGTTCTAGGAGTTCTAAGAAAAATCAATTGAGTTTCTTCTATAACAATTATGCCTGGGTTTGAAAAACCAAAGCACCTAAACATGGGGGCATCATCAAGCACACAATTCAAACAAACAATTCATAGCACAAATATATACTTACGAACATAGAAACAGCATCAAATTTATTTAAAGGCCACATCAGGGCCATAGACATAATAAGATAAATATAAAAGAGTTTTAGATGTTTCCACCATTAGAGCAGAAACAATTAAACAGAACCATAAATCATAAAACAACAATTTTCAATCATAAAGCAGGGCCTTTTTCACTCCTCAGAAAGCACCACCACGGAGACGGAGGACAAGGTGAAGGGTGGACTCCTTCTGGATGTTGTAGTCAGCAAGAGTGCGGCCATCCTCGAGCTGCTTTCCGGCAAAGATCAACCTCTGCTGGTCTGGTGGGATACCCTCCTTGTCCTGGATCTTCGCCTTCACGTTGTCGATGGTATCCGAACTCTCCACCTCCAAAGTGATGGTCTTTCCCGTGAGGGTCTTAACGAAGATCTGCATACCACCACGGAGACGGAGGACAAGGTGAAGGGTGGACTCCTTCTGGATGTTGTAGTCAGCAAGGGTGCGCCCGTCCTCGAGCTGCTTCCCGGCGAAGATCAGCCTCTGCTGGTCCGGTGGGATGCCCTCCTTGTCCTGGATTTTAGCCTTTACGTTGTCGATGGTGTCGGAGCTCTCGACCTCCAAGGTGATGGTTTTGCCGGTGAGGGTCTTGACGAAGATCTGCATGCCACCGCGGAGACGGAGGACGAGGTGGAGGGTGGACTCCTTCTGGATGTTGTAGTCGGCGAGGGTGCGGCCGTCCTCGAGCTGCTTTCCGGCGAAGATGAGCCTCTGCTGGTCCGGTGGGATGCCTTCCTTGTCCTGGATCTTGGCCTTGACGTTGTCGATGGTGTCGGAGCTCTCGACCTCGAGGGTGATGGTCTTTCCCGTCAAGGTCTTGACGAAGATCTGCATGCCACCGCGGAGACGGAGGACGAGATGGAGGGTGCTTTCCTTCTGGATGTTGTAGTCGGCGAGGGTGCGGCCGTCCTCGAGTTGCTTTCCGGCGAAGATCAGCCTCTGCTGGTCTGGGGGAATTCCTTCCTTGTCTTGGATCTTGGCCTTGACGTTGTCGATGGTGTCTGAGCTCTCGACCTCGAGAGTGATGGTCTTGCCGGTCAGGGTTTTCACGAAGATTTGCATCTATCAACAACAACAATAACGATATGAGATTACGATACGACGCCGTTTAAGATTTCATGAATTTCCACATAAAATTTTCCAGATTCAACAGAACAGATCAGATCAGATAAATCAAAACCAATATATAGAAACAAATATAGATTTTTTTTTTTTTTTCATTTTCCATACAGATCTAACGAAATAATAAATCTTTCATTGTATTGAAAAAATAAATTTGATATAAATCCTCCACTATAATCAATTTTTTTTAGTACAGATCTGACCAAATCAATTGGATTTGAGCAAAATATAGCACCAATTTCAATATGACTTTTCCAGATATGATAGATCTATAATCTGTCTATGCTTTTCACCTGCTTTATTATGGCTTAAGCTAAAGTCCACTAATATAAATAATCAGATTCCACGAATTTCCGTATAAATCACAGAGATCTATAATTCCTTTGATGATTATTTAGGTTTGGATTTCCCAAATACTATAGATATTTACTATGCTATGCTTCAAATCAAGAAGAGAAATCAAAAAAGAGGACTGAAAAAAAAAATAAAAGAAAGAAAAAAAAAAATACCTTGAGAGAGTTTTGATTTTTTGCTTCACAAAAATGAAAATGTATTGAATCTGAACGATGAAACAATGAAGGAGTTGGGCTTGCTTTATAGGAATAAAGTTGATGAGTTGGACACGGAAATTGAGGGACCCGTGACTAAAAGGTTGAATTAGGTGATGACACGTGTCCAGTATGAGGTGTCGGGCACTAGTGGTGTACACGGCAAGTTGGAATCCGATGATTTCGAGGTAATTTATTTATTTGTTTGTTTAACGACGTCGATGATTGTAACGTATTGGTGGGTTTTAGCGGTAGTTGACGGCGGTAATGACGGAGTTAAAACCGTGGAGAATTGGATTTTGGATAGCGTTAAATCACCATTCCAAGCACGCGCGCCCTTAGTTTTTGTTTGTTTGACGGAGTTATCTATATGAGGTACAGAGAAGTCTTTTTTTTCTTTTTCTTTTTTTAGAGGTACAGAGAAGTCAGTGTCAATGGGCCGGCGAGGTTTGTATTGTATTTGTATATTTTGCAAGTGGGTTTTGTTTATTTTTCGTGGGCTCCACTAGGAGTTGTTGGGGAGCTATAAAGATTCCTAGGTCATCCAACCACCCGTCAAGCCTTCTTTTATTATATTTATTTATTTATTTTTATATTAGAGATAATATAGAATTTCGATTATAAACATTTTTGTTGTAATGCAGAAATTTTATGTTTTTTGTTTGTTTGTTTTAAGAAGAAATTAGAGTGGTTGAGCTAACTAAAATTCACAATTTGTTTTTATTATTTATTTGAATGAGGTGAGGAGGAGAAAGAATGGGGATATGGACACAATATTTTTAACAACAAAATTTAAGCCATAAGTAAAAAAATAATATTAATGACAGATCCAAATAAAAAGTGATAATAATTTTCTACCAAAATGTTACTGTGAAAGTATTGTGTTCGTAGCACTACTCACGGTGAAATTATTATGTCCTCAGATCATAGACGTAATAATTTTTCAAGAAGGGAAGGGAATAGAGAGAAGTCAATAATATCTGTACTCACCAAATTTTAAGTTTAAAAATCATCAATCAAAATAGTTTTCACAAAATTTATTTTGTATTGATGAATAAGTAGTTATAATTCTCTATAGGGCGAATTACATCTTACTCGCTCGTAATTTGACCCAAATTTAAACTATCTATTTGTAATTTGAAATTTGACATTTTACCTACTTGAGGTCAGCTCAGTTAGAATTCTGTAACCCACATTCATTAAAAATTGGGCTAAATATGTAATTTTGATCCACTTTTATGTCTCTCCCTTCCCACACACAAAAAAATAAAAAAAAATAAAAAAATACAAAAGCAAGATAAAACAAGATAAAAAAGAAAGGGTTTCAATTCCTACCTACACCAAAAACCAATTACTATCTTGGTTTGATGATAAAAATTTATCATCAGGAATGAACGCCATTGGTTGAAACTCTATAAAAAAAAATAAATAAATAAAAGATTGTTTTGTAAAAATTAATATTTGTCCATAATTGGAATTTTAAATCTAACATATGGGAATCAATGAGTGAAGTTTCAACTTGTTTAGATTTTAAAAAAGTTATGCTAATTCTCCAATTGACTCACATTTAAAATAGAATGGGAAATAAAAAAAACAGCTCACGCTATAAGAAGTCAAGGATGGACGGCAGACTGTGTAGACGAGCCTTTAGACCATGACGAACACATGAGTAGCAGGTAGATTTTGGACATACATAGAAGTGAAGCACACGCAAATCCCAAACATCACCAGCCTGTACTTAACCAATATAAGACGTGATGAGATCATGGGTCAGAGGTAAGAGGGCATGGTTTGGTGGTGGGGAGAGGGGAAAACCTATTATGAAGTTCCCGCTTTGGCTCTTTTAGGGGAAATGTTATGCTGGGATGACATACCGCCCAAAAGAAGCAAAGATGAGTTGGAACCACTAGGTACATGCCATGAGGGATAGAGAGAGAGAGCACCCACACCGTAACAGGTAAGAGGGTTACGGCAGACAAACAAACAAAATAGTCTTCTTTGTCTAGTAATGGGAAGTGGCACAGGCAACACAGGTAAGTAGTGATGGTTGAACGACTGACGAACCAATAGTGGTCGGCAAGGACACCCATACCAGACAAAGGTAGTTAAAGGCTAAAATAGTAAAAACCAGTCATGTCAGGCACTATAAAAAGGGCCCTTGTCGTGTACAGCAAAAGGATCACGATCACGGTAATAGTAATATCTAGGAGAAAATCACAACATAGGAGAAAGCACTAAGAAAGGAAGAGGGAAAAAACAAACGAAAAAAAAAAAAAAAAAAAAAAAAAAAAAAAAAAAAAAAACTTAGAATGGCAGGCATGCACCAGTAGGTTGGTCTCCTCTCTCCCTCTAAAGCCCTACTCTCTATCAAAGACAAAGGATCCTCATTAGACATAAACCATTCAGGCCCATTCCCTCAAAGTAATTAATTTCTTTTTGGGGAGATTATTCACATTGGGGAAGTGGTTTTCCCTTCTTGGTTTCAGCTTCGTAGCATTACTTGGCATGACAGACTGGTCTTTTTCTCTTTTGATCCAATAAGCCCATTATTATTATTATTTCCCAATTTATTTATTAAATTTTTTTTTAATGTACGGGGTGCTTCTTGTCACTCCATTTTATTCATTTTGTCTAGTATTTCTTGTGTCATCTTTATTATATCTGTCTACCATAACTTCTCCGTAGCAGCTCTGTCTGCCATGGGCATGTAATCAAAATCTGGCAAACAGGGCGTAATTTGTGCACAAGTCAGACCAAGGCGGGTTGCAATTGAACCGGTCCCAACTCCCTTATCCAGAAAACTTGGGCCTAGTACGGTAGGAGGCAGCTCAGCCCAATATTACAAAAAAGGCCCACTACACTATTACTGTTGTATTTGTTACTACACATGTCGTAAAGCTTAATTGTTTTTACTTAAATGAAGTCACATGCTTGTCACGTGAGACTACTTGCACGACTGTTGCACTGTGATTAGTCTTAGTTGTTAATTTGGTTAGTTTGTTTAATAATGTAACTACTTACTCTTGGTGTTCTGTTATTTGGGTAATAAACATGATTGTAATTAGTTTTTCTAATTAGTGAGAATAATACAAATATTTCTCCAAATCTATTTCTCTCTCAATTTTTGTTAGAGAGAGAAAATATAACGAAGAGAAAGTTATAAAGAATGAGAGAATAATTGAAAGAGAAGAAAAGAGAGTTAAAAAGAAAAAGTTGTTGGCAAGTGTACCATATACAACTTGAGATTTAAAGCATGGATACGTAGCAAGTTAGCTAAAAGTGGATCAAAAAGAAAAGTAATTAAAGTATGTTCTTCTCCCAAGATAGAGAGAAAATTTTTGGTGAATTGCTATTAAAGCCCTAAGAAAATATATTTATAGATGTTTGGAATATTTCAAATTTTATTGTATAAGTTTTATAAATTAATATAACATCAATCAAATAAAAATTAATTCTCACTATCATTTAATATGTGCTAAAGTAATATAAACCACATTCATTATTATATTAATTTTTAATTTTTAATTTTTTTAGTAAAATTTGTAATAGTTTTAACATTTTTCTTATATCTAATATAATAAATATTCATAGAGAGAGAGAGAGAGAGAGAGAGACAGAGAGAGAGAGAGAGAGAGAGAGAGAGAGAGAGAGAGTAAAGTTATAAAGAATGAGAGAATAAGTGGAAGAGAAGAAATGAGAGTTTTAAAAAAGAAGAATCTGTTTATTACATACACTTGAAAAAAAAATTTAAAAATATGAATTCAAGTTATGTTTTCAAAGTAAAAATTGTGATTCCAAGTCACAGTTTTAGTTGATGTGTGTGTAACAACATATGTGTAACATCTTTTATCATTTAAAAGAAGAAGAAGAATTTGTTGGCAAGCGTACGACGTAAAGCAACTTGAGATTTTGGTAAGAAAATATATTCATATTTTGATGTTTGGAATATTACAAAATTTACTACATATATCTTATATATTGCTGTCTCATCAGTCAAATAAAAATTAACTCAAACATTCATTTAATAAAAGTTGAAGTGGTACTAGTTACATTCATTATCATATTAATTATTAAGTTTTTTATAGTAATATTTGTAATGACTTTAACATTTTCTAAAATTGAGCACAATAAATATTCATTCATAGTTCAACCAAGAAAAGTAAGTATTATAAAGGTGATAAGATAAGATTTATCCGAGAGAGAGAGAGTAACGAATGAGCGAATGAGCGGAAGAGAAGAACTAAGAGTTTAAAAAAAGAAGAATCTGTTTATTACACACTTTGTTACATACACTTGAAAAAGAAATTGAAACTATGACTTCAAGTTATGATTTCAAAGAAAAATTATGATTTTAAGTCACGGTTTTAGTTGATGTGTGTGTAACAACATATGTGTAATATCTTTTATCTTTAAAAAAAAAAAAAAAAAAAGAATCTATTGGCAAGAGTACGACGTAAAGCAACTTGAAATTTTGGTAAGAAAATATATTCATATTTAGATGTTTGGAATATTACAAAATTTACTACATATATCTTATATATAGTTGTCTCATCAATCAAATAAAAATTAATTCAAACATTCATTTAATAAAAGTTGAAGTGATACTAGTTACAATCATTATCATATTAATTTTAAAGTTTTTTATAGTAAAATTTGTAATGACTTTAACATTTTCTAAAATTGAGAACAATAAATATTCATTCACTCTTCAACCAAGAAAAGTAAGTATTATAAAGATGATAAGATAAGATTTAAAGTAAGTATATAAAGGTGATAAGATGAGATTTATCTGAGAGAGAGAGAGAGAGAGAGAGAGAGAGAGAGAGAGAGAGAGAGAGAGAGAGAGAGAGAGAGAGAGAGAGAGAGAGAGAGAGAGAGAGAGAGTAAAGTAATAACGAATGAGAGAATTAGTGGAAGAGAAGAAATGAGAGTTTTTAAAAAAGAAGAATCTATTTATTACACACACTTTTTTACATACACTTGAAAAAGAAATTGAAACTATGACTTCAAGTTATGATTTCAAAGTAAAAATTGTAATTTCAAGTCACAGTTTTAGTTAATTTGTGTGTAACAATATATGTGTAACATCTTTTATCTTAAAAAAGAAGAAGAAGAATCTGTTGGCAAGCGTATGACGTAAAGCAACTTGAGATTTTGGTAAGAAAATATATTCATATTTAGATGTTTGGAATATTACAAATTTTACTACATAAATCTTATATATTGCTGTCTCACCAATCAAATAAAAATTAATTCAAACATTTATTTAATAAAAGTTGAAGTGATACTAATTACATTCATTATCATATTAATTTTTAAGTTTTTTATAGTAAAATTTGTAATGATTTTAACATTTTCTAAAATTGAGCACAATAAATATTCATTAACTCTTCAACCAAGAAAAGTAAGTATTATAAAGGTGATAAGATAAGATTTATCTTGGAGAGAGAGAGAGTAAAGTAATAACGAATGAGAGAATGAGTGGAAGAGAAGAAAATAGAGTTTTAACTAAGAGTATTATTTATTACACATATTTTGAGACACGCACAATTACACACTCGAAAAAGGAACTAAAACGGTGACTTCATGTCATGATTTTAAAGTAAGTCACAATTTCAATTGCTTTTTCACGTGTATGAAACAACATATGTGTAACCGTTTTTATCTTTTAAAAGGCGGGTGTATGGTGTATAGTAACTTGAGATTTTGGTAATAATATATATTTATATTTAGATGTTTGGAATATTACAAATTTGGCGAAAAGCACATTTTAGTCCCTACATTTTTAGACGATTCCCATTTTAGTCCCTACATTTTATTTTTACCGCTTTTAGTCCCTATCCTAAAAAACGCTTCCCGTTTTGGTCCCTACCGTTACTCATTTAACAGAAATATCCTACGTGGGAAATGGTTTAATAGTAAATGCTGACGTGTCTATTAAAATAATATTAAAAAAAATATTTGCATTTTTAAAAATGCCACATCAGTAATTTAATTTTTTTTAAAAGCCACATCAGATAAAAATAATATAAAAATTTCTAACCTAATTATTTTTTAAAAAAAGAAAAGAAATTAGTTAAATTAATATTTTTTTCCTTTTTTTTTTGGAAGAACATGAAGAACTCAAACTATGCGTTCTTCATTTTTCTTCCCCAACTAAGCTTGCCCAGAAAATTAAAAATTAAAATTTTACTTTTCTTTTCTTGAATTTTCTTAGCAACCAAAACCATAAAATCACTCAGATTTACAAAATAAAAAGATATGCCCATAAAAATTTACAAAACACAAACATTCAACAAGATTTTCTTATGCTTTGAAGCCAAACACAAAAAACACAAAACTCAAACCCAGATTTTCGGCCTCCATGCACAACCAAACCCAGTGAAGCCTAAATAAGATCTTTAGAGAAAGTGTACACTTGTTTCCACTTTGGATTTGAAATCTTCTCCAAATGAGTAGTCGATTTGGATTCAGAAAACATACACCACAAACCCATAAACCCAAAAATCAACATACACCACAAACCCAGATCAACAAAAGTCACAACCCACAGACCCACCATCGGAATACATATTTCCACCATGATCTACACCACTGAGCTGAGAGATAGAGAGATGAAAGAGAGAGACTTACCGATTTGGGATAGAGAGACAACGATCTATGAGTTAGAGAGAGTTTGAGCTATTTGGGTCTGAGTTTGAGAGAATCGTGAGAGAGAGCGTAGGTCGTTCAGAGAAAGAAAAGAAGAGAACCACTGCCGGTTGTGGTGGTGGTGGTAGCGGCGATGAGTAGAGGAGGCCGGCCATGGAGTTTGATAGAGTTGTGAGAGTTTTGGAAGAGAGAGGAAGGTTTGAGATTTAGAAGTGAGGGGAACCGGTTTGATAAGGGTGTGTTGGGGTTTGAAGGTTTTCTTTTGAGTGTGTGAAAATTTTTTGGGTTTGTGAATGAGAATTTTTTGGGTTTGGATGCCAAGAAAATACATGAAAAAAAAAAAAAAGAAAAAAAGAAAAGGGAAGAAAATAAGGATTAATTTGCTAAGAATATGAGTCAATCTTTTGGGGAAGAACACAAAGAACATGATGATGTTCTTCCAAAAATGAAGAACACATAGTTCTGAGTTCTTCATGTTCTTCCAAAAAAAAGGAAAAAAAATTAATTTAACTAATTGCTTTTCTTTTTTTTAAAAATAATTAGGTTAGAAATTTTTATATTATTTTTATTTGATGTGGTTTTTTTTTTAAATTAAATTACTGACGTGGAATTTTTAAAAATGCAAATATTTTTTTAAAAATATTATTTTAATAGACACGTCAGCATTTACTGTTGAACCATTTGCCACGTAGGATATTTCTGTTAAATGAGTAACGGCAGAGACTAAAACGGAAAGTGTTTTTCAAGATAGGGACTAAAAACGATAAAAATAAAATGTAGGGACTAAAATGAGAATCGCCTAAAAATGTAGGAATTAAAATGTGCTTTTCGCCTACAAATTTTACTACATAAATTTTATATATCGGTGCACCATCAATTAAATAAAAATTAATTCAAACATTCATTCAATATGGGTTCAACTGATATTAATTACATTCATTGTCATATTAATTTTTAAGTTTTTTATGGGAAAATTTTTAATAATTTTAGGATTTTCTTAAATTGAGTAAATAAATACATTCATTTACTTTTTTTTAATAGTATGATTAGAATAACTATGAATTGCAGATGTGGCATATCGAACATCTTCATTTTACCTCCACCCCTTCAAGTACTTTACTAGGGAGTAACCACCACGCCAAAATTATTCGTGACAAATATTCATTTACTCTTCAACCAAGAAAAGTAAGTACTATAAAGGTGATATGATAGTATTCCTCTTCATCTTTGGGGTGGGGTGGTTGTTGGCAGGTATACAATGCACAGTTCTCGAAATTTTATGTAAGAAATAATATTTAGATACTTGAGATATTATAAAATTTACTGTATAAATTTTGTAAAATGGTGTGTTATGAATCATATAAAAATTAAAGTGACACTCATCCCATTCCCTGTCACATTAATTTTTTAAGGTTTTTTATTTTTATTTTTATTTTTTTTAAATATTAAAATTTGTAATCTTTTAGCATTTTTCTTACCACTGGTAAAATAAATATTCATTTACACTTTTCTGGCACGTCTTTGAAGAACCGATGTCTATCTTCTTCTTTTTTGATAAGCAACGTACAGATGCCTATCTCCCTCGCACTTCAGCTTGCTAATTTAAGAATGTAGGGCTTCTACAAGTATCCATTCATATATTTTGTGTATTAGGAGTGTACTGGGAGGCCATAACAAAATGGTGCTTGAGAATGTCAGTTATTGTGTGGGTGAAGAATCTTGTCGAACAATATGGGGTATTGTAGTATATGTCCTTATGATAACACTCCTAACAGCCTTAATTTCTAACAGTCTTCGGTTCATGGAGGCGTTGTAGCCGCAGTTTGAAGCTCAAATATTTGATATGGCATCTTATCTTCTGTTTACGTACTTGATAAATTAAACCATGGACCTATAAGAAAGTACAGAGAGCAAGTATTGAAAGAAGAAAGGAAGCCAAAGCTAGAGAGAATTCTGGAATGAAGAAAAACTTTTGTATATTACTCAATTGAATGAATCTGTACATGAATCTGTGACTAAATACAGAAAAACAGAGCAAGTAAAATATCCCTAACTATACGGAAACAGTTACAACACTTGTGCTTGTCAGCTGAGTCACGTGTGAACAATTCACACTTAAATACATCACTAAACTACAAGTCACTAAACTACAGCATTTCATTAAGCTACACTGTACAACTAAACTACAATGCTAAGCTGTCGTTTATATCAGATTTTCATCCCTGCACTTCTTTCTTCTTTTGCTTCGTTCCTTTTCTTGCTTTCTGATCTGAATCACTATTTTGACACTCCCCCTCAAGATGACAATCAGGATTGTGAATATTTACAATGTTCATCTTGGCAAGTAAAGACTTCAATTGTTGACCACTAAGTGCCTTTGTAAGAAGATCAGCTAGCTGTGAGTGAGTAGGAGTGAAAAACAATCTGATGACTTTATCCTCAACCTTATCTCTGACCAAGTGGCAATCTATTTCTATATGTTTGGTCCTCTCATGAAACACAGGGTTTTCACCAATATATATAGCAGCTTGGTTATCACAAAACAGCATTGCAGGCTTTGGATGATACACTTCTAAATCTTTCAACAAGGCTAATATCCAAGTCATCTCACACACAGTCACTGCCATGGCTCGATATTCTGCTTCTGCAGATGATCTAGAGACTATGGATTGCTTTTTAGACTTCCATGAAACCAGAGAATTACCCAAAAAGACACAATAACCAGTGGTTGATCTTCTAGTGTCAACACAAGATGCCCAATCTGCATCTGTGAATGCCTTTAAGTGCAAATCTGAATTGGATGATAACAAAATACCTTGTCCAGGACTTCCCTTTATGTACTGTAACACCTTATAGGCTGCATCCAAGTGAGGTTTTCTTGGTTTTGACATGAATTGACTCAGCTTGTTCACTGAGTATGTGATATTTGGTCTGGTAATAGTTAAGTATATCAACCTGCCAACCAGCCTTCTATAAATGCCAGGATCAGGTAACAGCTCCCCATGGTATTTGCTCAACTTTAAGTTTTGCTCCATAGGAACTTTGCTAGGCTTGCATCCTGTCATGCCTGCATCTTTGAGCACTTCCAAAGCATATTTCCTTTGACATAAGGAAATGCCTTTATTTGATCTTGCTATTTCAAGGCCAAGGAAGAATTTCAAGTTTCCAAGATCCTTTAGCTTAAATTCTTGATCCAAGAACACTTTAAGCTCTTCAACAGCTTGAATATCATTGCTGGCTATAAGAATATCATCCACATAGACTAAAAGTGCTATGAATGATTGATTGGACTTCTTGGTAAAAAGGGAGTAATCAGACCTTGACTATTTGAATCCACATTTGAGAATAGTGGATGAAAATTTTGAGTACCACTGCCTTGATGCCTGTCTAAGGCCATACAAGGATTTGTTAAGCTTGCACACTATATTCTCCCCCTTGCTGTGGAATCCTTGAGGCAGCTGCATGTAAACTTCCTCATGAAGCTCTCCATGAAGGAAAGCATTGTTTACATCCAGCTGAGTTAGATGCCAACCCCTCACAGCAGATATGGCAAGCAAAGTTTTAACAGTGGTCATTTTAGCAACAGGGGAAAAGGTTTCAGTGAAATCCAAACCCTCCTGCTGTGTAAACCCCTTAGCCACAAGACGGGCCTTATACCTTTCCACTGTGCCATCAGCTTTATACTTCACTCTATAGACCCATTTGCACCCAATAGCCCTTTTATGGAATGGTAAGGGAGTAAGAGACCAAGTCTGGTTAGATTCTAATGCTGCAATCTCAGCAGCCATTGCATTCTGCCATTTGGGATCTTGGACAGCCTCATGATAGGATTTGGGTTCAGAAACAGCAGTGATAAGAGAGCAAAAATGGGCATAGGATGGAGATAAAGTAGAAGAACCAAGAAAATGAGATAAGGGGTATTTTGTACCTGAGGTTTGTGAGGCTGAACCAGACTTGATGGCATGATTGGAATGATTAAACTGATCAGTAATAATATTGCTGCATTTATAGTCTTGCAAATAGGAAGGAGGCTTAGACACTTTAGTGGATTTTCTCAAAGATGGAGGTGAAGGAATAACAGTAGGTTCAATGATGGGAGGACTAGAACTATCAGTATTAGAAGCAGATGGAGAAGCAGATGTAGCAGGTGAAGAAGAATTGGGTAAAGGATTAGAAGTTGAAGTAGGAAAGGCAGGATCAGGAATGGGCTGAGAGATGATAGAATCAAAATATGATGCAGATGTAGAATCAAATAAGGCAGATTGTGAGGCATTAGAAGTATCTAGAGGAGGAAAAAGGTGAGGAAAAGTGATATTTGAGTGAGGTGAGGAAGAATAAGTGGATGAAATGAAAGGAAACACAGTCTCATGAAGGGTGACATCTCTAGAGACAAAGACTTTCTTGGTGACCAGATTGAGTAACTTGTACCCTTTGACACCAAAAGGGAATCCCAGAAAAACACAGGGAACAGATCTAGGGTCAAACTTAGATCTGTTATGAGATAAGGTGGAGGCAAAACAAAGGCAACCAAAAACCTTTAAGTGAACAAAAGAAGGTGGTGTATTGTAAAGTTTCTCAAAAAGGGTCTTATTTTCTAAAATGACAGAAGGCAGTCTATTGATGATGTATACAGCAGTCAAAACACATTCACCCCAATAGGAAATAGGCACATTAGACTGAAATTTTAAAGCTCTAGCAATGCTTAAAATGTGTTGATGTTTCCTTTCCACAACTGAATTTTGTTGTGGAGTGGCAACACAGGAATGTTGATGTATAATCCCATGATTAGCAAAGAAGTCTTTTAGGAAAAATTCATGAGCATTATCAGTTCTAATTGCTTTAATATTGGTGTGAAATTGTGTGGAGATAATTTTGTAAAAAGAAATCAATAAGGGTCTAGTTTCTGATTTTGATTGCATAAGATAGACCCATGTTGATCTAGTTGCATCATTAACAATGGTAAGGAAATACCTAAAACCATTATGAGTAGGTTTTGCAAAAGGACCCCAAACATCACAGTGAATGAGATCAAAAGCATTAACAGACAAATGATTGAAAGAAGGAAAAGGAAGTCTTTTCTGTTTTGCAATGGGACAAAGGGCACAATCTTTATTACTATGTATAGTGCTTACATCAGGGAGAAGATCACACAGGACCTGAAGTTTAGCATCTGATACATGACCTAATCTAAGATGCCAAAGATAGGATTTTGTGGTAACAGGAACATCCACAACATTATTTTCAAAAGAATTGAAAATAGATCCTAAGATAGAAGATACATTTGAAACAGATTTGCAAGATTCTGAAGATTGTAGCAGATAGAGGTTATGATGCAGCTTACCCATTCCAATCGTTTTCCAACAAGAAAGGTCCTGTATAAAACACATATTTGACAGGAAAATGAAGCAACAGGATAGACTTTTGGTTAATTGACTAATGGATATCAAGTTGAAAGTGAAAGAGGGAACACATAGTACATTTTCAAGAATTAAACTAGAAGTTACTTGAACGGTTCCTATGTGTGTGACAACAACTCTTTCACCATTAGGCAATTGAACAAAAGAGGTTATAGAGCTAGTAATTTTAGTGAACAAATCAACTGAATGAACTATGTGATCTGTGGCACCCGTATCAAGAACCCAAGTGTCTTGACTATGTGCAGTTTTGTTTGAAGGATTGACACTAGAGTGTTGCATGTTCAAACATATTGAGTTTTGCAAGAGATCATCAGAAATACCTGAGAGGGCAGAATTGGCTGTGTGAACTGCTTCATTAGAACTACCAGAACTGGATGCATGAGAATTCAACAAGGAAATCAATTGCTGATACTGTTCCGGAGTGAAAGAGAAATTGTTGTTCTGATGCACATTCTCATTCTGAGCTTGATCACAATCCATTATGACCTGATTAGCCATAGGAAGCTGCTTTCCCTTTTGCTTGTAGCCTGGTGGAAATCCGACAAGCTTATAGCATTTCTCCTTAACATGCCCAACCTTTCCACAATAGCTACACATAGGCCTTCCCTTTCCAACATTCCCTTTGAAATTCTTGCCAGAAAAAGATCCTTGATTGAAAAATTGATTCTGGACAGCCAGAGCATTGGATTCCACTGAAGGAGTGGCATGACTACTGGAAGATCGTTGCCTTTCCTCCTGGATTACCAACGAAAAAGTCTTATCCACAGATGGAACAGGTTCCATCATGAGAATTTGAGTCTTGACCTGTGAGTAACAATCATTCAATCCATTAAGAAATTGCATGATTGAATCTTGATGGTGATGATGCCCTATCTTCTCATTCACACCACAAGTACATTTTCCACATGAACACGATGGCAAAGGCCTCAGATTTAACAATTGATCCCAAGAAGCTTGAAGATCAGTGAAGAAGCTTGTCACTGTAGAATCTCCTTGCATCACAGTGGAAATTTGCTTCTGAAGTTGAGAAATCCTTGGTCCATTTGGTTGTAGAAACCGATTCTTGAGAGCATTCCAGACCTCAAAGGCTGTGTTTCTGTAAATGACACTAGCAGTAATATGAGGTGAAACTGAATTCAAGATCCACGATGAGATCATTGAATTGCATTTGGACCATGCCTTTTTCTCAAGTGGTATAATTGCCATTGATGCAGTGATGGATCCATCTACAAATCCGAGCTTACTCTTAGCATCTAGAGCCATCCTCATTGCTCTGGCCCAATTAGGGTAGTTATCCTCAGTAAGAGGTTGAACAACCAGGATCGCACCAGGAGATTCACCATGGTGCAAGAAAAACGGACTTCCAGGATCTTCCAATGGAGAGAGCTCTCGTGTAGGAGAAGAGGAATTAGTATTTGACGCCATTAACGAAGGGTCAAGCTCTAATACCATATAAGAAAGTACAGAGAGCAAGTATTGAAAGAAGAAAGGAAGCCAAAGCTAGAGAGAATTCTGGAATGAAGAAAAACTTTTGTATATTACTCAATTGAATGAATCTGTACATGAATCTGTGACTAAATACAGAAAAACAGAGCAAGTAAAATATCCCTAACTATACGGAAACAGTTACAACACTTGTGCTTGTCAGCTGAGTCATGTGTGAACAATTCACACTTAAATACATCACTAAACTACAAGTCACTAAACTACAGCATTTCATTAAGCTACACTGTACAGCTAAACTACAATGCTAAGCTGTCGTTTATATCAGATTTTCATCCCTGCACTTCTTTCTTCTTTTGCTTCATTCCTTTTCTTGCTTTCTGATCTGAATCACTATTTTGACACCTGAAGTCGTCAGGATGCGGTTATGAATTTTTTGCAGTCTGGGATATGTTTTTGGTTATTTTCCATGGTAGCGCTAATTGTATCTCCGCCTACAGCCTTGAAGACAGTGAGAATCGGAAGATATAAAACTTGCCAACTTTTGGTTCTATATTTTTGGGTGGCCTTGCAGCTACTTATGTCTCGTCCTGCTAATAGTTTATTGGTACTGCTTTCTGTCCTCTTTGGTTTTCTTTGTTTAGAATAGTTGCAAGAAGTAAAGCTTTGAACATGGCTAGCAGATCATATGGTTTGCTGAGAAACACCAAACTGATTGCAGACTTCATGGAAGATGAGAGCAATGAAGATGAAGCGAATCCTACTTGCATGAAAGGCTAAAAGTACTTGGTGAAAGAGAAAAAGAAGGCAAAGGTAAAAGTTGCACCACGCTAACAAATGCGGTTGGAAACTACAGATCTGAAGTCGTTACTCGTTACCATTGATATGATCTGGCAATGCAATGGGAGACTCTTAAGCTCTGCTAGAGATCCAGACGGACGACTCAAGGATATTTGCCTTTCATATGCATTGTATAGAAAGATCCCAGCTGAAGACATGGAAGTTTGTTTGAGATGGGCTACTTTCCAAAGAGGTGATGATCATGTGAGAGCATTCTGAGTTATTGAGGTAGAGCTCGCATTTCTTTATGATCTCTTCTACACAACATATCCCATCTTCTTTGCCAATGGACTTCAATGGTTAAGAAATCTTGAGCTCGTTATAGTTATAATTAGTTGTTGAACTGTGGCACCTATTCTAATCCGAGGGCCAAAATGGCCAAATACCATCTTTGTCCGAAATATTTAGCAATTTACAACTGTTTGCGAAATATTTAAAAATATACCCTATTTTGAAACTCGAGTTTGACATGTAATTCGAGTTTATGAAAATCGAGTTCCAAAAAAAATGACCCGGTGGCATGATTTGGCATTTTAGAATTAAAAATGTCACGTGGAACTCGAGTTTATAAAACTCGAGTTCTGTTTAATGTGAAACTTGATTTCATTGAAATTGAGTTCCTTCACTTCCTTATTAAGTCTGTAACACCCATATAATCAGCCACACCCGAAAAAGGAAAAAACTATCAACGGCTACACAATATCACCTCCATCATAATCTAAGCCTCAAACCACAACCACACCGAAACATACATCCAAATCCAAACACATCAAGATGAAGAGGAAGAGGAAGAACATGTATCAGAGTCAGAAGGGTTCATTAAAGGGCTGTTCCAACCATGAGAATTAATGCTGTAGCAAAAGGATTCTAGATTATAACACCAAAAGATGCTCTTTGTGAAGGCATATCCACTTCTAGTATACGTTGTGATGAAATAAAGAAAGAAAGAAGAGAAAGAAAGAAGCTGAGAGAAGAAATATGTGAACGGAGAAAAAAAGAAAAAAAGAAAAAGAGAGAAAGAAGAGAAAGAAAGAAAGAGAAAAAGTTGAGAAATAAAGTAAGAAAGAGAAAGAGAAAAAACCGGAGAGTTGGTAAGGTTTGTGCAATGTGGGTCCCACCTATTTCCCCACTTGTTCAAATTTTTAAAGAACTCGAGCTTTAAGAGCTCGAATTTTATATTTCAAGCAACTCAAACTTGCCAAACTCAAGTTCTACATGGGCTTTTAAATTATAAAATGTTAGATCAGTTTCTGCCACCGTATCACATTTTTTGAAACTCAATTTTCTTAAACTCGAGTTCTATGTAGAACTCGAGTTTCAAAATAGTGGTATATTGCTTAATATTTTGCAAACAGTAGTAGATTGCTAAATATTTTGGGTAAAGATGGTATTTGGCCATTTTGGCCCTAATCCGAGTATATAACTTTGTTGATCTTCTCGCGGCTATAGTTACGGTGAAAATGGGCTTTTGCCCTTTCTTTTTAAAATATCCAGCAAAATGCCCCATGTTTGAAACTAATTAGGGAAATGCCCTTATTTTGAAACTCGATTTTCTAAAAATCGAGCTTCAAATGTATAACTCGATTTTTGGAATATCGAGTTATAGTGAACGTGGACTTAGAAAATTTTTTTTTTTTTGGAACTCGAGTTCCATGTGAAGTACTTGAGTTCCACTTGAATTTTTTCAAGGAACTCGAGTTCCATGAACTCGAGTACTTCACATGGAACTCGAGTTCCATGAACTCAAGTTCCAAATTTTTTTAAAAAAATATTAATAGCCAAAGTTGAGAAAAAAATCTAATTAGATTTTAAATTGGAATTCAATTAGAGTCTAATTTTGCACCATGTGTCTTATCTAATCTAAACTTTTAAATTTTTGTATCAAGCGAGTTAATTCAGTGTAGAAATGAGGGTTCCAATATAAATAAACCTCGGTTATATATATAATCAAAGCTTTAAGAAAATTTTATTAAAATCAAAATTAGATTTTGTCTTTGTTAGCTTTTCATACAAATTAAATTGTTTAGATTTTTGTTGTTATTTTTTTTTGAACTAATAAGCATATTTTTTATATTGTTTCTATTTAGATATTTTGTATGTGAAGAGATCTTAAACTTAACAAACAGTAATTGAGCTCAATGATTCCATGCACCTATTTCCATTCAATTTATGAGATACTATTGCACTAATTTATTCTTTTATTTTGCATTTTATTTAATTAGTAGAATTTCATCGACAGTGATAGTGAATTGATATTGAATATGTAGTGTCCATTAGTGATTTTCAAAATTATATACATAACAGCAGTATAATGAGAAACTCGACATAACTAATATTATTAAAATTGTGAGGAAAAATCATTTTAATACCTCCAAATGTCCTGGTCGACTAATGTTCTATATATTTAACAACCTAAACTAACATTAATAGCATCACTACAATTTATCATTCTTATGCATAAGCACGAGTTACATACTAGTTCAGAGTAAAAGTAAAAAACAAAGTGTTCACATCATATTGCCAGTGGAAGTGAAGAAAACAATTATACATTCACTAAAGACCAGTGGCCAGCGATTGACAAATGGGGTAGATTCTCTGCAGCAAAATGGAGTTGAGAGTGAACTATCTTAGGCATGCAAACTTGAGACACAAACGCATGTTATCATGGTCTGGCATATAGCCACGAGTCTTTGCAAGCTCGATTTATCATCATGTCAACCAACGAGGGGAAAACAATGACTTCATTGTGGCAACTAAGTTGTCTAAATACTATGCCTATTTGATGGCTTTTGCTCGAAGACTTTTACCTGATCATGAATATACTATAGAGATTATTTTTGATCAAGTAGTTGATGAAGCTAGGTATAAACTCAAGGGATGTAGGAAAAGTATTTGCCAAAAGATGTTTACTTGCAAAGACAATCGCATGAAAAGAATTTGTGAAAAGATGTTCAATTTAGGCAAAGACAATTGTGAGGGTATGGAAGAAATTATTGAAAGGGGTGTTGTTCTTGCAAAGCATCTGATATAAAGAACAAAAGACAATGGGCTAAGATGGAGAATTCTGGTAAGGTTCTGGGCAGAAATGAGGTTGTTTTGGCTCCCTCTAAAGATGAAACTGCCCATCCTGAGCACCTAGCCACTGGAGGAGAGTTTGTGACTCACTTGTGGGCATTACTCTCTCATGTAGGAATACTCAAGTGAGACCTAACTCAGGATGTGTGACTATTATTTCATTACTTGTGTGTTTTGTCTATGCCTAAAGTCAAATACAAACTCTGCCACTGTTTCTATGTTTAGGTGTAATACATATTATTATGATTTTATTGCTCTTAAAATAAAATTTTCTGTGAATCTCAATTACGGAATTTAATTAAGGATGTTAATAAAGTTAAGTGGCATAATATTAGGAGCATGCTAGTTGTTCTTAATTAATTGTTTCTCATTTTCTATTGGTCAATTTTTATCCTTAATTATCAACTTAAGGTTTATTGTGATGCTTGAACCATAGTGCTAGCTGCTAGGTTTGGGGCAATACATGTTATTCTTTTGTTTTTCCTCTTGAGAATTTAAAAAAAAAAAAAAAAACAAAAAAAAAAAGTTTGAATCTGTATGTTTTTAGACCCCTTAAACACAAACAAGATTAACCTAGTTATTTAGCCAAGTGATTAACTTAGGTAAATTATGCAGATCTAGGCTAACACAAATAAATCATATCATTGAACAGTGCGGAAAATAAATAACACAACGATATGATAACCTAAGAAAACCAAACCGGTAAAAAACCTAGGGAGGATTTAACCTAGCTATCCTCAAGGTAAAATAAACCCAAAATGAAAGAATTGAAGTTTACACAATAGCGACTTAGACCACTAACAAGTCCATGGACTACTTCTTTCTTGGATTCACAACAACCACAAGTACTCCCACTTGTATTTTCTTTAAGCTCTTTATGTAGCAACTGAAACGATTACCAAGCTCTCGACATCAATCTTGAGATTGGAAACCCTAAGTATGTATGAAGGAAAACACCTCTAGATCTCACAAGAGTTTCATACACACAGCATAAACAACAACCATAAAACGTGGCTAGGGTTTTTCCTTTTATATTTAAGGCAAAACATAAAACCCTACACTTCAAACAGGCTTGGGTTGAGTTGGAAAATTCTGTAGAAAAACAATCTACACGAGCTTCGATCGATCAAGTCTAATTTTCGATCAATCGAGCCTTGCAGAAAGTCAATAGTAATTTTCTGCAATTACTCGATTCCAACTTTACATACAAATATTTTGAGCAAGTCTAAAACAAGACTAAACGTTTTGATCATGGTTTGCCAACATTATATAATGAAGTTCTAATACATTTAAACCTAAAGTCTTAGAACCTAACAAACTCCCCCTTTGGCAATCTATGACAAAACACAAAATAAACAAGATGCTTAAAGTTTACAAAAAACAGCCCATTACAACAACATTGCCCAACAAAAACAAATTTAACCTAACTACTATCTATCAGTTGCAAGTGTAGACAACAGCATGACTGAATCAACCTATATATTCCTGTAACACTTAACAAACACATAAACGCATGTGTGGAAAATACAAGTAAAACAAAATAAATTCTTGATTTCACATAACATAAAATAAAAGATATGTATCATGAATAACCTCATAAATATAAATCAATAATCAATGTATCACAATGTAAAACAAGAAACAGAAATAAGAATATAATGTCTCTCCCTAACATATACAACTTATAAAGAATAAAGACATCAAAGCAAATACATCATGAGCCAAAAAAAAAAAAAAAATAAGAACAAAGTGAAGCACCTAGATACAATCTATAGCTCCAAAACAACAAAAAATCTCCCCCTATCTCCATCCATATGTACTCCCCCTTTTTGTGATGAATTGTCAAAGGGCAATCACTCATCATCAAAAGGAGGTGATAGAGGTGACCGTCTAAAACTCGCCAACTCTGCACGCAAAGCCTAAAGCTCAGTAAGCACGTCCACCAAAAGCTGACCATGAGCCGCCTAAACGGTCATGACAGTATCCAACATATGACGAATGCTCGAATCATCCGAAGTAGAAGGTGGAGGATCAGTAGCAACAGTCGGATCAATGAACGCATCAGCAGCCGGATCACCTGAAGAAGGAGGAGGAGGTGTAACACTCGAAAAAGACTCAACTCTAGAGCGTTTAGTGCTAGCTCGCATCTGAGCAGCCCTCTGCCTAAGGAAGATGGCACCTATGGGAGCTATAATATGTACGGGCTCAGACGCAAGAAACTAATCTAAACCTAAATGTAACAAAATCCGATGAATAAAAACCGGAAAGAAAAGAGCATGAGCAGAAGAACTACTCCTATAAACCTCAACCAAAGATCGAATGAAAAGGTGAGGAAAACTCATAGTAGTATCTGTGACAAGAGCATACAAAAATGCACATCTCTCTATAGGAATAGTATGCAAATAAGAGATGGGCCAGATCAAATGGCAAGAAATTCAGAAAAAGAGATAATGAATCTCGGTCAACTCGTGAGAAGTGATCCGAGGATCAATACCCCACTGGATAGAAGACCTAGTAAGATATGACATGATGTCATCGATGCGAGGAGACTCATCGTAGGGATAGACATGCTGATGAACCAACGGTACCTTAAGAGCAGAGGCCACTACCGAAGGAGTAATGGTGTAGTCTTCACCCTGTATCCAACTCTTTATAAACTGAGTGTTAGAGTCAATGGAGTGGACAGAGAGGTTCGAGTAGAACTCTCTAATCAAGGTAGCTGGAGGAGGAGGGTCAATGTCTAACAAAGGCAACCAGCCCCTACGCTCAAAGTTTCTCCTAATCTCAGGGTCAAGCTCATCTAAAACTACCTTTCTCTTAGCCCACACAAATCTAAGAAGGTTCAGCTTCTCATAAGTCTTTTGGTTTTTCTCACTTAGAAACCTCTCATTATCAAACGATGGAGTAGAAGAGGAGGAGGACAGCCTATGTGCTCTAGTCTTCCTAACCATGATGCTAAGGTTGGAATAGGATAGACAGAAAAGAGATAAAAAAAAAAAAAAAGAAAAAAAAAAAAAGAAAAAAGAAAACCCAAGGGCAGACTGTATTAGACACAGTTAGAACAAAAAAAATATAGAAAATAACAATCTATATGATGCATGAACAGTATTAACCCATGATGCATGCTCTAATGCAATGAACATAGAGTTTATATAAAAAACACAAAATTGGCTTGAACATAGAGTTTATATCAAAAACCCCAAATTTTGAAAACCCACTTTCAAAAATCCCAACAAATTGACCAATTGATCATTACAGAAGTTAGATAACAGGATATAATGACCAAATTAATAAAAAACACAAGCCAATTTCATCAATTTATGCTTAATTGAACAAAATCCCCAATTCGGATAGTTTCAAGCCCTAGAATTTTCAATTTTTCCCAAATCATCAAATTGATCAAATTAAACCACAAAGATCATGTTTATATCATCCAACAACAAAAACCCATTGATCAATTTTGAAAGAAATATGCTAGAACATCAAAAATCCCAAAATTTTATAGGTTTGAAATTCTCCCTTAAATGCATGAAAAATGAAAATAAAATGAAAAACGAAGGGTAGAATGGTCTTACCGGTGCTAGGAGACAAAAACCCTTGAGAAAAATTGAGGGAAAAACGACAAAAAAATTGGATTGAATCTGGACCGGTCAAAGAGAGAGAGAGAAAGTGCCTTTTGAAAAGTTTTGAATAGTGAAGAACACGTGAAAAACATAAGTTTTAAAAAAATCTTTGAACGATTTTCGATTGATCAAAAAATAGGTTTGATTGATCAAAAATTACATTCGATTGATCCAGCATCAATCGAACATCAATCGAGCCAGGCAGATTCAAACCAAATATTTAATCGCAATTTCGATCGGTCATGCAACAGGTTCGATCGATCGAAAATCTGGAAATTTCAAAATTTTGAAAAACAGAGCATTTTAATGCAGAAACTCCTCAAAGCACAATATTTTATGAATAAAATGCATGAGTATGAGATGAAAAGTTTTTCAAAAACCCTTGAATTTACCCCAGATCTTCCAAAGACTAAATTTTCAATCAATTTGTCCTCAAATTTCAAACTTTAAACATATTTTGCATCAAAATCAATGAAATTTTTAATCTTGAATGGCCACAACAAGATCACACACAATAACATGTACAAAGTTTAGCGAAGAGTAACTTGTGTAGTGTGTGCAACTAGCAAAAGCTTGAGATACATGTGAGATGATATGTGAATAGTAATCAATCAAAATTTCTACAAAATTCATCACATAAATTTGAAAGAGACTATCACCTAAAGAGTTACATCATATAACTTTCACATCTCCTAGAAAACAAGCTTGCAATCATGTAAGTTTCTTGATTTGCCTCATAATGTACACACCAATTTTATTTGATTAGAAACTTATTGAAATAGCCAAGATAATGTACACACCAATTTTAATTGATTGAATTAATTATAGCTCAATAATGTACACACCAATTTTAGCATTTAAACCGAGACTACACCTTATGTTCTTTTTATGCGTGTGCTACACTTTCTCGAACACAAAATCTTATGATATGCACTAAGGTGTTCATGATTGGCTAGTAAACAGTGGTGAGATGGTTATTTATGCATTTCTTAATAAGTTTAAGTCCAACAATCAAAGGCATGTGATTTCAAGATCAAGACTAAGTGATAAAAAACTATAAACATCTTCCTACACAACATGCACTACAAAGCTCAAACTAGTGAAGTGCAATAAGATAAGCTCATCCAAACTAAACATGGTACATAAACATGTTATGTAAAGATAATATGGCCAACCTTGATTTCAAATTCAAGAAAATAATGCAAAACACATTTTTCTTCCCTTTTCCTTTTTATTTTTTTATTTTTTTATTTTTGAAGAAAATAACAAAAACAGCCTAGTATAAAATGCATGAATGATGTGCAATGCAAATCCTAAAAAAATAAAATAAAATAGCAACAACAACAACAACAAAGAGGAATGGTCACAAAGAATAGAACGATGAAGGACAAGGACCATGTCAGAAAGATTCAATTAGATCGAGCCTTTTGCATCCAAAACTTTTTAGATGCAACTTTTGCATTGGAGTTATTATTCACATTAGAATGTTGAGCAATTCTAGGATTGGAATAACGATTTAAAGCCTTTACCAATTCACCAATAATTACCATAGGATCTTGTGTTTGAGGCACATGTACTTTTGACTTATTTGCTTGCTTAGCAGCTTACAACTTGAAACAGTTTGGACGAATGTGCCCAGACTTTCCAAAAAAATGACAAACCCATGCAGGTCTATCATGCACCTTGTCCTTAGGAGGGTTAGGAGTCTTAGGTTTAGACTCTTGAAGATCAACCCTAATCTTTCTAGGAGGAGTAACTTTTGCTGGTTTGACAATCTCACTTACGGGAGGCTCAGAAGAAGAAACAAAGTTTGTGGAATAATTCTTAGAAGCAGTGATGCTATCTTCAAAATCTACACCAGTTTTGTCTAAGGGAAACTCCTGAATACTCAACATGTGTTCATGTTTAGAACTAGCAGACCTATTTGTTTGTTCTCTGGCAACAGATAATTCAAGTTCTAAATTCTTAACTTTATCAAGCAACAACATGTTCTCAGTCTTCACCTTATCAAGTAATTCATTAGCATCAAACAATTTCAAGAGCAAATTCTTCTTATCAAGTTCAAGAGAAGTAATTTTCTGTAAGCCGAATTCAACATTCATAGCATCCTTTGTAGCAACTTTGCAAAGCTTATTATAGGCTTCTTGCAAATCAGCATTCTCAGAGAGTTCCCCATCAGAAGGGTTCTCATCAGCCACAACACTTTCATCAACTACAGTAGTAGCTGTGAAGGCAATGAAGTTTCCATCCTCATCACTACCAGACTCATTATCAAAAACTTCATTATCACTAAGGGTTACAACCATAGCCTTATCTTTTGATCTCAAGAATGTAGGACATTCTGATTTCACATGACCATAACCCTGACAACCAAAACATTGTTGACCCATAGAATTATTAGAGGTTTGACCAACTTTCTCTTTAGGTTTTTCATTATTGTTCACCTTAATGGGTTCATTCCTCCTAAAATTTCTAGGTTCAACATTGTTTTTACCTCTTGCCCTTCTGTTATCGTTCCTAAGAAAGTTTCTAAAGTTCTTGGCAAGATATGCAATCTCTGTAGCAGAGAGCTCATCATCAAATCCATTTACATCAATATCATCAACAGACTTAAGAGCCATTGATTTGGATTTGCTTGTCTTAGGTAGGTCCAACTCATAGGACTGAAGAGATCCTACAAGTTCATCAACAGGGATGGAGTCCACATCCTTACTTTCAGTAATGACAATCACTTTGGGTCTAAAGTCCTCAATCAAAGATCTAAGAATCTTCCTAACAATTTTAGGTTGATCATAGATTTCACCAAAATTATAAGCAGAATTAACAATATCATTCAATTTAACATAGAATTCATCAAAGCATTCATCATCAGACATTCAAATACTTTCAAATCTAGAGGTTAACTGCTGCAGTTTGTTAATCTTAATTGCCTTTGTGCCTTTATGCACAGCTTGGAGAATATTCCAAGCAGTATGAGCAACCTCAACATTAGAGATTCTCTTGAATTCCTTCATAGAAATAGCATTAAAAATAGTATTCATGGCTTTACTATTAAAAGCAGCCCCTTCTTTCTGAGAAGTTTACCACCCACTAACTGGAGTAATGGGTTTCTCCCATCTGTATTCAACGGAGTTCCAAGCTCTTTCATCAATAGATTTCAGGAATGCTTTCATCCTTACTTTGCAATAAGCATAGTTATTCCCATCAAAGTGAGGTGGGATCATAAGAGAGTGACCATGTTTCATGATAACAGGGGTCAAGGATCAACCCTTAGATCAAAAGATCTAAATGCTAGAGCTAACCTGCTCTGATACCACTTGTACGTTTTTAGACCCCTCAAACACAAACAAGATTAACCTAGTTATTTAGCCATGTGATTAACTTAGGTAAATTATGCAGATCTAGGTTAACACAGATAAATCATATCATTGAACAGTGCGGAAAATAAATAACACAATGATATGATAACCCAGGAAAACTAAACCAGTAAAAAACCTGGGGAGGATTTAACCTAGCTATCCTCCAAGTAAAACAAATCCACTATGAAAGAATTGAAGTTTACACAATAGCGACTTAGATCACTAACATCCTATTGCTATCTCGAGTAGGAAACTTACTACCACGACCACGTGACAGCTCCGAGTCCGCGGACTACTTCTTTCTTGGATTCACAGCAACCACAAGTACTCCCACTTGTGTTTTCTTTAAGCTCTTTATGCAGCAACTGAAACGATCACCAAGCTCTCGACATCAATCTTGAGATTGGAAACCCTAAGTATGTATGAAGGCAAACACCTCTAGATCTCACAAGAGATTCATACACACAGCATAAACAACAACCATAAAACGTGGCTAGGGTTTTTCCTTTTGTACTTAAGGCAAAACATAAAACCCTATACGTCAAACGGGCTTGGGCTGAGTTGGAAAATTCTGCCGAAAAAAAAATCTGCACGAGCTTCGATTGATCGAGTCTAATTTTCGATCAATCGAGCCTTGCAGAAAGTCAATAGTAATTTTTTGCAATTACTCGATTCCAACTTTACATACAAATGCTTTGAGCAAGTCTAAAACAAGACTAAACGTTTTGATCATGGTTTGTCAACATTACATAATGAATTTCTAATACATTTAAACATAAATTCTTAAAACCTAACAGAATCTTAATAGTAGGAAACATTAAAAATGCCACTGAAATTTAGTACCAGAATAGCAGTTGTATTTTACACATTTAGTTATGTTTGTTTATACTTTATTGATAAACATAAACATAAACATAAACATGTTTTTGGTATACCTTCACCTAAAAAGATGATATAATTAAGGGAGCACAAGGAATCCATATAAATGCATGAATGTAATGAAACAAGATGCTATGGATGACAAGATAATAGAAAGATGCAAAAAAATGTGAAAAACAATGCATGCAACAGGGTCTCGACAGATCGAGAAGCTGTCGAGCTGCTATCGAGCTGGTAGAGAGCACATAAAATTACCTCGATAGATCAAGATATGTGTCAAGAATCTATCGAGAAGCTACCCAAAAATATTGATGGATTGAGAATCTATCAAGAATGTATCGAGCAGACAGAGAGCACAGACATTTGGCTTGATGGATCGACCTAGCTGTCGAGAAGTTATCGAGGTCAAATCCAGAAATCTCAATAGAAGAAACTTGTGTCGAGCTGCTATCAATATTGAGGTCAAATCTAGAAATCTCGATAGAAGAAACTTGTGTCGAGCTACTGTCAAGATGCTATCGAGAAGGTATTGAGTAGCTGTCGAGAAGGTATCGAGCAACTGTCGAGAAGATATAAGCAAGGTTCTCCAAGGGAGGATAAACACACAAGATGAATGCAACAAGATAGCTATTCAAACAAGCATCCAAGCAGCATGTTAAGCACTTAAACACAGCTTACATCTAGATGCAAAGCATTCCTAGATCCACAAACACACTAAATAAGTCTAACCAATTTTATGTTTCAACAACAAGTTAAAACAGTTTAGCAAATATATATTAACACATGTATCTCTTGTGATGGTCAAATCACAGTGTACTTGCACATGTATCAAGAGTAGCAAAGAGTATGCGTGTTGTGTGTGAAAACATAACAAGTGTGCACAAGTTTCTCATATTATGACGATTTGAGATATGAGAACATCTAATACACTCACACATAATCATAACTATTTGATGGGGACTATCACATTTGAGGTATATCATATAACTCCCACATCTGCTAGAAACACGCTTACAATCATTTTAAAAGTATTTTGATTCTTTTTGCTTTTATATTCTTTGCATATTTTCTTTTTGAACATATCATGAATGGGCATATAAGAGAGAAAAGAAATACTCAATTATGTAAGCCAAAACATCACAATTTTGTTATGCCAAAGCACACAAATGTTATACATGATTGGCGGGTTTTACTGGTGATATGGTTATTTATGCCTTTTTCTTAGAATTTTCTAGTCATTCCCGTCAAAAAGAGGGATATGAGCATAATATATAAGAGATCATCTTAATCGTACTCATCACAAGAATGAGTCACAAAACTCAATTGCTTAGTTGTGCATTGAGATGCTCATCTAAGGTAAAAGAGATACAAAGTTAGGAAACTTTGTTTCAAAGGCTATCCAAGGTACACAAGTACCAATATAAACAAACACACACTATTTTTGTACTTTTCCTCTTTTTTTTTTTCTTTTTTTTTTTTTTTGAAAAACAAATAAAACAAAAACTGAAAGAAAAAAAAAAAAAGCAAACAACTATAAAGCATAAAAACTAGATGCAAATGCATGAAAGCATGATTCCAAAAACAAATAAAAAATCAAGCAAGAAAGTCCAACTTTAGATAGAAAGAATTAAAGCAGAGGACAAACAATTAAGTTTTAGGATCCTTCATCACCCACACAACACGAGTCTTTAGCCGTGAAGATCAAAAGGCACGTGTACTAGTATGACTACTAAAGGATATAGAGGAATTAGAATTCCCCTGAGATTGAGTTAAAAAACTTAAAACTTTTAATAACTCACCAAGAATAGGTACAGAGCCTTTAGACAAAGGATGAGACCTATTGGACACTCGCTTATGAGGAAACAACTTGAAACAATTAGGGCGAGTATGACCAGAACCACCACAATGGTGACAAACATGAGTAGTTTTAGAGCTACTTGGCTTCTTAGAAGGAGGTCTAACCTTAGAGGTTGACAACTTAGGACAATTAGGCCTAATATGACCAACAATATGACAATGATGACAAGTGGAGACAAATACAGAATTTTTATTCTTCCTAGGAGGAGTTTTAGACATAGGTTTAGAAATTTCAGTGTTAACATCAGAATTTTTACCTTTGTCTATCCTAGCAATATTAGCCTTCAACTCTTCATTATTCCTTTTAAATGGAGAAATATAAAAATCTTTTTCTTTTAAGTTAGGCTCAACAAGAAGTTTGACACTAGTTAATTTTTCAACTTCAATTTTAAATTCAACTAGTTGCTCTTCCAAACTCTTAATTTTGTCCACCTAAGATGAAATTTGATTTTTAAAATTCTCATTTAAATTATTGGCTTCATTCAATTTTGAAATCAAATCATCTTTTTCAAGCTTGACCTTTTCAAATTTAGATTTTAATTTTGTAGAACTTTTAAGAGATCTCATACAAAAATTATAAAGCTTACAATAGGCATCTTGAATATCATCATCATCATTCAACACAAAATCATGCAAATCAAAACAATCAAGAGTTTCCATGACAACAGGGGTCAATGGATCACACAGCAATGATTAAAACCTAATCAGAGTGTGCCCACTCTGATACCACTTGTTGGGAAATTGAGACCCCGGTTGATAGAATTAACAAGTTTTAAACCTAAGTTGTTAATTAGATTTATTATGAATAAACCTTGTTAAAACAAACAAACATCAATATCATGTCAAAATTATGCACAGCAGAAAAGTAAATAAGACAAGATATGATGATTCAGGAAAACCAATGAAATAAACTAGTTTTACAGTAAAAAACCTGGGGGCAAACTTTCCCAAAAAGTAATTCACTATAGTAAATAGAAGTTTCAGATTTAGTACAAAACTTTTGTCCCTAGACTCTACAATCCTCGTAGATGAACTTACAGCAGAAATCTTCTACCGCTTCAGAACTTCTGAACTCTTCAATATATGAATGCCATCCTTTTGCACGGATCCTAGTACGTGACTAACTCTAGCAACTTGAAAATGTTGTTGGCTGCAAAGTTCTTCACTTCATCAACAATGAAGATCAAGAAATACTTGGTTACAAAACCCTAAGGCGCAAAAGACGCAGCAACTTCTTGTAGAGAGAATAAGACACTAGGTCACTTTCTGCATGTGTTCTTCTGTCTTGATAGATTCAACTTCTGTTGAGTTTCGTTCTTAAGTTTCGATAGATACTGTTTTTGTCGAGTTTTAATGAACAACTTTTCTTCACTTGTTTCTTGGTCCAATCTTCGTGGCTTTAATACTTGGCTTGAACAACATGTTTCTTGAAGTACTAAACTCATCCTAGATTTATCCAATAACAAGTAAAGTGCATTTTGTCTAAAAATTAGCCAATTATATAAAATATGTCCCTAACATTCTTAACTCAATTTCCATAACTCAACTAAAAGAACTGAGTTTGAGTTATGGAAACTGAAATTTTTTTTTTTGATATTTTTAGTTTTTAAGAATTGAGTTTCAGTGGCATTTTTGTAAAATTAAGCAAATAATGGGACCCACCTATATGACTTGTCCCATCACATAAGGTCTCTTTCCAAAAATTAGTTTAGCATTCTCACTCCAGCCTGTTTTGCTCTCTATCTCTTCTCCTTCTTCATTTCTTTTCTTTTACCCAGAGCTCTCTCTTGTCACTGAACCTTCATTGCTCCTCCACAAGCCACCACCACTACACCACCACAAGCCACCGTGAGATCAGTTCAATCTCAGCCCAGATTGGGCCTTCGTTCTCTCTCTCTCTCTCTCCTCCATTCGCCAGATCGATTTCTCTCTCAGTCGTTTTTTCTCTCTCTTATCCCTTTTGCTAGATCAGTTCATTTCTGTGTCCAATTTCATGATTTAGGTCTTCGATCTAAGAATTTTGAGTTTGGGTTTGCTATGTTTGTGGTTTGGGTTTCCTGTGCATTTGTGTGTTGGTGGTTTTGGATTTTGGTCTTAGGCTGTGGTGGAGGTTGCTTATGCATTCGTTTGGGGAGGTTGTGGTTGTGGTTGAGGGCTGTTGGTGGGTTTGGATTTTTGGTTGTTGTTGTGGGTTTCTTGTGCATTGTTTTGAATTTTTTTTTTTTTTTTTGGTGGCTGTTGGTGGTGTTGATGGTAGTAGAATCTAGGTTTGCCATTGGTGGTGGTGATGAAACTTGGTTTGGGTGTGGGTTTCATGTTCTTCGTGTAGAGTCACGCGGGTAAGGAAAAAAGGCAGTTGAAAAAGATTGATGGGTGGGCTCCACCATTTTGGCAAAAAGTGGACTTGAAAGATGAGATATGTGACTGGGTTTTGTTACCAAACAAAAATTTTGGAGTTTTTGAGTGATAGTGGGGTTTGGATTATGAGTTACGGGTTTTGAGCTTGAGTTATGAGTTATGAGTACTGAATTATGAAAACTGAGTTATGTCTAAACCAAACGGGCCTTAGTTACTCTTCTTTTTTTTTCTTTTTTCATAAAACATTTCTAAAAATATTGGTTAGATTTTCCCTAATATCAATGAGGGTTAAAATAATCTTGAGAAGGATCTTTAGCTTCCTTCTATGTGGCGGATGGGCCAAACAAAATATTATTATAATAATATTAATTTTTATCTTAATTATAATTAATATAATGTTATATTTTTTATGTGCCAAAATTCTTTCAAAAAATGAAAAAAATTATATATATTCTATATTTATCAATGCCTTTAAGTGAAGAAAATAACAAAACAGGATTTTAACAAACAAAAACAAATTATTGTCATCTTTCAAAAGAGATATACATTCATATATAAAAAAATATATATATTAATAGTGCCTCAAATTATTTATGTTATAATTTATTCTCCTTCATAAAATACTATTTAATAAGCAATAAAATTTTGAGATAATTCCACAAGAACATAAATTTACATAAGTTGTATTTTAGGAAGAAAAAACAAGAACAATTAGAATCTAATGCGATCTTTGCTGCTGTGTGGGCAGCATAGTTATAGCTTTATTTTTTACCTAAAGAAAAAAAACAGGACATAAAAGACCCAGCTAGGACATGGATATGTTTGAAAGTTAAGAGGAGATGGACCAAACAGGGCAGTCATAGCCATCGAGGATAGAGTCGATGCAGACTCTGTACATAGCTGCATCTACGTTGGCCTTGACAGAGCCCGGAGGGGGAGGAGACCACCTGTGGATGGAAAGAGGTGGTGTGGGAAGCTCAGGCTCAGTGAAGAGAAGAGAAAACTCTCGGAGCTTGTTATGGATGAAGGGAGATCTACCAGCCCTTTGAGACGGAGAACAGTGTTGCGCGTGCGATATTGTGTGATTTCTCATATGCACATTTCTATTTGCGTTTGTATGATAGACGTTTATCAGTGTGGTTGTATCGTAACGTGTTGTATAGTTGTTAGCAAAAATAATTAACAAGAAGTGTATTTGGTTTGAATAGTGTTTGATGTTCTGGTATTTCCTTAATTTAATTTGTTTTCTTTAACCATGTCATTGCTTCCTTAACGTGTTTCAATGGTTTATCTTTTTACCTATTTCTTTAGAGAAAGAATTATGATAGTCAATTACTATTTTTGTGTGGTTCAGTGGATGGGCTACGGATAAAGACACCACACAATCCTCAACTATTAGTCTTAAATTTACACATGAAGTTTAATGTGGTTGTATCTCGTCTCGATTGGATGGTATACCATGAAATGGTAGAATTTTAAGAAGTATGAACACAATATAGTTTATGGTTAATTATAGGTTTATATTCTCCTAGTAATGTAAGTGTAAATTTTACATTGTAGGCTAAATAAATATATACACATTTAAATAAATTTTACAGTGTGAATTTTATATTGCTAGTACATATTTAATTTAAGAGATCCATATTTTATGGTAGTCAATTACTAATTATGAAACTAAAAATTGAAGTAATTTATACAATCATTTATTTTGTATGCTATTATTATGGGTCTCTTAAAATGAGTCCAAATCTTCTGTACCACTTTTTGTGTATTACTCTATGTTTCACAAATCACTACTTACCAAGTGTATGGTTGTTTTCCATTTTAAACTTCAGTAATTCTATAAGGAAAATAAAATGAATACATAGCAAGTAATTCTATAAAATTCATTTATTTCGAGAGGGTTATGTCAAAAAAATGGACCTCTTAAAAAGTTTCTGACAGTTACTACTCTCAAAAACCTTGTAACGAATGTTCCAAAGGGTCCTTCAGGTAATTTTGTTAACAATTTCTTTGGGTTTCCTTTCACATAAATCGTTTTCTCATTCGGGTAGTCCTATCCTATAATTTGCAGTTCTTCAAGTTTCCAAAATGCAAATCTCTTGCCTTTGCGTAGTCCTATAATTGCTTCAGGTTTACCGGCCAAAACAAAAATCTCAAGTTTCCTAAAATTCAAATCTTTTATTCATTTCTAGTGACTGACTATGATAACGACTATCATTGTTCACACTTCACGTATGAATTAGTTTTTTTTTTTTGAGAAACACGTATGAATTAATTGATAATGGTTGGGTGGCCACTTCTTAACTTTATATATATTTTTTCCTATATATTATTTTTATCCTTGCACACGTAATCTCCAATTTCTTATTGTTATTATTATTATTTTTTAAGTTCAATAAAGGATTCGAGTCAATGTGTGATATTTAGTAGTCAAGGTATATTTGAAATTGGAATTGGGATGACATCTATAACCAATATATAAAAGAAATCACCGTGGAGATCATAAAAATATTATCCTGGAAAGAATTAGAGGTACCCTTATCATGCATAACATATTTTTATCCCTGTTAATCAACTTTCATCCAATACAACCGAATTATATTTTACTACGGTGGTCGGATCACAACAGGCAATTGCCCTCGGCCCACCAAGAAAAAATGACAATTAGTAGACATCGATCCTAACTTTGCCCTTTACCTTGCGAGAGTTTGATTTTCTTGTTTTCTTATCAGTCATAAATCTAGAGTACAAGAAGAGAACTTGATTTGAACTGCATGAATAATATTAACAATTTTGTGACTATTGGGTATTAGATTCTTTGAAAGCTAAGTTGTATTCTCATAGTGCTGCATCTTTTTTTATTTATTTATTTATTTTTTTTCAGTGCAATGTGTCTAAGAATATTAAAATGAAGGCTCTGATTAATGGGTACTCTTAGGACATTTATTAGTTCACCATTTTAACAAAGTTTTGAAATTACTTTTATGGGAAACATAAAAAAAGCTACCAAAAAAATTATTTGTTTTTATCTATTTTCATAAAACATTTCTAAAACATTTGTTAGCTTTTCCCTAATATCAATAAGGTTAAAATAATCTTGAGAAGGGTCTTTAGCTTCGTTTTATGTGGCCAATGGGCCAAACAGAATAATATTAATTTTTATCTTAATTATAATCACTACAAGAAATTTGGTCTTTAGCGACGGCATATAGTCGTCGTTAATGCTTTAAATATCGTCGCTAACTTTCGTTAAACGAAAATGGTAACAAAAAAGAATTTTAGTGACGATATTAATGTCGTCGCAAATACAATACTATTAACGATGACAAAGTCATTGCTAATAGTGACAATTGTCGTCATAAATAACTCAAGAACCCAAGACAAAATGTCGTCACTACTAGCTCATTAGTAGTGACGAATTTTTTTGTCGTCGCTAGTAGATTATTATTAATGAAGACATTTTTATTGTCGCTAATATGTCATTACTAGCGATGACGCTTGCTGTCATCACAAATAATGATATATTAGTGACCATAAACATGTCATCACTAAAAATTGCATATTAGTGATGATATTGTTTGTCATTACTAATGATATGATAAAAATATTAGCGACGACATTGTCGTCGCTAATAACATTTTACATTTTTTTTGGATTTTTCTTTAAAATTAACATTTTGAATTTTACATGAGTACCTGTTGGGAAATAACAAATCACAATCCTATACACATCACAAATTTTCAATCACAAATACTCATATAAGCATAACAACTGCTCAATCAATAACTACTAATAAGGGAAAATAATACCCAAGTTCAATATCATGTACGTAATATAAGTTCGAATCTATTCACTCAAATACTAATCAAATGATAACGAATTCCTCATGAAGATATGCAACCAAGCTAAAACTTGTTGCAATGAAATATATGTCCCCTCGACATCATCTATAACCCAACGCATGCGACATTTTGAGCTGAAATAAAGAGCATAAACCAATGTAAAGGTCAACTAAAATAGATGACAAAAATGCTTACTAAATAATTTTCACATCCAAGTAAAATTTTAACATTTATATTTTTCAAAAATACCATAACTAAGAAGATACGAAAGCTGTATGCATTTAACAAAACTTAATCTACATCAAGACTCATTCTCCTAAAGAAATAAGTCCAAATTAACAATCATAACAAAGAACATATCAAAAGATATTTGTAAAGAAATTAAAGTAAAAGAATTTAAAGCAAATGAAAAATCATTAATACATATGAAATATCACTCATCTAAAAAACATATCATGAACTTAAAGCAAAAGAATTTAAATGGAGACACAAAGAGATTGTTAATAAAAAAAAAAAACCTAATTCTTTCTTCTACTCCCCAAACCAAAAAGATAATAGTCTAGCAGCATAGGAGAATCTTTCTTTTGGAGAATAACAGAAAGACAATAGATATGTTGAGTCCCAACATCCCAAACAAAAAAAATGAGAGATAATTAATGTTTTTTCCCTACCATGTACAATACACAATTCAATATACAATTTAAGTCCTTTATTGTTCATAGAATGCTACCAAAAAAAAATGTAATAAATTATTACACGAGTTAGATATGTCCAAAAAAGCAAGAAATAATATAAAATTAGATTCTATACCATATTTTTATCTGTAAATGGAGAAATTGACAAGAACCTCAAAGTAATTCTCTATTAGTTCTACACACTCATACTAAAATAGGTGGAAATATTGTGAGAGAGGAATGACATGGGAAGTGGTTACATTTAGAACTCAAGAGTGAAAGAATAAAACTAATCCACTTTTTTCGAGTAAGCTATGTTTTTTAATTGTCCCTCACCCCACCCCCCCGCCCCAAGATTTAAGAAATTAAACTACTCTCTTCTCCTTGGTACATTTTGGCCACATAGGAAATTATTGAAATACTCTAATGAAAGTGGCCTGCAGTTTTAATGAACATATACCGGTATAGTTAAATGCATGTCTTTTCAACCTATGAATTCACTTTATTTGTCACTTCAATTGCCTACTGCACTACATCAAATTTAAACATTATTCTATTAGCATATTTAGTAGAATAGTATGACAAAAAGAGCAATGTGGTACTAGCATTCTATTAGCATATTTGTGGTACTAGCATTCTATTAGCATATTTGTGGTACTAGCATTTTTTCTTTAAAGAACTAGCTAGTAAATATTGTGAATTCACTATGCTTATCACTTCAACAACCTACAGCACCACCATCAAATTTAAACATTATACTATTAACAAGTTTAGTAGATCAATATTGAAGAACTAGCTGGTGAATACTGTGAACATGATAATTAAATAAAACATGTAGCATTACCAACTAATAGACAGAAAAGATAGGAATATCACTAATCCAAAATGTATGTGATCTTGTTGGTAAAACAACTAAACCCAAAAAAACCAAGATGCCTTGATATCATAAACAAAATCAAAATAGGGGGAAAAACCAAAAATAGAATCTTAGAACCAAATACTTTTATTTTTTCTTCACTTGCTTATTAAGCAAAATTACCAACATCAAGATGGCTTTCACCAAGGAACTTTAAGGTGGGGTGGGGGGAGAAAAAATATGTGCAAAATAGTCATTCAAAAATACGCAAAACAATCAACACTCCCAATATCAATGTAAGCACCTTATATCACCATGCAAGCCACTTGATTGCTCACACTCAACAACCCAACACAAAACAGTTATGAAATTCTAATGTAAACCACCTTAGAATTTTACAAGTATTAAATAGAAAGCGCTTACTATGCTCAAGCCAAACACACGGCTCTTCAAAAAAAAATCAAAACTCACCACTAACAAAGAATGCTTAGCCTGTAAAAGATGAGTTTAATTTATAAGGAATTTATTAATACAGTAATTAAATATATACAACACATGAAATTCTAATGTAATATAATGAAAAAGAAGTAGATACCAAATAAAAACTTACTTCATAGGCTCATAGGTTTCAAATAAGCAAAGCTTGGCTGGGTATTAAGAACACTAAAGTTCAAACAACTCCTCAAGTCAAGCCCACAGAGATATAGATATCGCTAAAATTTCTGACTTCCATCAGAATCATAACAAAATATAAAAGACAACAAGAAGGGCCAAAGTATCATGGTAATCATGATTTCAAGCATATGGTATATTTGACTCACCACATGCCAAAAATGCATCATTATCAACATCCATATCATCTGTAGACAGATGTAGCGTGTTCACAATCTCGTAATCACCAGTCACATGATGTTCAGATTCATCATATCCTCATTTTCCATCAACATAGAACTTGTATTGCATGCAAGTTAATCCACATATAAAGACATTCATGTCTGTTAAGAATCAAAATTTAAACATCTTTACCATTATTACATAAAATTTGTATGCCTCATAGTAGGCATTCTTTATTCAAATAGAAGGAATTTCAAAGGCTTGCATTTATTTTGACAGATTCAAGCACTTTAAGCCCATATATCAGTATAGTAATAATTAAAACTTTAGTATGTATTTTAACCAAAATCAAAAATAAAAACCACAAAATTAACTCAAAGTGATACAAAGGTGAGAGGGGTTGTTGTACTTTCAGTTTCACTACATAGCAGGTCAGCCATCTTGTAAAAATGGTTTGGTCCATGAAACATTATTCGATTGATTTGAAATTTTAAGGGAACATGACCCTATATGTATACAAGGTACCACAAAAAATTTAGTCCAAAATGATTTTTCTATAATTTATTAAAAATCACGTATTGCAGCTGACTCAAGTCTGTCCATGATAGATTTAGGATCCCAAAAGAAAATTGCTATAGTTTTAATACTAGCCCAAATGCTTTGAGACTTTATTCATATTAAAAACAAGGAATGAAACCCTTAATCTCATATAAACAATGACCACAACAACAAATTAAAAAATCAAAACTCATAACTCATAGAGACAATTTATCAAACACTTGGTAAGCAAAAGGCACATGCTCATATTACTTGCATAAATTTATAGTTAACACTACACTCACACCCACATATGCCAAAGATCAAACTATTTGTGATAGCAATTACAAATAGACATACAATTAAAGATAATGTAAAAAAGCAAAAGTGGTGGAAAGGAAAATAAGACATGTGAAGCATCAGTTCTAGCTCAATACTTTTGTCTTTAGGAAAATAAGGTGGACTATGTGATTTGAGGACTATATTGACTAAAAATTTTATACATTTTGAATTTTAGAATGATGTTTATATGATTATAGAGTGTAGTCTCAAAACTGGGTTAGCTGTACAGCGTAAGTAAGTGTTAAGCAAAATGCAAAAGGAAAAAGCAAGCTATATGATTAACTCTGTTTGAGTGGCTATGGGGATTAAATTTTTTTATTGAAGTGGGCCTACCTAATCAATAAGTTCCAAATAAAATATTATAACGTATTTTCAACTAGTATTCCACCTTCTAAAGCTCCTCAAACTGGCTCTCCAAATAAAATTAGGGATAAGGTAAGGCTGCCTACTAATCACCTCTCTTAAACCCTGTAAAAGTGGGAGCTTTGTACACTGGGTACAACATTCTTTGTAACTTACACAAACACCAATGGGTCTTACACTAATCTCTCAAGTACATGAAATGCCATTTCATCTAAAGCCTGTTGCCCCAATGACCCCCATTTAGGAAAATAAAAAATGAGACATGGGTTTGGGAGTATTCGATACCAACGAAATTCTTCTTGATTTTTAGCTTAGGGATAAAATTGATAGCATCAATTAGGGGTGTGCATGGGTCGGGTTGGGTCGGGTTGAGGGAATTTTTTGACCCAACCCACCATGGTGGGTCAAAAAAAATTCAACCCAACCCACATGGGTCGGGTTGGGTCGGGTTGAACCCATGGATTTGACAAATTTTTTTTATTATTATTATTAAATTGAGTAGAAAAAAATATTAATATTAATATATTAAAAAAACTCAAAGATTAGTATCAATGTAATTCCTTAAATGCGAATAACACTAATGACTAAACAACAATAGTAATTTATTAGGGTTTGTGTGACCTAATTAGCTTTTATATAAGATAGGAAAAACTGGTTATTTTAAAAAATTTATTAATTATATAATATATTATATATATATATATATATATATATATTAAATTAGTATTAGTGGGAGGAACAGAGGAAGTGCTACTCTATAGCTAGTTTTTTTTAAAAATTATTATATATATATATAAAAGTGCCTTGGTTTTAAAAAAAATTTATTAAATATATAATATATTTTAAATATATATTAAATATGGGTGGGTCGGTGGGTCGGGTCGGGTTTGGCGGGTTTGTAATTTTATGACCCAAACCCAGCTCGACCCACTATAAAAAAAAATTTTGTAACCCAACCCAACCCACCAAGCCTGAAAAACCGACCCAACCCGGCGGGTCGGGTTGGGTTGGGTCGGGTTTGGCGGGTCGGTGGGTTTTCTGCACACCCCTAGCATCAATACACAAATGATAGCATTGCATTAACGCAGCCTATCTCTAAAAATAAGTTCGCAACAGAATCAACACATTCACGCCTTGTAATGCTTTTATCTTAGATTTTTCTCCATATGCTTTATCCAAATTGTATACAACTCTAGGACAAAGGTTGGGGCGTTGGCAACCAAAACACCTATACAACTCTACATATTATATATTCTAGAAAAGTAATAATATTCAGTAGCACGTAGCTATTGATAGTGAATTCATCAAAAAAAATTAATAATTAAAAAAATATATAATTACGGAAAACAAGCAAAAAGGGGGTGGGGTTGGAAAAGGAGGACGCTCAAACCTGTGGTGCGTAAACTGTGAGTTTCGAGAATGAGCATGAGGAAAGCAAAGAATTCATCTTCATAGTCTAAAACCCTGTGGAACATCGGTCTTCTTAAAGCCAATACCTGAAGTACTTGTAGTTGTTGTAATTGTTCTACAATTAAATATCAATATATATAATCAATCGGAAAATGAAGAGAAGAGAAGATAGTTACACCAAAAGAATAGTGGGAAATCTGAAAAAAAGAAGTGGGAAATCTGAAAAAAAGGGTAACTTTGTATCAGGAAAATGTGGGATGAGGCAGAAAATGAGACTAAAAAGAAGCGGGAAATCTGAAAAAAAAAATTAAGTGGGAGGCTGAAAATTTTGAAGTGGTGAGTGGGGGCTTTTTGTGACTAAAATGGGACTTATTTTGAACCTTTTTTTTTAATGAAAGAAACGTGTGGACTAAATGATTATAACTTGATAAGTTTGTCTTTTATTAAAAATTAATGATATACTTTTTCTTTATAAAAAAAATACTAATCACTAAAATGTTCCTCAAAACAAAAATAAAAAATAAAAAATGACTAATGGAGTAATTACGGTAAATATTTTTAAAAGGAAAATTATTTAGAATTTAATGAATTAAAATAATACTATCTTAAATTAAGATTAGATGGTGTATTTTTATTAAAATAAATAGAAAGAGATAATGATAAGTTAATGAATATTCATAATTAACAGATAAAAATTTAAAAACTAGTGAATTTTTTAGGGAAGAATTAATGGATAAACTCATTCCTAAAATATAGGAAAATTTGATAAATTTTAAATTACATAAAAATTCCAAAGAATTTGCACAAGACTAACATAGATTTGATTAAAAATAACAAATAAATATTGCATGAAAATTACACCATTGGAGATTTAAAAAATATAGTTATCTGGAATTTGAAAAGAATAAAAAAAGAATGAAGAAATAATATTTAAATGAGATAGAGAAAAGATAAAGAGTCGGTTGGAATGTGTATCTGAAAAAATTGATTTTTTCATAAGAATGACCAAAATACCCCTAAACCTTGAAAATGACTAATAAACCCCTAAGCTAAAAAAAATGACCAAAATACCCATTGGAAACCTCTAAAATGACCAAAATACTCCCAAAATCTCTGAAATGACAAAAAAAATACCCCTTAACTTGTAAAATGACTAAGATACTCCCAAAACTTCTAAAATGACCAAAATACCTCTAAAACCACTAGAATTAGCAAAATACCACAAAACCACAAAATGACCAAAATACCTAAAAATAACTCTAAAATAATTAATATACCCTTGAAATCGCTAAAATGACAAAAAAAAATGCCCTCAAATCCTATAGAATGAGAAAAAACATACTCTGAAACCTCTAAATAAAAAAATAAAAATAAACACCTTGAAATCAATAAAATGATCAAAATACCCCCGAAACCTCTCAAATAACCAAAAATACCTTGAAACCTCTAAAATGACAATTTTGGTCATTTAAGTAGTTAAGGAGTATTTTGGTTATTTTAGAAATTTCAGTATATTTTGGTAATTTTAGATGTTTGAAAGGTATTTAGGTCATTTTAGAGGTTTCGGGGAATTTTTGTTATTTTAGAAATTTCGAGTGTATTTTTGGTCATTTTAGAGGTTTTGGGAGTATTTTTGGTAATTTTGGAGGTTTCAGGAGTATTTTTTTGTTATTTTAGAGGTTTTAGGGTATTTTTAGTTATTAGAGATGTGGGAGGACTTTCGTCTCAGCCCCCAATCAGGTATTGTTCGCTTTGGGATGGGCAAGGATCGACCTACATCCCACTCGCATGAATTTGCTCAATCCCACATCGGGGAGAGACGCCTCCCATCCTTGCCTTATAAGCCTTTGGTCTAAGGAAGGGTGTACCGTAGTGTGTGCACCCCAAAGCGAACAATACCTGATTAGGGGCTGAGACGAAAGTCCTCCCACAAGAGAGTTCGAGGGTATTTTGGTAATTTTAGAGATTTGGGGGTATTTTTGTCATTTTCAAGGGTATCTTGATGACTTTGGTTTTTGGAGGAAAAAACAAAAAATAGCTTTAGTTTGAAAACCATTTCAAAAACCCATGATTAGAAAGAGTTAGTGTTAAGATAAAACGAAAATCTAATGTTTGATCCAGAGGAGCACCTACCAGTATCTTCCCTTTATACATTAAATTTTGAAAATTAGTACTTTTTATGGAAAATATAATTCTAAAGGTAGTACTTTGAACTACTCCTACCACTCCCATGTGTCATCAAGGGGAAAACATAGCTTTAAAGGAAGTACTTTGTGAAACATAATTTTAATGGGATGGTCAGATTACAAGAACAAGACTAACCGAATCTTCATGGAGTCACATGGCATGTGTTCATCATGCTCCAATTCATATTTAAATCTTGATCATTCGATTGGAAAAGAATATTCAAATATTGTTGTTGGCAAAATTTGAGAATAACTGGATGGTCAAATTGAGAGAACAGAGCCAATCAAAGTTTTTTGCCATGCAGGTACACGACACATGTCCATCACACGCCATAGCCATAGTTTAGGGGTGGCAAAATCAATCCAAACCCATTCGCCTACCCAAACCCACCCAATTAACAGCAACGTTTATTGGGTTTTAATTGGGTATCTAATTAGACCCAATTATGATCCAAGTATCATTTCAACAAATCACCCAACTCTAAAATACGCCAAAACCACTAAAAATACCCCAAAACCACTAAAATTACCTAAATACCCCCTCAACCTAAGGTTATGTTTGGTAATAGTTTTTATTTTCTATTTTCAAAAACTTTTTTTTGGGAATATAAATAAAAAAAAATTTCTTGTATTTTTGAAATAAAAAACATGTTTGGTTAGCTAAAATTAAAAAGATAGTTTTTTGAAGAAAAAAATAAAAAATACTAAACTATTTTGTTACTAAGATTTCAACTCTAATGCTAACTCATTAAATGAGACAGATTTATCAAATTAAATGCGTGTTTTCATTGACTTTTGAAAATTAGAAACTGAAAACTAGAAACTGAAAACAACTTTTTACATGTTTTCAGTTTCTTTCACAAATAGAGTTTTGAGAATTTTTGTTTTCTGTCTATTTTGGGTTATCAAACAAGTTTTTTAGTCTCAAAAATAGAAAATTGTTTTTGGAAACAGAAAATCTGGGGAAAAAAAAGTGACCAAACATACCCTAAAAAATGACCAAAATAACACCTAAACCTAAAAATAACCAAAATACCCCTAAAACCTTAAAAAAGACCAAAATACCCCTTACACCTAAAAAATGACCAAAATACCCTAAAACTTAAAAATTACCAAAATAACCCCAAAACCTACAAAATTACCAAAATACCCTTGAAACCCAAAAATGACCAAAATACCCCCCGAAACCCAAAAAATGACCAAAATACCCCTAAAACCTAAAAATTACCAAAATACCGCTGAAAAAAAAAGACTAAAATACCCCGAAAACCTAAAAATGAGCAAAATACCCCTAAAACCCAAAAAATACTAAAATACCCCCGAAACATAAAAATTACCAAAATACCCCCAAAACCCAAAAAATGACCAAAATACCCCAGAAACCTAAAAAATGGCCAAAATAACCTCAAAGCCTAAAAATTTACCAAAATAACCTTAAAACCTGAAAATGACCAAAATACCCCCAAAACCTAAAAAATAGTCAAAATAACCCTGAAGCCTAAAAATTTACCGAAATAACCTAGAAATCAAAAAATGACCAAAATACCACCTGAAGCCCAAAAAATGACCAAAATACCCCTGAAACCTAAAAATTACCAAAATACCTTTGAAGCCTAAAAAATGGCCAAAGTAACCCTAAAGCCTAAAAATTGACCAAAATAATCTAGAAACCTAAAAAAATGACCAAAATACCATCCGGAACCAAAAAAATGACCAAAATAACCTTGGAGCCTAAAAATTGACGAAAATAACCTCAAAACCTAAAAATGACCAAAATACCCCCAAAAACTATAAAATGACCAAAATACTGTCTAAACCTTAAAAATGACCAAAATACCCCCTGAAACCTAAAAAATGACCAAAATATCCTCAAACCTATAAAGTGACGAAAATACCCCTAAACCTTTGAAATGATCCAAATAAACCCAAAATCTCTAAAATGGCCACAAACAACCTGAAACCTCTAAAATTACCAAAAATACCCTGAAATTTCTAAAAAAACCAAAATACCTCTAAACCTATAAAACGACCAAAATACCCCTCAAAATATCTAAAATGACCAAAATACCACTAATCCTATAAGATGAACAAAATACACCCGAAACCTCTAAAATTACCAAAATAGGGATTTGGGGTATTTTGGACGTTTCGAGGGTATTTTCATTAAATTAAAGGTTCTAAGAGCATTTCAGTCATTTTGTAGGTTTCGAGGGACTGTCACTAATTTTTTAGGTTTTAGGGGTGTTTGGTTAACTTTTAGATTTTGGGGCTATTTCGGTAATTTTCTAAGTTTTGGAGGTCTTTTAATCACTTTTCAAGTTTTGGGGATATTTCAATCATTCTTTAGGTTTCAGGGGTATCTTAGTCATTTTTTAGGTTTAGGGGGTATTTTGGTCATTTTTTATGTTTAGGGAGTATTTTGGTAATTTTTTAGGTTTAGTGTGTATTTTTATCAACTTACAGGTTTAAGGGGCATTTTTGTCATTTTATAGGTTTCGGTGTATTTTGGTCATATTTAGGTTTCAGGGGTATTTTGGTCTTTTTTTAGGTTTCTAGGGTATTTCAGTTAATTTTTACATTTCGAGGGTATTTCAATCATTTTTTAGGTTTAGGGGGTATATTGGTCATTTTTAGGTTTCTAGGTTATTTTGGTCAATTTTTAGGCTTCAGGGTTATTTTGGCCATTTTTAAGGTTTTGGGGGTATTTTGGTCATTTTTAGATTTCGATGTTCTGTTGGTCAATTTTTAGGCTTCGAGGTTATTTTGGTCAATTTTTAGGTTTCGAGGTTATTTTGGTCATTTTTTAGGTTTTGGAGGTATTTTGGTAACTTTTTAGGTTTCGAGAGTGTTTTGGTCATTTTTTGGGCTTTGGGGGCATTTTGGTCATTTTTAAGTTTTAGGAGTATTTTGGTCATTTTTGGGTTTCAGGGGTATTTTTGGTCATTTTTAAGGTTTTGGGGGGTATTTTGGTCATTTTTGGTTTTCAGGGGTATTTTGGTCATTTTCTGGGTTTTGGGGGTATTTTGGTAATTTTGTTGGTTTCATGGTTATTTTGGTAATTTTGAGGTTTTGAGGTATTTTGGTCATTTTTGAAGATTTTAGAATACTTTGGTCATTTAGACTTTAGGGCATTTTGGTAATTTTGATAATTGGGTAATTGGGTGGGTTGGGGTTTACCCATAATAATTGAGTTGGATTGGGTTTGGGTTAGAAGCAATTAGTTAAATAGGTTTTAATGGGTAAATAAGTTTTATACCCAACCCAATTATGCCCACCCTAAACCCATCCAAACCAGAGTCCAAATCTTCTATACTACTTGTTATGTACCACTCTATGTTCTACCCATTACTATTTGCCATGTTTTCATTTTACTCTCCTTATAAAATAATTGAAGTTTAAAATGGAAAGCAATCATACACATGGTAAGATGTGATTAGTGGAACATAAAGTGGTATAGAGGATTTGCATTCCTTAAACCCACCCATTTGACACCCCTACGCCATACTTAGATCTGGAATCTGACCGTCGGATTTGAAGAGTATAATGAAAGGTTAATTATAGTAAATTATGGTTACAATCAGACGGTTGGATTTAGAGAAAGGTGCGGTCAAAGTTTAGTTAAAGTTGGTCAAATCCAATCAAACTTAATAGATGGTCCCGAGACCACTAGATTTGGTGAAACTAGGTTAAGTGGGAAGGTTTTTAGTGGGTTATTGGGTATTGGCATAATTGTTAGCAAATCTTAAAGAAGAAATAATTTTGCAAAATGATGAACATGATGTTAATATTGACTTAGATAGAGTTAATTAGGCAAGATGATGAAAAAAATTATTATTTTGGCTCATATATCATGTATTATCACTTCTAGGTTTAATCAATTTGAATATGTATGTTATAAATATATGTCAATTTTATTTATTTAGTTATTTTTCTAAATATTATTACATAATTGATGATTAAATTGGTTATTAGTTGAATATATTATGATTTTATAATGAATATATATACCATTCATATATATATTAAGTATTTATGTATCTTACGATACATGATACAGAATAATAAAATATTGATTCACGATATGATTCGCATTTCGATAACTATGGGTATTGGTTAGTATTAATTTTGAGTGAAATCAAAACATTATTGATTTTTGTTATTTTATCGATTTCAAGTTTCAAATGGGTAAAATTATAATTTGAGAGTATTTTGAAGCAACAAGCCCTCCTTGTCTCTTTGTTTTTATTTTTATTTTTATTTTTTTATTTAACATATTTGATAATTACTTTAGAGGTTTCAAGGTCATTTTGGTTATTGTATAAATTTGGGGGTATTTCAGTCATTTTAACGAGGTTAATGGTATTTTAATCATTTCAAATATTTTAAAGGAATTTGTGTCATTTTAAATATTTTAAGAGGCATTTGGAGGATATGATAAAAAAAAAATCATATTATATCAAAATTATTTTGGCCGCATATTAGTGACGACAATCTTTGTTGTCATTAAAAGATCTCTAATAGCGATGACCTAATTTGTCAATAATATATAATCTACTTCCCTCCATTAATTCCCACCACTTTTTGAGAGTGAAAAATTTTCCCTACATCATATTTTGGTAGATATATTTGAGATGACATGTTGTGTCATTGCTAAAAGGTGACTATCAGTGACGACAAGTTATATCATTGCTAATAGCCTTCTATTAGTGATGACCAATGTGTCGTCGCTGATAAAGAAAGCATGTATATAATATATTTACTATATATTTTTTGCCACATATCAATGACGACACACAAGGTCGTCACTAAAAATGATTATTAGCGACGATAGATGTCGTCGTTAAAATAAATCTTATTTTAGCGACGGGAATGTCGTCACTATAAAATTTATTGTCGCCGCTAAAAGTTTTCCTCCATTTTCCAAAAGTAAATAAAACTCCCTCCATGGCGTTAGCAACGACTTATTAGCGACTACCTAAGTATCGTCACTACTATGCACTTATTAGCGATGACCATATATTATCGTCGCTAATGTGTGCCTAATAGTGACAACTTTTTGGTCGTCGCTAAAACATTGGTCGCAAAAGACCAAAATTCTTGTAGTGAATTAATATAATGTTATATTTTTTATATGCCAAAATTCTTTCAAAAAATGAAAAAAAAAAAAAAAAAAGTCCTATATCTATCAATGCCTTTAAGTGAAGAAAAAAAAAGAAAAAAAAAAAGGAGATTTTAACAAACAAACAAAAAAAAAAAATTATTTTTATAATTTGTTCTCCTTTATAAAATACTATTTAATAAGCTATAAAATTTTGAGATAATTCCACAAGAACATAAATTTACATAAGTTGTATTTAGTACTTATTTAACTATTAAAAATCTTTTTATTTATAAAGTTAAAAGAAAACTTATTCATGCAAAAAGTTCTTTATTGAGAAACAAAATATAGTGAATATATATGCTATTATTATGTAGGTCTTATTGAATTAAATATCATGAATTTCTTTTTTACATCAAGTAATATACATATACATTCTCATAAAAAGAAAAGAAAAGTAATATACATATATACATGTTTCAGTGCACACTCATAGCGTATATAACTTTTGCCCACCCTTGATGTCAAATCTTGACTCCGTTATTGGTTCTATGTTTATGTGTAATACTAAGTTTGGGGCAACACATGTTGTTCTATATTTTTTCCTTTTGAGATTTTTTTTTTTTTTAAAATTATATAAATCTTGTAAGTCAGAGATGTTGAAAATGTCAATGAAATTAAGTATCAAAACATCAGTTACATTTCACACATTTTATTATGTTTGTTTATATTATACTATATATATAAACATAAACATGTGTGTAACCATGGATGTTGAGTAGAGTTTGTCATGTGTCTTTGTGTTAGAATTGCATACCCTCTCCCAAAGTGTGTGTGTGTGTGATCCAATTGTATTATATAATTGGTTCAATTCCATAGATTAATACTTTGATTAGTATGATATGAGTAATGACTGGAAACTGAGGGTTTGTTTGGAATGAAGAGAGACTCTCCATCTCCCTCCATCCACGAGGTTTGTAAATACAAAAGTTTTCCTTCATTACAACTGATTCTAAAGTTAGTGGTGACAATTCATGTAAACTGGTTTGTTTGTGCCTTTTCGAGGTTTGGGTATTTCGAATAGCACATATAAAGAAACATATTGATGGTTTTCTTAATGTTATTTTAATATTTTAATATATAGAATTAAAAAATAAAAAATATGATGTAAGGTGAATTGTAAAATAGTATGTTAAAATAATAAAGTATATGTTTTGGTGTGTGAAAGTAGGGTCTTAGGAATTCTTTAGCCTTAATAGTGTAGGATCCGCAATAAAAAAATTTGGTAAGAAAAAAAAAAGAGTGGGACTCTCAAACAGTAATGTGTAAAAAAATAAGCTACGTTTTTTATGGAAATTAGTTTGTTTGTCACGAGAGTCACATGATGGGACTAGCAAATACTAAAAATAATAGAAAATTTAAGTCAAATACTCAAGTGCCAAGCTGATCCTCACAATCCAAATGCACATTTATTTCGAGCAAAACGTAGCTTTCTTCACACTGTTGGTGCTGTTTTTTGGTCAAAAAGTTATGGACAAATAATGTTTGCGAATCTCTCACTAAATTTTTGTCCCCAAATTTCCTTATTGCAGTTCCCACTTTTTTTTTTTTTTTTTTTTCTACAGTAATAAAACAAGAGAAAAGTTAACACATATTCTAAGGACATTGTTTTATAAAATATTTTTAGATATATTTTATTTTATGACAAAAGAAAAAAATTGATTTTTTTTCAAATTTTTATATATCCCATAAAAATAGTATCAAAAAAATAATTCATTAACTAATACCTTGAGAGAACTCGTTAACCATATTCATAAAACAATTAGCTTATTTTATTTGAACACAAATAGTGAGAAATATAAGAAAAAAATTAAATAAAATAAATATGTAACTCATGTTAGACTTGCAAATAGTAGAAAAAATAAGCAATAAGTTGCCTTGTAAGTCCTTCAAACTATTTAGCCAAAAAATATAAAAAAGTTCTTCAAGGCTCAAACTGTTAGCATTTGCCGTTTATTATGTGTGGGAAGTGTGTACACACACACACATATATATATATATATATATATATAACAATTACTAATTCTTTTCCATTTTTCCTTTTTCTTTTTTATTTATTTATATAATTGGCAAAAAGCAAAGGATTATGGTGGAGATGGCACCACTAAGCATGTCTAGTAGCTTTGACAAGTATCCACCCTCTCCTTGAAGGGCTCAATAAAACTACCGTAGGTTAAAATTTTCTCTCTTATTCTTAAAAGTTTCAAATATTATATTTCTTCGTTTCAGTCGCTAATGTAACGGTTGATGTAGGATAAATGTCATTCATATCAAGTACTTTCAAATGTGTAGCACTGCCACGGTGCTTTAAAATTATAGATTTGATACAAATGTTATGTTCAATTTTATTTTTCTTTATTTTCGACTTGCAAAATATTTTACTATAATAATAAATCATAAATTCCCTTTCTCAAACCAATTATTCAGTATGAAGCATTAGAGTCAAAGTAGGTGTAGGGTCATCAATGGTCTCTACTCTTTTTTACTTAGTCCTTGGGCCCAATGGGTTGAGTAAAATAGAAAATAAACCGGTCAATAAGTCACACCCAACCCATGACTCTACTCAGAGCAATGCTTATCTTGTCTTTAGTGGGCTGAGTTACTGAGTTAGGCCAGTTGGAATATTTTTAGGCTTATATTAGCATCTTATTTTATTTTTTTTTAATAAAATAATCAATATTTTTAGGGAAGAATCAATTTATTTTTGTAAGAGACAAAGAATCTGGGGATTCTAGCCTTTTACCCCTATTTTTTAAAATAAGGGATTCATGAGCTCGAGTTCCATACTGTGGGGGCTAAAGAATTTGTGACCCCGGCTCACTTCATTTTGGGGCCCAAGGCCCGAGCCGAGGAAGGATATCGCCGAGGACATACTATGAGAGCCTAAACGGCCTAGGGACATAGTCAAGGATTATTCTGTCCTCGGCATCTCAAAGCGCCCCTGAGGGAAATGGCAAATACGGTATAGGAATAGTTTACGGAAATGCTAAACTCCTCCGCATTAACATGGAAAAGACCCTTGAATAGGATAGCGACAAAGGACAAGGGAAAAGCAACCATTACTACAATGAAATACTCTGCGCCTGACAGAGCAATACTTTTCAGCTTTTACAACCACCCCCAACCACTTTGGGTATGGGCTGATGGGACAAGTATCAGCCCTAGAAAGTTGAATCTACACGTGGACGTAGGAAGGAAGGAAAAAGGCTAGTATAAAAAGAGAAGAGAAGCAACTATAGATGGTGGGGGGGAAAAAACCGTCTCCCATCCCCTGGAGCCCTAAACAAGGGAGAGTTATAAGAATACCAATCCCCTCGGACAAGGTCTAAGGACCGGAGCCGCTCAGGCCGTACCGGAGGAAAGGTTTTATTAGATACGCTACTACCATGAACACCATGACTAACCACCGTCCAGTGACCAAGGCCTAGCCTTTCCGCCCACGCTCTATAAATTTTATTGCAAGGGCCTTTAACATGCGAAGCCCATATCAGTTGGGATCGTCACAATTTGAGTCCTTACACATACCTATAGTGGTGTTTTCATGCAATTTTTTTTTTTTTTTTTAAGTTTGATCGCCTCATACCAGGTTCAAGGAGCTCTATAGTGGCGTTTTACAGCTCTATAGTGACATTTTAAGGCCCTATAGTAGCGTTTTCATGCAATTTTTTTTTTATAAGTTTGATCGCCCCATACTAGGTTCAGGGGGCTCTATAGTGGCGTTTTAAATGGAACTCGAATTCCAAGCAATTTTTTTTTTTTAATTTTTTTATTTAAAGTTTGATCGGGCATAACTCGATTTTAAACCAATCGAGTTTTTCATTGAAACTCGATTTTAATAAAGTCGAGTTTCAAAACAGGGGCACGAACCTATATAGTTTGGAAACAAGGGCATATTGTCAAATATTTTGCTCATTAGGGGCAAAAGGCCAGAATCCCCCAAAGAATTCAACAAAACTTATTTTAATTATTTTACTATGAAATCTATTTCATTTTTTTATTTTGTTGATGAAAGCCTATTTAATTTTTATATTAAGGCTTTAAAAGGTTTTTTTTTTTTTTCTCAAAAAAATTTTTTAATTAAAAAATTCCAACAAATAATTCAAAGTGAGTAATTACTAAAAATAAGATTTGTTCTGAAAATATTATAAAAATATTGAAGACATAGCATTTTTCAAAATTAATATATATATATATATATATATATATATATTTATATAGAGTAAAATGAATTTAATACAATTACATTTAGTACTTGTAAGGACTAAGGGGTAGGAGCCCGAGGTAGCTAATTAGGGGACATGGGGTATCCCGAGGAGACATATTGGTGACCCGAGGATTTCTTACATGCATGAATGTGTGAGTAACCAAAGCACCCGAGGAGGCCCACCTAAGTTACCATGTTTCTCTCTCTGAGTGAGTGGAAGGGAAAGCTTCAGGTAGAAGAGTGGTGTAAGACAAATATCCAAGGGAGAAAGCTTCCTACTGCTCCACATCTCACCACCACATTGAATGTACTACACTTACTGATATGACCGCATTAATGAGAAAAAACCCTTGAACAGTATTCCGCTAGCTGGCAGCACCTTCTACTTTCTCTAGCATGCTCTGATGTGACAAGTATCTACAAGAAAGGTCAGAAATCACATAAGTGGAAGGCCAGGATGCATTAGGCAGTGATATATATATACCAGCAACCCCATGATCTTTATCGTGAAAAAACCCTTGAACAGTATTCCGCTAGCTGGCAGCACCTTCTACTTTCTCTAGCATGCTCTGATGTGACAAGTATCTAAAAGAAAGGTCAGAAATCACATAAGTGGAAGGCTAGGATGCATTAGGCAGTGATATATATATACCAGCAACCCCATGATCTTAAAATAAGGTTTTGTGACCAAGCAACTTCATGATCTTTATCGTGGGATGAACAAAAGAACTTTGTAGCCAACATCCTTCTGAAGTTGGTGATCAAGTCATGTACTGGGATCCGCGCAATTGGTTAGTCACGTACTGGGAGCCGTGCATTACAAGGAGAGATTGTCACTACAGAACAAGTCCAATAGGGTATTGGGGTAAGGGTTCAACTATAGGTTGGTATAAAGTACTGAGATTCCTTTATTTGTAACCGCTTGTTTTGATAATAGTGGATTCTCGGGAGTGGTGACCTTAAAATCACATGGTGGGGTTTTTGCCGTGTAGGTTTTCCCCATTCATAAACAAATCACTATGTCAATTTAATTTCCGCTGCATACTTAGTTAAATTGGTGATTTGTTTGTGCTTCCATGTATATTGCATGTTAATTTGATTAATTAATGAATTAATTTATCACAATGGGTTAATACGTTTTTGGCCTATCAAGCTTATTTACTAACTGACAACTTTTTGCTAAAAGTACTATAGATAAAGTTAAAAGGTAGCTGAAATAGTATAGTGAAACTTATAAATAATACCAAAAAGTGCAATGGAACTTATAAATAGTAGTAAAAATAAGCTAAATAATAAAAAGAGCTGACATTTTAAGTCAATGCCAAATGCATACTAATAGAACATATCGATATATAGCTAGTGTCTAACTTTGTATGTTTGCTTTGTGCTAGTGAAAATGTAAATGATAAAGATTGATAGACAGTACACAAAGAAGGCTTTCATTAGCCATGATTCGAGCAGCATGGCATCGTGCAAATTAAGCAAACAGCTTATCTAAAGCAACAAACATGTTTGCTAGCTTTGATTCAAAAGATTCCTAAAATGCAGAGATGGAGATATCATATGTCAAAATAATGAACATTAATCCAAGCAACCACTATATAAATATAATAGTATGGCTCTGAAGAAAATGCTAGCCTGAGCTGCCAAAATAGGCTTTGAATTTTCCGTTAAGTGGTCATGAATTCTTTGAAGCTGTTCTTGCCCCCGAAGAAGCTCTTCCTGTTGTTTATGGCCATATTCAGCAAACTATTGTAGAGTACTCCTGTAATTCGTTAGTATTAGAAAATTGTTTATTGATATTCTTGGTTTAAATTTAATTCATTAGTGTTATGATTAGTGGCTTGAATAGTGCACGTGAGAGTGCACAGTCCTTGTCTTGGAAGGATTTGTAAACCAAGTCCTAGTTATATTAGGACTTGTATAACCGGCTTTATGATATGCTCTCCAATAATATACCCTAGCCGACTTATATTTTGTATATAATATGTTTGTCATGCAGCAATTGATTAATAAGTGAAAAAAAGCAGCCGCATATTATTTTGAGTTCTAAGCCGTGCTTTGTTTTGAGAGAGAAATTTAGGTTTTCTCTAGTCACGTGCTTCTGGTGATTGAGAGCTCTTTTGGGTGTAATTGGGGTTTGGGTTTTGTGAGAGTGTTTTGGTACCATCTTTGTAATCTCTTTCTTTTGTTAGTGAAACTTTCTCCTCGACGTAGCCCGTGGATGTAGGCCAAAAGCCGAACCACGTAAATCTTTGTGTTCCCGTGTGATTGTTTCTTTTGTCGTTCTATTTCTATTTTGCATAAACCCACTGTTATTTGGATACACACACAACAAATAGATATTCATGCTTCTGCTATTCTCAACAAATTGGTATGAAAGCTTCCGCTTTTACAACAAACTGGTATTAGAGCCTTGGGTTCTTTGTTTTAAGTTGAGATTGTTCATCAGATCTATTTGGTTGTGTTGTTATTGCTTCACTGGGTTTTCTAGTATGGCGACAAAGGCTTTGTCAGCAACGAGATTTGAGATTGACAAATTCAACGGGAAGAATGATTTCAGTTTATGGCGTGTGAAGATGCGTGCTTTGCTAGTGCAACAAGGATTGTGGAAAGCACTGAAGGGCAAAGATACTTTGCCAGCAACGTTATCAGATGAGGAAAAAGAAGATCTCTTGGAACGGGCACATAGTGCAATTCTGTTGTCTCTTGGAGATGAGATTCTGAGAGAGATTGTAGACAAAGAAACAGCTGCAGGATTGTGGCTTAAATTGGAGAGTCGGTACATGACTAAGTCTCTTACAAATTGCTTGTACATGAAGCAGCGGCTATACACCATTCGAATGAAAGAAGGTACATCTGTTTCTGACCATCTTGATGAATTTAATAGGATTGTTATTGATTTGAAAAATATTGAATGCAAAGTAGAAGATGAGGATTAGGCTCTAATTTTGTTATGTTCATTGCCTCCTTCTTTTGAGCACTTTGTCAACACCATGTTGTATGGTTCTGGAAGAGATTCCATCTCAATTGATGATGTCAAAGATGCATTGAATTCTAAGGAGTTGAAGAAGAAGGTTTCTAAAAATTGGGGCGATAATCAGGCTGATGGTCTTGTTGCTAGAAGTAGATCCAATGAAAATGGGTCTAGTAGTAATAGAGAAAAATCTAGATCAAAGTCTAGATCTGGTAAGTGTCACTATTGTAAAAAGGAAGGACATTGGAAAAAAGAATTCACGCTACTCAAAGAGAAAAAGGAGAAAGACAATACTTCAAATACTGGTAATGTAGCTAGTGTTGCGGAGGTTAATTCTGTGGGTGACGACATAGTTCTATCAGTATCTACTGGTTGCTCCGATGACGCTTGGGTTCTTGATTTGGCTTGCTCCTATCATATGACTCCTAGAAGAGATTGGTTTACTACCTATCGGTCAATTAGTGGTGAAGTTCTGATGGGAAATAATATGACCTGTAAGGTCTTGGGAATAGGAACCGTGAGAATTAAGATGTATAATGGTGTTATTAGGATTTTGTCTAATGTTCGTCACGTGCCAGATTTGAGGAAAAATATTCTATCTTTGGGTATATTCGATTCTCAAGGGTACAAATACACCGGTGAAGGTGGAGTTTTGAGAATTAGTAAGGGTGGTTTAGTTTTCATCAAGGGAATATTGGTGAATGGTCTTTATATGCTACAGGGAAGCACAATTGTTGGTGTTGCAACAATATCTTCATCAGTAGATCCAGATTCAGATAATACTCATTTAGGGCATATGAGTGAGTTTGGCATGTCAATGCTAAGCAAACAAGGTTTGTTGCATGGTCAAAAAATTGGGAAGTTGGACTTTTGTGAACATTGCGTCTTTGGTAAGCAGTGTAGGGTCAAGTTCAATATAGAATTTTTGGTGTATTTTTTGAAATACAAGAGTGATGTTTTTGTCACCTTGAAGCAATATAAGATGCTTATTGAAAAGCAGACTTGTAAAAGGATTAAGTGTCTTTGGATAGCTAATGGTTTGGATTATTGCTTAGGTGAATTTGATGAGTTCTGCAAGAATGGAGGTATAGTGAGACACCGCACTATTAGAAGAAAACCACAATAGATTGGGGTTGTAGAACGTATAAACAAAACTCTTTTGGAGAGGGCTCACTGTATGCTCTCAAAATTTGGTTTGTCTAAGGACTTTTGGGCTGAAGCAATAAATATGGCTTGCTATTTGGTAAATAGGCCTCCATCAACTGTCATTGAATTTAAGACTCCTTTTAAGGTATGGTTTGATACTCTTGTTGATTACTCTATTTTGAGAGTGTTTGGTTGTCCTATTTTTGCTCATGTGAATGATGGTAAACTTGAGCGAAGGGCAAATAGGTGCATATTCCTAGGCTATGCATTCGGGATAAAAGGTTATATGTTGTGGTGTATGGATTCAGGATCCCCATGGTTAATTATCAACGGAGATATGAAATTTGATAAGTTTGCAATTGTTGACCAGTCAAAAGAGAGTATTGAGATAGTCAAAGACCACGGTGTTGGTGAGCAGGTGGAGCTTAAGATTGAAGCTTTGTGGATTGTTGCTTTGGGTGAAGAGATTGTGTCTCTTCAATATTTGAAAGGTACTGCAAATGTTGACTTGGTATATTATAGGGATTCTACAGAGAGTAGTAGCATTGTTGGATTTGTGGATTCTGATTTTATTGGTGATTTAGACAAGAAGAGATTTCTGACAGGTTATGTCTTCACATTTGGCTGTGCTATTAGTTGGGAGGCGACACTACAGTCGACGATTATTTTGTCTACTACAGAGACAGAGTATATGGCAGCGACAAAGGCAGTGAAAGTAGCTATTTGGTTGAAAGGTTTGGTTGGTGATTTGGGTTTACAGCAGGATGATACTGTTGTATTTTGTGATAGTCAGAGCGCCATACATTTGACTAAAAATCAGATGTATCATGAGATAACCAAACACATTGATGTCAGATATCACTTCATTAGTGAGATTGTATCTCAAGGCACTGTTGCAGTCAGAAAGGTTGTTACATTGGATAATCCAGCAGATATGATGACCAAGCTAGTTCTTTTGGACAAGTTCAAGTATTGCTTGACCTTGATTTGTGTTTGCAGTTTGTGATAGCCTTTAGGGGCTTTGGTTTGGCGGTGGAGAAGTTTCGTTTGTGGGGCCTGACCAAATTCAAGCCAAGGTGGAGATTTGTTATGATTAGTGGCTTGAATAGTGCAAGTGAGAGTGCACAGTCCTTGTCTTGGAAGGATTTGTAAACCAAGTCCTAGTTATATTAGGACTTGTATAACCGGCTTTATGATATGCTCTCCAATAATATACCCTAGCCGACTTATATTTTGTATATAATATGTTTGTCATGCGGCAATTGATTAATAAGTGATAAAAGGCAGCCTATTATTTTGAGTTCTAAGCTGTGCTTTGTTTTGAGAGGGAAATTTAGGTTTTCTCTAGTCACGTGCTTCTAGTGATTGAGAGCTCTTTTGGGTATATTTGGGGTTTGGGTTTTGTGAGAGTGTTCTGGTACCATCTTTGTAATCTCTTTCTTTTGTTAGTGAAACTTTCTCCTCAACGCCGCCCGTGGATGTAGGCCAAAAGCCGAACCACGTAAATCTTTGTGTTCCCGTGTGATTGTTTCTTTTGTCGTTCTATTTCTATTTTACATAAACCCACTGTTATTTGGATACACACACAACAAATAGATATTCATGCTTCTGCTATTCTCAACAAATTGGTATTAAAGCTTCCGCTTTTACAACAATTAGTATTAGAAAATTGTTTAGTTTCCTATTGTACCTGCTATCTTCTAGTGCTTCAGATTGAAATTTAGTTAAATTTGGAAGACCCTCGAGCTGTAAATTTTCCGTCTATAATTTGTTGCTTATTTAAGGAAATCCCTGTCAAATTCCGAATGTCATCCGCTTTGATTTGCAGATTTTTCATCTTCATAAACATTGCCCAAACTGTTGTAAGAATCATTGAGCATTGCCATTCCATCCACCAAACTTTTCCTCATTTCCACTTGTCCTTCTTTTCTTGCAGCTCTGATTGAGAAGCTGCAAGCTTCTTTGATTGCTCATATAAAGCTTCTGAATGCTTGAGAATAACATCTATATGATCACCTACATTCTTAGTTGTTCGAGCTACTAGTTGAATTCGAGTATCAATGGAACTCAAAGAATCATAAATCTCACTTGAGTTCTGCAATAGAGATTCTGTTTTGCCTTCTATAATTTTTAATTTGTCTTCAGATAGTGGGGCTGAAATTTTCAGTTCATTTACCAATCTCTCTGTTTGTTGCTTGAATGCTTGGGCCGTGAAAATACAACCAAAAAAAAAAAAAAAACCCAACTCTGTTTAGGTTCTTTTAGAAAAGGAAAAGAAAGTATTCAAATTATGTGAAGGAATGATACTTAACTGTAACTGATGGCAGATGGAGTAAGTTTCAAGATATAATTCAAGGTAAACTTATGAGCATTTTCATTTAAGCCCTTTATCGGAAGATTAAGCCTAATAGTGCAGCAGATAGCAGCGATGCAGAATGAAGACGCAAGAAGAAGATGAGGTTAAAATCAGCAGAAGAAGACGATGACGATGATGACCCATTTGAGTTTTACACTGAAACTGTTTAAATACTGTCTAGGTTCTTTTCCAAAATTGTAAAACCTGCATTACACAATTCAAATTATATAAATTTAGGCTTCCACGACATGAACTGCATCCACACACAAATACATTGATATCGATGATATGTCCCAGGGACGGGCCCAGGTGGGGCCTGGGCCCCTCGGGCCCCCCAAAAAAAAAAAAAAAAATTAGTAATTTAATTTTCAGTAAAAAAAAAAAAAAAAAAAGACTTTGGCCCCCTTACTTTGTAGCTTAGCCTCCCTCCAAAATCATGAATCATTAGCCTAGCCCATGTAAATAAATAAATAAAAAATGTAAAGAAATAATAGTGTTTTGTGTATTAAGAAACAATAATGTTTTGTATCTTTTGTTTTTGTTGGTAGATGATTGCATTTTAATATATTAAGAAACAATAATTTTTTATATATTTATCTTGGTTGAAAGTTTCTTAGGGTTGGTTTGGATACGGATGAAAATGCTGGCGTTTGCGTTTTATTCCTTTTTTTTTTTTTTTTTTTTGTGGAACCAGCGCCTCTTGCACTGTTCATGGGACATGAATAGTGCATTAAGGCAAATGCACAATACTTTCAGCGAGAACAGTAACTTTTTTATTGTTTTCAGTTTTCACCAAAATAAGCGGTATCCAAACGTACCCTTAATACTATATGGATGTGTATTTGATTTGATTTGATTTGATTTTTTTTTTTTTTTTTTTTCTGCTTACCTTCGGCCCCCCTAGCTCGAAATCTTAAGTTTGTCCCTGATATGTCCTTACTCCTAAGTATATTTATATTATAAGTAAGAGACTAAGAAGACTTGGAAGGCAAGGAAATAAAGCAGAAGAAAGTTTAAACAAAATAATAAAGGACATGTTGAAAGACAAAAGTATTTGAAAAATTATATGTATAAGAGCAACGAAAGGACCTCATTATATCAAAGAACCTTATAAACTATTTACTAAACAGCATCAAAGAAAAAAGAACCGAAAAAAGGACCAAAAAAAACTTTACAAAAATCATACTTGAACTGAACTAGCAAGCAAATAACAACAAAAAAATTATTACTTTTGAATATAGAATCAGGCTTAACAAAGATGAAATCCAGAAGCAACCGACTTTTCTTTTCAGTCTTGTCTTGTGGCAGCAAAGTATGAAACAGAAAATAGTGATAAATAGTTGTATTTATACCTAGGTTTTTTATTTTTTACATGGCGCCATGGTTTTCAGACCTAAACTATTCAAAGAACCGGAAAAGGGAGAAGTTCAAGGTTTTTAAGGTCGGACCGAGGTTCAACCGAGGTCGAATTGTGATGATGTCATAATTAAATATATAATTAATTAAAATACAAATAAAGGTATTTTAAATATATAAGTAGTAGCAAAATTGACTAAAAATATCTAAAAATAATTGAAACAGAATTTAAAATAAAATTTATTGATATTATAAGGTTAATATAAAATAGTACAACATAAATAAGCATTAAAAAAATATTTCATAATAATCCTACAAGTCTAAATTATTTTGATTAAATAAAAAAAAATTACTTTTGATTATTTTAGTAAATTCACATGCAAATGCATTATTCTTTAATCAAAGTTGAATTAATAAAAGGAACTAAATCTAGTAATATTTAATAAATTGAGAGAGATGTGATTGAAAAAGTTGAAAAATTAAAATTGACATAAATCTATAATGAATATAATACACTTTATAGTTGTTCACAAGCAATAGGTGTGGTTCGTTGGTCATCATGTCGGACTTGATTCTTGAAAAAGGCATAGGTCTCAAGTTCTAAACTCCACGGCTCCCTTTTCTCCATTTTTAAGAAATAAAGTCAAATCTTTGACCAGTTGAACTAGCCCACGGTTCAGTCGGTTTTTCGGGTTGAACCCCGGTTCAAGAGGTTCACTCAAAATATTTAAATGCCCGATTTTCACATATAAAAAACCGAATTGTGACTGGTTCATGCGTAACCTGGTCTGACCAGCCGGTCCGATTCAATTCTGATTACCTTGCATAGCGCTTTGTTTGTTTAGACAAAAATATTTTCTAAAAAATGAGTCATTCTTAAATAAGGCATAAGTCTCAAGTTCTAAACTCCATGGCTCCCTTTTCTCCATTTTTAAGAAATAAAGTCAACTCTTTGATCGGTTGAACCGACCATGGTTCAGTCGGTTTTTCAGGTTGAACCCCGGTTCAAGAGGTTCACTCAAAATATTTAAATGCCCGGTTTTCACATATAAAAAACCGAATTGTGACCGGTTCACGCGTAACTTGGTTCAACCGGTCGGTCCGGTTCGATTTTGATAACCTTGCGTAGCGCTTTGTTTGTTTAGACAAAAATATTTTCTAAAAAATGAGTCATTTTCTAAAAACTATTTTCCATAAAATTATCTCATTTTCCTATGTTTGGTAATTACCTTAAATGAGTTGAAAAATAATCTTTTTACTTCCCTTATTTAGCTTGCTATGAGATAAAGTTGTTTTCTAAAAAAATTTAATAGAAAATAATCTCTAAAAATAAGCTATACTTTTTCTGTTGACCAAAGATAGTTTTCCTTTGACTTTTTTTTTTTAATACTACCAAACACCAAACCCAAAATATTATTGCACTACAGAATCGTAGATGGGCTTCGCGGCTTTCAATGATGGTGTCCAATTTGGGTCATCTTTATTCACCTGGATTTTGGCCAATGAGTCCCCGTAATGGGTCCAATTGTTGGGTTTTAAAAGCATAACCTTTAAAATCATATCATCATATACAATACTAGCATTTGAGCACGTGCGTAATGAAAAAATACTTATGGGTGTAATGAAAAAATTATTTCATCCAAAACGCACAACATTCATCACCCTTAGATATTTTTATGATTAGAAAATATAATAATCTCAAAATATAATGAATGAAAATCATTAATCTTTAGTACTCCTTCTCAAAATAAAAAAATAAAAAAAATAAAATCATTAACTTTTACTAAAAAAATAAAAGAGCCTTATAATAATATTGGTTCTCGTCCAGGAACAAACCACTCCCAAATTTTCAGTGCCTACATCAAGATTTTTTTTTAATTTTACAAAAATTTTAATAGGATAATTTGTAAAATTAAAATAATAGTACTATTACATCTCTATAGCACCTACATTGTTTCAAGTTGTGTCATACATAATTTAGTTGTTAAAAAAAAAGAAAAAAAAGAAAAACTAATTTTTAGCAACTAACCACTTCCAAATTATGTTTAAAAATTGCAAGTTTCATCAATAAGCTATTACTTTGTAAGCATTTACATCTAAAGCTCTATTTTGTGCTTTTATCTATTTCCATTTTACTATAGCACCAATGGCTCTCAGAAATCACCCACATTATTTTGTCCATCACTATTAAGAATTTTGCATTATGCTATAATAGCATCAAAAACTATAAAGTTTTATGTGTACCTACATCTATATCTTAAACACTATTATTTTATTTCTCTTACAATTATTTTAAATTTACAAAAATCATAGAGTATTGGATGTAGGCACTTAGATTAATTTTACTATTTTATGTTGAATATTATTACAACCACCCCAAAACTGCCAGCCGTTTTTTCCAATTGAATTGTCATATTTTTTTTTTCTTTTTTTATTGATTGATAATTTATATGTTGATGTTTGTAAGGTTGAATTTAAACAACCATTTTGTTGACTTTATTCCGTGCCAATTTGCTTGTAATTCATCATTTAGAAACTCTATATTTAGGTGGGAATCATGTAAGGGTAGTGTGTAAGAGAGTGTGAAGAAAAGCTCAAGATTGTGCACTCAGCAAGGGACTCGCGACTGGATCTCGCGGCTTTCAAGTCGCCAAAGGATGGACACGAGTGAAGCATGCAAAGGAACTGAACAATCATGCCAGCTGGAGCACTATAGGACAAAAAGTCCAGTCTGGCCATTCAGTTAGCTCGCGGCTTGGACTCGCGACTCAGTCAAGTCGCGAGGCCAAGTCACCAGTCCACTCTGTTTGGGAAAAACTGACTCTTCCCATTCCAAACACAAACCAGTATAAATACCTCTTATACCCACGAAATGTAGAGAGCTTCCAGAGAGAATTTTGAGAGAGAAACCCTAGAGAAAAACAAGATTGACTCATCCACAATCTTTACATTTTGATTCTACAAATTCTTCTACTCTCACCCTCTCCATTGTTACATCCTTGAAAGGTTCATTAGCCAAATCCTCTTCTCACCATACCCATATCTGTGAGAAGGCTTTTTGGTGCTTAGGAAGTAGTTAGGAAGGGACCAATTGATATTGGTTGATGCTATGGGTTATAGTGGAATCCGGTAAGCTAGAGAAGACAAAGGTTCGATGTAACCTCATTGGAGTAGGAGCTTGGAGGGCTTAAGTACACTGGGTAGATTAGGCTTGGAGGGTCTTCTGCTGTTCATGTATCCCAACTTGATTCTCTAGTGGATTATTGACCACTTGGAGGGCGGTGGAGAGGTTTTACACCGAGGGTTTCGGTTTCCTCTTCGATAACACATCGCTATGTTGTCCTTGTGTTTGCATCTCTCTTTCCTTAATCTTTACCATTTAATTTCTGTTGTGGATGTGATTTTATTTGGTTTAGATTGTTTATCAATTTTGCGTTAAGTTTATGTTCATATTCCGCACAGTAATTGTTTGATATTAAGCTTGAATTGGTAATTTGTTATTTGGGGTCTAAACGTTCAAGGGTGTTTTACACACATATTGAACTTTCAATTGGTATTAGAGCGGGTGCACTTGCTGTGGTTTAATTACCTAAGTGCGATCCTAGACTCCTTAGCTATGGATGAAGCTATGGAAAAGGCTATGCTGAATTATGGTTTAAATGTTTGTGATAATGACTCTATGAGTATGTTTGAAGGGTGCCCTAACATTGAACTCCTAAAGTTATTAAAACAAAGAAACATGCTAGAATGTTTGTTCACATGATGAAATATTTTGAAAATGAGAATTACATCTTACACAATAGTCTATGTGAATCTAATTCGTTGGTTAAGAAGTATAAAAGAAGAAATAGAATATTGTGTGATAAGGTTGATAATCTGAAAAAGAAAATTCAATCTAGCAAGAGCATGGAAAATGAAGATAAGTTTCTGTTTGAAGGTCAAGAGTGCTTGTCCCATGCTTACCTATTTGTGCACACCTCTTTGAAGGTATTTAATTCCTATGTATGGTATCTTGATAGCGGCTGTTCTCATCATATGATAGGTGATAAATCACTGTTTAAGTTACTCAAAGAAAAGGCTGGTGACTATGTAACATTTGGTGATGGAAGTCATGCTCAAGTTCTTGGCAAAGGGACTATTGAGATACCTGGATTACCTCTATTGAAGGATGTCTTATACATCAAAGGGTTGAAGGCAAACTTTTAAGCATCACTCAAATATGTGATGAGGATTTCCTTGTTCAATTCTCAAAGAAGGGGTGCATAATCATTGATTAAGAAGGGATTCAAGTCTTGGAAGGAAAGAGGACTACTGACAATTGCTACGGAGTGGTTCCTACAGCACCAATTTCCTGCAGAATTGCTCTTTGTTGACATGTTGGAACTTTGGCATCAAAGATACGGACATGCAAACTTCAAACAAGTGGCTAAAGTCTCCAAATTTGAAGCTGTTGAGGGACTTCCAAAATTTGGAAAGGTGGAGAAGACTTTTTGTGGTGCATGCCAAATGGGGAAGCAAACAAAGGCAAGTCACCACAAGGTGAATGTGATTGCCACTTCACGATGCTTAGAGCTTCTTCATGTTGATCTAATGGGGCCCTCAATAACTGAAAGTCTAGGAGGAAAAAGGTACATTATGGTCATTGTTGATGATTTCTCAAGATACACTTGGGTTGAATTTCTTAGAGAAAAATCGGAAGCGTGTGAGAAATTGAAATTTCTTTGCAAAAGACTACAAAACGAGAAAGGGGTTCCTATTGTCAAGATAAGGAGTGATCATGGCAAGGAGTTTGAGAATGCAAGATTTGAGTCATTTTGTGAGAAGAATGGAATCAAAAAGGAATTTTCAGCATCCAAAACTCCTCAACAAAATGGGGTGGTTGAGAGGAAGAATCGGGCGATTCAAGAAATGGCGAGAGTTATGCTACTCAACAAGCAAATTCCTCAAAAGTTTTGGGGAGAAGCTGTGAACACCTCATGTCACATTGGCAATAGAATATATTTTCTAACGGGAACAAAGAAGACCGCATATGAAATTTGGAATGAAAAGAAGCCAAAAGTGAAGTACTTCGAGTATTCGGAAGCAAGTGTTACATTCTCAATGATCATGAGAACCTTGGGAAGTTTGATGCGAAAGAGAACAAAGGTAGAGATGGTTGATGATGGAGTATTCAAAAAGAGAACAAAGACAGTAATGGAGTCCATCAATGTGGAAGTTAATGATGCTATAACAAAGGTAGAGATGGTTGATGATGGAGAAGGGCCAAGCTCCAAAGAACTCACAACTGAGGGCAAAGCCCAAGATATTGAAGTCAAAGAACCTACACCGGAAAAGGAATCAACTCCTGCGAACTCAAAAATGGAAACAAGATCAATGTCTAGGACATCAAGTCATCTCACTCCTCTGGAAGTTCATCCTCCCATCTCTCGGAATGATGAAATGTCTACCTCAAAGAAGCCATCATCAAGAGTGATCAAAAACCATCCGGGCAATAACATCATTGGATCTTTAGATGAAGGTCTCCGTCTTAGAAAGAGAAACTACTCTGCACTCATGACCATTGCACCCGTGCAATCTTCGGATGACTTGAGTGTGTTAGTGGAAGAGCTTGGTGAGCACACCGAAGTGGAGTCGATGGGGATAGTAGAGGAATCCGATGATAAGGAAGAGGAAAGAACAGTGGGTTTTCAAGAAAACTACAATTCCCTCCTTGAGAAGTTCGGAGAGTATGCAAGGGTGGCCAAGGCAGTTGTGAAGAAGATGAAGAAAGCAGAGGAGGACTATAGAAGTCTCCTAGTAAGATATAAGGAGGCCAAGTGTGAGATTGAGACGCTAAATGGTGAGCTAACCAAAACTTACACCAAGGTAAAATTCCTTGAGCTTGAGGTGGTTCAAGCAAATGCCAAGGTAGAGCGAGTATCCACAAAAAAGCTTGATGATGTCCTCTCTCATCAAAAACCCTTCTCCGAAAAAATCGAATTAGGATACACCGAAGAAAGTAGTTCAGCTGTGAATATCTCCAAAGAAGTGAAGTTTGTGAAGGCCAAAGAGCCGGTTGTAGTTGCCCCTACTATGGAGAAGGCAAAGGTTGAGAAAAAGAAGAATGTGGTTGACCAACGGGTGTTGAACAAGCCCTTTAACCAATTTGTGGTCAGGTCTGAAGCCAGAGAAATCACTCCTAAGATCACAAAGAGGTTCTAGAATGTACCATGTTTGCCATCACTGTGGACTTCAAGGGCACACCCGACCAAATTGTCATAAGCTTAGAGCATTAAGGAATGCAAGTGATCAAAGGTCAAGACGACCAAGAAATGACAAGAGGACTTGGGCTGTTGAGTCATCAAGAGGTTGAAATGGTGATCCCGGTGTGATGGACGTGATGAAGATGATCGGTGCATTCACCACTTGCTTGAAAAGCTTCACTAGAAGGTTTGAAAGTCTTAACTCTCGTACCCAATCCTATAGGGATATCACCCCAAACGCACGTGACGTATGGGTGAAGAAGGGTACTCATGCATAAGCATTACAACATGTCCATGCATTAATACTTCCTATGTTTATGTGACGATGCTTGGTTGTGTGCTTGGTGCTAGTTTGAGTTGAAAATTGTTTGTTAGTTTGCTTTTGCTTTAAATGTTTTTATATTGTTGTTTTTGATCAATTTTTTCTTGCTTTTGTGTCAAAAATCCAAAAACACATTAAAAGTAGAAAATCAAAAATTTTGATCGACATTGTTGAGTTTTGTCTCAAAACTTTTTTTGCCTTGTACCTTTGTACTAATGGCCTTGTGCATTTATGAGTGTAGCTTGTTCCCTATGCACTTATATCATTGTGGGAGAAATCTTGACATCTATGTGACTGTTGTAAATAGATCTTCAAACTTGTCATGAATGATTAGTCAATGGTATTGTTGATCTTGAGACATGCATAGACTTGTGTCTATATATCTTCCCACTCTTTTATTTTATTGTTTTTGCTTAAAGAGCTCAACAAATGTAAATCTCCAAATGAAAAGAGATAATGAGCTGCAAAAGCCTGTTGCACACACTAGTATTTGATTAGGAAAAAGGGAAAGCAACTTTATATAAAATGTATGTTGCCCAAAAAGCCAAAGGCTTAATCATCAAAGTGAAATATCATAAATTTCAGGCATCGATCTCACAATGAGATGTAATGATTCAAAAAGATCAAATGATATGATGTGAATGAAGCCAAATGAAAAGTTTCAAAGTTTTGTTATCAAGTTTTGTGGGGGGTCATATATGCATATTTCTATAATTGAGATGGGTTACTTTATCTAGTGATAATTGTGTATGGCTTGGTTGAATTGATCATTGAAATTTCACTTTAGACTAAGGACTATCTCATTGTTGATATCCACACACATCACACATGTCTATATTCATTTGTATGATTGTACTTGATTAAATGTGTTTTCACATGCTCAATTTTTGTTGATCAAATACAAAAATTTTTTTTGAGTGTTTTAGTTGTTTTTGGAAAGTATTTTGTTTTTGCAAAAATTTTCAAAATCTTCAAAAACAGTGTTGCTTTGTTCTGGCGACTCAGTCGCGGCTTGGTCTAGTTGCATGCTTCAGTCGTGAGCCCATACAGAGATTTTTCGCAACTCACTGGCAGGTCAATGTCCCAGTCGCAAAAAATACTTAGAATATTTTTCAAAATTTGGGTTTTAATGTTTCTCGCAGCTTAGTCTGGCGACTTGTTCGCGGGTGGAAGGTCTAGTCGCGAGGGGTACACAGAAATATTCACGACTTACCTCGCGACTTTCTCACGGGTGGAACTTTCAGTCGTGAAAACACTTAGAAAAATTTTTCAAAATTTTTGTTTTAAGTGTTTTGGCAACTTGTTCTGGCGACTTGTTCGCGACTCGGTTCAGTCGCAAAAATCGCGTGTTTGTGCACAATGAGGGTTATTCTCATATTTTCCTTATGCTTTGTAGCATTTTGTTTTATCTCTTGTTTGAGCTTCATTTCTCATTCATCTTGCACCGCTCATGCATCATTCTCCTTATTCATACCTTCATCTCTTGCCTTATTTTCTCCTTGACCCCTTTGTCTATTCGTGTCAAAAAGGGGGAGAGTATACTCTAGAGTAGTATACCAGAGAGTTTTGTCATCTCTATATGAATCTTGTGCACATTCTTAGGGGGAGAAATTCTTTTTCTGGTGCACACTTGTAGGGGGAGAGATATTCCATAGGGGATATGCATATACCAAGGGGGAGAAGACATTGTGTTAATAAGAAAACTTTGTTTTGGTGTATGGTGTTTAATTAAGTTACTCACATGTTTCACATCATGTTTACTTGATCGCAATTTACTTGTTATATTATACTTGTCATTTTATGACTTGCTTTACCTTGAGGGTCTAATGTGTTTTGTGCAAGTGTTTCAGGTTACAGGTATTAATGTTCCAAGTGCATCACAACTTCTCATCATTTTGAAGGGGAGAAACTTTAAGCACTTTTAGTTTATTTAAAATACTTTATATTTTGTACCTTTACTTTGTAGCGTAGTACTTGTTCTTTAATGTTTTGCATTCTTTAAGTACATCACTCTTGTGCTCTAATAGGATCTTGTTCCTAGATGCATATATGTTTTGTGCATTGGTTGAGTATTGGACATGCAAATGATACTTTGCATTTAAGCTTATTAGCTTGCATGTTCGGATGTTCATTCCATATGTGAATGAGCATTGTGGTCACTATTCTATAGTGATTGCTTGTATGGTCAAGCCATGGTTTAATGCTTTATTCCATTTTGCTTGATCGCATTGTGCTTGCTTCATATGCATTACAAGTTTTCTGCATACAATGATCAAATTGTGTTGTTGTGTTTCAGGAGATACTTGTTCTTTTGATTCAAGAGTTTCACAGATTCTAGAGTTAGGTGTGAGTGAGTTTGGTTCAACTATTCCCAACTCACATGTTAAGTCTAGAGTTTGTTTTAGGGTTTTGTCACGGAATAGCCAAAGGAGGAGATTGTAAGGTTGAATTTAATCAACCATCTTGTTGAACTTATTCCATGCCAAATTTGCTTGTAATTTAGCAATTAGTAACCCTGTATTTAGGTGGGAATCATGTAAGGGTAGTATGTGAGAGAGTGTGAAGAAATGCTCAAGATTGTGCAGTGAAGCAGGGACTTGCAAGTGGCTTGTGGCTTGCAAGCTGTCAGAAAATGCACACGAGTGAAGCATGCAGAGAAGCTGAACTGTCATGCCAGCTGTAACACTACAGGAAAAAAAGTCCAGACTGACCATTCAATTAGGTCGCGGCTTGGACTCGCGACTCAGTCAAGTCGCGAGGCCAAGTCGCCAGTCCACTTTGTTATGGAAAAACTGACTCTTCGCATTCCTTTCTCACTCCAGTATAAATACCCCTTATACCCACGAAATATTGAGAGCTTCCAGAGAGAATTTTGGGAGAGAAACCCTAGAGAAAAACAAGATTGACTTATCCATAATCTTCATATAGTGACTCTTCAAATTCCTCAACTCTCACCCTCTCCATTGTTACATCCTTGAGAGGTTCTTTAACCAAATCCTTTTCTCACCTTACCCATATTTGTGAGAAGGCTATTCGGTACTTTGGGAAGCAATTCGAAAGGAACCAATTCATATTGGTTAATGCTATGGGCTATAGCGGAATCCGGTAAGCTAAAGAAGAAATAGGTTCGGCGTAACCTCGTTGGAATAGGAGCTTGGAGGGCTTAAGTACACTGGGTAGATTAGGCTTGGAGGGTTTTCTGTTGTTCATGTATCCCAACTTGATTCTTTAGTGGATTATTTTCTACTTGGAGGGCGGCGGAGAGGTTTTACGCCGAGGGTTTCAGTTTCCTTTTCGATAACACATCGCTGTGTTGTCCTTGTGTTTGCATCTCTCTTCCCTTAATCTTTGCCATTTAATTTCTGTTGTGGATGTGATTTTATTTGGTTTAGATTGTTTATCAATTCTGTGTTAAGCTTATGTTTATATTCTGCACATTAATTGTTTAATATTAAGCTTGAATTAGTAATTTGTTATTTGGGGTCTAAACGTTTAAGGGTGTTTTACACACATATTGAACTTCCAATATATACTTTAGAGAAACCAGCAAGTTCATCAAAAAAAAAAAGAAAAGAAGCCAACAACGTAAATATATTTTAGCATGTACCATTGTAGTTATATAATATATATATATATATATATATATATATATATATATATCCCTCTATTTGACTGTGGGTGGGTGAGTACTGGAGTGGCAAGTTATTGTTTATCTCTAGCTCACATATCAGCCTATTAATTAATAAAAATATAAAACTAATGAGTGACAATAGTTGAAAATTTGAAATAAAAGATGTCATTGAAATTTCAAACTTGTTTCAAATATCAATGTCTGCTCGTGTGGTGTCAGTACACACAAAATAAGACTACAAGAGCCACACAAAACCAAGGGACCAAGGGGGGTTGCAGCTGTAGTCTAAACAATAGATAAGAAGAAGAGAAAAAAGAAAAAAGAAAAAAAGAAGGGAAGTGAACAGACGAAATTGAAGGAGGAAGACGAAGGGATAACCAGCTAAATGTTAACAACGACCAACAAAGTGGTGCTGGGCTTGAAGGCGACATGAGCCATTTGGTACATCTATGTTTTGTTTTGTGTTTTTGTGTTTTTGTGTTTTGTGTTTTGTGTGTTTTTTTTTTTTTTTGTGTTTTTTTATTATTATTTATTTTAAGAAGATTTCTGTACTGGCCGATTTTTACTTTCCGCCCAAAATGGCCGATATTTGCCGGTACGCCTGGCATAGTCTGATATAGACCGGTATTTTGAGCGATACAATTTCAGGGTGTTTCGGTACTGTTTTATCCATCGGAACGAGAAATACCGGCTGTACCGGCCAGTATGGTACGGTATTAACTTCCCTGATCCATATTTTATGGTAGTCAATTACTAATTATGAAACTAAAAATTGAAGTAATTTATATAATCATTTATTTTGTATGCTATTATTATGGATCTCATAAAATGTAAAATTCATTTATTTCGAGAGGGTCCTATAAAAAAAAATGGATCTCTTGAAAAGTTTCTAACAGTTACTACTCTCAAAAACCTTGTAACGAATGTTCCAAAGGGTCCTTTAGGTAATGTTGTGTAGATAGCACCCTAGGACTCAAATCAATAACAGTAAATAAGCAGAAATTAAATAACAAGCATACATAAAGAACACAAGAATTTACGTGGTTCAGCAAACTGTCTACCTCCACAGCGACGACAGAAAAATTTCATTATAAAAAAAATAGGGAGATACAATAGTGCACAAGAACACACTCAAGAAACCCAAATCCCAATACACCCTAACTCTCTCTTTCACCCACAAGACAAGAAAACACTATTCTTCTTCTTATGCGGCTGCTGCTAGGTTATTAGGAATTCTCTAATTCTCTCTCTTGCCATACAACCCAAACCTAATATATATATATATATATATATATATATGTCATAGGTCGACTGTAGTAGGATGTATATTCCTAGTTGAATTCGGTTTACTTATGACTAACTTGGGCTTGTGGCAATTCAAGGCACACACACGGCCCACTTCAACAAATCTCCACCTTGGCTTGAATTGATCAAGCTACACGAGCAAACTCCTCTATCGCCTCCACCTTAGCCCTTAAGGGCTCACAAGTTGCAAACACCAATCAAGTCCAAGCAGTGCTTGAACTTGTCTATTGGAACTGGCTTTGTTAACATATTAGAGGCATTCTCACTAGTGAGAATCTTCGACAAAGAAATATCACCAGACGAAACCCATTCTCTGATCTTGTGATACCGTACAACAATATGCTTTGTTCTTGCACGATATACTTGATTCTTCGCCAAATGAATTGCACTCTGACTATCACAATGTGGCACCATGCTATCCTGCTTGAAACCAAGCTCATTAACTAGTCCACAAAGCCAAACAGCTTCTTTTCCTGCCTCTGTCATCGCCATATATTCTGCTTCTCTAGTGGATAAAGCAACTACATCTTGTAGTGTAGACTTCCAGCAAATTAGGCCACTAGCAAACCTAAACACATAACCTGTCATGGACTTTCTAGAATCAAGGTCCCCTGCATAGTCGAAATCCACATAACCCACAACTTCTGTACTAGCTCTTTGATCAAATAGGATACTGAAATCATGAGTGCCTGTAAGATATCTAAAGATCCACTTCATTGCATTCCAATGCTCTTTGCCTGGATCTGCCATATACCTACTGACCACACTGACTACATGAGAAATAGCAGGCCTAGTGCACACCATCAAATACATGAGACACCCAACTGCATTTGCATATGACACTTTAGACATATACTCTGACTCCTCATCTGAGCTTGGACACAAATGTGAGGACAATTTAAAATGGGCAGAAAGCGGTGTACTAATAGGTTTTGCATCAAGCATACTAAACCTCTCTAACACCTTCTTAAGATATCGCTTCTGAGATAACCATAATTTACAAGCCTTTCTATCTCGGTGAATTTCTATCCCAAGGATCTTCTTGGCAACTCCAAGATCCTTCATGTCAAATTCACTACTCAACAAAGACTTCAACTTCACAATTTCTTGCTTACTCTTTGCAGCTACTAACATGTCATCAACATATAGAGCAAGAAATATATAAGAGCTATCAGTAAGTTCTCTAAAATAAACACAATAGTCATACTCATAGCGCATGTACCCATGTGTGACCATGAATGAATCAAACCGTTTGTACCATTGCCTGGGAGACTGCTTCAAGCCATATAATGATCTCTTCAACAAACAAACATAATCTTCCTTGCCAGGTTCTTTGAAGCCTTCGGGCCATTGCATATAAATCCTTTCTTCTAAATCTCTATGGAGGAATGTGGTCTTCACATCTAGCTGCTCTAACTCCATGTCATGCATTGTCACAAATCCTAGGATTACTCGAATTGAGGTGTGCTTCACAACTGGTGAAAAAAATCTTATTATAATCAATTCCTTCTCTCTGTGAGTAACCCTTAGCCACTAACTGTGCCTTGAATTTTTCACCTTCCTTTTCTGACAATGCTTCTTTCTTGCGGAATATCCACTTGCAACCAATAGCCTTCTTTCCCTTGGGCAATTTCACTAATTCCCAGTCTTATTCTTCTGTAGTGACTCCATCTCTTCTAACATTGCTACAAGCCATTTATCATTGTCTTTCCTATTTGTAGCCTCCTTGAAAGTGAATGGATCTCCACCACTAGTTACAAGAGCAAAACTAACCATTTCTTCAAAGCCATATCTTTGTGGTGCTTTGTGAACCCGCTTCTCTCTACCTTTAGCAATTGAATAAGGCTTTTCTTGTTGCTGTTGTGGATCAATCTCAACATCACCCTTATCACTGGGTGAGCTATTCTTGTCAAACTCCACCTCAACAGTTAATTTCTCCTGTGTACTATCATCACAAGTCTCTGCTTCATTCTGTTTCAACATAAAGGCTTCATCAAATATGACATCTCTGCTGGTCATCGTTTTCTTTGAGATTGGATCCCAAAGCCTATAGCCTTTAACAGCTTTTTCAAAACTAAGAAATACGCATTTTCTTGACTTCAAATCCAATTTAGAATGCTCTCCACTCTACACATGCACATAAGTTGGACAACCAAAGATTTTTAGACTCGAATAATCAACTGGTCTACATGACCAAACCTCTTCTGAAATCTTGAAATCTATGGCTGATGATGGAGATCTATTAATAATGAAACTTGCTGTGTTAACTGTCTCTGCCCAGAAGACCTTAGGTAACCCTGCATTCAATTTCATGCATTTGGCTCTTTCTGCTAAGGTTCTGTTCATTCTCTCTACAAGCCCATTTTGCTGTAGAGTTCCTTTAATTATGAAGTGACGAATAATGCCTTCTAATTCACAAAATCTTATGAATTCTTTATCTCTATACTCTAGTCCATTATCTGTTCTAAGGTATTTTATTTTCCTGCTAGTCTGATTCATAACCTGTGCTTTCCACTTTTTAAAAATGCCAAACACATCAGACTTATGCTTTATAAAATAAATCCATACCTTTCTAGAGTAGTCATCAATAAAACTGACAAAATACTAAGCACTGCCATGAGAAGAAACTGATACTGGACCCCAAACATCCGAATGAATGTAGTCAAGAACACCCTTACTTGTATGAGAGCCTGTCTTGAAACTGACTCTATGCTGCTTCCCATATACACAATACTTGCAGAAGTCTAGCTTGCATGTCTTCACCCCTTTCAATAAATTTCTCTTGTGCAACTCTAACATACCACGTTCACCAATATGGCCAAGTCGCATATGCCATAGTTTTGTGTCATCAGTGCTGGACTCCACCGGAGTGGTGATTGCAACTCTTCCTAAAACTGTGTTCCTAATCAATCTGTAAAGCGTGCTTACTTTCTGTCCCTTCATCACCATCAAAGCACCTTTGGTAATCTTCATGATTCCACCCTTTGATGAGTATGAATAGCCTAAATCATCCAATACTCCTAAAGAAATTAAATTCTTTCTAAGATCTGGAACATGTCTGACATTACTAAGAACTCTCACAACTCCATCAAACATCTTGATCTTCATGGTACCAATTCCAATAACTGGGCATGTAGCATTATTACCCATTTGGACCATACCACCGTTGTAAGGCTTATACGTGTCAAACGAATCTTTCTTTGGAGTCATATGATATGAGCATGCTGAATCTAAAACCTAAGATTCCAATAGAATATTGTTACTTGATGATAGGCCAAAAACGAATTGACCCCTTGTGATAAATTAACCAATTAATTTAGCCAAGTGAATTAATTAAGTTAATTAACATGCAAACGCTTGGTAGCACAAACAAATCACCAATAAACTAAGTATGCAGCGGAAAATAAATTTGACACGGTGATTTGTTTATGAATGGGGAAAACCTAACGGCAAAAACCCCACCGGATGATTTTCAGGTTACCACTCCCGAAATTCCACTATTATCACAACAAGCAGTTACAAGTAAAGGAATCCCAGTACCTTATACAAACTTACAGTTGAACCCTTACCCCAATACCCAATTGGACTTGTTTTGTAGTGACAATTTCTCCTTTCGATGCACGGCTCCCAAGTACGTGACTAACCAATGCGCGGATCCCAGTACGCGACTTCAATCACCAACTGAAGAAGGTTGTTGGCTACAAAGTTCTTCAGTTCATCCCAACGATGAAGATCAAGAAGATGCTTGGTCACAAAACCCTATGGTGCACAGACACAGCAACTTTTTCAAGAATAATGAACTAGAGCAAATTCTGTCTCCGGTCACAATTTGCTTGAACAAACTTTGGTCAACACTTATGCAACTTGTGAACTCTTTAACGACCCTTAAAATAATCCTTTTATATGTCTAAGGTTAGGAGAAAAGAAAGCCTAAAGACACATTCACGGATTCCAAGAAAACATATCAGAATTTCTGTTTCTTTCTTAAATCTCGACAGATAGAAGGTGTCGAGCAGCTGTCGAGCAGGTGTCGAGAACACGGGCTGAAACAGCTTTCTTAAGCTCAATAGATGCAACTGTCAAGCTTTAATGAATTTGCACTATTCAGCTTGTTTCTTGGACAAACTTGAATGACTTCAATACTTGATCTTGAAACCTTGTTTCTCAAAGTATTAAAAACACCTAGATCTACCCAATTACAAGTAAAGTGCGTTTTGTCAAAGGATTAGCCAATTACATAAAATAGTGACATATGTTCCTAACAAGTGAATCACATATGTCCTAACACTTGATGAAACTGAAAGTAAATCTGCACCAACTTCACTGTCATCTGATGTTTCTTCAGCAACACTAGCTGATTCTAGGGGCTTCTTTCCATTCTTCTTCTCCTCTAAATGCTCTTTCAACTCTTTACACTGATTCTTGTAGTGCCATTTCTTGTGACAATAAAAGCACTCTATATCTTTCTTTGCACATGATTTAGACTGTGATCTATTCTTGTTGGAGTTCCATCTTCTTGACCTGCTTTTACCCCTATTGCTTGATTTAGACTTTACAATAAGTCCATCAGCCTAAGAACCATCACCATCTTGCTTCATCTTTATGTGTGACAAGAGAGCACTAGTCACCTCCTCGAGTACTATGGCCTCTTTCCCGTACATCAACGTAGTCACTAGATGATCAAAAGAAGTAGGAAGTAACGCTAATAAGAGTAACGCTTTATCTTCGTCCTCATAATTCACCCCAAAACTTGACAGTTGGGTGTTCAACATATTAAATGTGTTGAGATGCTCCAACAAATCTGAACCCTCCTTCATATGCAAACTATACAGTTGCTTCTTCACGTACAACTTGTTCGTCAGATTCTTTCTCATATAAAGACCTTCTAGTTTTTCCCAAACCTCCTTTGCGGTCTTTGCCTCTAGGATGTTGTGAATGACCTCATCACCTAGGTTGAGACGAATAGCGCTAGCTGCTTTCTCATCCATCTCTACCCATTCTACATCCTTCATCGTTTCCGGTTTCTTCTCCTTCCCAAGCAAAGCCTTGTGAACTCCTTGTTGAATTAGGAGATCCTTCATCCGCCTTTGCCAAAGAGAAAAATTTCCCTTACCACAAAACTTCTCTACATCATACTTTGTGCTTGATATCTTTACTGTGTTCAAAGGATTGAATCCTAACCTGGCTCTGATACCACTTGTTGTGCAGATAGCACCCCAGGACTCAAATCTATAACAGTAAATAAGTGGAAATTAAATAACAAGCATACATAAAAAATACAAGAATTTACGTGGTCCAGCAAACTGCCTACCTCCACGGCGATGACGGAGAAATTTCACTATAAAAAAATAGGGAGATACAATAGTGCACAAGAACACACTCAAGAAACCCAAATCCCAATACACCCTAACTCTCTCTCTCTCACCCACAAGACAAGAAAACACTATTCTTCTTCTTATGCGGCTGCTGCTAGGTTATTAGGAATTCTCTAATTCTCTCTCTTGCCGTACAACCCAAACCTAATATATATATATATATATATATATATATATATATATATATATATATGTCATAGGTCGGCTGTAGTAGGATGTATATTCCTAGTTGAATTCAGTTTACTTGTGACTGACTTGGGCTCGTGGCAATTCAAGCCACACACACGGCCCACTTCAACAGGTAATTTTGTTAACAATTTCTTTGGGTTTCCTTTAACGTAAATCATTTTCTCATTCGGGTAGTCCTATCCTATAATTTGTAGTTCTTCAAGTTTCCAAAATGCAAATCTCTTGCCTTTGCGTAGTCCTATAATTGCTTCAGGTTTACCGAAACAAAAATCTCAAGTTTCCTCAAATTCAATTCTTTTATTCATTTCTAGTGACTGACCATGATAACGACTATCATTGTTCACACTTCACGTATGAATAGTCGATAATGGTTGGGTGGCCACTTCTTAACTTTATAACGGAAAGATAATCAAATTTGAGGTAAAATATACATGAGTGAGATATATGAAGAGAGTGTTATAATTATGTTTGCCCTTCTTTATTCAATTCCTCGATCCATTGGATAACAATACAATGGTTGATAAAATAAAATAGCAATTGAAAACTCACTTAGTGTGTAAAACGCTTGTAAATGTTTAGACCCCAAATTCAAAATTTCCAAAGCAAGCTTATATTCAAACAATTGATGTGCGGAATGATAAATATAAGCAATACCCAAACATGCATGCAAACTACTCCAAGCCATATTTTAATCATAACTTAGCAGTAATTAAAAGCAAAGAGTAAGGGATAGAGAGAAGCAAACACAAGATAACACCGGCCCGTGTTATTGAAGAGGAAATTGAAGAACTCGGCAAAAAACCTCTCCGCCACCTTCCAAGTGGTAAAATGATCCATTAGAAAATCAGTTGGGATACATGAATATCAATAAACCCTTCAAGCCTAATCTACCTGATGCACCTAAGCCCTCCAAACTTCTTGCCCCAACAGGGTTACGCCCAACCTTGTCTTCTCTAGCTTATCGGATCCCGCAATAAGCCCATTGCATTAACCAAAATGAATTGATTCTCTCTTGAACTGCTTCCCAAACACCAAGAACCTTCTCACTGCTATGAATATGGTGAGGTAAGGATTTGGCTTAAGATCCTTGCGAGTTCTAGTTGCCAGATAACAGAATGGCTAGACTGTACTTTTTGTCCTGTAGTGATTCAGTTGTCCTAACTCTTCAACTTCTTGCATGCTCCACACGTGTGACACATTCGGCGAGTCACCACTTGCGAGTTAGTCGTGAGTTGCCTCTTGATTGCACACACTTGATCAATTCTTCACACTCTCTCACACACAACCCATACATTATTCCCACCTAAATACAACGTTTCTAAATGCTGAATTACAAGCCAATTTGGCACAAAATAAAGCCAACATAGAGTTGAATAAATTCAACTTTATAGCAACTAATGACAAAAGTAAATAACAACCCATCAAATATTATCCTATCTCCTCCTAAGAATTTTATTGTAAAGTTGTGATTTACAACTATATTTTATGTTTGTCTTATTCCATGACAAAAAGTGTTGTAATTGCATTAATTTTGTTCCTTGTAATTTGTGAAATTTTATTGTATTGGGTTTAGTATTAAGTTGGTGAAGAATCAAGCATGAAATGAAGATCAGTGCAATTTCACAACTATCTCGCAAGAAGCTCACGAGTAAAGGTTACCACAAAAAGGCCATGTGAGAAGCACATGCTGGAAGCTGAAGAATTAAGTGTCAAATTGTATTTCGCGAGTACTTCGCCTGACAGGCCATCTCATGAGGTACCCGTGAAACTCTCTGCTTGGAGGATTTTAAGTGTGACTTTCTTACCCTTCTCTCATACTATATATACCCTCATTACCCACAAAAGTAAAGGAGGCTATTCAGAGGGAAAACCCTAGATAGGTTTCTACAACACAACATACCCACCATTTTAAAGAGAGAGCTACTCATCCTTTAGTGAGAAATCATTGTAGTCTCTTCTCCTTCCCTCTCTCATTGTTATACCTTGAGAGGAGATTTGTATCCAAACACAACCCACACATATTCAGAGCATAGAGAGTGTTTTGGAGATTGGGAAGCTTTGAAGATTTGCCAAAAGAAGCCAGTGAGACTTGGCGGATGCAACCAGACAGTATTGCGAGATCCGGAAAGCTAATGAAGACAAGACTCAGAGAAGTCCGTTGGTAGCAGAAGTTTGGAGGGCTCAAGTACATTGGGTAGACTAGAGTTGGAGGGTCTTTTGTTATTCGTGTACTCCAACTTATTCACTAGTGGATCGATTTCGACTTGAAGGGTCGCGGAGAGGTTTTTCGCTGAGTTCTTTGATTTCCTCTTTGATAACATGCTTTGGTGTTATCTTGTATTTGCATATCTCTTCCCTTACTCTTTAAGTTTTATATTTATTATTGCTTACTTGCTTATGGCTTAGAGAGTTGTTCTGGTTATGGCACTTCATTTATTCTTGTTCCGCACTTAGATAAGTTAGAGTAAAAACAATTAAGTCGTAATTTAAAATTAGGAGTTTAAACAAGTATTAGTGTTTCACACTAATTTGAGCTTTTACTTATTAATATTGATAAAATTTAACAACTAAAAAACTAAACAATCCTACTAAAGCAAATAAGTAAAACAACCGAGATAGCACTGTTTTTCTTAACTTATAAACTTGGTCCTTGTAGAGCCCACACAATCCTTGCAAACGTTGCATAACCCTCTCTTGGTTCGTCCAAACATGCTTTGTTCTTATCATGTCTTTAAGAAATGATGGAAAAAGACATAACTTGTTCATACGTGGTAATAGTTTACTTTTTCATATTTTGACTGAAGTATGATTCCGTTCACACAAAAAAAAAAAAAAAAAAAACCATTGATCTTTTTTGGCTCTGTTTAAAAGACAAGTCTAGCATGGTGGTTTTCATTTAGCTATTGCAATCCTTTTCCCTTATAATGGGTCAAATGTATAGGATCAACTAGGGCATTGGTTATAGACTAGTGGTATGAAAAATATTTTAAAGGCCTATAAAGGTCCATTTACATGTTAAGGTCATAATGAAATCCTAACAAAGTTATATTTAACCATTTTTGTAGCTCACCATATATATTCAATACTCTCTTATTCATATCTAGTGACTGATTATGGTAAAACTTTCATTGTTCACTCAAAATTTAATACATTATTTTTTCAAAATGCCATAGTAATGAATATGACATATTAAATGAATTTCAAAATTACTTTTTTTCCCCTAATTGGTGCTAAATCAATTTTTAAAGGTTATGTAGTAAATAATCAAAAGCCAAAAATAATAATAATAATAATAATAATAATAATAAGAAAAAGAAGAAGAGAGAAGGGAATTAATAGCAATGGTTGTATCATCGGCAACCTTCGTCTGCATCAGGGGCGGAGGCAAGGGAAGCCCCTGTCCCAAAAAATAAAATAACATTAGTAGGTAAATGTATCAGTCCATTATTTTTGGGCCCCCTCCTCTCCAAGAGTGAAACTAAAAACTATTATTTTATTTAGTTTTTTAATGACATGATGGGTTAATAGTACTTATTAGCTCCATTGCACAGCCACAGTATCCACTTCATGTATGGGTGTAGACATGGAGTTATCTTTGTACGTTTTTAGACCTCTTAAAACACAACCAAATTAACCTAGTTAATTAGTCAAGTGATTACTTAGTCAGAATATCAAATCTAGGTTAACACAAATATATCATATTATTGTAAGTAAAGTGTGGAAAATAAAGAACACAACAATATGATAACCTAGGAAAACCAAACCGGTAAAAAACCTGGGGAGGATTTAACCTAGCTATCATTAAGGTAAAACAAATCCACTATGAAAGAATTGAAGTTTACACAATAGCGACTTAGACCACTAACATCTTATTGCTACCTCGATTAGGAAACTTACTACCACGACCATGTGACAGCTCCGAGTCTACGGACTACTTCTTTCTTGGATTCACAGCAAGTACAAGCACTCCCGCTTGTGTATCTTTAAGCTCTTGAATCAGCAAATGAATTGATCACCAAGCTCTCGACATCAATCTTGAGATTGGAAACCCTAAGTGTGTATGAAGGTAAACACCTCTAGATCTCACAAGAGATTCACACACACAGCATAAAGAGTAACCTCAAAATGTGGCTAGGGTTTTTCCTTTTATACTTAAGGCAAAACATAAAACCTTATACGTCAAATGAGTTTAGGCTGAGTTGGAAAAATTCTGCAAAAAAAGAATCTACACGAGCTTCGATCAATCGAGTCTAATTCTTGATCGATCGAGCCAGACAGATTTACACAGTAAATCCTGCAGTACACTCGATTCCAACTTTACACTTAAACACACTTTGAGTAAGTCTAAAACAAGACTAAATGTTTTGATCATGGTTTGCCAACATTACAAATTGAAGTTCTAATACATTAGTTCCTAATTCCTTAGAACCCAACACTCTTTATCACACATTATGTCACATAATTTATGTGGTATTAATTTACTATTATATAGCTGTAAAAAGTTATGGAAATGGACATATACGAATTCATTAATATATATTTAACAAAAAATATTAAATTTAGGCATGTTTCATCACGTTTATATATATTTATTGGAAACCGGAACAATACACTAAAATATATGAGTATCAAAATATTTTGTCTTAATCGACAAATTGCAACAAGGTTCAAAACAGTATTCAAAACAATAATTTTAAAATTTCAAAACAAAGTTACTTTTAAATTTTTAATTTTATTCTATTTCTTTTTTTTCTCCATTCTCCAATTGTATTTTATTTCATTCTATTTCCTTATGATTTACTTATTTCAACTCCCAAACAATGGGTAAACATTCCTACTTAGGCAACTAAGTAAAACAATCAAACAAGAGAACTAGCACAACGCGATAGACGATGCAATCCTTGCAATGTTGCATAATCCATCCAGGTTCTGTTCTTAACATATCTTTAGGAAATGATGTAAAAAGATATAATTTGTTCATACATGGTGATAGTTTAATTTTTCATATTTTGACTGAAGGATGATTCTGTTCACAGACAACGAGGAAAAAAAAAACATTGATATTTTTTTGGTTCCCTTTAAAACCCTAGTCTGGGGTGGTTGTTTTCATAGCTATTGCAATCCTTTTTTCTTGATAACGGGAAACATGTATAGGATCATCTAGGGCATTGCTGATGGTATAAACAATATTTTAAAGACTTATAAAGGTCCATTTAGAAGCTACGGTCATAAATGCATATATGAGATCCCAATAACATCATCTTTAACCATTTTTGTAGTTCACCATATGTATTCCATTACTCTCTTATTCATGTCTAGTGACTGACTATAGTAACAACTTTCAGTGTTCACACAAATTTTAATACATAATTATGGGGTCAAAGAATTTGGCAACCCTGGCCCACTTTATACTAAGCCCAAGGCCCACGCCGAGGAGGAAGAAATGCCCGAGGATGAACGAAGAAAGTCCAAATTGCCAAGAAACATTGCTGAGGACAATCCTGTTCTTAGCCAATCGGGATCATAGAAGGAAAGAGCGGCACGCCATCAAAGGCAGCCTCCCAGAGCATCCCAAGAAAAAGGACAAGTACAGTGGGTTAGCCATGGGAGCATGGTGGAGGAGCAATTCAAGGAGAAACTGTCACCTCCACATTAAATGCCCACAACTAACGTTCTGGCCGCATTAATGAGGAAATGACCCCTGAACAGTACTGCCTTGGTTGCTGCAACTCACAGAAGGTTTGGGAAGGCAGCTGATGGGACAAGCACTCGAGTGGTGACCTGCATGATCAACAAATGGAGGGCCAAGATCAACTGAAAGGGGATATATAATGTAAGAAATCCTCCAGGGATGGGGGAGATGGAGAATACGGTAGCAATTTGTATGATCATTGAAACCTTTGTAACCAAGCACTGAAGAAATAAGAAGAACAACAAGCTCCTTGGAGGAGGGCTGAGGATAGAATTTCACACTTTAGTTCACGTCCTTGTTATTCAATTCACTCATACCCATGTCTAGTTGTTGTAACCCTCACTAAGGCCTAGTTCTTAAACCCATTTTCTATAAATTTATTGTATTGGGCTAGTTGGGCCTGAGCCCACTCATCTAATAGAAGAAGTGCTCAAACCTAGTCCCTACAATTGGCACCGTCTGTGAGAAGAACTTGTGTGTTAGTAAGGGCAACAATCAAGCATGGGAGGATCAGGCCCTCATTAAGCAAGCTCCCATCAGCCTGAACCGGCTAGATCCCAACAATAGGGTAACTTTCCCAACCCTGAGCATGATCGAAATGAAGAGAATGGAAGGTTTCGAGAGGGAAGTGTGCACAGCACTCAAACCAGTAGAAGCTACTCTCGTGGGGGCAGTCACGTGCTCTAGAGACAAAATAACAACCGGGCCATGCAACCAGAAGAAGTTAGGAGTCACATATCCCGGAGACAGAATGATAAGCAAGCCATGCAGCGAGAGATAGACGACTTGAAGAGAAAGCTGGGCCATGCACAACGAAGGCGATCTCACTCTAGCCCTGACATGCCCTCCGACGATGAAAGCGATGATGACTATAGGCAAAGATCGAGAACTCCTCCAAGCGAGACCTTCTCTCACGAAGAAGAGCACTACCGGCGGGGTAAACGTAAAAGCCCATCTCCTAGGGGCTTGGAAAACGATGCCATGAGCAGGGCACTGGATCAACTCTCCAAATCACCTTTCACACGCCACATAGAAGGGGCTACACTCCCTCGACGATTCCAGCAGCCAACCTTCACCATTTATAACGGCAAAACGGACCCCGTAGAGCATGTGAGCCAGTTTAACCAAAGGATGGCTGTCCATTCTAAAAACGAGGTGCTGATGTGCAAGGTTTTCCCATCTAGCTTGGGACCAGTGGCGATGAGGTGGTTCAATGGCTTAAAGACGAATTCCATAGATTCGTATAGGCAGCTAACCCAAGCCTTTGGCTCCCGTTTCGTTACGAACAGCAGAGCTCCTCGGCCCTTGAGTGCATTATTGTCGTTATCCATGTATGATGAAGAAACTCTAAAGGCCTACTCAGGCAGATATTGGGAGATGTATAATGAAATGGACGACAATTTTGACGATGTCGCCATCAGGACCTTCAAAAATAGTCTTCCAGCCAAGCACGGCTTAAGGAAGTCTCTGACTGGCAAGCCTGCCACCAGTGTGCGCCAACTGATGGATCAGATCGATAAGTATAAACGAGTAGAGGAAGACCAGCTGCAAGGTAAGGGAGAAGAGAACGTTATCCCTCAAGAGAGGAGGGATTTCAGGTCGGATCGGTATAACAGTAACCGTCCGAGGAGAGATTTCGTAGGGCAATCCGGAGCAACCAACACATAAACTATCAATACTGTATTCTGAGAACCAGTACATTAGGTGTTGGAGAAAATCAAGAACGAGTCATACTTTAAGTGGCCGAATAAGATGGCGGGAGAGTCCACGAGGCGCAATTAGAACTTTTATTGCCAATACCGCCAGGACCACGGACATACCACGGAGAACTGTAAGAACCTCTGGAACTATCTAGACCAGCTAGTCCGAGAAGGAAAGCTGAAGCACCTTCTGCATCATTCCAGTAGTCATCAAGGCCAGACCCATCAGGAACCCCAGAGAGATACTACCCTAAGGCCACCCGTAGGGACGATCAATGTAATCTTGGCCGCGCCAGAGTCGAAGAGGGCCAGAATGAATTTTCGCCTAATCTTGAGTTTTTCAGAAGAAGACAAGATCGGAACCACCCAGCCCCATGACGATGTGCTGTTGATCACTCTTAGAATCGGGGACTACGATGTGAACAGAGTGATGGTGGATGGTGGCAGTGTTGCCGAGGTTATGTACCCCGACCTCTACAAGGCGCTGAGGTTAAAATCGGAAGATTTGATGCCCTATAGCTCTCCTTTGATGAGCTTTGACGGGAAGCTCGTTATTCCAAAGGGCATGATTAGGCTACCTATCCAGACCGGCCCAGAGATAGTGGAGGTGAACTTTATCATGGTGGACACCTACTCTCCATATACAGCCATCGTCGGTAGGCCCTGGCTCCATACCTTAGGGGCTGTTGCCTCCTTCTTGCATCAGAAGGTGAAATTCCCGTCAGGGAACCAGGTTCTCGAAATCCGTGGTTGCCAATCCATGGCAAGGCAGTGTGTGGTGGCTGCCATTTCACATCGGCTCAATGCGGAGTTCTCGGCCTCTGCTGAAAAGAACTTATAGCAATCAAAGGCCCCGGTGTCGTCTCCTGATACAGCTGCCGAGGAGGCAGAATGCTAAGATCTAGAGAAGGTGGTCATTGGTGGTGACCCAGAGAAGTTCTTTCAGGTAGGGGCTCAGCTGCTTCTTCAGGAGAAGGAGGAGTTGATTGAGTTTCTCAAAATAAATATTGACGTATTTGCATGGGATGCCTGTGATGCTCCAGGGATTGATCCAGCCTTCATCTGTCACCATCTCAATGTCAACCCATCCATCACTCCCAAGAAGCAGCCACCACGGCGCCCATCAAGAGAGCACGCCGATGCGATTCGGGACGAAGTAGTGAAGCTTAAGCGTGCAGGGGCTATCAAAGAGGTTTTTTACCCCGAATGGTTGGCCAACACCGTGGTGGTTAAGAAAAAAAGTAGAAAATGGCGAGTTTGTATAGACTTCACGGACCTAAATAAAGCATGCCCAAAAGACCCGTTCCCCATGCCTCGGATAAACCAGCTGGTGGATGCAATAGTGGGTCATCCTCGGATGAGCTTCTTAGACGCCTTTCAAGGCTATCATCAAATACCACTAGCCTTGGAGGATCAGGAGAAGACAGCCTTCGTGACACCTATCGGGAACTACCATTACAAGGTAATGCCGTTCGGTCTGAAGAACGCAAGGTCCACCTATCAAAGGATGATGACGAGAATGTTCGAGCCGCAGTTAGGCAAGAGCATCGAAATCTATGTTGATGGTATGGTGGTGAAGAGTAAAGTGGTGTCCGAGCATTTAGGGGACCTCGGCAGCACTTTTGATGTCATAAGGAAGCACAAGCTGCGCCTAAATGCTTCCAAATGCTCATTTGGGGTGGGATCAGGCAAGTTTCTGGGCTACATGGTTACTCATAGGGGAATTGAGGTTAACCCTGACCAGATCAAGGCTATTAATGATTTAAAACCGCCGTAAAACGCCAAGGAGGTCCAAAAGTTTACTGGAATGATCGCAGCACTGAATCGATTTATTTCTAGGTCGGCGGATAGATGCAGACCATTCTATCTCTTGATCAACAAGTGGAAAGGATTTGAGTGTTTTGAGGACTGTATTGTGGCCTTCTAGCAACTCAAGGAGTACCTATCCCGGCCACCTATCATGTCCAGTCCTGAGGCCGATGAAGTCCTATACGCATATATTGCTGTGGCCCCTTATGCTGTGAGCTTGATGCTAATACGAGATGACAATGGCCTTCAAAATCCAGTCTATTACATGAGCAAGTCGCTACATGAAGTTGAGGTCAGATACTTACCCTTGGAGAAAGCCATACTAGCTGTGGTCCATGCTACACGAAAGCTTCCCCATTATTTCCAAGCCCACACAATGGTTGTTCTAACCCAACTACCCTTGAAGTCCGTACTTCAGACTGCTGATTACACTGGAAGGATTGCCATATGGAGCACAATTCTAGGAGCTTTTGACATCAAGTACATGCTTCGGACCTCTATAAAAGGCCAGGACCTAACTGACTTGGTGGCTGAATTTGCTGAACCACCAGTAGAAATAGTAGCAGAGGAGCGAAGCATGGATGGAAAATCAGTTGGGGTAATCTCTATGCTAGGACCCCCATGTTGGAAGGTGTACGTTGATGGCGCAGCAAATCAAAGGGGGTCCGGAGTAGGACTAGTCTTAGTATCTCCTGAGAAGACTATCATAGAGAAATCCCTGAGACTGCTCTTGGCCACAAATAATGAAGCCGAGTATGAGGCCTTGTTACAAGGAATGGCCATGGTGTAGAAAATGGGAGGAAAAGCAGTAGAGATGTTCTCAGACTCGAGATTGGTAGTGGGCTAGGTAAAGGGAGAGTTGGAAGCCAGAGATGCGAGGATGCAACAGTACTTGAGCTAGGTCAAACGCTTGCAATTAGACTTCGATCTTTTCAGCTTGTCACACGTCTCCAGAAGTGGAAACACCCATGCAGATTCATTGGCCACGCTTGCTACCTCATCGATAGGGGGCCTGCCTCGAATTATTCTTGTCGAGCATCTGGATAGAGCAAATGAGGTTGCAAAAGGCATGGTTCATATCCATCAAGTTAGAGTGGGTCCTAGCTGGATGGACCCTATAGTGAGATTCCTCAAAGATGATATTCTGCCCGAGGAGAAGTCAGAGGCTGAAAAAATACGAAGAAATGCTCCTCGGTTCTGGTTGTCCGAGGACCACAAATTGTATAAGCGCTTCTATTCTGGGCCATATTTACTGTGTATTCACCCTAAAGCATCAGAATTATTGCTTGAAGAGCTGCACGAAGGGATCTGTGGGAGTCACATAGGAGGAAGATCTCTGTCACACCGAGCCATTACCTAGGGATATTGGTGGCCGGGGATGCAGAAGGAAGCCCTAGAATATGTTAAGAAATGTGACCAGTGCCAAAGGTTTGCCCCAAATATTCATCAGCCAGGAGGGGTCCTCAACCCTTTGTCTAGTCCATGGCCGTTCGCCCAGTGGGGCCTGGATATCGTAGGCCCTTTCCCCAAGGTAGCAGGAAATAAGAGATATCTATTGGTCAGCATAGATTACTTCACCAAATGGGTCGAAGCTGAGCCATTGGCCAACATCAAAGATGTGGATGCTAAGAAATTCATCTAGAGAAACATTGTTACACGATTCAGGGTCCCTCGTACCCTCATTTTAGATAATGGACTCCAATTTGACAGCAAAGCCTTCAGAAGATACTGTTGCGAACTGGGGATCACAAACAGGTACTCAACTTCAGCTTATCCTCAGGGAAATGGACAGGCCGAAGCTGTCAACAAGGTCATAGTCAATGGACTTAAGAAGAGACTGGATGACGCCAAGGGAAGATGGGTAAAAGAGCTGCCACACGTCTTATGGACTTACCGGACTACACCACGGCGGTCAACAGGGGAGACACCTTTCGCCATGACCTATGGGGCTGAGGCTGTTATCCCTCTAGAGGCAAGCTTCCTAACGCTGAGGACGAGCTCCTTCACTTCAAGCAGTAATGACGAACTACTAGGGAAGAGCCTAGATCTGATCGATGAACGAAGAGAAAAGGCAGTGATCCAGTTGGCCTATTACCACCAGAAGCTCAAGTAGGAATATGATGCCAATGTGAAGCTAAGACCACTAGCACCAGGGGACTTAGTGTTGAGGAAAGTTGTGGGTACTGCCAAGAACCCATCTTAGGGAAAGCTAGGACCCAATTGGGAAGGACTATACCGAATTACTTCAGTAGCAGGAATAGGTACATACTACTTAGAAGACTTAGATGAAAAAGCTATACCTCATCCATGGAATGTAAATAACCTAAGAAGGTATTATTATTAACAAAAGCATTTTCTCTAATTCAAATTTTAAGTCTATTATGATTATATGTCTTGTATTTTGGCAACCACCTAAGTACTAGACAGAACCAAGGTCTTGCATGGTCCTCAGACTCAAATATATGAGGAAACTAGTTACTTCCAGAAAAATCTAAGTACTAGACAGAACCAAGGTCTTGCATGGTCCTCGGACTCAAACCTATGGGGAAACTAGTTACTTCTAGAAAAATCTAAGTACTAGACAGAACCAAGGTCTTGCATGGTCCTCGGACTCAAACCTATGGGGGAAACTAGTTACTTCCAGAAACACCTAAGCACTAGACAGAACCAAGGTCTTGAATGGTCCTCAGACTCAAACCTATGGGAAAACTAGTTACTTCCAAAAAAATCTAAGTACTAAATAGAACCAAGGTCTTGCATGGTCCTCAGACTCAAACCTATGGGGAAACTAGTTACTTCTAGAAAAATCTAAGTACTAGACAGAACCAAGGTCTTGCATGGTCCTCGGACTCAAACCTATGGGGGAAACTAGTTACTTCCAGAAACACCTAAGCACTAGACAGAACCAAGGTCTTGAATGGTCCTCAGACTCAAACTTATGGGAAAACTAGTTACTTCCAAAAAAATCTAAGTACTAAACAGAACCAAGGTCTTGCATGGTCCTCAGACTCAAATCCATGGGGAAACTAGTTACTTCCAGAAACACCTAAGCACTAGACAGAACCAAGGTCTTGCATGGTCCTCAGACTCAAACCTATGGGGTAACTAGTTACTTTCAGAAACACCTAAGCACTAGACAGAACCAAGGTCTTGAATGGTCCTCGGACTCAAACCTATGGGGAAACTAGTTACTTCCAGAAAAATCTAAGTACTAGACAGAACCAAGGTCTTGCATGGTCCTCGGACTCAAACCTATGGGGAAACTAGTTACTTCCAGCAAGAGCTTAGGTGGCAAGTAGAATCCAAATGTTGGGCGGATCCTCGGACCACAACCTTTGAAGAAACTAGCAAGATCAAGCATTCATGCAAGTTGCAAATACAGCCTAAGTATACGCTCGGTACCTCGGACCATCTACTCGGCCCTCGCCTCCTAGAGATGTAAGCAAACGCAAACTAAGTGTCCCCTTAATGCTGGGGAGTTATAATTTAAAGGTCTAATTTCGGATATAGTATGTACATAACCATTTTTACTCATTAGGATAACCAACTCATGAGACACAAGATTCACACTACGAACTCAGCATAATAATAATAATAATAATAATAACAGTAAACACATCATGTAAAAAAAAAGGGGGGGGGGAATTTCATACATTCAATCTAAAGGTCTCATTACAATGATTCCAATGTTCAAATAAAGAAAAAAAAAAGGGTGCAAAACTAAAACAGAAGCTAGCCAAGGTGGCCTATTTCTTCAGCTTTATCTTGATTCCTTCCTTGGAGAGCTGAGTAGAAACGGTCCCAGGATCCTTGGAGCCCTCACTTGGGGGAATAGTCTGAAGGGGCTCAAATAGGAGAGCTGACTCTTCAGCATGAGGGGCCTGAGCATCGGCTGTAGACTCTGCAGTCTTCCGGGGTGCTTCAGGGTTCAAGCCTTCATTTGTTTCTGTCGCCCCAGAAAGCTCACTCTCCTTGGCTGGCTCATCAGGAGCGGTTATAGCTAGAGCAGCTTTAGGTCGAGCAGTCTCAGCCTCCTCAGGAGCAACCTTAACCTCGGAGCTGGAGGGGGCAGTTTCCCGGATGGCAGGAGGGTAGTATACATTCTCCACCTTCCATAGGTCTGATGACGCCTCAACCCCAGCTTGTTTAAGGGCTTCATTCCAGACCTGGGAACAATAGAGCCTGCATACCCCAGGTACTTAAGCCTTGAGAGTGGCCTGGGTCTCGGCCACTCCCAAGGCAAAAGCCTCCTCCTCGGCTGTCTCCTTAAAGCTCTCAGCCTCTGTCCTGGCGAACTCCGCCTCCTCCTTAGCCCTCAAGGCTTCATCCCTGGCCCACTCCATGGCATTCTTGGCCCCCTCTACCTCGGCCAACTTCTTCCTTAGATCAGTCATTTGCTCCTTGGCAATCTTTAGCTGATCCTCAGTTTCGAGTAGGCGCCTCATCTGGTCTTCGGCCTGTTTTTGAGCGCCAGCTAGGCCCGATTCAGCGCTATCTCTGGCCCTTGTCATCTCCTTCAGATCCTCCCTTACTTTCAAGAGATCGGCCTCGGAGTTTTTAAGGGTCCGCGCAGCATCCAGGCACCTGTCACGCTCAAGCTCCAAGGCGCTGCTCTGGTTGTTGGCTGCCTTTTCCAACCTATAAGTGGCCTAGATAGCCTGCCAATTGAAACAAGCACACAATAAGTTGGAAACCAAAAAACAAAAATCAATGAAGTCACAAGTGTTAGAAGTCTTACCATGCCCAAGTACCTTTTGAGGTTGAGGAAGACCTCCTGCCTCCTCAAATTCCCCAACTCGGCCATATCAGCGGGAAGTAGCAGGGACCTCTCCAGCGCATCGGCCACATAGGTGCCTTCACCCCCTCGGAAGTCCTTGAGGGAGGCGTTGTCCATCAAAGGTTCCCCATGGAGCATTGGGGCAGGGAGCCAGGCTTAGGGCTCGGATTGTGCGGCGACTTCTTTTTCTTGGCCCTGGTGCCCTATTTTCAGTTGTTTTGAAACTCGTCGGGCTTCATCTTCCTCCTGAGAGGAGCGAGATTTCCCCCCATCCATTGGCTCTTTGCCTTTGGAAGCCCTCTTTCTTTTTGGATCGGCGGACTTGGGTCGAGGAGGCAGAGTCGGCTGAGGAGGAGGAGGAAGTTTGGACTGTGGAGATGACGGCTTCGATTGGGTGGAAGATGACTTGGTCTGAACAGGCTGAAGCTTGGGTGGAGGAGGAGGAAGCTTGGATTGTGGCTTCCCCGGCGCGTCCTTCCCCGATTGGCCCTCAATTAGGTCGAACAAGTTGGTTTGAGGTTTTCTCTTAAAACCCATTTCGGCCTGAGAAGAAGTCCCTACTAATAGGAGATCCGCTTCAGTCAAACTGGGGTCGCCCAAGTCACCAGAGGGATCCTCGGATAGATTAACTTGGTCGAATACACCAAATTCGTCCTCGGACGGACCTAAATCAGCAACCTTTTCTTCGCTTTCTACTCTTCCTCCCTCGACCTCTACAACTTTATGGGATGAAGAAAGGCCTGCCAATGGAATGCCTTCTGGGACAGGAGATCCTTCGGGAAGTAAGAACCCGTGTTCTGCTACGGTGATTCTGTGAAGCCGAGGATCTTTAGCTCTGATCACATACTTCAGAGCCGAGAATGATTTCTGGATGGGATCGTACCAGAGGCTCTTGTGAGCGGCTCTGATTTGGTTGTCAGCTTCATTCACAAAGACCTCCGCCTTTAGGATGGTTTCCAAATCTTCCCGGTTGACCAAGTGAAAGTGTCGTTCAAAGGCGTGTGGATCTGCAAAAAAGAAAGCATATTCATATTAGCAACTGAACAATGCAAACTATGATAACACAAAAGATCAACCCTCTCCTACTCTGAATACCCCACCTGGTGCCCCCTCCTCCATCGGACAATGAAGGCCGTCGTGCCACTCCTCAGACACGATGAGAAAGTCCTTATTTAACCCCTTGCTGGACTCGGGGAGGCACTGAATAAGTCGAACCTTATCATCCCTTGTCTTCATATAATAGGATTTACCCTTTAGGTGTTAGAGGTTGTAGCACCAGTTTACATCGTGGTGGGTTAACCTCAACCCCATTTTCTCGTTTAAGGCGTCCACACAACCCAGGATCCTAAACACGTTGGTGGCGCACTGGGTGGGAGCTAATCGGAAATGCCTAAGGTAGTCCCTCAACACCGGCCCCATAGGGATTCTCATACCACCTTCTATGAAGGCAATTATGGGAATCTCTACTTCACCCTCTTGCCTCCTAAAATGCCACTCCCCTTCTTCACAGTATCTCAAACCTACATTGCTGGGTATCCTATAATCGGCGACGAATTTCTCCATTGCCTTTTCAGACTCAACCAACTTTTTAAACTTACCCATCCCTAGAAACGACTAAAGGATTCAGGGAAGGACGAAAGAAAGAGAGGAATAAGAGGAAAAGAAACTTAGAAGAAAGAAAACATGAGTTAGAGAGAGAGGAAAACTTACAGAAATGAGGAAAAGCTCCTCGGACAGGCTTTTTATGCTAAAAAGAGACATGAGTTTGGCTGGAGATTTGACCGAACTCAGGATGTGCGCAAGAACTCTTGAGTGTAAAATTAAAGAGGCAAATCGGTTCAAATGGGTATTTATACCTCCAATTAAGAATAACCGTGCGGGTTTTCCTGCCCCTAAAGTTAAATAAATCCCCACCGTTAGATTACCATCACACCGTTAAATGTAGGGAGCACAGAGCCACCAGAATTTAATGAGGGCGCGCTTTGTATACCGAAGCACCAGGAACGTGCCTTGGACAGGTGAAAAGACTTTGGCGCTGACGGAGGACAAGACTTGACAAGTCATGATAAAGGCCCGAGGACATCAAAATCCTCCTCTCCGTCCGAGGAGCTGGACAACAGGATTTTGAGGGGCTATTGTGAGGTCAAAGAATTTGGCAACCCCGGCCCACTTTATACTAAGCCCAAGGCCCACGCCGACGAGGAAGAAATGCCCGAGGACGAACGATAAAGTCCAAATTGCCAAGAAACATTGCCTAGGACAATCCTGTTCTCGGCCAACCGGGATCATAGAAGGAAAGAGCGGCACGCCATCAAAGGCAGCCTTCCAGAGCATCCTAAGAAAAAGGACAAGTACAGTGGGTCAGCCATGGGAGCATGGTGGAGGAGCAATTCAAGGAGAAACTGTCACCTCCGCATTAAATGCCCACAACTAACGTTCTGGCCGCATTAATGAGGAAATGACCCCTGAACAGTACTGCCTTGGTTGCTGCAACTCACAGAAGGTTTGGGAAGGCGGCTGATGGGACAAGCACTCGAGTAGTGACCTGCATGATCAATAAATGAAGGGCCAAGATCAACTGAAAGGGGATATATAATGTAAGAAATCCTCCATGGATGGGGGAGATGGAGAATATGGTAGCAATTTGTATGATCATTGAAACCTTTGTAACAAAGCACTGAAGAAATAAGAAGAACAACAAGCTCCTTGGAGGAGGGCTGAGGACAGAATTTCACACTTTAGTCCACGTCCTTGTTATTCAATCCACTCATACCCATGTCTAGTTGTTGTAACCCTTACTAAGGCCTAGTTCTTAAACCCATTCTCTATAAATTTATTGTATTGGGCTAGTTGGGCCTGAGCCCACTCATCTAATAGAAGAAGTGCTCAAACTCAGTCCCTACAATAATCTTTTCAAAATCTAGTAATAAATATGATTGGTGGATTTAATAACATAATAAATGAATTTCATAATTACTTTTTTTTTTCATGATTTGTGATAAATCAATTTGTCAAGATTATATAGTAAAATTTGTAATATCCTATTATCACTCTTTTAGTGTTGCTAGCTAAGGATCTAATTGAACCAAGTTGTAAGCAGCTTGAGCTTAGCTCAAATAAAAGTTTGTTTATGTTCATTTGTTTAGCAAACAAGTCAAGTTTAAGCTCAAGTTTATTTAACTATATATAATCTTATACTTTTACATTTATACTAATCTAAAAATCTCCTTGTATAGACATGAAATTAGATAGTATAATTTACAAATAAGTTCATATGATACCATATTATTATTGGCAGTTTATTGAACACATATAAACAATCCAATCATAATAAAAGTTATAGATTTACGTAGGATAACAAATTTTAGTTATGGTTTTACAATATATGGGGAAAACAATATAAATTAATCAAGTAACTTGTAAATAAACTTGAGTTTATTTGATAAGAAAGTAAACCAAACTTGGACACGTAATCTTGTTTAGTGATAAACTTGAACTCGACTTCTCTCTCTCTCTCTCTCTCTCTCTCTCTCTCTCTCTCTCTCTCTCTCTCTCTCTCTCTCTCTCTCTCTCTCTCTCTCTCTCTCTCTCTCTCTCTCTCTCTCTCTCTCTCTCTCTCTCCTTAGTCTTCCAACTTCCATGCGCAAACACACAAAAAAGAGAACTCTCTCTTGGATTTTAATTGTAAAAAATAAAACAACAAAAAATATCTTTTTATATTCTTCACTTAAGGCTATGTTTGGTTGGAGTGATTTTAGGGAGGATGGAAAATGAAAGAGATAAAAATGGAGAGAAAATGATGAGAGATTTTGGTAGGGCTTACAAGTTTTCTCTCCTCTCCCTCCAAACACACAATCTCTAAACGTCCAGGGAGGGGGGACTTTGAGTTTTTAGTTTTTATTATTTTGGTAATAAGTCTACTTATTCTCTTCTCGCACAAAAAGACAATTTATTTTTATTCTATTTAAAATACAAGTTCAGGATTGTAGTTTTCATTTAACTAATATAATTCTTTTCTTTATTCAAAAATATAATATAATTATTTTCTTGATAACTAGTCACATGTACAGGACCAACTAGGGTGTTGGTCATGATTACAATCAAAGATATTTTAGAAGCTTACAAAAATCCATTTATAGGCAGATCATAAAGGCCTATATGAGATCCTAACAATGTCATCTTTATCCATAATTGTAGCTAACCATATATATTTGATGCACTTTTTCCATATCTAGAAATTGATTATGATATAACAACTTTCATGGTTCACCTATCACATGGTTAGTGCTGTTGGGCAAGCAGCCATTTTGATAATGATTGTCATTTGTGTCCACTTATTTTATTTTATTCTATTTCTCCCCCGTGTTTTCTTCTTCTATTCCATGATCTCTTCATTCTGACTTCATCTACTCTTCTTTTTCTTTTTCAGTTGGATGAACTCTGGATGCTCTAATATTGATGTTGCTGAATGGTAGTTGAATGGTCCTCTTTCTTCTCACTATTTTCCCCACTTGAACAACAGATAGTCTATATATTACTCAAGCTCTTCAGCTTGCTAATTCAAGAATGTAGTGCTTCTAAAAGTATATCCATTCATGTATTGTGGTATTAGGAGTACTGTACTGTGGAAGCCAAATGGAAAATACTACACTGGTTCTTAATAATAGCATTACTAATGATCCTTGTGCGGTCGACATTGATCTTGGAGCTCTAGGATCTGTACTTTGGACAACGCTCCTAATAGTCTTTCTTATAGTGTTCGGATCATGGAGGCGTCAAAGCCACAGTTTGATGCTCAAATATTCCATATGGGTATCTTATATTTTGTCTACGTACTTAACAGGCTTCGGCACGGATCTGTCCTTTTTTTTTTCTTTTTTCTTTTTTCTTTTTTTTTTCTTTTTTATCTATTAGTATTTTTCTATATAATTTCAATGATTAGATTTAATGCCCCTATACAATATGTGGGTATGTATAGTATATTCAAAAATAAATTCATTTTAACTTAGATAATGTATATGAGGGACAAAATTGCCAAATGCCCGTTTCGGGCAAACTAATTAGCATTTTGCCCTTCTTTCCAAACTAAATAGGGAAATGCCCCTCTTTTGAAACTCGACTTTTTCAAAATCGAGTTAAGCCCTATAGTGACGTTTTCAAGGACCTATAGTGACGTTTTAAAAACCTATAGTGACGTTTTATAACTTGATATCCATGAAATCGAGTTATAGGCAATAAAATTGCGTATAACTCGATTTCATGGATATCAAGTTATAAAACGTCACTATAGGTTTTTAAAACGTCACTATAGGTCCTTAAAAACGTCACTATAGGATTCCATAATTTTTTTTTTTAACTCGATTTTGAGAAAATCGAGTTTCAAAAGAGGGGCATTTCCCTAATTAGTTTAGGAAGAAGGGCAAAATGCTAATTAGTTTGGCTGAAAAGGGCAGAAGCCCATTTTGTCCTGTATATGAGATAATACGTACTTTTATTTTTAGCTAAGTGAATGAAGAAATATAGGAAACATCATCTCCTTCATTAATTTGTCATTAATTTGTTGTGTATTTTGCTTGAAATCACAACTAAAAATTGATATAAAATCACGGGTCGATCAAGCTTGGGTTTACTGTCAACCTATTGATCGATCCAATCACAACAAGTTTGAAGAATTCCAAAGTACAATTTACCATGGAGAAGCAATTATTGATCAATCCGGTAAAAGATTAAAAGCAAAATCCTACCAATCACATCACTCCATCGATCCAATCAAGGACAGACACAGCCACATTAAACTTAAGAGTAATCACATTACTACGTAGGCTAGATGGGGATGGTGTCTTGATGATCCAGGAATTTCTTTCAGGGTGTTTCTCAACAAGTATAAATTACACAATCTAATAAAACGAAAATTTTGTATATTGACAACAATAACAATAAAAAATCACACAAATACATAAAGTTTACAATTGCTTTCTACGTGGTTTTCTTATCAAATATTTCTCCATAATTCTAGTAAAAGAATAAACAATAAACTATAAGTTCATTTGAAATATTAATAAAATTATTAATTATTATTGTTTAGTTGTTTCATTAATTTGTTTGTCTTTTATAAACTATAATTTGTTATATTGTTGTTTCATTAATTATAAAATTGAAAGTTCAATTAGTGTATAAAACACTATGAACGTTTAGACCCCCAATTTACAAATTACCAATTCAAGTTTAATATCAAACAATTAATGTGTGAAACATGAATATAAGCTTAATACAGAATTGATAAACAATCTATACCAAATAAAATCATATCCACAGCAGAAATTAAATGGCAAAGATTAAGGGAAGAGAGATGCAAACACAAGGACAACACACGATGTGTTATCCAAGAGGAAACCGAAGCCCTTGGCGTAAAACCTCTCCGCCGCCCTCCAAGCGGTAAGTAATCCACTAGAAAATGTAGTTAGGATACATGAACAGCAATAGACCCTCCAAGCCTAACATACCCAGTGTACTTAAGCCCTCCAAGCTTCTTGCTCCAATAAGGTTGCGCCGAACCTATTTCTTTTCTAGCTTCTCGGATTCCGCTACTTGACCATAACATCAACCAATGTGAAATTGGTTCCTTCCTAACTGCTTCCCAGAACACCAAACAGCCCTCTCACAGTAATGGATATGGTGAGAAAAGGTTTGGGTAAAAAACCTCTCAAGGATTTAACAGTGGAGAGGAAGAGAGTAGAGGAATTTGAAGAGTCTCTTATGTGAAGATTGTGGATGAATCAATCTTGTTTTTCTCTAGGGTTTCTCTCTCAAAATTCTCTCTGGAAGCTCTCTTTCTTTCGTGGGTATGAGGGGTATTTATACTGGGGTGAGAATGGAATGTGAAGAGTCAGGTTTTTCAAAATGGGGCTGGCTTACGGCTTGGCCTCGCGGCTTGACTGAGTCGCGAGATAACCGAACGGCCAGTTGACCTATTTTGTCCTGTAGTGCTCCAGCTAGCATGACGCTTCAACTTCTGGCATGCCTGGCACGTGTGCTGCTTCTGGCAGCTTGAAGCCGCGACTCACCCGCGAGATCCAGTCACGCGTCTCTGTTTTTCTTTGCACATTCTTGAGCATTTCTTCACACTATCTCACTCACTACCCTTACAAGAATCCCACCTAAATACAGGGTTACTAATTGCTGAAATACAAGCAAATTTGGCACGGAATAAAGCCAACAAGATGGTTGATTAAATTCAAACTTACAAAAATTATTAATCGTTGTTTAGCTTAACATAATTTAATTTGTTTGTCTTTTATAATGTATTGATTAAGTAAATTATTAATTATTGTTTATTAGTTGCTTCCCCTAATTAAAATTTTATTGTTTGTTTTTTTACTCACCAATATTAATTAATAACAATCTGTTACTTAAAATTTATTGTGAAATATTGTGAAAATATTGTGGTAATATTTATCAATTGTGATTTTTTATTCTTTTTATTATTTTTCCTTTCTTTCCTTGCATCCTTACATTTTTTTTTCTCTCTTGTTTTTTCTCCTCCACACACGTATCCCTATCCCCACTCCTCTCATCTTGTTTTTATTTTTTTAGAACTCTTCCTCCATACAACGTGTCCTCTCTATTTTTATTTTTCTTTCTTCATCTCTAGCTATCTCTTTCTCATTCTCTTTCTCTCATACTCTCACCCTATCACACACACATTACCGGCGGAGAACAAAGCCAGAATTTAAATCTATGATGTTGGAGATGGTAGTGGCAGAATTTAAAGCTTGCTTAGCCCAAGAGAAGTGTGATACTACAACAAAATGTATTTTTAGTGACGAAAAAATTCGTCACTAAAAGTCCAGTTTTTCGTCACTAAGTACCTTTAGTGACGGAATTGGACTTTTAGCGACGAAACTCATTTCATCGCTGAAACCCATCACTAAAAGTCCTGGTGACGAAAAATTTCGTCACTAAAAGTCCAATTTGATTTTTTTAAAAAACTTTTAGGGACGAAAACGTTTCGTCGCTAAATGTTTTCCTCGCTAAAAACACCATTCAGTGACGAAAATATTTCGTCACTAAAAACACTTTAGTTTATTAAATCATATTTAGTGACGAATAATTTCGTCACTAAAACTATTTTTGGGTATATATAGTGACGAAAAAGTTCGTCACTAAAACTATTTTTAAGAAAATCTAGGCACATATAACCACGAAAATTTTCGTCACTAAAATCATTTCTTACAAAATTTTGCTACATTTAACGACGAAATATTTCGTCACTAAAATAATTTTTTGTTGCTATATTTGTGATGAAAAAATTCGTCGCTAAAACTTATTTTCTGTTTTTATTTTTTTCATGGCTTTGATATTAACTTGTAACCTGTTATTACATTATTAAAACCTCACATTTGAATAATACATTTATTTCAACAATACATTTATAAAAAAAGATCCATACATTCCACAAGTAAAAAATAAAACAAGTATCCAATTCAAACTCCTTCCATACAATAATTGTTTGCAACATATACAATAACTCAAGATGTTTTAAAACAATACAAAAAGTGTAGCATAATACAATTAGAACTAACGGAAGATGTCCTCATATGTCTTCAAGTAATGCCAAAAGTAAATCTCCTAAAAGCCACCAATAAGAAATCTGCACAAATACAAAAACAACACTACATTAAAATCGTAAAGTAACAACATTAATTATGTTATAAGAAACAATACACGAGCACAGAATATTATCACTCAAGTCCACAACCGCTCTTGCAAAATTAATAAATGCATTGACCCCTTCAATATATGGATGGCTTAATCTGCCATTGGGTGTCTTACCCATTGTCATCCAACTTTTATCCATGTTTAACTACAATTACAAGATAAATGCTACTTTAGTAAAATAAGGACAACTCATGCATAACGTATTCTAACATCTAAGTCTATAAGCTGCTTAGATAAAGTTCTATCCCATTCATGTATGCGCAAGCCTATATTAATACTTAAACAAATATACATTGCACACAAATATACACTCTCAATATGAATTTAAACCACCTTATAACACCATGCAAGCCACCCGCTTGCTCCAACACAACAACCCACCACAAAACCAATCACAAACATCACAAGTATAGAGTGTTTATAAGTATTAAAATCAATTAAGTACTATTAATCACATCTAATCAACAAGGTCCATTCACATTTGCAAGAAACTAAAAACACTCCCAATATGAATTTAAACCACCTTATAACACCGTGTAAGCCACCCGCTTGCTCCAACACAACAACCCACCACAAAACCAATCACAAATATCACAAGTACAGAGTGTTTACAAGTATTGAAATCAATTAAGTAATATTAATCATATCTAATTAACAATGTCCATTCACATTTGCAATAAACTAAAAACACTCCCAATATGAATTTAAACCACCTTATAACACTATGCAAGCCACCAACTTGCTCCAATACAACAACCCACCACAAAACCAATCACAAACATCACAACTATAATACTTACAAGTATTGAAATTAAATAAAATACTATTCATCACATCTAATCAACAATACTCATTCACATTTGTAAGAAATGAAAAACACTCTCAATATTAGTTTAAACCACCTTATAACATTATGCAAGCCACCCGCTTACTCAAACACAACAACCCACCACAAAACCAACCACAAACATCACAAGTACAGAGTGTTTACAAGTATTGAAATCAATTAAGTAATATTAATCATATCTAATTAACAAAGTCCATTCACATTTGCAATAATCTAAAAACACTCCTAATATGAATTTAAACCACCTTATAACACCATGCAAGCCACCCGCTTGCTCCAACACAACAACCCATCACAAAACCAATCACAAACATCACAACTATAATGCTTACAAGTATTGAAATCAAATAAAATACTATTCATCACATCTAATCAAAAATACTCATTCATATTTGTAAGAAATGAAAAACACTCCCAATATTAGTTTAAACCACCTTATAACATCATGTAAGCCACCCGCTTGCTCCAACACAACAACTCACCACAAAACCAATCACAAACATCACAAGTACAGAGTGTTTATAAGTATTGAAATCAATTAAGTAATATTAATCATATCTAATTAACAAAGTCCATTCACATTTGCAATAAACTAAAAACACTCCCAATATGAATTTAAACTACCTTATAACACCATGCAAGCCACCCACTTGTTCCAATACAACACCCCACCACAAAACCAATCACAAACATCACAACTATAATGCTTACAAGTATTGAAATCAAATAAAATACTATTCATCACATCTAATCAACAATACTCATTCACATTTGTAAGAAATGAAAAACACTCCCAATATTAGTTTAAACCACCTTATAACACCATGCAAGCCACCCACTTGCTCCAATACAACATACCACCACAAATCCAATTTCCAACATCACAAGTATAGAGTTTTACAAGTATTTAAATCAAATAAAATACTATTCATCACATCTAATCAACAATACTCATTCACATTTGCAAGAAATGAAAAACACTCTCAATATTAGTTTAAACCACCTTATAACACCATGCAAGCCACCCGCTTGCTCCAACACAACAACCCACCACAAAACCAATCACAACTATAATGCTTACAAGTATTGAAATTAAATAAAATACTATTCATCACATCTAATTGACAATACTCATTCACATTTGTAAGAAATAAAAAACACTCCCAATATTAGTTTAAACCACCTTATAACATCATGCAAGCCACCCGCTTGCTCCAATACAACATACCACCACAAATCCAATTTCCAACATCACAAGTATAGAGTTTTATAAGTTTTTAACTAGAATTTACTTACTTTGCTCAAGCTAAGTTTACAACTTTCAGAAAAAATCCAAAGTTAACTTGTGTTCTTCACTTTGTTCCTCACAGTTTCTTCAGCCACAAAAGAGAAAGAGAGCTAGAGATAAAAGAAAGATAACTTTTAGTTAGCTTTAGCCTACATACAAAAGAAAAAAAAAAAAACTTTTAGTTTACTAAGAAATGGATAACCCACCAAAAAAAAAAAAAAAAAAAAAAAAATCCCAACTAAAATTAGCTCAGCACTTAAACTTAAGCACAAACAAAACCAAGTGAATCTCTTGAATTTGATCCTCAAATCCAAATGCAAATCTAACAAATACAACTGATTAGTAATAGTTTAGGTGAGTTTATCATTCTCTTTATTAAATCCACATTATACAAGGGATAATCTACAAGTACTACTCAGACCACAAAGGTTATACACACACTCAATTACATAGCAATATCAAGATGTAAGAAAAATTCTCCTCCCTAAAACAAATTCATTAAATCACAACAATCACAGGCTCTTCAAACCCCTTCCCACTCAATAATAAGGTATTAGAAATAGTTTCTTAACACATTCAAACAATAATATACACCCATCACAAATGTCCAAAGCTACTAAACCCCAAAAACTTACTGTATCGTAGTTTTGGTTTTGAATCCTTCAAAGTAGAAAACACACAAAGAAGCATACTAAAAATCAATTAAGTAGTAATAACCAAAACAAAACAAACAAGCACTTGGGAAAAATTCATTTTGATACCACAACAATCACCCCAAGTATACAATAACATCAAGCAATACCAACCAACATAAGAAACATAAACAATTTCAAGCAAACGAAACTTGTACCATAATTAAACCAGTTAGTAATTAAGTACATATCCAAATTTGGAACATGAAAAACAAAAATCAATGACTCACTCACCAGTACCCTTCTTGACCCACGGCGAGATAAGTATGGTCGGGACCCGAACACCCAACTGGCCTTGAATACTTGAGTTCATCAAGGGATAATCTACAAGTACATGGAACTTTTAGTGTAATCCTACATATACAAATAAAATAAGCTTTAACAATAGCTTTAAGATGTCAAATAAAATAGCTTAACAATCTAATCAAATTTAACCAGAAAATAAGCTTAAGGTAAGATGTCACCCATGATTTACAAGCTGGACTTGTACATAACTTTAGGATAAACCTTATACAGCAAACAATAATTCCAAGAACACAACAACAGATAGTACATCAATAATTATCAATTAAAAAAAAAAAAAAGAAGAGAAATGGCTGATAAGGTTGGGATGAGAAATGAGACGTACAGATCGGTAGGTGGAGAAAGAGGCGAAGCATCGCTGGTGCAAAGGGGAGGCGAAGCGTTGCCGGTGCAGAGGAAGGCGAAGCGTCGCCGATTTGAAGAAATGGAAGCGTCGCCGATACGGAGAAATCGAAGGCTACGGCAGTAACGACTTCAAGAATCGTTGTGAATGGCTCGTACCGACATCGGTTACAAATCGTTGTGAATGGTTCACTGGGTTTGTGCTCAGATCAGCAGCGTGCTCAATCGACGACGGTTGTGAATCGTTGTGAATCATTTGGGATCGTTGCGAATCGTTTGGGTTTATGCTCAGATCGTTGCAAATCGTTCTTATCGACAACGGTTTAGGTGGGTTATCGGCGACGATTTAGGGGTTTATCAATGACGGTTCAGGTGGGTTATTGGCGACGGTTCAGGGGTTTATCAGCGATGGTTATCGGCAATGGATTGGGTTCTTATAGGCTTGGTTTCTTTTGGGACCGGGGTGGGTTGGGTTCTTTTGGGAACGAAGGTGAACGCTGTAGATTAATAAGAAGAAAATAAAACGACACACACATGGGTATTTATAGTGGTCTTTAGCAATGAATTGCTCCGTCGCTATTGCTACCTCTTCGTTGTAAAAGGTAGTAAGCTTTTAGCGATGAATTTCAGTTTCGTCACTAAAGACCCAGGCTTTGTTAAGATTTTTAGAGACGAAATTCATATTTTGTCGCTGAAGCATACTTTTAGTGACAAATTGTGATTTCGTCGCTAAAAACATGGAAGTGCAAAACTATTATTATTTTTAGTGACGAATATTTTTCATCGCTAATTCTTCCTTATAGTGACGAAATGATTTTCGTCACTAATACTATCCACAGCAATACCTACAGTGACGAAATATTTCGTCACTAAAGATTTTAACTTTTAGTGACAAAATATTTCGTTGCTATAGATTAATTAAACTCACGCCAAAGTTTCCCTCCGCTAGCGCCCATTTTTCAGATTACAATAGCGACGAAATTTATTTTTCGTCACTAAATGTTATAATTTTTTTCATTATTAGTGACGAAATTTATATTTCATCGCTAAAGCTGTATTTTTAGCGACAAAAAATATTTCCTCACAAATTTTCATCACTAAAAATACATTTTGTTGTAGTGTGAACAGGAAATGCTATAGTGTTCTCTACTTGTAGAGAAACACTGTAGCAATTCTAAAAAAAAAAAAAAAAAAGGAGATGGAGAAGTTGTTGGAGTGGGTTTTTGGGGTGTTTTCTCTCTAAAATTGGCTTTAAAGAAGCCATTGGAAATGCTCTTAGGTTAGGCTGTAATCGCTTTTGTTGGGTTCTAAGACTTTAGGTTTAAATGTATTAGAACTTCAATTTGTAATGTTGGCAAACCATGATCAAAACGTTTTAGTCTTTGTTTTAGACTTGCTCAAAATGTATTTATATATAAAGTTGGAATCGAGTGTTCTGCAGGATTTACTGTGTAAATCTGTCTGGCTCGATCGGTCGAAAATTAGACTCAATTGAATGAAGCTCGTGCAGATTGTTTTTTGCAGAATTTTCCAACTCAGCCTAAGCCCGTTTGACGTGTAGGGTTTTATGTTTTGCCTTAAGTATAAAAGGGAAAACCCTAGCCACATTTTAGTGTTGCTCCTTATGCTGTGTGTGTGAATCTTTTGTGAGATCAAGAGGTGGTTGCCTTCAAACATATTTAGGGTTTCCAAGATTCGAGATTATGTCAAGAACTTGGTAATCAATTCAATTGCAGATTCAAGAACTTAAAGATACACAAGCGGGAGTGCTTGTACTTGCTGGGAATCCAAGAAAGAAGTAGTCCGTGGACTCGGAGCTGTCACGTGGTCGTGGTAGTAAGTTTCCTACTCGAGGTAGCAATAGGATGTTAGTGGTCTAAGACACTATTGTGTAAACTTCAATTCTTTCATAGTGGATTCAGTTTTACCTTGAGGATAGCTAGGTTAAATCCTCCCCAGGTTTTTTACCAGTTTGGTTTTCCTGAGTTATCATATCGTTGTGTTCTTTATTTTCCGCACTTGTCAATGATATGATTTATATGTGTTAACCTAGATCTGCATAATTTACCTAAGTTAATCACTTGGCTAAATAACTAGGTTAATCTGGTTAAGTTTAAGGGGTCTAAAAACAAACAAGTGGTATCAGAGCGGGTTGCTCTCTTGTTATAGATCCTTTAATCTAAGAGCTGGTCCTTGACCCCTGTTGTCATTGAACATAGACACTCTCTTGTTATTCCACCTCACTTTGATGGGAATAACTATGCTTATTGGAAAGTAAGGATGAAAGCATTCCTGAAACCTATTGATGAGAGAGTTTGGAACTCCGTTGAATACGGATGGGAGAAGCCCACTACTCCTGTTAGTGAATGGCAAACTTATTAAAAAGAAGCAGCGGCTTTTAATAGCAAAGCTATGAATGTTATTTTTAATACTGTTTCTATGGAGGAATTTAAGAGAATCTCTAATATTGAGATTGCTCATACTGCTTGGAATATCCTCCAAACTGTGCATGAAGGCACAAAGGCAGTTAAAACCAATAAGTTGCAGCAATTAACTACTAGATTTGAAAGCATTAGGATGTCTGATTATGAATATTTTGATGAATTTTATGCTAAGCTTAATGATATTGTTAATTCTGCTTATAATTTGGGTGAAATCTATGATAAACCTAAAATTGTCAGATCTTTAACTGAGGATTTTAGACCCAAAATGACTGCCATCACTAAAAGCAAGGATGTGGACTCCATCCCTATTGATGAACTTGTAGGATCTCTTCAGTCCTATGAGTTGTACCTACCTAAGACTAAAAAATTCAAATCAATGGCTCTTAAGTCTATTGATGATGTTGAGGTGAGTGGATTTGATGATGAGCTCTCTACTACAGAGATTGCCTATCTTGCCAAGAACTTTAGAAACTTTCTTAGGAACAATAACAGAAAGGCAAGAGGTAAAAACAATGTTGAACCTAGAAATTTTAGGAGGAATGATCCCACTAAGGTTAATGACATTGAAAAACCTAAAGAGAAAGTAGGTCAACCTTCTAATAATTCTATGGGTCAACAATGTTTTGGTTGTCAAGGGTATGGTTATGGGAAATCTGAATATCCAACATTCTTGAGGTCTAAGGGTAAGGTTATGGCTGTAACTCTTAGTGATGATAAAGTTTCTGATAATGAATCTGGCAGTGATGAGGATGGAAACTTCATTACTTTCACTACTACTGCTGTAGTTGATGAAAGTGTTGCTGTTGAAGAGAACCTTTCTGATGGGGAATCTCTAAGGATGCAGATTTACAAAAAGCCTATAATAAACTTTGCAAAGTTGCTACAAAAAATGCTATGAGTGTTGATTTAGGCTTAAAGAAAATTGCATCTCTTGAACTTGAAAAGAAAAATTTGCTTGTGAAACTGTTTGATGCTAATGAATTGTTGAATAATGTGAAGACTGAGAACATGCTTTTACTTGATAAAGTTAAGAATTTGGAACATGAATTGTTTATGGCTAGAGAACAAACTAATAGGTCTGCAAGCTCCAAACTTGATCACATGCTGAGTGTTCAAAAGTCTCCCTCTGACAAAATTGATTTAGGTTTTGTAGAAAACATCTCTGTGCCTAAACCCCATTCCACAAACTTTATTCCTTCTTCTGAACCCCCTGTGAGTGAGGTTGTTAAATCTGTAGATGTTACACCTCCTAGGAAGATTAGGGTTGATCTTCAAGAGTCTAAACCTAAGGCTCATAACCCACCTAAGGGCAAGTTGTATGATAAGCTTGCATGGGTTTGTCATTTTTGTGGAAAGTCTCGGCACATTCATCCAAACTGTTTCAAGTTGCAAGCTGCCAAGCGAGCAAACAAGCCAAAAGTGCTTGTGCCTCAAGCACAAGATCCTATGGTACTTATTGGTGAGTTGGTAAAGGCTTTAAACCTTTATTCCAATCCTGGAGTTGGAAATCATTCTAATGTGAATAAGAACTCCAATGCTCGCGGTGCGTCTAAAAAGTTTTGGATGCAAAAGGCTTAATCTAATTGAGTGTTCTGACATGGTCCTTGTGCTTCATCGCTTTACTCTTTATGACAATTCTTCTTTGTTGTTCTTGTTTTCTTTGTTTTTCTAGGATTTGCATTGTATAACATTCATGCATTTCATTCTAGGTTGCTTTTGTTATTTCTTTTCAAAAATTAAAAAAAAAAAAAAAAAACAAAAAAAGGGAAGGAAAAAGAAAGCAAAATGTGTTTTGCATTATTTTCTTGGATTTGAAATCAAGGTTGGCCAATTTTTTTTACATAACATGTTTAATGTACTTTGTTTAGCTTGGATGAGCTTATTTATTGCACTTTACTAGTTGAAGCCTTGTAGTGCATGTTGTGTAGGAAAGATGTTTATAGTTTTTGATTACATTGTCTTGATCTTGAAGTCACATGCCTTTGATTGTTGGACTTGAACTTTTTGAGAAAGGCATAAATAACCATCTCATCACTGTTTACTAGCCAATCATGAACACTTTAGTGCATATCATAAGATTTTGTGCTCGAAAAAGTGTAGCACATGCACAAAAAGAACATAAGGTGTAGCCTCAGTTTAATTGCTAAAATTGGTGTGTACATTATTGGATTTTAAATAAATTAATCAAATAAAATTGGTGTGTACATTATCTCGGTTAATTTAATAAGTTTCTGATCAAATAAAATTGGTGTGTACAATATGAGGCAAATCAAGAAACTTACATGATTGCAAGCTTGTTTTCTAGGAGATGTGAGAGTTATATAATGTGACTCTTTAGGTGATAGTTTCTTTCAAATCCTATGTGATGAATTTTGTAGACTTTGTGCTTGATTTCTATTTACATATCACCTCACATGTATCTCAAGCTTTTACTAGTTGCACACACTACACAAGTTACTCTTTGCTAAACTTTGTACATGTTATTGCGTGTGATTTTGGTTTGGCCAACCAAGTTTGAAAATCCCTTATGTTTTGTGCAAAACACATTTGATGCTTGAGAATATAAGGAAATTGATTGAAGATCTTAATTTTGGGAAAACTGGGTTCAAAAAAAGTGTTTTGAAAAGCATTTCATCTCATACTCATGCATTTTATTCATAATATTCAATGCTTTGAGGAGTTTCTGCATAAATTTTTTTTGATTTTCAAAATTCTGTTTTTTCTAGAATTTCGATCGATCGAACCTGTTTCTTGACCGATTGAAATTGCGATTAAAGTTATGGTTTAGATCTGTATGTTTCGATCGGTGCTCGATTGCTATTGGATCAATCGAAGGTATTTTCGATCAATCGAATCTAATTTTCGATCAATCAAAAATCGTATAAAGAGTTTTTTTTTTTTTTTTTTAAATCTTTAGTTTTCACGTGTTCAAACACAATTTCAAAAACTTTCAAAACTCTTTCTCTCTCATTCGATCGGTCAAGACTACCAATCAAGTTTTTTTGTCGTTTTCCCTCCAATCTCTTGCAAGGTTTTTGTCGTCCAAAGCCGGTAAGACCATATTACCCCTTCTTTTTCTTTTATTTTCAGTTTTCATGCATTTGTGTCATGCATTTGGGGATATTTTCAAACCTAAGGATATTTGGGATTTTTGTTGTTTTAAGCCTTTTCTTTTAAAATTGATTAATGGGTTTTTGTTGTGGGACACTAAAACTGATCCTTGTGATTTAATTTGATCAATTTGATGATTTGGGAGAAATTTGAATTTCTAGGGCTTGAAAATACCCGAATTGGGGATTTTGTTCAATTAGGTTTAATTTGATGAAATTGGCTTGTTGGATTGATTCATATGATCATTATATTGAGTTATCTATCTTGTTTAATGATCAATTGGTAAATTTCTTGAAAATTGTACAAGTGGTTTTTCAAATTTTTGGGGTTTTTGATATAAACTCTATGGTCAAGCCAATTTTGTGAATTTAAAGTTAAATTGAACTTCTTCTCACTGCATTAGAGCATGCATCATTTGCTTATACTGTTCATGCCTCATATAGAATTGTTATTTCTATATTTTCTGTGCTAACTTGCAGTCTGCCCTTAGTTTTTTTGTTTTTTTTCTCTCTCTATCTCTTTTATGTCTATCCTTTTGATCTTTAGCATCATGCCTAGGAAGACTAGAGCTAATAGGACCTCCACTTCTCCTTCCCCCACCTTTGACCATGAGAGGTTGCTGAGTGAGAAAAACCAGGACGCGTATGAGAAGCTTAACCTTCGTAGGAACATTTGGGCTAAGAGAAAGGTTTTGTTAGATGAGTTAGATGGTGAGATTAGGAGAAATTTTGAGTGTAGGGGTTGGCTTCCTCTGCTGGAAATTTCTCATCCTCCTCCGGCTACCTTGATTAGAGAGTGCTATTCGAATCTCTTTGTCCACTCCTATAATGCCAACACTCTAGTGAGGAGTTGGGTACGGGGTGTAGGGTACACCATTACCCCTTCGGTAGTGGCTGATTCTCTTGAGGTGCCATTGGTCCAGCATCCTGTTTATCCTTATGATGAATCTCCACCCCTTGATGACATTATGTCATTTATTACTGGTACTTTTATCCAGTGGGGTTCCGATCCTCGGATCACCTCTCACGAGTTGACCGAGACTCATTATCTCTTTTTTCGGATTTCTTTGGAGCGAACTGCGTTTTTGTATGCCCTTGTTTCTGATGCTCTTATGAGCTTTCCTCATCTTTTCATTCGCTCTTTGATTGAGGTTCATAGGAGTAGTTCTACTACTCATGCTCTCTTCTTCCCCGTTTTTATTCACCAGATTTTGTTACATCTAGGTTTAGATGAGTTTCCGACGTTTGAGCCTGTTCATGTTATCGCTCCCATAGGTGCCACCTTTCTTAGGCAGAGAGTTGCTTAGATGAAAGCGAGCTCTAAACGCCCTAGGGTTGAGACTTTTGGTGTCGCACCTCCTCCTCCCTCTTCTACAGGTGTTGCTATAACTAAGGAGTCTGTTGATCTTACTGCTACTGCTACTGTTGTTCCTCCACCTGCTACTTCGAATGATTCAGACATTCGACGTATGTTAGAGATTGTCATGACCCTTCAGGCGGCTTATGGTCAGCTTTTGGTGGACATGCTTGATAAGCTTCGTGCCTTGCGAGCAGATTTGGAGCATTTGAGACGATCACCTCCGCTCCCTCCTTTTGATGATGAGTGAGTGCCCTTTGGCAATTTGTCACAAAAAGAGAGAGTACATATATAGAGAAGTTTTTGTAGTTAGGGGGAGATTTTTTTTTTTGTATTTGTGGAGCTTGTGGACTTTTAGATTGTATCTAGGTGCTTCATCATGTATTTACATTTTTGGCTCATAATGTATTCTGTGTTTTGATTGAGTTATTCATGATAGGGGGAGATACATTGATTGTATATGTTTCTTGTTTCACATTGCTTATTGATTTATATTTATGAGGTTATTTATGATATATGTCTTTATTTTGTGTTATGTGAAATCAAGAAGTTATTTATGTTTTACTTGTATTTTCCACACATGCATTTATGCATTTGTTAAGTGTTTCAGGAAATATACAGGTTAATTCAGTCTTGCTACTGTCTACACTTGCAACTGATAGATGGTAGTTAGGTTGAATTTGTTGTGTTGGGCAATAGTTTTGTAATGGGCTGTTTTAATGTAACTTTGAGCATTTTGTTTAGTTTGTGTTTTGTTACGGATTGCCAAAGGAGGAGTTTGTTGGGTTCTAAGACTTTAGGTTTAAATGTATTAGAACTTCAATTTGTAATGTTGGTAAACCATGACCAAAACGTTTTAGTCTTTGTTTAAGACTTGCTCAAAGTGTGTTTATATGTAAAATTGGAATCGAGTGTTCTGCAGGATTTACTGTGTAAATCTGCCTGGCTCGATCGATCGAAAATTAGACTCGATTGATCGAAGCTCGTGCAGATTGTTTTTCTACAGAATTTTCCAACTCAGCCCAAGCCCGTTTGACGTGTAGGGTTTTATGTTTTGCCTTAAGTATAAAAAGAAAAACCCTAGCCACGTTTTAGTATTGCTCCTTATACTGTGTGTGTGAATCTTTTGTGAGATCAAGAGGTGGTTGCCTTCACACATACTTAGGGTTTCCAAGATTCGAGATTATGTCAAGAACTTAGTGATCAATTCAGTTGCAAATTCAAGAACTTAAAGATACATAAGCGGGAGTGCTTGTACTTGCTGGGAATCCAAGAAAGAAGTAGTCTGTGGACTCGGAGCTGTCACGTGGTTGTGGTAGTAAGTTTCCTACTTGAGGTAGTAATAGGATGTTAGTGATCTAAGTCACTATTGTGTAAACTTCAATTCTTTCATAGTGGATTCAATTTTACCTTGAGGATAGCTAGGTTAAATCTTCTCCAAGTTTTTTACCGGTTTGGTTTCCTAAGTTATCATATCGTTGTGTTCTTTATTTCCGCACTTGTCAATGATATGATTTATATGTATTAACCTAGATCTGCATAATTTACCTAAGTTAATCACTTCGCTAAATAACTAGGTTAATCTGGTTGTATTTAAGGGGTCTAAAAAAAAACAGCTTATATTGGGTTTTGGTTTATTATTATTATTATTATTATTTTGAGAATCCGTGGGTTTGCTACCATGTTGGGTTTGCTTTACCTTTTTTTTTTTCTTTAGATTGGGTTTGTAATCTGTTATTTAGGATTGATGTTGGGTTTTTTTTCTCTGGTGGGCTTGCTCTGTTACAAATTTTTTTTTTGGGTTTTTTTTTGTTTGTTTTTTTGTTTTTTGCTTGAAATTAGAACAAATAATTTTTTTTTTTATTTTTTTATTTGAGGGTGTTCCTAATTTTTTTCAAGGGTAAACAAATAATTTTTTTTTAGTTATTATATATAATTTTTTTTTTTTTAGGTTAGGGTGTTGGAACACCCTGAACTGAATGTGGCGCCACCACTGTTATCCGCAGCCCACCTACTGAATCACAAAAATAGTAAATATCTCCACTACAGAAATCAGTAAACAGATCAACTATTGAAATTAAAACACGCTGCGGAAGCAATGACAAGGTTCAAGACAACAAATCAAAGGAAATAACACAACAGCAAACACTAAGCAAAGTAGCAAACCAAATACAAAACACATTACACAAATAGAAATGCATGAAAAATCACACAATACCAAACGAGGAAGGAGAAAACATTGGGAGTCGAGGACCAACGCATGACTAGTCAGACATCCTGAGCCTCTCGCTTGAGTATGCCTGCATGAGAAAGTAATGCCCACAAGTGAGTCACAAACTCTCCTCCTATGGCTAAGTGCTCTGCATGGGCAGTTTCATCATCAGAGGGAGCCACAAACAACATCATCTCTGCCCATAACTCAGCCAGAATTTTCCATCTCTGCCCATTGTCTTCTATTTTTTCTATCAAATGCTTCGCAAGAACAGCACCCTTTTCAATAATTTCTTCGATTCCTTCATCATCCTTCCGGTCTGAAGTCAACATCTCTTTGGAAATTCTTTCCTTGCGATCATCTTTGCATAAAGTAAACATCTTTTGGCAAATACTTTTCTCGCATCCCTCGAGTTTTTTCCTGGCTTCAACAACTACATGATCAAAAATAAATTCTGTAATATACGGATGTTCAGGTAAAAGTCTTGGAGCAAAAGCCACCAAATAGGCACAGTATTTGGACAACTTAGTTGCCACAATGAAGTCTTCGCTTTCCCTTTGTTGGTTGACCTGTTCCCCTGTGACAATTGCTTGTGATGATAAATTGAGCTCACAAAGACTGGTGGCTATATGCCAGACCATGATAACATGCGTCGGTGTCTCAAGTTTACATGCCCAAGAGAGTTCATTCTTAACCCCGTTTCTCTGCAGAGAAGCTTCCCCATTTGTCAATCGCTGCTCATTGGTCTTTAGAGAATGAATAATTGCTTTCTTCACTCCCATCGGCAATGTGACGTGAGCACTTCGTTTTAAACCATTTCTCGGCTTATCTATATAAGGAGAAGTCCAACGATTGTAGAGCAATATGGAAGGGTTATGACTAAAAGATTCAAGAAGAGAATATTGGCCAAGTTTTCTATCCCAAGGTTTTAACAATTTCCTATGACATATAACTCGTATGATCATCTCTATGCATTTATTATGCCACGAGGGTTTTTTAACATAATAGCAAAGCCACTGTACCTTAGCCCAATCGGAGAAATTGACAACAAAAAATTGCACAATTTCCATGAAAAGTATAGCGAGTAAAACTACTCCTGTGAGAAGAGCATCAAGGTCACGTCCACTTGTTGTCATGAGGTGCACATCAGAATCTCCGTTTCTTTCATGGTAGTGGGTTAGAGTGGGAACCACAACCCAACAACCAATTATGACAATAATGAACTCAAAATTTCTTAATAATGGAAGTCCCTTGGCAAATAAGACGGGATATTTCGTGTAAAAGAGATCATAAAGAAATCCGAGCTCCAGCTCAATTACTCTGAATGCTCTCTCATGATCACCTTCTTTGGAAAGAAGCCCATGTCGAACAAAACTCCATGTCTTACGGTGGGAGCTTTCAGGGAAGGAATATTTTGCAAATCTACGACAGAGAAGCCTATACAATGCATAAGAAAGGCAGATATCTTTGAGTCGCCCGTCTGGATCTCCGGTGGAGCTTAAGAGTCTCCCTTCACATTGCCAGATCATGTCAATAGTAATGACTTTATGATCATCTGCCGTCTCAAACTGCATATGGTAGTGTGGTGCTTGAACTTTCACCTTTGCCTTCTTTTCGCCTTTCACCAAATACTTGTAGCCTTTCATGCAAGTAGGATCTGGTTCATCGCCTTCTTTGTTGCTCTCATCTTCCATGAAGTCTGCAACCAGTTTGGTGTTTCTCACCAAACCATATGATTTGCTTGCTAACTCCAAAGCTTCGGCTCTGCCTCCTGTCCTTCTCAAAGACAAGAAATAGAGGAGATAGAGTGGAATCATAAATTTGAGTTCGTGAGTATGCATACCTATCAGCCAGCCCAGCCAAAAATACAGGACAAAAAGTTCCAAGTTATATCTCTTCCGATTCTCACTGTCTTCAAGGCTGTAGGCAGAGATGCAATCAGCGCTTCCAAGAAAAATAATCAAAAACGTCGCCCAAACAGAAAACAATTCATTACGGAATGTTGCTGACTTCATCAGGCCCATGGTGTAGTTTATCAGGTACGTAGACAAAAGATAAGCTGCCCATATCGAATATTTGAGCTTCAAACTGTGGCTTCGACGCCTCCATGATCCGAAGACTGTAAGAAAGGCTATCAGGAGCGTTGTCAAAAGGACATATGATTCAATATACAATAGCGTTTCCAGATCTGTTTCAGATGCCATTTTGTTCCAGTACGCTCCTAATACCAAAATATATGAATGGATACTTGTAGAAGCCCTATATTCTTAAATTTGCCCTATTTTCTTCAAGGGACAAGAGGGGGAAATAGTGGGAAGAAAAATGACCTTTCAAGATAGCCACAACTCTATAGAGTAGCCAGAGTTCCACCAACTAAAAAAAGAAAAACAGAAGTATAAACAGTAATCAGGAAAATAAAGATGAAGAGCTAAAGGAGAAAAGAGAGGAAAAGGAACGGAGATTAAGTCTAGTATGAAGTCTGAAGTGAAGAGATCGTGGTGTAGTAGAAATTAGGGGGGGGGGGGTTTAATAAGAGAGGAGACTGGAGAGAGTTTTTTTTTTTTTGCCATATTTGTGTGACAAGACTAGTACTGTGAAAGTGACCTATATCAAAAAAATAATAATAATAAATAAAATAAAAGAAGAAAGTGACCAAAGCGGCAAAGCCTTAAAAAAAAAAGAAAAAAAAGAAAAAGAAAAAGAAGAAAAGTGACCAATGCCAGATAAGGAATAGAGGATGGAGCTGCCGACAAAATATCGAAACAATATTTGGCGGGACCGTACTCTGTTTCAAGTCCAATTAAAACAAGAAGTATTTGATAAACAAGAACTCTGGTTTTTTGAAATCAGGAGTCAAGTTCCCAAGTTCGAATTTTGCAATAAGAAGTGTTTGGAAAATAACTTAATACTCAGCTTATATTTTTGCATACCCAAGCCAAATGGTAAGGTCTCATTATAGTTACACCCACATAGAGACATTGACCCCAATCACCCCGTACCCATTTATGTTTAGCAATAAAAGATTAGAAAATTTCAACAAAATATCAAAACAATTGCTAACAAAGGTTAACGGTATAGTTTTAAAAACCAATTAGAATATGGAGTGGTTATCGGTTTTATGGTCCAACCAAGATCTGACTCACAGTCAAACTGGTGATGTAATAAATAAATAATTAATAGTTATAAAATTTTAAAAATAAAAATATAATTCTATAAATAGTCATTTTAACTAAAAATAAATAAATAATAGTAAAAAAAATTAAACATTAACTTATCAACTATTGGACACCACATAACAAAATTCAACAACAAAAAAGGGGAGGTGAGGGGGGGGGGGGGGGTAATAACTACAAAGCATTTTAGTTATTTTTGAAACTTTTTTAGTTTTTCAAATAACAAAACGTAAGTGCACCAATAGGTAACGATATCATTGCCCACTTGATATTTTTTTTCCCCCAACGCACATATCCTACACTTACACGATATCCCACCCACCACACATTTTGCTCAAACTTCCAACAACAATATATATATATATATATATATATATATATATATATATGTATATATTTTGCTAGGTAAATGGGGGGGCTTGAACCCCCGAACGATAGGTTACTTATATAACTGGGTACCAACTCACCTAGAAGTGGTGGTACTTCCAACAACAATTCTGTACTTAGTTTCCTTCCTATCTAATTTTTTGCTAAATTTTCCCAAAAAGAAACATAAAATATGACCCATAAATAGTGCTAGTGAATGAAATTATAATAGCTACCTGTACTCGTTCTAAAATGATCTTCCAAGTTATATCTCCTTGGTCTAAAGTGCTAGTGAGTGAAATTATGGTAGTTAGAAAACCCATCATTACAATTTGCTTTCTAGGCCAGGAGAGCTAAACTAGACTGCGTATAATAAAAAATTGCCAGTTTACTCAAGAAAAATTAAATATGCAAGTTTAGATACCTTTTTGATTGTTGTCGATTTATCACTTATTAAATATTTTCTTAGCTTGTAAATTGAACATTTTCTTAAATGCAATGGTGATAAGGGTGAAATCTCCTTTAAAACGTTTGCTCATGAGCTATGATCGAACATAGGATGAGTAAGATGTCATGAAATCATTATCAAAAATTAATATTATACGGGAACTAATATTGTTTTTTATTCTTTTGTATTTTGATATATCATTTGGGTAATTCTACTGTAACCCCCATTTTTTTGGGGTATGGTATTCACTAGTAAGAAACTTGTTATACCAGGTTACCAAATCCTCACATTTGACAGTTTCATCCTCACATTGTGTAGTTCAAGCATCACATGGGACAATTCTTTTATCACATTTGATGGTTCCCTTACTTTTTTCTCATATTTGACGGTTCCATCATCACATTGTGCAATTCCAACATCACATATGACAGTTCTTTTGTCACATTTGGTGGTTCCCTTACTTTTTTCTCACATTTAACGATTCTATCATCATATTGTGCAGTTCCAACATTATTTATGACTGTTTTTTTGTCACATTTGGGGGTTTCCTTACTTTTTTCTCACATTTGACAATTTCATCCTCACATTTTGTAGTTCCAACATCACATGTGACTGTTCTTTTATCATGTTTGGTGGTTCCCTTATCTTTTCTCATATTTGATGATTCCATTGTCACATTCAATAGTACCAACATCACATTTGATAGTACTTTTGTCATATTTGGTGGTTCTTTTATTTTTTTTCTCACATTTGATGTTTCCATCCTCACATTGTACAGTACCAACATCAAATGTGACTATACTTTTGTCACATTCGGTGGTTCTTTTATTTGTTTTCTCACATTTGATAGTTCCATTTCACATTAGACAGTAGCGACATCACATCTGATTGTACTTTTATCACATTTAGTGATACCCTATTTTTTTTTCTCACATTTGACAGTTCCATTGTCACATTGGGCAATACTAACATCACTTTTGACCGTACTTTTGTCACATTTGGTAGTATCATTATTTTTTTCTCACATTTGACAATTCCATCATCACACTAGGCAATACCAATATCACATTTGACCATACTTTTGTCACATTCGGTGGAACTATTATTTTCCTTTTTTACATTTGACAGATCCATCGTTACATTGGGCAGCACCAATATCATATGTGACGACCGAAATAACCTTGTAACCTAAAAAGTGACTGAAATACCCTTAGAAACTTAAAAACGACCATAACGCACCCGAAACCTAAAAAATGACCGAAATATCCATAGAACCTTAAAAATTACTGAACTGACTCTAAAACCAAAAAAATGACTGAAATACCCTTAGAACCTAAAAAAATGACCTTGAAACCTAAAAAAATGACTAAAATGACATTGTAACCTAGAAATTGACCATAGTAATGCTCTCGAAACTTAAAAATTACCAAAATACCCCTAAAATTTAAAAAAAATGACCAAATTACATTTAGAACCTAAAAAACAACCAAAAGACCCTTGAAATCTAGCAAATGACTAAAATGCCCCCTAAAACCTTTATTTGCAAGACTGAAATGACTATAAAATTTTATATAACCACTCTACTTGCTTTCCCTCTCCCCCACCACCCCCCCCCCCCGCCAAAAGTCTCAATGGAACTTATAAAATTTTCTTTTGTTATTAAGTTGTTGTATTTTGTTGTATACTTATTGGAATTTAAAATATGATTAGTTATTTAAAAAAAACTATCTAGTATTGACCTAAACCTTATGATTTTGTAACCTAAATGACCTAAATGACCCTGAAACCTAAAAATGACCGAAATGATCTTGGAACCTAAAAAATAACTAAAATACCCTTAGAACCTAAAAAACGATAGTAATGCACTTGAAACCTAATAAAATTACCAAAATACCCATAGAACCTTGAAAATGATCAAAATGACCCTAAAACCTAAAAATTGACCGAAATACCCATAGAACCTAAAAAATGACCAAAATGACCTTGTAACCGAAAAAGTGACTGAAATACCCGTAGGACCTAAAAAATGATCTTAATGCAATTGAAACCTAAAAAATTACTAAAATACCCTCAAAACTTATAAAATGATCAAAATACCACTAAAACCTCTAAAATTACCAGAATACCCTTAGAACCTAAAAAATGATCAAAATACACTTAGAATCTAAAAAATGATTGCAATGCCTTCGAAAAAAATAAAAACATCGAAATACCCATATAACCAAAAAATTACCGAAATGACCTCGAAACCTAAAAATTGACCTAAATACCTCCAAAAACCTTTAAAATTACCTAAATATCCTTAGAACCTAAAAGCTTATCAAAATACCCTTAGAACCTAAAAAATACCCGGAATATTCAATTGTGATGAGTTATGCTTAGATGATTCACAAATGAATTTTGATCTTTTTCTTAGAGATGGAGAATTGGAGATAAAAAATAAGGTGGTTTTGTTTCCACCTCTTATAGTCTTCCTTGTTTTGTCGAGCAGCTATCGAGCCTGATTCTCAAAAACATCGATGGATCGAAATTGCAATAACAGCTATCGAGAAAGGAAGCTCAAGAGGCTTGATATATAGCCTAGCTGTCAAGAGGTATCGAGAAGCTATCGAGATTGCTTAAAAATAGTTTTTCAAATAAGAGAAAAACACAGACATGAATGCAATCAAACATGCTACTCAACCAAAAATCCAAACAACATTTTAAGCTCTCAAAAACATCTCTTAATCAAGAAAAATGAGGAGCATTTTAGATCCAAAACACACACACACACACAACAAGTCTAGCCAATTTTATATTTTAAAAACAAGTCAAGACAATTTAGTGAGCATACATTGACACATGTATTCCTTGTGATGGCCAAATCACACTGTACCTGCACATATATCAAGAGTAGCAAAGAATACTGTGTTTTGTATGTGAAAAACATCACAAGATTGCATAAGTGTCTACATGTTATGATGATTTGAGACATGAGAAAATCACTTTACTCAAATACAATCATAACTGCTTGATGGGGACTATCATCTTCAAGGTACATCCTATAACTCCCACATCTCCTAGAAGACATGCTTGCAATCATATATAAAAAAAATTTGATTCTTTTTGCTTTTATTTTTCTTTTAAGCAAACCATGCATAGGCATATAAGAGAGAGAAAAGAAATACCCAATGATGTTAAGCTCTTGATATTGCACTTTTGCTATGCCGAGGCATACAGATGTCATTTCATGATTAGCGGGCAACAGTGGAGAGATGGTTATTTATGCCTTTCTCTTAGAATTTTCTAGTCCTTCCCATAAAAAAGAGTGATACGAGTGTTAAGTACAAGGGATTACTTAATTTTACTCATCACAAACACGAGCCACAAAACTCACTTGCTTAGTTGTGCATAGAAATGCTAATCTAAGCTACAAAAGATACAAGTTTAGAAATAAACTGCCCTAGTTTAGGGTTCTGTGGGGTTCCGAGCCAGTAGACTGACTGCAAGTGGCCTCAGTTTAGTAGACCATACCATAATGCTGACACTGAATACGGACACTCCAAATGAGATAACTTTAGACATGTCACGAGGCAGTATGCATTGATTGCTCCTGTTATTACCGGAGCAGGCTAGAAATCCAAGAATGGGATTCTTGAGATAGCTTCTTGGGAAACGACTTCTGCTGTACTCCAAATAAGCTAGAAAATCTGTCGGACGACTGAGATCGGGCTCTAGCGTTTTTCTATTAAAGATTCTGACTACCGAGGCTGAACCGACCCCTGAATCGGGTGATCCAGGCTTTGAAAATGAGGTTCAAGATATCTGAAGGTGCTGAACGAGATGCATAAATATAAACTGCCCCAGTGTAGGATTTGTATAGCCTCAGATGCACGAGTGAGAGTTTCCGATAATCAGGTTCACTGTCGAGCTAGAGACCTGGGCTTCAATGTAGTCGAATTGCTTCGCACTCATGCTTAGGATGACTCGAACTTCTGCACTGGCTTTGGGAGGCTGTGCTAGGTTGTGTCTGATCATTTGGGCCATGTTTGACTCGCTGGCATTCTTCTCTATTTACTTTATTTCTACACATGAGCTATGTAGTTAGCATTCCACCATGTATGGAAAGGTCCTTCATAAATTGATAGGCAATTGCGTAAGGCCTTCCGCTTTTCGTTTTGAGTTCTTAAAGCATAGTCTAGTTTGTTAGGCATTCTTAGAAACTGAGAGATGGTGTAGAGAGATGTTTATGATGATTATTCAGAAAAGACATATATATGAGATGAGATTTTTTTTGTTTCAATACCAGAATGTATGAAAGAAACGGAATGCCACAATATAGGCATGTTAATGAATATGCAGGAAAATGCTTTGAAAATGCAAGATTATACAAATAAGTGATAAATGTAAAATCCAAGCATATCAATATCTTATTTTTCCAAGGATACATCCTGTTCTAAACAGATCTTTCCCTTTTCCCATTGAGGTACATTTCCCATTGGCACAAACCAAAACATCTTTAAGTAGACCACCAGGTCGTGGCAGTATTGTAGACAAAGAGCAATCTCGGAGGTGTCTTCATATCTTGACTTGGATGCTAGATCCTTTTAATCTTCTGATCTTGAGTAGAAATTCAAGCAAGCGTAACAGACAGATTTTTCTTTTAAGATGTGACTAAACCAAGATGGCTACCTACATACCTCCACGAGGAAGGATCAGGTCATCACATAGTTCAACTGACTTTTTGATTGCCTTAAATTTTGCATAGACTACCCTTTTGGGTTTTTAATCTAGCAAGCTCTCTCACACTCTTTCTTTTGCTTTCCTTTTAAGTAGACCACCCTTTTGGATTTTCAATCTACCTTTTACATATTCTCACACTCTCTTTCTTTTTGGCTCTCCTTTTGTGTAGACCACCCTTTCAAGATTTTGACCTACCTTTTTACATATTTTTGTTTTTGTTGTTTTTTTGGTCTTTTTTTTAAACAAAAATAAAAAAATGAGGTGCACTGCGAGGCTCCTTCATGCAAAGTACCGTATGATGGCATTAGAATTGGTGGGCATATTGAAGTCATGCCTATCCATGTCGGCTAGGATAAAGGCTCCTCCGGAAAAGGCCTTCTTTACCACGTATGGGCCCTCGTAAGTTGGGGCAAACTTTCCTCAGTGATTAGGCATGGCCTGGTTGCGCTTCTTCAAGACTTGATCACCTTCTTCAAAGACCCTGGGTCTAACTTTCTTGTTGAACGCTCGCTCGGCGCGGCGTTGGTACAACTGTCCATGGCACATTGTGGTCATGCGCTTCTTGTCTATCATGTTCGGTTGTTCATATTGGGAACAGGCCCATTCAGCTTCTAACAGCTCTGTCTGAGATAGAATCCTGAGAGACATGATCTTTACCTCTACGGGGAGGACAACCTCCATGCCATATACCAATGAATACAGGGTTGCACCCATGGAAGTACAAATAGAAGTGTGATATGCACACAAAGCAAAGGGCAAGTACTTATGCCAATCATTGTATGTGTCCATCATTTTCACCAAGATCTTCTTCATGTTCTTGTTAGCAGCTTCCACTGCTCAATTCATTTGAGGGCGACAGGGAACTGAATTCCTGTGTTCAATCTTGAACTGTTGGCATAGCTGTTTGATCATTTTTCCATTTAGGTTCGTCCCGTTATAGGTAATAAGCTCCCATGGCATGCCATAGCGGCAAATAATGTTGTGTTTCAGGAACCAAGCTACCATAGCTTGAGTGACGCTTTTGTATGAAGCGGCTTCCACCTACTTTGTGAAATAATCGATGGCCACTTTAATATACTCATGACCATTTGAAGCTTTCAAAATCACGGGTCCGATGACATCCATACCCCAAGCTAAGAAGGGCCATGGTGCTACTAAAGAGTGCAAAGGCTGCGAAGGAGTGTTCTTCCTGTCTTTATAGGCTTGGCAATGATGGCATGTCCTCATGTGTTTAATGCAACCATTGTCCATGGTGGGCTAGTAATAATCAGCTCTCATAATCTTGCGGGCCAACAAGGGTCCACTGGCATGAGCTCCAAGTAAGCCTTCATGCATCTCTTCCATCAGGTGATTAGCCTCGAAGGCGTTTACGCATCGGAGCAAGGTAGAATTGTGGTTCCTTTTGTATAGGACTTCTCCACTTAGGAAAAATTGGCAAGACATGCATCAGATGAACTTCCTTTCATTGACTGTTGCACCGGGCTGGCATTCACTATTTTTGATATAAGCCTTGATATCGTGGTACCATGGCTTTCTGTTAGTTCGACTTCAACACTCATGCATTCTTCGATGTTCATGCAATTGGCTGGGATGCCACGGACTTCTATGCTTAATTGCCATATATCATCTCCTTCTGATAACTTAACCATGCTAGCCAAGGTAGCCAAGGCATCTGCAAACTGGTTGTGTGCTCGGGGCAAATAGGCAAATGTGATGTTTCAGAACTTCAAAATCAAGCGACTGATGCATTTTTGATATGGAATTAACTTGGCATCTTGGGCTTGCCATTTTCCTTTGATTTGGGATTGATCAACAAGGACTCTCCAAAGACACTCAAGTCATAGGCTCCAAATTCTAGGGACACTTGTAGGCCGACTATGCACGCTTCGTACTCTGTGACGTTGTTGGTGCAATCGAAGTTCAACTTGACTGACAAAGGGATTTGTTGGCCCTTAGGGGAAACTAAGACTGCTCCCACCCCATTTCTGGTAGAGTTGGTGGTTCCATCAAAATAGAGCTTCCAACGCTATGGTTCCACACTGTCTGGTTCTAGCTCTAATGCCATGACATCCTCGTTAGAGAAGAGGGATTCTGAAAGTTCTGGATCATTTAGTGGTTGGTCCGCTAGGTAATCGGCTATGGCCTGGCCCTTGATGACTTTTCTCATCACAAACACAATGTTGAACTTGGAGAGCAACATTTACCAACGAGAGATCTTCCTTGTAAGAGCTGGCTTTTCAAAGATGTACTTAATGGGATCCATGCATGAAATGAATCGCGTGGTGAAATAGAGCATATATTGCTGCAACTTGCATGATGCCCATGCTAGGGCGCAACACGTCTTTTCAATGGCGATGTAGTTGATCATGCAACTGGTGAACTTCTTGCTTATGTAGTAAATCGCCCTTTCTTTCTGACCGGGCTTAGCCACTTGGCCTAACATGCAGCCCATAGAGGTTTCTTTTATCGCTAGGTAGAGGATCAATGGGTATCCCAGCGTCGAGGCAACCATAACAGGGGGGTTCAACAAATACTGCTTGATCTTGTCAAAGGCCACTTAGCACTCATCTGTCCATTCTATCTTTGTGTCTTTCTTCAAGAGCTTGAACAATGGATCACATGAGGCAATCAACTGTGTTATGAAACGAGCTATGTAATTGACTTTGCCTAAGAAGCTGTGAATCTGTTTCTCGGTTTGTAGTGTCGGCATATCCCGGATAGCTTGGACTTTTGCTAGTTCCACTTCAATTCCCCTTTGGCTGACTATGAAGCTGAGTAATTTCCATGAACTATCTCCGAAGATGCACTTATTAAGGTTCAGCCTTAACCTATACTTGATAAGGTGCTTGAACAGCTTTCTCACATCCACTAAATGATCCCTAGCAGTGCAGGATTTGGCAATCATATCATCTACGTAGAATTCAATCTCTTTACGCATCATATCAAGGAACAAGGTTACCATGGCTCACTAATAGGTAGCACTGGCGTTCTTTAGACTGAATGGCATGACATCATATGCATAGGTTCCCCAGTGAGTGGTAAATGCTATCTTAGCTTTGTCTTCCTTGGCCATTTTGATCTGATCGTAGCCTGAGAATCCGTCCATGAAGGAGAAGAACCTATTGGTGGCGGTATTATCGACCAGGGTATCAATATGTGGCAACAAAAAATTATCCTTAGGGTTGGCTCGATTCAAATTCCTGTAATCAATGCACATGCGCACTTTCCCATCTTTCTTAGGCATGAGAACAATGTTGGCAACCCAATCTGAGTAGGCTATCGTGGTAAGGAAACCAGCTTTCAACTACTTTTGTACTTCTTCCTTAATCTTCAAAATGATCTCAGATTTCATTCTTCGAAAGGCTTGTTGCACTAGGGGCACTTAGGTTTTACTAGGATTCTATGCACGACAATCTCGGTATCTAACCCTGGCATGTCTTGGTAGGACCAAGCAAAGATCTCTCTGAATTCCTTGAGTAGTGCTATGAGCTCAACCTTCATGTCTTCAGGAAAGTTTACCCCAATCTTAACGGGTTTTTCATTCTCGCTTTTGTTGGCAAGGTTAATCATTTCTGTCTCTTCTATGTTGGGTTTGGACCCTTCGCTTTCTCTATTTAGAGCTTCCAAAATATCATGAGACAGACCCGAAATTTCCTATAATCCTTCAATGTCATGTTCCAACTCTATTGTCTCATTCATGTCATCAATATCCTCATCATGGCAACAGGAAGATGTAGCCGCTTGGGAATTAGAATAAATCCTATAGAACAAAACATATACAAGGAAATATAAGACAATTTGCACACACATATTCATAAGAAAGCAAGTTAAGAGATAAATGCAAGGATTTATTGAATAATATGCTGGAGCATGGCAAGCACATCATCGCAAGGAGCGACCTGGCATCTGGATACACATCCCAAGTGGTTATACCCGAACAAGACCTCTTGGGCGTCAGATATAACCACACAAACACAAACCCACGACGTTAAACATGGCAAATCCTAGAACTAGACAGGCCAGCACGGAAGATAAAGTAAAGAAGCAAGCAAGCATAGACATGCAAAAATGGGTGATCCAAGCCCTTCGATATGGGCAAAGGTGTATGGACGATGACAAAGACCACAAGGTCTAGATTGGGTCCTAACCAATAGGACGAAACACAAGAAAGAAAGATAAAGCAACGAAAGGGCTACAATAGCACATGGCATGAAAAACAGAGCCTAGGTCTAGGCACACAAACATGGCATGGAGCACACAAGCACCTGGAAGATAGCGTAAAGCAAGTGGAGTATAGATCCAAGCACACAAGCATGTGAAAACATAGATCTAGACATACAAATATGTGAAAACATAGATCCGAGCATGCAAGCATGTGAAAAAATAGATCTAGACATAGGCATGGCAAAGTGTGTGAACATGTGAAAGCTAGAACTTAGACATGGAAGAACATGTATCCAAGCATATAAGCATGTACGGATGAGGATCTAAGCATAAAACATGGAAAAAAGCACACGAACGCATAGATTTGAGCCAAGCATAACCATAGACATGGCATAAAAACCTAACCCTAACATCAATGCAAAGCAAAGAGAGGAACAAAACAAAGGAAACATGGCATAAAAACCCTAAGCATGTAGATCTAAACATATAAACATGTAGAAATATAGATCTAAGCACAAAACATGGCATAAAACATAACAACCAAGAAATCTAAGCGAAAAACACACATAAAGCAAGAAACATGCTGAAGAAAGCCATAAATCATGTTATTCAAGCAAAAATAGCAAGATAAATACTAGAGAAAGATTTAGAAGGTTAGGGGTGTGGATGATAGATAAAAAGCTACATCCACACCCTTAAACCCCAAATCCAAAGTGTAGAACTAAGGAAAGGAAGATTGGATACAAAAGCAATACCTTGTGTTCTTGGTGAAAAGAAAAGAATCAAGAGACTTTGTTGTGTTTTTGGGTGTTTTTTAGTGTTTGGGAGAGAGAGAAAAATGTAGAGAGAAGATGGGCAGAAGGGCTAATTTCAAAAAAATGTCTCTCCTCTGGTCTGATGGGTGCTTAGGGCTATTTATAGCCCCGGGAATGAATTACAAGGCGACGGCCCTTAGAGGGCCACCAGCCTCAATTTCCTCTGATCGGGTTGAACTTGAATTCCATGAACTGTCGTTGGAACGAGAATTCGATAATCTTTGCAATGGCATTGGTTTCAACTCATTCTGACTATCGGATTAAAATAAGGGTTTGTTGGCACACCCCGGGTCGACTTCAGGTCAAACTTGTTAAAAATCTCCGAGAAGCTCGTGTTTGGTGTAAAGCTGTGAAAAAAATTATTTTGCGGAAGTTTGGACCTCGTTTGACCTTTGGTTAAACCTAGGGATGACCAGGGGCATTTTGGTCATTTTGCTTATGTTCCCAAACTCACGTTTAAGTCTAGAGTCTGTTTAGGGGTTTTGTCACGGAATAGCCAAAGGGAGAGATTGTAAAGTTGCAATTTACAACTATTTTGTGTTGGTTTTAATTCCATACCAAATTTGATTGTAATTTCTTTAATCATATTTCCTTGTATTATTATGGGTTTTTAATTGTAAAGATGAATGTGAGAGAGTGTGAAGATTCAAGCTTAAAAGGATGAACAAGTGGATTTCGTAAAAATCTCGCAAGAAGCTAACCCGCGAAATAGCCACGTGTAGAGCACATGACTAAAAGGCGAAGAGTCATGCTAGCCTGGAGGTTTTGTTAGTGTCTTGCAGGTAAGGCCTTCCCGTGAAATGCTCGCGAAACATTCTGTTTGGCTAATTTGTCATGTTTTGTTTTACCAAGTCTTAACCCACACTATATACCCCCTCATTAACTACATATTGTAAGGAGTGCTTTTCAGAGAGAAAACCCTAGAAAATACACTTGAGAGTTAGAGATTGTTATACCCACAATCATCTACACATTTCCTTGTGGTTTTACTCTACTTCTACCTCTCCATCTCTAAATCCTTGAGAGGTTGATAGCCTAAACACTTACCACACCCAATTTGAGTGTAAAGTGAGGTTTTGGTACTGTTGGGAAGCATTGGAAGAAGCCAATCATTGGCAAATGCAATTGGGTTGAAGTGCGGGTTCCAGGAAAGTTAGAGAAGACAAGGTTCCAAGAAGCCAGTTGGTAGCAGGAGCTTGGAGGGATCAAGTACATTGGGTAGACTAGGTTTCGAGGGTCTTTTGTTATTCGTGTACACTAACTTTATTCTCTAGCGGATCGATTACCACTTGGAGGACGCCGGAGAGGTTTTTCGCTAAGTTCTTCGGTTTCCTCTTCGATAACACATCTCGGTGTTATCTTGTGTTTGCAACTCTCTTCCCACTTCTTTAAACTTTTATTTTATTATGGATATTGGATGACTATGGCTTAGAGTAGAGTTATCAGTTGCTTGCACACATTTACTATTATTCCGCACTTAAATTAAGTTAGAGTAAAAGCAATCAAGCCGTAATTTTTATTTAAGGATCTAAACAAGCTTGTGGGGTTTAGCACAAATCTGAGCTTTCATCTTTAACGACTTCGAAGAATGGGTGAAAAGTTTGAGCCATTTTTTCAAAATTTTTAAGGTTTTGTCTATTCCAAAGCTTTGTCTTTACCTCCATCCCATTTTAGAAAGAATTTGGTTCTGTGACTTTTGATCGTTATTTATGTTGGCATGTGAAACCACTGGGATAAACAAAGTCAAGCTGCTGGTGGGTTGAACTTGAACCCAAGATTGCCGCTTGTGGCAGATTATTAAACCATTTGGGCAGCTAAGTTTTTTGATCAATTAAAATCAAATTCTTTGTTAACTACTTTCCGTGCAATTTTTATCCATTTGAGGTTTGTGGTGAAGCAAACTTGCGAAGAGAAAGTGAGATTTGTTTAAACGATTTGTTTGAACTGGATACAACCGTGTCCAAATTCAGGGTATTAATTGACTTATTTAAACTCTTTTTCCATCTAATTGCGAAGAGAAAGTGATATTTGTTTACTTTGCTTATCTCATACCTGTGACATCACATAATACACCTTACAAGAAACTGACCACACCCCCCGCCCCCCCCCCATATACATTGAAACTAAAGTGTGAAAAGAATGAGCCATTTTTTCAAACTTTTTGAGGTTGTCTATTTCAAAGCTCTGTCTTTACCTCCATCCCATTTTAAAAAGACTTTGGCTCTGTGTCTTTTGACCGGTATTTATGTTGGCATGTGAAACCATTGGGATAAACAAAGTCGAGCTGCTGGTGGGTTGAACTTGAACCCAAGATTGCCGCCTGTGGCACATTATTAAACCTTTTGGGCTGTTAAGTTTTTTCATCAATTGAAATCAAATTTCTTTGTTAACTACTTTCCATGCAATTTTTATCCATTTGAGGCTTGTGGGGAAGCAAACTTGCGAAGAGAAAGTGAGATTTGTTTAAACAATTTGTTTGAATTGGATACAACAGTGTCCAAATTCAGGGTATTAATTAACTTATTTAAACTCTTTTTCCAGCTAATTGCGAAGAGAAAGTGACATTTGTTTACTTTGCTTATCTCATACCTGTGACATCACATAATACACCTTACAAGAAACTGACCACACGCCCCTCCCCCCCCCCCCCCCCCCCCACATATACATTGAAACTAAAGTGTGAAAAGTATGAGCCATTTTTTCAAACTTTTTGAGGTTTTGTCTATTTCAAAGCTGTCTTTACCTCCATCCCATTTTAGAAAGACTTTGGTTCTGTGTCTTTTGACCGGTATTTATGTTGGCATGTGAAACCATTGGGATATAAACAAAGTCAAGCTGCTGGTGGGCTGAACTTGAACCCAAGATTACCGCTTGTGGCACATTATTAAACCTTTTGGGCCGTTAAGTTTTTTGATCAATTAAAATCAAACTTCAATCTGAATAATTACCGTTGTTATCTGCTTTCCATGCAATTTTTATCCATTTGAGGTTTGTGGGGAAGCAAACTTGCGAAGAGAAAGTGAGATTTGTTTAAACGATTTGTTTGAACTGGATACAACCGTGTCCAAATTCAGGGTATTAATTGACTTATTTAAACGCTTTTTCCAGCTAATTGCGAAGAGAAAGTGAGATTTGTTTATTTGCTTATCTCATACTTGTGGCATCACATAATACACCTCACAAGAAACTCTCTCCCCCCCCCCCCCCCGGCGGCCACATATACATAGAAACCAACGATTTTTTGGAATTATACGTTTGAGTTTTTGCATAATATTGTGTGAAGTTATGGTTTTTCACATAACATTTATGTTGGCTTTATTCTATGACAAAGAGTTGTAATTACATTAATATATTTCCTTGTATTTTGTGGGATTTATTTGTAATGGGTTTAGTATTAAGTTGGTGAAGATTGCTCAAAAAGTTGATCTCGCGACTTGGCTTGTGAGTGGTGCAACCCGTTAAGGTCACATGAGGAGCACATGTCGAAAGCTGAAGAGTTAGTAAGTTTTGCGACTCATCTTGCGACTTGGCCAACTCAAGAGATGATCTGCGAAATTCACTGACAACTGGGATTTTAGAGTAACCCTTATATCCTTCACTCATACTATATATACCTGAAAGTTCAAATAAGGTAAAAACACCCTTGAACGTTTAGACCCCCAATTTACAAATTACCAACTCAAGCTTTATATCAAACAATTAATGTGCGGAACATGAACTAAAGCATAACACAGAATTGGTAAACAATCTAAGCCAATTAAAATCACAACCACAGCAGAAAATAAAAGGCAAAGATAAAGGGAAGGAAGATGCAAACACAAAGACAACACGCGATGTGTTATCGAAGAGGAAACCGAAGCCCTCGGCGTAAAACCTCTCCGCCGCCCTCCAAGCGGTAAACAATCCACTAGAAAATGTAGTTGGGATACAAGGACAGCAATAGACCCTCCAAGCCTAATCTACCCAGTGCACCTAAGCCCTCCAAGCTTCTTGCTCCAATGAGGTTGCACTGAACCTTTTTCTTTTCTAGCTTCCCGGATTCCGCTACTAGACCATAGCATCAACCAATGAAGATTGGTTCCTTCCTAACTGCTTCCCAGAATACCAAACAGCCCTCTCACAGTAATGGATATGGTGAGAACAAGGTTTTGGTAAAAGGCCTCTCAAGGGTTTGGTAATGGAGAGGAAGAGAGTTGAGGAATTTGAAGAGACACTTATGTAAAGATTGTAGATGAATCAATCTTGTTTTGCTCTAGGGTTTCTCTCTCAAAATTCTCTCTGGAAGCTCTCTTTCATTTATGGGTATAAGGGGTATTTATACTGAGGTGAGAGGAGAATGTGAAACGTCAGGTTTTTCAAAACAGGGCTGGCTCGCGGCTTGGTCTCACAACTTGACTGAGTCACGAGATCCAGTCGCGAGATAACCGTATGGCCAGTTGTCCTGTTTTGTCCTGTAGTGCTCCAGCTGGCGTGATTGTTCATCTTCTGGCATGCTTGGCACGTGTGCTGCGTCTGGCGGCTTGCAGCCACGATTCACCCGCGAGGCCCAGCTACGAGTCTCTGTTTTCTTGCACACTCTTGAGCAAACTTCACTCTATCTCACTCACTACCATTACAACAAGCCCACCTAAATACAGGGTTACTAAATGCTGAAATACAAGCAAATTTGGCACGGAATAAAGCCAATTAGATGGTTGATTAAATTCAACCTTACAATACCTATTAGGTTTTAAAGATTTAGGATTAAATGTTTAAAGTCTCAATTTGTATATGTTGGCAAACCGAGAATAAAAACATGTCTAGAATAAGTGTTAGACATTGCTTAAAGTGTTTCAAGTCAAGTCTCAAGAATATTCAAGCTGCAAGAAAAAAAGTCATTTTCTATGAAGCTCGATCAATCGAAAAATCATGCTCGACCGATCAAAAATCGAAAAAAAATAATTTCTGCAAAATTTTAAATTAGACCCAAGCTCCCAAAAACGTTTAGGGTTTTAGTTCAACACACCTAAGTATAAAAGGAAAACCCTAATTACATTTTGAAAACTCCTGGAAGACTTGTAAGTTACTCCTGTGAGATCCGAGAGGTTTTGTACCTTCTAACTCTGCAAGTGTCTATTGGAATAAAATCTACAATCAAGTGCTGGTAGAACCTAGTTGCTACAAGATCAGCAAGCTATGATCTGAAACCCTTGAGTGGGATCTCAAAGTCACAAACGTGGGAGTTTGTGTTTTGCAAATCCAAGAGAGAAGGAGTCCATGGATTCGAAGCTTGCACGTGGTTGTGTCAGTAAGTTACTACTAGAGGTAGCAATAGATTTAGGGTTAAATCTTTTGTAAAAACTTCAATTCTCTTATAGTGAATTTGTTTTACCTTGAGGATAGCAAGATCAAATCCTCCCCAAGTTTTTCCCATGAGACGGTTTGTTTCATTGGTTTTCTTAGGTGATCATATCAGTGTGTTCTTTATTTTTTCCGTTGTTGTGCTTGATATGATCTCTCTTCGTTTAACCTAGATCTCATAATTAACCTAGTTAATTACTTGGCTAATATTTCAACTAAAACAATCTGTTTTAAAAGGGCTAAACTGTTAGGACATATGTGAATCATGTTAGAACATATGTCAATATAGAATTAGCTAATCTTTTAACAAAACGCACTTTATTTGTAATTGGGTAGATCTAGGATGTGTTTAATATTTCAAGGAACAAGGCTTCAAGTTCAAGTGTTAAAGCCATACAAGTCTGTCTAAGAAACAAGTGAAGAAATGCTGAATTTTAAATCTTGATAGCTAGCTCGATAGTTAGTATCTATTGAGGTTTAAAAGGCTGTTTAAGCCCGATACTCGACAGCAACTCGATAGATAGGGTATCTATTGAGGTTTAAGAAAATCAGTTTTTCAGATCTAATTTCACTGCAATCCGTGAATAGATGTTTGGGCTTTCTTTTCTCACAACTCTAAACATATACCAGGATTGTTTTAAGGGCTGTCACAAACAATGCAACTCAATGTAAAATTTTTTCACAAGCAAATTGTGAACCGGAGACATATGCCCTAGTTCATCTTTCTATTCGAGAAGCTGCTATGTTTGTACACCATAAGGTTTTGTAACCAAGGAATTTCGAGATCTTCATCGTGTTGATAAATTGAAGAACTTTGCAACCAACATCTTTCTCAAGTTGGTGAGTAAGCCGCGTACTAGGATTTGCGCATCGAATTGGTTAGTCACGTACTGGGAGCTACGCATTGAAAATGAGAGATTGTTACTATAGAACAAGTCCAACTGGGTATTGGGGTAAGGGTTCAATTGTAGGTTGGTATAAGATACTTGGATTCCTTTACTTGTAACCGCTTGTTGTGATAATAGTGAATTCTCTAGAGTGGTGACCTTAAAATCACCTAGTGGGGTTTTTGCTGTGTAGGTTTTCCCCATTCGTAAACAAATCACCGTGTCAATTTATTTTCCACTGCATTTTAACTTAGTTGGTAATTTGTTTGTGCTACCACGATTATTACATGCAAATTGAATTAATTAATTAACTTAGCTAATTAATTAGTTAATTAATCACAATGGGTCAATACATTCTTGTCCTATCAAGTGGTATCAGAGCAAGCACACTATGATTAGGGTTAATCTTTACTGTGTGATCCATTGACCCCTGTTTGTCATGGATAGAGGATAGTCTCTTATTATACCGCCATTATTTGATGACACTGACTATGCATACTGGAAAGGTGTGGCAAGCTGTGGAGTTAGGCTAGACCAAGCCGAAGGAAGCGCCGGCCGATTGGGATGATGCTAAGATAAAGGTGGTAAACTTCAACAATAGGGCATTGAATGCTTTATTCAGTGTGGTCATGAATGAGGAGTTCAAGAAGATATCATCTACTGAAACTGCGAAGGAAGCATGGACCATCCTCTAGAAAACCTATGAAGGAGCTAAGGCTGTCAAGGATTTGAAGCTTCAGAGGCTTACTACAAGTTTTGAAGAGATTAAGATGGAGGAGGATGAGTCATTTGATGAGTTCTATGCCAAGCTCAAGGGTATAGTGAACTCAGCCTTTAATCTTAGGGAAACAATTCCTGAACTCAAGATTGTTAAAAAGGCTCTTAGATCTCTACCCGAAAGATTTCAAGCCAAGATCACCGCGATTGAGGAATTAAAGGATATTGATAAAATTCCTTTGATAGAGCTGGTTGGAAATCTACAGACCTATGAGATGGGTTTGACAAGGATAGGGAAATCTAGTAAGGGAAAGAGCATGGCATTGAAGGCCAAGAGCAGTGACACTGATGAGTCTTCAGACGATGAAGATTCTAAGATGAAATCCTATATCACCCGGCAATTCAAAAAGTTTATGAAGAATGCCAATGCTAAAGGATTTGACAAAGACCGCAAGCAGTCTAGCTCATCTCAGTTCAAGAACCAAGATAAAGGAAAGAAGTATGCTAGGGATAGCGGTCAGTACACTATTGGCTTAGGACCAAAATGCTTTGGGTGTTAAGGCTTCGGTCATATTAAACAAGAATTCCCTATGTATCTCAAGACCATTGGGAAAAGCAAGACACTTGCTGCTACTTTGAGCGACACCGAGCCTGAAGATAATTCTGACAATGAGGGTGATGGAATCCTAAATGCGTTTACTACCATTGTAAATCCTATTGAGGGGATTGTTGAAGATGTGGATGATGAAGAGGATTTGGTGGATTCAAAGTTCGAGAAAATGGATGATCAAGATGATATCCATACAGCCTATGAAAAATTGTATCAGGTGTCTAAGAAGCATGAAAAACTCTATAGGTTGACCACCAAGAAGCTGTGTGATTTGGAACTTGATCAAGAAGAGCTTTCCACGAAGTTTGATGAAGCCAATCAGACCACTGGAGCACTAAGATTTGAGAACAACTTCTTGGCTGAGAAGACGAAGAAACTTGAGGCAAAGCTATTCCAAGTCAAGGCTCAGTTGGAAAGGACTTCAAGTGCAAAGCTTGATAAGATGTTCAATCTTCAGAAATCTGCTTCTAATCGAACCGATTTAGGGTATGATTTCTCCTCTCCTAGTATTGCTTCTACTAGTACTACTATTTTTGTTTCTCTAACTAATAATGTTGAATCTGAGAACAATAATGTGAAAACTGTTGTAACTAGTGAGAACATAGACAAGGGTAAATCTATCTTAGGAGCACCTTTTAAGTAGGATAGGAAAGAGACTAAAAACCTTAGGGTTAAGAAGGGAAACACTCAAAACTCTATAGGTTGGCCATCAAGAAGCAGAGTGGTTTGGAACTTGATCGAGAAGAGCTTTCGACAAAGTTTTATGAAGCCAATCAGACCATTGGAGCACTGAGATTTGAGAACAACTTCTTAGCTGAGAAGACTAAGAAACTTGAGGTAGAGCTATTCCAAGTCAGGGCTCAGTTGGAAAGGATTTCAAGTGCAAAGCTTGATAAGATGCTCAATCTTCAGAAATTTGTTTCTGATTGAAAAGGTTTAGGGTATGATTTCTCCTCTTCTGGTATTGCTTCTACTAGTACTACTGTTTTTGTGAGAAAAATAATGTGAAAACTATTGTAGCTAGTGAGAACATAAACAAGGATAAATCTATCTTAGGAGCACCTCCTAAGCAGGATAGGAAAGAGACTAAAAACCCTAGGGCTAAGAAGGGTAACACTCAAAAGCCTAAACAGAAGAAGCAGCATCTCTATCATCATTGTGGAGCAGCTGGACATACTCGACCTAATTGCTGCAAGTGGTTAGCCACTCAACAGAGCAATAATATGATCTCTTCGGGAAACCAAAATCAGTTTCCATCCTCCTTTGCTCCTCTTGGAGATCTACTCAAAGCCCTCATGTTCCTTTCAAACTTGAATGGTTTCAATTCTCCCCCCTCACCGCCAGATCAAGGGTTTGCAAAACAGAAAGGTTCCTCCAAGGTGTGGAAGGAAAAAGGCTCCAAGTGATTTAGTCACTTTTTCTCTCTCTCCCCTTCTTGTTTTTGATTTTGCATTACTTGTGTGTTTTGCTTTCTTGTTTTGAGTCAGTTTAGTTTTATGCATTGTTTTGTTTAACATGTTTTTGTTTTTTTTTTTTTGTTTTTTTTGGTTTTTTTTTTTTTTTTTGGTTCATTTTGTTTTCCATAAAAAAAAGAAAAAATAAAAAAAATTGAAAAATCAGAAAAATACAAAAATAGTGTGTGATTGTGTACATTGGTACTTGTGTACCTTGGATGGAAATTGAAACAAAGTTTTCTAAACTTTATATCTTTTGTAGCTTAGATAAGCATCTCTTTGCACAACTAAGCAAGTGAGCTTTGTGGCTCATGTTTGTGATGAGTAAGATTAAGTAATCTCTTGTGCTTAACACTTGTATCACTCTTATTGACGGGAAGGACTAGAAAATCCTAAGAGAAAGACATAAATAATCATCTCACCATTGTTCCCAGCCAATCATGAAATGACATCTGTGTGCTTCGACATAGCAAAAGTGCAATATCAAAAGCTTAACATCATTGAGTATTTCTTTTATCTCTCTTACATGCCCATGCATGGTTTGCTTAAAAGAAAAATATGCAAAGAAACTTAAAAGCAAAAAGAATCAAAATGCTTAATATATAATTACAAGCTTGTCTTCTAGGAGATGTGGGAGTTATAGGATGTACCTTGAAGGTGATAGTCCCCATCAAACAGTTATGATTGTGTGTGAGTTAAAGTGATTTTATCATATCTCAAATGGTCATAACATGTAGAAACTTATGCAATCTTGCGATATTTTTCACACACAACATGCAATATTCTTTGCTATTCTTGATACATGTGCAGGTACAATGTGATTTGGCCATCACAAAAAATACATTTGTTAATGTATGCCCTTTAAACTATTTTAACTTGTTTTGAAATATAAAATTGGTTAGACTTGTTTAGTGTGTGTGTGTGTGTTTTGGATCCAAATGCTTGATATTTTTTTTATGAGAGATGATCTTGAGAGCTTATAATATTGTTTGGATCTTTGGTTGAGTAGCATGTTTGATTGCATTCATGTCTGTATTTTTCTCTTCTTTGAAAAATTGTTTTTAAGCAATCTCAACAGCTTCTCAATACCTATCGATAGCTAGGCTATCTATCGAGCCTTTTGAGCTTCCTTTATCGATAGCTATTATCACAATCTTGATCCATCGAGATTCTTGAGATTCAATCTTGATAGCCGCTCGACAGCTACTCGATCCATCGAGGAAGTTTCTAGATGCTCGATAGCTTCTCGATCCATCGAGCCCTTTTTGCTGTGGACACCTCTCGATAGCTGCTCGATAGCTTCTCGATAGCTGATCGATAGCTATTTCTCGCATTTTAATTCTCAATAGCTCTCGACACCACTCGATCTATCGAGAAACTAGGATTTCTATAAATAGGGTCCACATGACATTTCTCTTTGATCTCTCTCAATCCTTTCAAACTTCTCACCTTCCTAAACACCTCTCTCTCACTCCAAACCTCTTCCCCAAGTGATCTTCAACCTCTAGATCATTTTTCTTCTCCGGTATGATGCTTTCCCACTCATTAATCATGCATTTCATATCTCTTGACCTAACTTTTGGGGTTTTTGAAAACTTTTGGGATTTTTTCAAAATTATTGAGGTTTTTACAAAAGTTTTGGGATGGGTTTTTGTTTAAATGATTTTAAATCATCATGCATTGCATTACATTTGCATTTTAACTATATTCTCATGCATTATAGATGTGTGCTATATATGTTGAATTGTTGGGTGCTGTTAGGTTTGCATTGGGCTAAGCCAATGATGAATTTTATGTTGCATATTTTCATGCATACATACCTTCATTTCTCTATATTCTTATATATTGATGTGTTTGGTGCTTTTTTGTGTGTCTTTTTCTCTCTCTCCCTCTCTCTCTTTCTTGCGTTAGTTCACTCTATAGCACCTAAACGCAAACCTACTCCATCCCGGAACCCTCTTCGTTTTGGAGCTTCTTCTTCTTCTTCACCCTTTGACCCCCATTCCATCTCACGTCAGGTTCCATGATGATAATGCCCGTAAAGACTTTTCAAAGAACTTCTCATGACAAGGCTTTCATTCAGAATGTCAAGTCGTTCTATCGGATTTTTTCGATACTGACCTTCCCACTATCATCTACAGTCGGGGTTGAGAGTCACTGTGTGGCATCCTGGTCACTTGTCCCTCCATGATCATATAGGAGTTCTACTCCAACATGCACAGATTGGATATTTTAGTACCTCATTTTGTCACTCGTGTTCGAGGTACGCGCATTGTAGTCACTCTAGATATTGTATTCGAGGTATGATACGTTTCTAGGGTAGCGCATCCTAACTACCTTAGCTGCGATCATCTGAGGACTGTGTCCAAAGACGTACTCTCGTCTCTATTCTGTAAGACACCTTCATCTTAGGGTAACCATCAAAACACCTCTTGCTTGAGCTTTGCAAAAGGTCCAAGGTTCCTTAATGTTAGGACATATGTGTTTCACTTGTTAAGAACATATGTCATGATTTTATGTAGTTGGCTAATCCTTTAACAAAACGCACTTTACTTGTAATTGGGTAGATCTAGGATGTGTTTAATACTTCAAGAAACATGTTGTTCAAGTCTAGTATTAAAGCCATAAAGATTGGACCAAGAAACAAGTGAAGAAAAGTTGTTCATTAAAGCTAGACAGATAGCTCAACCCCTGCGGACAGATAGCTTGACAGCTTCTCGACACCTGTGGACAGATAGCTCGACACCTCTCGATAGCTAGTGGATCGATCGAGAAAGCTCCTGTCTCCTCGACAACTCCTTAATAGCTTCTCAATACCTGTATCTGTCGAGGTTTAAATCTCGACACCTCCCGATCGATCGAGGTTATGGGAATTCAGATTTCCAGATCTGATTTTCGGCCTAAGTTTTTGTATTTGTGTAGGGTTTCTTTTCTCACAACCCTAGACCTATATAAGGCTTATTTTAGAGGCCGTCACATAAGAGAATACAAGGAGAACATATGCAAAAGGTACCGATGCCTTATTCTCTCTGAAAGAAGCTACTGCGTCTTTTGCGCCTTAGGGTTTTGTAACCAAGTGCTTCTTGATCTTCATTGTTGATAAAGTGAAGAACTTTGCATCTAACAATCTTCTTCTAGTTGGTGATTAAGTCGCGTACTAGGATCCGCGCAATTGGTTAGTCACGTACTGGGATTCGTGCATCAAAGGGTGGCGTTCATATATTGAAGAGTTCAGAGGTTCTGAAGCGGTAGAAGGTTTCTGCTATGAGTTCATCTACGGGGATTGCAGAATCTAGGGACAAAGGTTTTGTACTAGATCTGAAACTTCTCTTTTCTATAGTTGATCGCTTTTTGGGAAGGTTTCGCCCCAAGTTTTTTATTGTGAAACTAGTTTGTTTCATTGGTGACCAAAGCGGCAAAGCCTTATAAATAAAAAATAAAAAAAAGTGACCAATGCTAGATGAGGAATAGAGGATGGAGCTGCCGACAAAATATCAAAACAATATTTGGAGGGACCGTACTCTGTTTCAAGTCCAATTAAAACAAGAAGTATTTGATAAACAAGAACTCTGGTTTTTTGAAATCAGGAGTCAAGTTCCTAAGTTCGAATTTTGCAATAAGAAGTGTTTGGAAAATAACTTAATACTCAGCTTATATTTTTGCATACCCAAGCCAAATGGTAAGGTCTCATTATAGTTACACCCACATAGAAGACATTGACCCCAATCACCCCGTACCCATTTATGTTTAGCAATAAAAGATTAGAAAATTTCAACAAAATATCAAAACAATTGCTAACAAAGGTTAACGGTATAGTTTTAAAAACCAATCAGAATATGGAGTGGTTATCGGTTTTATGGTCCAACCAAGATCTGACTCATAGTCAAACTAGTGATGTAATAAATAAATAATTAATAGTTATAAAATTTTAAAAATATAAATATAATTTTATAAATAGTCATTTTAACTAAAAATAAATAAATAATAGTAAAAAAAAATTAAACATTAACTTATCAACTATTGGACACCACTTAACAAAATTCAACAAAAAAAAGGGAGAGGTGGGGGGGGGGGGGGTGTCATGTAATAACTACAAAGCATTTTAGTTATTTTTGAAACTTTTTTAGTTTTTCAAATAACAAAACGTAAGTGCACCAATAGGTAACAATATCATTGCCCACTTGATAGTTTTTTTCCCAGGCACATTTCCTACACTTAGAAGTGGTGGTACTTCCAACAACAATTCTGTGCTTAGTTTCCTTCCTATCTAATTTTTTGCTAAATTTTCCCAAAAAGAAACATAAAATGTGACCCATAAATAGTGCTAGTGAATGAAATTATAATAGCTACCTGTACTCGTTCTAAAATGATCTTCCAAGTTATATCTCCTTGGTCTAAAGTGCTAGTGAGTGAAATTATGGTAGTTAGAAAACCCATCATTACAATTTGCTTTCTAGGCCAGGAGAGCTAAACTGGACTGCGTATAATAAAAAATTGCCAGTTTACTCAAGAAAAATTAAATATGCAAGTGTAGATACCTTTTTGATTGTTGTCGATTTATCACTTATTAAATATTTTCTTAGCTTGTAAACTGAACATTTTCTTAAACGCAATGGTGATAAGGGTGAAATCTCCTTTAAAACGTTTGCTCATGAGCTATGATCGAACATAGGATGAGTAAGATGTCATGAAATCATCATCCAAAATTAATATTATACGGGAACTAATATTGTTTTTTATTTTTTTGTATTTTGATAAATCATTTGGGTAATTCTACCGTAACCCCCATTTTTTCGGGGTACGGTATTCACTAGTAGGAAACTTGCTATACCAGGTTACCAAATCCTCACATTTGACAGTTCCATCCTCATATTGTGTAGTTCCAGCATTACATGTGACAATTCTTTTATCACATTTGATGGTTCCCTTACTTTTTTCTCACATTTGACGGTTCCATCATCACATTGTGCAATTCCAACATCACATGTGACAGTTCTTTTGTCACATTTGGTGCTTCCCTTACTTTTTTCTCACATTTAACGATTCTATCATCACATTGTGCAGTTCCAACATTACTTGTGACTTTTTTTTTTGTCACATTTGGTGGTTTCCTTACTTTTTTCTCACATTTGACAATTTCATCCTCACATTGTGCAATTCCAACATCACATGTGACTGTTCTTTTATCATGTTTGGTGGTTCCCTTATCTTTTCTCACATTTAATGGTTCCATTGTCACATTCAATAGTACCATCATCACATTTGATAGTACTTTTGTCACATTTGGTGGTTCTTTTATTTTTTTCTCACATTTGATATTTCCATCCTCACATTGTACAGTACCAACATCAAATGTGACTATACTGTTGTCACATTCGGTGGTTCTTTTATTTGTTTTCTCACATTTGATTGTACTTTTATCACATTTGGTGGTACCCTATTTTTTTTTTCTCACATTTGATAGTTCTATTGTCACATTGGGTAATACTAACATCACTTTTGACCGTACTTTTGTCACATTTGGTGGTAACATTATTTGTTTTCTCACATTTGACAATTCCATCATCATACTGGGCAATACCAATATCACATTTGACCATACTTTTGTCACATTCGATGGAACTATTATTTTCCTTTTTTACATTTGACAGTTCCATCATTATATTGGGCAGCACCAATATCATATGTGACGACCGAAATAACCTTGTAACCTAAAAAGTGACTTAAATACCCTTAGAACCTTAAAAACGACCAAAATGCACCCGAAACCTAAAACATGACCGAAATACCCATAGAACCTTAAAAATTACCAAACTGACTCTAAAACCAAAAAAATGACTGAAACACCCTTAGAACCTAAAAAATTGACCTTGAAACCTACAAAAATGACTCAAATGACATTGTAACCTAAAAATTGACCATAGTAATACGCTCGAAACCTAAAAATTACCAAAATACCCCTAAAATTTAAAAAAATGACCAAATTACATTTAGAACCTAAAAAACAACCAAAAGACCCTTGAAATCTAACAAATGACTAAAATACCCCCTAAAACCTTTATTTGCAAGACTGAAATGACTATAAAATTTTATATAACCACTCTACTTGCTTTCCCTCTCCCCCACCCCCCCCCCCCCCCCAAAAAAAGTCTCAATGGAACTTATAAAATTTTCTTTTGTTATTAAGTTGTTGTATTTTGTTGTATGCTTGTTGGAATTTAAAATATGATTAGTTATTTAAAAAAGACTATCTAGTATTGACCTAAACCTTATGATTTTGTAACCTAAATGACCTAAATGACCCTGAAACCTAAAAATGGCCTTGTAACCTAAAAAATAATTGAAATACCCTTAGAACCTAAAAAATGATCAAAATACACTTAGAATCTAAAACATGACTGCAATGCCATCGAAAAAAATTAAAAACATCGAAATAACCATATAACCTAAAAATTACCGAAATGACCTCGAAACCTAAAATTTGACCTAAATGCCTCCAAAACCCTTTAAAATTACCTAAATATCCTTAGAACCTAAAAGCTTATCAAAATACCCTTAGAACCTAAAAAATACCCGGAATATTCAATTGTGATGAGTTATGCTTAGATGATTCACAAATGAATTTTGATCTTTTTCTTAGAGATGGAGAATTGGAGATAAAAAATAAGGTGGTTTTGTTTCCACCTCTTATAGTCTTCCTTGTTTTGTTGAGCAGCTATCGAGCCTGATTCTCAAAAACATCGATGGATCGAAATTGCGATAATGGCTATCGAGAAAGGAAGCTCAGGAGGCTTGATATATAGCCTAGCTATCAAGAGGTATCAAAAGCTATCGAGATTGCTTAAAAATAGTTTTTCAAAGAAGAGAAAAACACGGACATGAATGCAATCAAACATGCTACTCAACCAAAGATCCAAACAACATTTTAAGCTCTCAAAAACATCTCTTAATCAAGAAAAATGAGAAGCATTTTAGATCCAAAACACACATAAACACAACAAGTCTTGCCAATTTTATATTTTAAAAACAAGTCAAGACAGTTTAGTGAGAATACATTAACACATGTATTCCTTGTGATGGCCAAATCACATTGCACCTGCACATATATCAAGAGTAGCAAAGAATATTGTGTTTTGTGTGTGAAAAACATTACAAGATTGCATAAGTGTCTACATGTTATGATGATTTGAGACATGAGAAAATCACTTTACTCACATACAATCATAACTGCTTGATGGGGACTATCACCTTTGAGGTACATCCTATAACTCCCACATCTCCTAGAAGACATGCTTGCAATCATATATATAAAAAAAAATTGATTCTTTTTGCTTTTATTTTTCTTTGCATATTTTTCTTTTAAGCAAACCATGCATGGGCATATAAGAGAGAGAAAAGAAATACCCAATGATGTTAAGCTTTTGACATTGCACTTTTGCTATGTCGAGGCATACATATGTCATTTCATGATTGGTGGGCAACAGTGGTGAGATGGTTATTTATGCCTTTCTCTTAGGATTTTCTAGTCCTTCCCATAAAAAAGAGTGACACGAGTGTTAAGTACAAGGGATTACTTAATTTTACTCATCACAAACACAAGCCACAAAGCTCACTTACTTAGTTGTGCATAGAGATGCTCATCTAAGCTACAAAATATACAAGTTTAGAAATAAACTGCCCTAGTTTAGGGTTCTGTGGGGTTCCGAGCCTGTAGACTGACTACAAGTGGCCTCGGTTTCGTAGACCATACCATAATGTTGACACTGAATATGGACACTCCAAATGAGATAACTTTAGACACGTCACAAGGCGGTATGCATTAATTTCTCCTGTTATTACCCGAGCGGGCTAGAAATCCAAGAATGGGATTCTTGAGATAGCTTCTTGGGAAACAACTTCCGCTGTACTCCAAATAAGCTAGAAAATCCGCTGGACGACTGAAATCGGGCTCTAGCGTTTTTCTATTACAGATTCTAACTACCGGGGCTGAACCAACCCCTGAACCGGGTGATCCAGGCTTTGAAAATGAGGTTCAAGATATCTGAAGGTGCTGAACAAGATGCATAAATATAAACTGCCTTAGTGTAGGATTTGTACAGCCTCGGATGCACGAGTGAGAGTTTTCGATAGTCCGACTCATTGTCGAGCTAGAGACCTGGGCTTCAATGCAGTCGAATTGCTTCGCACTCACGCTCAAGATGACTCGAACTTCTGCACTGGCTTTGGGAGGCTGTGCTAGGTTGTGTCTGATCCTCTGGGCCATGTTTGACGTGCTGGCATTCTTCTCTATTTACTTTATTTCTACACATGAGCTATGTAGTTAGCATTCCACCATGTATGGAAAGGTCCTTCATAAATTGATAGGCAATTGCGTAAGGCCTTCCGCTTTTCGTTTTGAGTTCTTAAAGCATAGTCTAGCTTGTTAGGCATGCTTAGAAAATAAGAGATGGTGTAGAGAGATGTTTATGATGATTATTCAGAAAAGACATATATATGAGATGTTATTTTTTTTGTTTCGATACCAGAATGTATGAAAGAAACGGAATGGCACAATATAAGCATGTTAATGAATATGCAGGAAAATGCTTTGAAAATGCAAGATTATACAAATAAGTGATAAATGTAAAATCCAAGCATATCAATATCTTATTTTTCCAAGGATACATCCTGTTCTAAACAGATCTTTCCCTTTTCCCATTGAGGTACATTTCCCATTGGCACAAACCAGAACATCTTTATGTAGACCACCGGGTCATGGCAGTATTGTAGACAAAGAGCAATCTCGGAGGTGTCTTCATATCTTGACTTGGATGCTAGATCCTTTTAATCTTCTAATCTTGAGTAGAAATTCAAGCAAGCATAACTGACAGATTTTTCTTTCAAGATGTGACTAAACCAAGATGGCTGCCTGCATACCTTCACGAGGAAGGATCAAGTCACCACGTAGTTCAACTGACTTTTTGATTGCCGTAAATTTTGCATAGACTACCCTTTTGGGTTTTTAATCTAGCAAGCTCTCTCACACTCTTTCTTTTGCTTTCCTTTTAAGTAGACCACCCTTTTGGGTTTTCAATATACCTTTTACATATTCTCACACTCTCTTTCTTTTTGGCTCTCCTTTTGTGTAGACCACCCTTTCAAGATTTTGACCTACCTTTTTACATATTTTTGTTTTTGTTGTTTTTTTTTTTGTCTTTATTTTTTTTCATAAAAATAAAAAAATGAGGTGCATTGTGAGGCTCCTTCATACAAAGTACCATATGATGGCGTCAGAATTGGTGGGCATATTGAAGTCATGCCCATCCATGTCGGCTAGGATCAAGGCTCCTCCGGAAAAGGCCTTCTTTACCACGTATGGGCCCTCGTAAGTTGGGGCAAACTTTCCTCAATGATTAGGCATGGCCTGGTTGTGCTTCTTCAAGACAGATCACCTTCTTCAAAGACCCTAGGTCTAACTTTCTTATTGAACGCTCGCTTGGCGCGGCATTGGTACAATTGTCCATGGCACATTGCAGTCATGCGCTTCTCGTCTATCATGTTTAGTTGTTCATATTGGGAACAAGCCCATTTAGCTTCTGACAGCTCTGTCTGAAATAGAATCCTGAGAGACAGGATCTTTACCTCTACGGGGAGGACAACCACCATGCCATATACCAGTGAATAAAGGGTTGCACCAGTGGAAGTACAAATAGAAGTGCGATATGCACACAAAGCAAAGGGCAAGTACTCATGCCAATCATTGTATGTGTCCATCATTTTCACCAAGATCTTCTTCAATTTCTTGTTAGCAGCTTCCACTGCTCAATTCATTTGAGGGCGATAGTCAACTGAATTCTCGTGTTCAATCTTGACCTGTTGGCAAAGCTGCTTGATCATTTTTCCATTTTCGTTCGTCCCGTTATAGGTAATAAGCTCCCATGGCACGCTGTAGCGGCAAATAATGTTGTGTTTCAGGAACCAAGCTACCATAGCTTGAGTGACGCTTTTGTATGAAGCGGCTTCCACCCACTTTGTGAAATAATCGATGGCCACTTTAATATACTCATGACCATTTAAAGCTTTCGAAATCACGAGTCTGATGACATCCATACCCAAGCTAAGAAGGGCCATGGTGCTGCTAAAGAGTGCAAAGGCTGCGAAGGAGTGTTCTTCCTATCTTGATAGGCTTGGCAACGATGGCATGTCCTCATGTGTTTAATGCAACCATGTTCCATGGTGGGCTAGTAATAATCAGCTCTCATAATCTTGCGGGCCAACAAGGGTCCTCTGGCATGTGCTCCAAGTAAGCCTTCATGCATCTCTTCCATCAGGTGATTAGCCTTGGAGGCGTTTACGCATCGGAGCAGGGTAGAATTGTGGTTCCTTTTGTATAGGACTTCTCCACTTAGGAAAAATTGGCTGGACATGCATCAGATGAACTTCCTTTCATTGTCTGTTGCACCGGGCTGGTATTCACTATTTTTGATATAAGCCTTGATATCATGGTACCATGGCTTTCTGTCAATTTGACTTCGACACTCATGCATTCTTCGATGTTCATGCAATTGGCTGGGACGCCACGGACTTCTATGCTTAATTGCCACATATCATCTCCTTCTGATAACTTAACCATTCTAGCCAAGGCATCTACAAACTGGTTGTGTGCTCGGGGCAAATAGGCAAATGTGATGTTTCGGAACTTCGAAATCAAGCGACTGATGCATTTTTGATATGGAATCAACTTGGCATCTTGGACTTGCTATTTTCCTTTGATTTGGGAGATGATCAACAAGGAATCTCCAAAGACACTCAGGTCATAGGCTCCAAATTCTAGAGACACTTGTAGGCCGACTATGCACACTTTGTACTCTGTGACGTTGTTGGTGCAACCGAAGTTCAACTTGACTAACACAGGGATTTGTTGGCCCTTGGGGGAAACTAAGACTGCTCCCACCCCATTTCTGGTAAAGTTGGTGGTTCCATCAAAATAGAGCTTCCAACGCTATGGTTCCACATTGTCTGGTTCTAACTCTAATGCCATGACATCCTCGTTAAGGAAGAGGGATCCTGAAAGTTCTGGATCATTTAGCGGCTGGTCCGCTAGGTAATCGGTTATCTTGATGACTTTTCTCATCACAAACACAATGTCGAACTCGGAGAGCAACATTTGCCAACGGGAGATCTTCCCTGTAAGAGTTGGCTTTTCAAAGATGTACTTAATGGGATCCATGCATGAAATGAATCGTGTGGTGAAGTAGAGCATATATTGTCGTAACTTGCATGATGCCCATGCTAGGGCGCAACACGTCTTTTCAATGGCGATGTAGTTGATCATGCAACTGGTGAACTTCTTGCTTAAGTAGTAAATCCCCCTTTCTTTCTGGCCGGGCTTTGCCACTTGGCCTAACATGAAGCCCATGGAGGTTTCTTTTATCACTGGGTAAAGGATCAACGGGTATCCTAGCGTCGAGGGAACCAGAACAGGGGGGTTCAACAAATACTGCTGTTCAACAAATACTACTTGATCTTGTCAAAGGCCACTTGGCACTCATCTGTCCATTCTATCTTTGTGTCTTTCTACAAGAGCTTCAACAATGGATCACATGTGGCAGTCAACTGCGTTATGAAATGAGCTATGTAATTGACTTTGCCTAAGAAGTTGTGAATCTGTTTCTCGGTTTGTAGTGTCGGCATATCCCGGATAGCTTGGACTTTTGCTAGGTCCACTTCGATTCCCCTTTGGCTGACTATGAAGTTGAGTAATTTCCATGAACTATCTCAGAAGATGCACTTATTAAGGTTCAGCCTTAACCTGTACTTGATAAGGTGCTTGAACAGCTTTCTCAAATCCACTAAATGATCCCTAACAGTGTAGGATTTGGCAATCATATCATCTACGTAGAATTCGATCTCTTTATGCATCATATCAAGGAACAAGGTTACCATGGCTTGCTAATAGGTAGCACTGGCATTCTTTAGACTAAATGGCATGACATCATATGCATAGGTTACCAAATGAGTGGTAAATGCTATCTTAGCTTTGTCTTCCTTGACCATTTTGATTTGATAGTAGCTTGAGAATCCGTCCATGAAGGAGAAGAACCTATTGGTGGTGGTATTATCGACCAGGGTATCAATATGTGGCAACAGAAAATTATCCTTAGGGCTGGCCCGATTCAAATTCCTGTAATCAATGCACATGCCCACTTTCCCATCTTTCTTAGGCATGAGAACAATGTTGGCAACTCAATCTGAGTAGGCTATCACGGTAAGGAAACCAGCTTTCAACTGCTTTTCTACTTCTTCCTTAATCTTCAAAATGATCTCAGATTTCATTCTTCGAAAGGCTTGTTGCACTGGGGGGCAATCAAGTTTAACTAGGATTCTATGCACGATAATCTCAATATCTAACCCTGGCATGTCTTGTTAGGACCAAGCAAAGATCTCTCTGAATTCCTTAAGTAGTGCTATGAGCTCGACCTTCATGTCTTCAGGAAAGTTTACCCCAATCTTAACGGGTTTTTCATTCTCGCTTTTGTTGGCAAGGTTAATCATTTCTGTCTCTTCTATGTTGGCTTTAGACCCTTCGCTTTCTCTATTTAGAGCTTCCAAAATATCATGAGACAGACCTGGAATTTCCTATAATCCTTCAATGTCATGTTCCAACTCTGTTGTCTGATTCATGTCATCAATATCCTCGTCATGGCAGCAGGAGGATGTAGCCGCTTGGGAATTAGAATAAATCCTATAGAACAAAACATATACAAGGAAATATAAGACAATTTGCACACACATATTCATAAGAAAGCAAGTTAAGAGATAAATGCAAGGATTTATTGAATAATACACTGGATAATTTCATTAATGAATTATAGATAGGGAGGTAATAACAAAGTTCATGCCTGATAAAGATAAAATGGGGAAAACACGTATTTTTGGAAAATAAACTGGAACATGCAAACAAGGATTGCAGGAAATAGGAAATAAACATGCAAAACAAGCTAGATATACTATTCCAACTCTTTCGGGCAATTGGAGGACCCAACCACATGATAATGGAATACTCCTTACTCAGCTGGTGCAACCACAAAGCAAGGCTCGGCTGTCCAATGGCCTATCGTCTCACCTAGCACATAGGGCCTGCTAATGGCAGTCAAATCATCCCTTAGGGATATGACAGCGTTCACTGAGAATTCCTTTGGACAAAGACGGATGAGGCAAGCCAAGTCTTATTCTTCCTCATACACTTCTTGTGCTACTTCTGATCTGATGACCTCAATCGGAGCTAGAAAAGTGACCCTGTTGTGGAGAATAGACATCCCTTGGCCAATGCACTTCCTTTTCTTTCCCTTGTAAGCCTGAAAAAGTTCTTCATTAGAAGGGTCGTAGCCTAGACCGAAACCTCCTTTTTGTCCGGGAGTTCGATCAAAGAAGCCTTCCCATGTCCTACGGCACCGAGGCCTTGGCCTATCTGATAGCCAAATTTAAGCATCTCTGTGGCAGCCATTAAAGTAGCGGAGAGCCATGTTGACTCAAGTTCTAAAGCTCTGGAAATCATAGAGACTAGCTCAAAAACTGTGAAAAGTTGCCTCCGAAAAGGCTTTAGCACCAATGTAGGGGATAGAAGTCTCCTTGAAGAAAGTCAAGGGTTCCTCAGCCATAATAGTGACCATCAGATCTTCGAATAGGAACTTGAGTCTCCGATGAAGGGTAGAAGCAACCATGCCTGCAGCATGTTGCCAAGGCCCCCCTAGGAGCATATTGTAAGGGGAATCCACCTTAATGACTTGGAAGTTGACTGTGAAAAACATGGGGCCAACTCCAATGGCTAACTCGATCTCGTCTTGCACCTCTTTGAGAGTACCATCAAAAGCTCTATTGATCATAGTGGTAGGGCAGATAAGAGAGGTATCCACATTTAAACGCTCTAAAGTGGACATTGGGCAAACATTCAGGGCTGACCCATTGTCAATCAGTACTCTGGCGATGATCATGTCTTCACACTTTACTATAATGTGCATAGGCAAAGTACGGTCTCTGCCTTCTAGTGGTAGTTCATCATCCGTAAAGGAAATCTAGTTGGTGGCCAACACTGTTAAGACCATACCCTTAAAGGCGGATTCTGTAGCACTTATGGGAACATATTTTTCCTTCAAGACATTCAAGAGAGCATTGCGATGGACCTCAGAGGATAGCAATAACACCAAGATGGAGATCCAAGCTGGCGACTTGTTCAGCTACTAAATCACACTGTACTCTGAGTTTTTGATAACTTTCAAGAACTCCTCGGCTTCTTTGGTTGTGACCCTGTCCTTGAAGGGTTCGATGGTACCCTTGCCAATCTCTTTCCTTCTTTTTTCTAACTCCTCAGGAGTATAGCAGCAGCCACTCCTAGTAAGCCCAGATAGACCTGAAAAGATGTTGGAACAAACCTTCTCTTTTTCGGTTCGAGTGGAGATCAGGGACACATCATATTTCCAGGGGACATGATGACTATCTTCATAAGGGAATGGCTTCAGCGTACGAATGATAACACCCTCTTGAGTCTACAAATTGGGCGCCATAAAAAATGTCTTCGGATTAATGACCACTAGGCTTGGCAAAATGGCTTCAAGGGTCTTTAAGCCAGATACCCCAGAGATTCTTGAGGCAGACTTTGGCAAAATAAGAGGATCAAAACCTTGGATAGTGGGAACAATAGAGGTTCCCTCCTGAACTGATGGTGAAGCTGGCCCTGTGACCGTCGGTAATGCAAGAACCAGAGGAACGAATCCTCCAATGGCAAGTAGGGCTTGCCTTTCCCTAAATTTGTTGATCCTGAATCTATAGGTGACTCTATGATCTCCTCAATGACTATGGAAGAGGACGGTGCTAGAGCAACCTAGCCAAGGCGTTTTAGTAAATACTTGTCCCAATCTTTCCTTATCCCAACTGATACAGCATTATAGCTAACTTTTGACTGGATGGTTGAGGGACATAAGTTGGTGGCCATACAATCACCTTTTCGCACCACTTCCCTTTCCATCCAAATGATACCGCGTTTGGCCAAACTTTGTACTTATGCTCGGAGCACTTTATAGTCAAACAGGGCATAGCTGTCTTCACTATGACAGAATAGCCGATTCTCTAATCAAATCCTGGGGTTCCCATTCCTTTAAGATTAAGGTGGCTTTCCTGGACCAAGGCTCAAAGCATAGCCTTCCATGGGAATGATAGTGAGGAGAAATTCGGAACCCTTTCTTCTACTGTGATGATGGCATTCACATTCCCTTCTTGATGGGGAGGCAAAGGGTTGGTGACGATATTCGGACTGGCGGCATTATCAAACTATATCAACTTGTTATCTGTGAGATCTTGGACACAATCTCTCAACTGGTGACATTCTTCCAAGGTATGCCCCTCGGCCCCAAAATGGTGTTTGCACTTCTTGGACGGATCAAATCCTGGTGGAAGGAGACCTTCTCTAGGCCTTTGAGATAGTGGGGTCACTAACTTCCTTTCTAGTAGGTAAGCGTAGAGATCTGCCATGGGCATGGGTAACGAAATGTACTTCTGGTTTTCCCTCCTAAAGGGATGAGGTGGGTCTAGCCTCCCTCTCTGATTAAAGGCTCGATTAGGTGCTTGAGTAGCTAATTCTGTTGCTGATAAGGCTTAGCAGCTGAGGTAGTATAGGCGGGAGCGACATCCCTAGGTTTTTCTGATGCGTTATCAACCATATGAACATCGGCTTCCTTGGTCTTGCAACCAGTCATTCTCTTGACTTGTTGTTCAACCATGGAACTCAAAGACTCAACACCCATGATCTTCTTACTTCTGATACCCTTGTCAATGTGCTCCCCAATAGGGATGAGGTTAGCAAAATGAGTGACTTGGGTACTAATCATCTTCTCATAGTAAGGAGGCTTGAGGTTGTCAATGAACCACTTGATCATCTCATTTTCCATCATGGGAGGTTGCACTTGTGTGGCAAGCTCTTGCCACCTCTAGGCATATTCTCGGAAGGATTCCCCACTCTTCTTTTCTGTCCTCTGAAAAACGGTGTAGTCGGGAGCTATCTCGGTGTTGAACCGATAATACTCTAAGAAAGAGTTGGCCATTTCCCTCCAGCTAGAGGTTTTTTCCAATCTCACATACCACATGGCCGCGAGGCTGGTCAAGCTATCAAGGAAAATCTGGCATAGCAAAAGGTGATTATCCTCATATGGAGCCATCTTTCTATAGAACATGTGCAAGTGCGTGTAAGGGTCTCCTGTACCATCATACTTGATGAACTCTGGTGCCTTAAACTTGGGTGGCATAATGACCTGAGAGAAATTGGTCAGACTATCTTGATCAACGATTCCATGGACAATGGAGTCCTCTATGATACGAAGCTTCTCAGCTAGAATTTCCACTTGGCTCTTGACTTGGCCATACTTGAATTCAAGAGTCTTATCCTTTGAAAGATCTATTTCTTGGTCGCCGCCCTGGGGCGGTACACAGTGGCCCTGTTCCTATACTGGCGGAGGTTGATTTTCATTCTCGGTTTGGGGACCTCTTTGGATATGACCAGAAGAGTTTTGTCCTCCTTTTACAGCTAGCTGTTGCACCATGTGCATCAATTCTGACATTTGCTCTTTCATCTGAGCGAACTCGATAGGATCCACTTCGGGAGTCGAAGGTCCACTAGTAGACATCTCTCTTGCACGAGACCCAGTAATGATGGGATCATGATGTGGTGGTAGCTTAGACTGTTTCTTTTTAGCAATATTTTAATCTTGAGAGAGAGTGGGAAGTGAAAGAAACGGGGTGCATTTGACAAAGTGGAAACACAAAACCAAAATCTAGTTAGTTTATTCTCTTGCTATTTAACATGCACCTACCTTGCTCAGGTATTTATCGTGGTGAGTTTCTACTATGATGCGAGATTAATGCACAAAATTGGCAAGTAACCGAAACTTTCATGATATGCTTAACAATGTGGGACAAACCCTTTTTTGATTACATGCTTGTACAAAACTTGCTTTTACAATGTTGGGTTTATTGACTCGAATAATGGGCCTTTCACAATACAAGAAATGCAACTATGAGAAAGAACTTGGCTTTTGAGAATGTGGACTTCTCGAGGAAGCTCTTAGACACTTGGATCTCTTGATAATTTGGACAACATGGATCTCTTGATAATTTGGACAGCATGGATCTCTAGGACCTTTAGATCTCTTAGGGGAACCCTTGGATTCTCGACGTCTAGGACCTTTAGCAACTTTGACATCTTGGCAATTCGGATCTCTTGGTAATTTGGATAGCATGGATCTCTCAGACCTTTGTATCTCTTGGGAGAGCTTGGCCTCCTAGCAATCTTGTTTTGGATCTTTTCTTTGGGAGAAATCTTGGACTCGTGACGTCTTGGGATTATTGATAGTTTTCCGACAACACCTCTCCTTTGAATGGAGTTTCGGTTACTTGCCACAAATTTTATCTTTGCATAATTAGGTGGCAGAACCAATTAGTGTATGCATGAGTACCCTTGTAAGGTTGTGAACCCTTAGGGATAGGGTGTGATCTAACATGTACAAGCAACGGGGTTGCTTTTCCTAGGGGTTTCGATTATGGATGTTGTGCAAGCAAGATAGAAAGAACCTAGAGTAGAGCACAATTTCTTTAGCCCAAGCAAAAAGGGCATACCTGTTACAAGACACTTTCCCCTGACCTCTAGCCCTATAAGGGTATCCTTTCCTAGGCTTGGATGTTCACTTTTTAGGTTTCACCTAGTCCTGATGGGCTCTGAGCTTGATCTAGTCCTCACAAGATTGACATAACTAGGCCAACTATATGTAAAGGCTTAACTGGTAGGTGGTTCCTATCCTAGGGTACTCAATCACCATACCCCTCCCTTCATGGAAGTTATAGGGTAGGAAGGATCGAGGGGGCCTTTTCAGCTACTCCTATCCACCCATGGACCTAGAAGTGCCTACAACATCAGCCCCGAATCTAACTATGGGTAACACCGTCAATGCGTGTGTCTGGGCATCTGTAGATGTGGTGATGAAATCCCCAAAGAGATGTGACTACGCCAGTAGTGCAGAGCCCAGGTTCAGCTCAAAAAGGGTGTATATAACATGCAATCCTTAATGAAGGGGAAAGACTTTTTCAAAGCATAGCAAATATATATGGAAAGCAGATAAAGGTGTAGCAGAAATTAAATTTTGCTACCCTATGTTTGCATGTGAGGAAAGCGATAAAGCAAGCGAGGAAAGCAGTAAAGCATGTGAGGAAAGCTGTAAAGCATGTGAGGAAAGTGGTAAAAGCCCCATGTGAAAATATTTTAAAGCCTCCCTTTTGAAAAAGGATTTTTTTTGGAAAAAGATTTGTTGCTCTTTTGAAAATAGTCTACTAGGATATAGCAGAAACCTTTTTCAAAAGGAAAGCCCTGAAGGCCAATGCCAATATTGGTGTTTTTGAAAGCCAATGTCCAAAGATTATGGTTTTATCAAAAGCTCTAAAGGCTAAACTCTCATTGACCCCTAATGGAGTTGCCAGTCTATCGACACCCGACCTCAATCGAACTGAGCTAAAAACTGCCACTGTCGTGCCTTTGTTTGACCACCTGCCGTGGCGACAACTCCCGCGCACGCGGGGCCCGGTTGGAGGGCCTTTCTTGAAATGGTGATGATGTGTGTGTGTTCGCGCGGAGCTTCAAGTGCTCTCTCTCTCAGTGGAGGAAGGTAGGTCTACCTTTGGCTTTATGGCAAGAATCTGGGCCAAATTTTTAAGGGATTACCAAAGGTAAGTGGAGTCGCCACCAATAATTGGGTTTTTCTAAGGTGTTGTTGGTCACCTGTTTCTAGTTGATTTTATTACCCATCCTAGGTTAAGAAAAATGGCATTTTTCCTAATCTAATATGGATGGCAAAAAATCTTGATACTTAGGTCCGGAAGTTTGGTTACATATGGGGAAGGTGTTAGGCACCTCATAATACTTGTCCAAGGATAGTCCTTTGTCTTTTATAAAACCTTAATTTTTGGAGATTAGCAGTAAAAACATGATTTTGGCATTGGCTTTCGGGGCTTTGCATGCATAAGGGCTTTGAGATTTGACTTTTGAATGGGTATGGTCCCAATCTATGCTTTCCTAAGGCTTTCGAGCAATGTGCCAGATTTCAACGGCGATGATCTAGCGACAACTCACCTTACTTTTGCAGTGGAAATTAGGCATCACTAGCCTTAGGTGACACGAACTATAACAATCACACCGGAAGGGGCGAACAGGTATATATATATACATATGTCATGCACAATGCTAACACACAAAGCAAGAAAGTAAATGCCTACATCCCTAGAACATGGCCCAAAATATAGATGCAAGAAAGTAAATAGGGGTCGCCATACTTTAGAGATGAGGACGAATGGTACACGGCATGATAAACCAAAGGGAAAAAAGCTAAACCCTAACCCACTGACTGCAGCCGCTTAGCTCGGCCACATGTTTGCATCAGTGCCCTTTTTGCTTGAGCCTAAGAGATTGCGCCCTGGCTCTATGTGTCCTCGCTTCATGTGTGTACATGCAAAGGCAAAGACAAGAAAACCAGCAGATAAGCAATGGAAGAAAAATGCGTAGATAGCAGCAAGAGCTCACAAAGCGAATAAGCTAGATAGATATGGCAAGCATAGCATGTGACAAAGGCAAGAAAGCTGGCAAACAAACAAGCAGGAAAAAAAGAAACAAGGAAACAAACAAAGTTGGTGTCCGCAAGGGACAAATGTAGGTTTGGATTAGGTGTCCAGAGCTTCATTGTGTTGAAGCATGGGCAACACACTAGCAAGCAAGACTCATGCATGGACATGTAAGCAAGCGTACAAAGATGCATAGAAAGCCAACGGGTGGCATTAAGAAGCATGGTAAGCACATCATCGCAAGGAGCGACCCAGCATCTGGATACGCATCCCAAGTGGTTACACCCGAACAAGACCTCGTGAGCGTCAAATATAACCACACAAACACAAACCCACGACGTTAAACATGGCAAAGCCTAGAACTAGACAAGCCAATACGGAAGATAAAGCAAAGAAGCAAGCAAGCATAGACATGCAAAAATGGGTGATCCAAACCCTTCGATATGGGCAAAGGTGTATGGACGATGACAAAGACCACAAGGTCTAGATCGGGTCCAAACCAATAGGCCAAAACACAAGAAAGAAAGATAAAGCAACGAAAAGGCTACAATAGCACATGGCATGACAAACAGAGCCTAGGTCTAGGCACACAAACATGGCATGGAGCACACAAGCACCTGGAAGATAGCGTAAAGAAGGTGGAGTATAGATCCAAGCACACACAAGCATGTGAAAACATAGATCTAGACATACAAATATGTGAAAACATAGATCTGAGCACGCAAGCATGAGAAAAAATAGATCTAGACATAGGCATGGCAACGTGTGTGAACATGTGAAAGCTAGCACTTAGACATGGAAGAACATGTATCCAAGCATATAAGCATGTACGGATGCGGATCTAAGCATAAAACATGGAAAAAGCACACGAACACATAGATTCGAGCCAAGCATAACCATAGACAAGATATTAAGCATGTGAGCACATAACCCTAACATCAATGCAAAGCAAAGAGAGGAACAAAACAAAGGAAACATGGCATAAAAACCCTAAGCATGTAGATCTAAATATATAAGTATGTAGAAATATAGATCTCAGCACAAAACATGGCATAAAACATAACAACCAAGAAATCTAAGCTAAAAACACACATAAAGCAAGAAACATGCTGAAGAAAGCCATAAATCATGTTATTCAAGAAAAAATAGCAAGATAAATGCTAGAGAAAGATTTAGAAGGTTAGGGGTGTGGATGATAGATAAAAAGCTACATCCACACCCTTAGACCCCAAATCCAAAGTGTAGAACTAAGGAAAGGAAGATTGGTTACAAAAGCAATACCTTGTGTTCTTGGTGAAAAGAAAAGAATCAAGAGACTTTGTTTTGTTTTTGGGTGTTTTTTAGTGTTTGGGAGAGAGAGAAAAACATAGAGAGAAGATGGGCAGAAGGGCCAATTTCAAAAAAATGTCTCTCTACTAGTCTGATGGGTGCCTAGGGCTATTTATAGCCCCAGGAATGAATTACAAGGCGGTGGCCCTTAGAGGGCCACCAGCCTTAATTTCCTCTGATCGGGTTGAACTTGAATTCCATGAACAGTCGTTGGAACGAGAATTCGATAATCTATGCAAAGGCATTGGTTTCAACCCATTCTGACTATCGGATTAAAATTAGGGTTTTTTGGCCCACCTCGAGTCGACTTCGGGTCAAACTTGTTAAAAATCTCCGAGAAGCTCGTGTTTGGTGTAAAGCTATGAAAAACATTGTTTTGTGGAAGTTTGGACCTCGTTTGACCTTTGGTTAAACCTAGGGATGACTAGGGGCATTTTGGTCATTTTGCTTATGTTCCCAAACTCACATTTAAGTCTAGAGTTTGTTTAGGGGTTTTGTCATGGAATAGCCAAAGGGAAAGATTGTAAAGTTGTAATTTACAACTATTTTGTGTTGGTTTTAATTCCATGCCAAATTTGATTGTAATTTCTTTAATCATATTTCCTTGTATTATTGTAGGTTTTTAATTATAAAGATGAATGTGAGAGAGTGTGAAGATTCAAGCTTAAAAGGATGAACAAGTGGATTTCGCAAAAAGCTCGCGAGAAGCTAACCCGCGAAATAGCCACGTGTAGAGCACATGATTGAAAGGCGAAGAGTCATGCTAGCCTGGAGTTTTTGCAAGTGTCTCGCAGACAAGGCCTTCTCGTGAAATATTCGCGAAACATTCTGTTTGGCTAATTTGTCATGTTTTGTTTTACTAAGTCTTAACCCACACTATATACCCCCTCATTAACCACATATTGTAAGGAGAGCTTTTTAAAGAGAAAACCCTAGAAAATACACTTGAGAGTTAGAGATTGTTATACCCACAATCATCTACACATTTCCTTGTGGTTTTCCTCTACTCCTACCTCTCCATCTCCAAATCCTTGAGAGGTTGATAGCCCAAACACTTAGCACACCCAATTTGAGAGTAAAGTGAGGTTTTGGTGCTGCTGGGAAGCATTAGAAGAAGCCAATCATTGGTAGATGCAATCGGGTTGAAGTGTGGGTTCTAGGAAAGTTAGAGAAGACAAGGTTCCGAGAAGCCAGTTAGTAGCAAGAGCTTGGGGGGATCAAGTACATTCGGTAGACTAGGCTTCAAGGGTCTTTTGTTATTCGTGTACACCAACTTTATTCTCTAGCGGATCGATTACCACTTGGAGAGCACCAGAGAGGTTTTTCACTAAGTTTTTCGATTTCCTCTTCGATAACATATCTCAGTGTTATCTTGTATTTGCATCTCTCTTTCCTACTCTTTAAACTTTTATTTTATTATGGATATTGGATGACTATGGCTTAGAGTAGAGTTATCGGTTGCTTGCGCACATTTACTATTATTCCGCACTTAGATTAAGTTAGAGTAAAAGCAATCTTACCGTAATTTTTATTTAGGGGTCTAAACAAGCTCGTGGGGTTTAGCACAAATCTGAGCTTTCATCTTTAATGACTTCGAAGAACGGGTGAAAAGTTTGAGCCATTTTTTCAAACTTTTTAACGTTTTGTCTATTTCAAAGCTCTGTCTTTATCTTTACCTCCATCCCATTTTAGAAAGAATTTGGTTCTGTGACTTTTGATCCGTATTTATGTTGGCATGTGAAACCACTGGGATAAACAAAGTCAAGCTGCTGGTGGGTTGAACTTGAACCCAAGATTGCCGCTTGTGGCAGATTATTAAACCTTTTGGGCAGCTAAGTTTTTTGATCAATTAAAATCAAATTCTTTGTTAACTACTTTCCGTGCAATTTTTATCCATTTGAGGTTTGTGGTGAAGCATACTTGCGAAGAGAAAGTGAGATTTGTTTAAACGATTTGTTTGAACTGGATACAACCGTGTCCAAATTCAGGGTATTAATTGACTTATTTAAACTCTTTTTCCAGCTAATTGTGAAGAGAAAGTGATATTTGTTTACTTTGCTGATCTCATACCTGTGACATCACATAATACACCTTACAAGAAACTGACCACCCCCCCATATACATTGAAACTAAAGTGTGAAAAGTTTGAGCCATTTTTTCAAACTTTTTGAGGTTTTGTCTATTTCAAAGCTGTCTTTAACTCCATCCCATTTTAGAAAGACTTTGGTTCTGTGTCTTTTGATCGGTATTTATGTTGGCATGTGAAACCACTGGGATAAACAAAGTCAAGCTGCTGGTGGGTTGAACTTGAACCCAAGATTACCGCTTGTGGCACATTACTAAACCTTTTGGGCTGTCAAGTGTTTTGATCAATTAAATTCAAATTTCATTGTTAAATACTTTCCGTGCAATTTTTATCCATTTGAGGTTTGTGGTGAAGCAAACTTGCGAAGAGAAAGTGAGATTTGTTTAAACGATTTGTTTGAACTGGATACAACCGTGTCCAAATTCAGGGTATTAATTGACTTATTTAAACTCTTTTTCCAGCTAATTGTGAAGAGAAAGTGATATTTGTTTACTTTGCTTATCTCATACCTGTGACATCACATAATACACCTTACAAGAAACTGACCACCCCCCATATACATTGAAACTAAAGTGTGAAAAGTTTGAGCCATTTTTTCAAACTTTTTGAGGTTTTGTCTATTTCAAAGCTGTCTTCAACTCCATCCCATTTTAGAAAGACTTTGGTTCTGTGTCTTTTGACCGGTATTTATGTTGGCATGTGAAACCACTGGGATAAACAAAGTCAAGCTGGTGGTGGGTTGAACTTGAACCCAAGATTACCGCTTGTGGCACATTACTAAACCTTTTGGGCTGTTAAGTGTTTTGATCAATTAAATTCAAATTTCATTGTTAAATACTTTCCGTGCAATTTTTATCCATTTGAGGTTTGTGGTGAAGCAAACTTGCGAAGAGAAAGTGAGATTTGTTTAAACGATTTGTTTGAACTGGATACAACCGTGTCCAAATTCAGGGTATTAATTGACTTATTTAAACTCTTTTTCCAGCTAATTGTGAAGAGAAAGTCATATTTGTTTACTTTGCTTATCTCATACCTGTGACATCACATAATACACCTTACAAGAAACTGACCACCCCCCCATATACATTGAAACTAAAGTGTGAAAAGTTTGAGCCATTTTTTCAAACTTTTTGAGGTTTTGTCTATTTCAAAGCTGTCTTTAACTCCATCCCATTTTAGAAAGACTTTGGTTCTGTGTCTTTTGATCGGTATTTATGTTGGCATGTGAAACCACTGGGATAAACAAAGTCAAGCTGCTGGTGGGTTGAACTTGAACCCAAGATTGCCGCTTGTGGCAGATTATTAAACCATTTGGGCAGCTAAGTTTTTTGATCAATTAAAATCAAATTCTTTGTTAACTACTTTCCGTGCAATTTTTATCCATTTGAGGTTTGTGGTGAAGCATACTTGCGAAGAGAAAGTGAGATTTGTTTAAACGATTTGTTTGAACTGGATACAACCGTGTCCAAATTCAGGGTATTAATTGACTTATTTAAACTCTTTTTCCAGCTAATTGTGAAGAGAAAGTGATATTTGTTTACTTTGCTTATCTCATACCTGTGACATCACATAATACACCTTACAAGAAACTGACCACCCCCCCATATACATTGAAACTAAAGTGTGAAAAGTTTGAGCCATTTTTTCAAACTTTTTGAGGTTTTGTCTATTTCAAAGCTGTCTTTAACTCCATCCCATTTTAGAAAGACTTTGGTTCTGTGTCTTTTGACCGGTATTTATGTTGGCATGTGAAACCACTGGGATAAACAAAGTCAAGCTGCTGGTGGGTTGAACTTGAACCCAAGATTACCGCTTGTGGCACATTACTAAACCTTTTGGGCTGTCAAGTGTTTTGATCAATTAAATTCAAATTTCATTGTTAAATACTTTCCGTGCAATTTTTATCCATTTGAGGTTTGTGGTGAAGCAAACTTGCGAAGAGAAAGTGAGATTTGTTTAAACGATTTGTTTGAACTGGATACAACCGTGTCCAAATTCAGGGTATTAATTGACTTATTTAAACTCTTTTTCCAGCTAATTGTGAAGAGAAAGTGATATTTGTTTACTTTGCTTATCTCATACCTGTGACATCACATAATACACCTTACAAGAAACTGACCACCCCCCCCATATACATTGAAACTAAAGTGTGAAAAGTCTGAGCCATTTTTTCAAACTTTTTGAGGTTTTGTCTATTTCAAAGCTGTCTTTAACTCCATCATTTTAGAAAGACTTTGGTTCTGTTTCTTTTGACCGGTATTTATGTTGGCATGTGAAACCACTGGGATAAACAAAGTCAAGCTGCTGGTGGGTTGAACTTGAACCCAAGATTGCCGCTTGTGGCACATTACTAAACCTTTTGGGCTGTTAAGTTTTTTGATCAATTAAAATCAAATTTCAGAGTTAACTACTTTCCGTGCAATTTTTATCCATTTGAGGTTTGTGGTGAAGCAAACTTGCGAAGAGAAAGTGAGATTTGTTTGAACTGGATACACACGTGTCCAAATTCAGGGTATTAATTGCGAAGAGAAAGTGATATTTGTTTACTTTGCTTATCTCATACCTGTGACGTCACATAATACACCTTACAAGAAACTGAACACCCCCCCCATATACATTGAAACTAAAGTGTGAAAAGTATGAGCCATTTTTTCAAACTTTTTGAGGTTTTGTCTATTTCAAAGCTGTCTTTACCTCCATCCCATTTTGGAAAGACTTTGGTTCTGTGTCTTTGGACCGGTATTTATGTTGGCATGTGAAACCATTGGGATAAACAAAGTCAAGCTGCTGGTGGGTTGAACTTGAACCCAAGATTACCGCTTGTGGCACATTATTAAACCTATTGGGCTGTTAAGTTTTCTGATCAATTAAAATCAAATTTCAATCTGAATAATTACAGTTGTTATCTGCTTTCCATGCAATTTTTATCCATTTGAGGTTTGTGGGGAAGCAAACTTGCGAAGAGAAAGTTAGATTTGTTTAAACGATTTGTTTGAACTGGATACAACCGTGTCCAAATTCAGGGTAATAATTGACTTATTTAAACGCTTTTTCCAGCTAATTGCGCAGAGAAAGTGAGATTTGTTTGTTTCCTTATCTCATACTTGTGGCATCACAAAATACACCTTCCCCCCCCCCCCCCCCCCCCCATATACATAGAAACCAACAATTTTTTGGAATTATACGTTTGAGTTTTTGCATAATTGCATAATATTGTGTGAAGTTATGGTTTTTCACATTACATTTATGTTAGCTTTATTCTATGACAAAAAGTGTTGTAATTACATTAATATATTTCCTTGTAATTTGTGGGATTTATTTGTAATGGGTTTAGTATTAAGTTGGTAAAGATTGCTCAAAAAGTTGATCTCACGACTTGGCTTGTGAGTGGTGCAACCCGTTAAGGTCACATGAGGAGCACATGTCGAAAGCTAAAAAGTTAGTATGTTTTGTGACTCATCTTGCGACTTGGCCAACTCGAGAGATGACCTTCGAAATTCACTGACAAATGGGATTTTAGTGTGACCCTTATATCCTTTACTCATACTATATATACCTATTAGGTTTTAAAGATTTAGGATTAAATGTTTAAAGTCTCAATTTGTATATGTTGACAAACCGAGAACAAAAACATGTCTAGAATAAGTGTTAGACATTGCTTAAAGTGTTTCAAGTCAAGTCTCAAGAATATTCAAGCTGCAGAAAAAAAATCATTTTCTATGAAGCTCGATCAATCGAAAAATCATGCTCGACCGATCAAAAATAAAAATAAAAAATAATTTATGCAAAATTTTAAATTAGACCCAAGCTCCCAAAAACGTTTAGGGTTTTAGTTCAACACACCTAAGTATAAAAGGAAAACCCTAATTACATTTTGAAAACTCCTAGAAGACTTGTAAGTTACTCTTGTGAGATCCGAGAGGTTTTGTACCTTCTAACTCTACAAGTGTCTATTGGAATAAAATCTACAATCAAGTGCTGGTAGAATCTAGTTGCTACAAGATCAACAAGCTGTGATCTGAAACCCTTGAGTGGGATCTCAAAGTCAGAAACGTGGGAGTTTGTGTTCTGCAAATCCAAGAGAGAAGGAGTCCGTGGATTCGAAGCTTGCACGTGGTCGTGTCAATAAGTTACTACTAGAGGTAGCAATAGATTTAGGGTTAAATCTTTTGTAAAAACTTCAATTCTCTTATAGTGAATTTGTTTTACCTTGAGGATAGCTAGATCAAATCCTCCCCAGGTTTTTCATATGAGACGGTTTGTTTCATTGGTTTTCTTGGGTGATCATATCAATGTGTTCTTTATTTTTTCCGTTGTTGTGCTTGATATGATCTCTCTTTGTTTAACCTAGATCTCATAATTAACCTAGTTAATTACTTGGCTAATATATCAACTAAAACAATCTGTTTTAAAGGGGCTAAACTGTTAGGACATATGTGAATCATGTTAGAACATATGTCAATATAAAATTAGCTAATCTTTTAACAAAACGCACTTTATTTGTAATTAGGTAGATCTAGGATATGTTTAATATTTCAAGGAACAAGGCTTCAAGTTCAAGTGTTAAAGCCATGCAAGTCTGCCCAAGAAACAAGTGAAAAAGTGTTGAATTTTAAATCTTGATAGCTAGCTCGATAGTTAGTATCTATTGAGGTTTAAAAGGTTGTTTAAGCCTGATACTCGACAACAACTCAATAGATAGGGTATCTATCGAGGTTTAAGAAAATCAGTTTATTCAGATCTGATTTCACTGCAATTCGTGAATAGATGTTTAGGCTTTCTTTTCTCACAACCCTAAACATATACAAGGATTGTTTTAAGGGCTGTCACAGATGATGCAACTCAATGTAAAAGTTTTTCACAAGCAAATTGTGAACCAGAGACATATGCCCTAGTTCATCTTTCTATTCAAGAAGCTACTATGTTTGTACACCATAGGGTTTTGTAATCAAGGAATTTCAAGATCTTCATCGTGTTGATGAATTGAAGAACTTTGCAGCCAACATCTTTCTCAAGTTGGTGAGTAAGCCGCATACTAGGATTCGCACATCGAATTGGTTAGTCACGTACTGGGAGCTGCGCATTGAAAATGGGAGATTGTCACTATAGAACAAGTCCAACTGGGTATTGGGGTAAGGGTTCCACTGTAGGTTGGTATAAGGTACTTGGATTCCTTTACTGGTAACCGCTTGTTGTGATAATAGTGAATTTTCTGGAGTGGTGACCTTAAAATCACCTAGTGGGGTTTTTGCCGTGTAGGTTTTCCCCATTCGTAAACAAATCACCATGTCAATTTATTTTTGACTGCATTTTAACTTAGTTGGTGATTTGTTTGTGCTACCACGCTTATTGCATGCAAATTGAATTAATTAATTAACTTAGCTAATTAATTAGTTATTTCATCACAATGGGTCAATACATTCTTGTCCTATCAAGTGGTATTAGAGCAATCACACTCTGATTGGGGTTAATCTTTACTGTGTGATCCATTGACCCCTGTTTGTCATGGATAGAGGACAGTCTCTTATTATACCTCCTTTATTTGATGACACTGACTATGAATACTGGAAAGGTGTGGCAAGCTGTGGAGTTAGGCTGGACCAAGCTGAAGGAAGTGTCGGCCGATTGGGATAATGCTAAGATAAAGGAGGCAAACTTCAACAGTAGGGCATTGAATGCTTTATTCAGTGCGGTCATGAATGAGGAGTTCAAGAAGATATCATCTACTGAAACTGCGAAGGTAGCATAGACCATCCTCTAGAAAACCTATGAAGGAACTAAGGCTGTCAAGGATTTGAAGCTTCAGAGGCTTACTACAAGTTTCGAAGAGATTAAGATGGAGGAGGATGAGTCATTTGATGAGTTCTATGCCAAGCTCAAGCGTATAGTGAACTCATCCTTTAATCTTAGGGAAACCATTCCTGAACTCAAGATTGTTAAAAAGACTCTTAGATCTCTACCCGAAAGATTTCATGCCAAGATCACCGTGATTGAGGAATCAAAGGATATTGATAAAATTCCTTTGACAGAGCTGGTTGGCAATCTACAGACCTATAAGATGGGTTTGACAAGGATGGGAAATCTAGTAAGGGAAAGAACATGGCATTGAAGGCCAAGAGCAATGACACTGATTTGTCTTCAGACGATGAAGATTCTAAGATGAAACGCTATATCACCCGGCAATTCAAAAAGTTTATGAAGAATGCCAATGCTAAAGGATTTGACAAAGACCGCAAGCAGTCCAACTCATCTCAGTTCAAGAACCAAGATAAAGGAAAGAAGGATGCTAGGGATGGCGGTCAGTATACTATTCCCTTAGGACCAAAATGCTTTGGGTGTTAAGGCTTCGGTCATATGAAACAGGAATTCCCAATGTATCTCAAGACCATTGGGAAAAGCAAGGCACTTGCTGCTACTTTGAGCGACATCGAGCCTGAAGACAATTCTGACAATGAGGATGATGGAATCCTAAATGCGTTTACTGCCATTGTAAATCCTATTGAGGGGATTGTTAAAGATGTGGATGATGAAGAGGACTTGGTGGATTCAAAGTTCGAGAAAATGGATGATCAAGATGATATCCATACAGCCTATGAAAAATTGTATAAGGTGTCTGAGAAGCATGAAAAACTCTATAGGTTGGCCACTAAGAAGCTAAGTGATTTGGAACTCGATCGCGAAGAGCTCCACGAAGTTTGATGAAGCCAATCAGACCACTGGAGCACTAAGATTTAAGAAAAACTTTTCTTGGCTGAGAAGACAAAGAAACTTGAGGCAGAGCTATTCCAAGTTAGGGCTCAGTTGGAAAGGACTTCAAGTGTAAAGCTTGATAAGATGCTCAATCTTCAGAAATCTGCTTCTAATCGAACCGATTTAAAGTTTGATTTCTCCTCTCCTATTATTGCTTCTACTAGTACTACTATTTTTGTTTCTCCAACTAATAATGTTGAATCTGAGAACAATAATGTGAAAACTGTTGTAGCTAGTGAGAACATAGACAAGGGTAAATCTATCTTAGGAGCACCCTCTAAGTAGGATAGGAAAGAGACTAAAAACCTTAGGGTTAAGAAGGGAAACACTCAAAACTCTATAGGTTGGCCATCAAGAAGCTGAGTGGTTTGGAACTTGATCGAGAAGAGTTTTCCACAAAGTTTTATGAAGTCAATCAGACCATTGGAGCACTGAGATTTGAGAACAACTTCTTGGCTGAGAAGACTAAGAAACTTGAGGCAGAGCTGTTCCAAGTCAGGGCTCAGTTGGAAAAGATTTCAAGTGCAAAACTTGATAAGATGCTCAATCTTCAAAAATTTGCTTCTGATCGAAAAGGTTAAGGGTATGATTTTTCTTCTCCTAGTATTGCTTCTATTAGTAGTACTATTTTTGTGAGAAAAATAATGTGAAAATTGTTGTAGCTAGTGAGAACATAAACAAGGGTAAATCTATCTTAGGAGCACCTCTTAAGCAGGATAGGAAAGAGACTAAAAACCCTAGGGCTAAGAAAGGGCTAAGAAGGGTAACACTTAAAAGCCCAAACAGAAGAAGCAGCATCTCTGTCATCATTATGGAGCAGCTGGACATACTCGACCTAATTGCTACAAGTGGTTAGCCACTCAGCAGAGCAACAATATGATCTCTTCGAGAAACCAAAATCAGTTTCCATCCTCCTTTGCTCCTCTTGGAGATCTACTCAAAGCCCTCATGTTCCTTTCAAACTCGAACGGTTTCAATTCTCCCCCCTCACCGCCAGATCAAGGGTTTGCAAAACGGAAAGGTTCCTCCAAGGTGTGGAAGGAAAAAGGCTCCAAGTGATTTAGTCACTTTTTCTCTCTCTTTCCTTCTTGTTTTTGATTTTGCATTACTTGTGTGTTTTGCTTTCTTGTTTTGAGTCAGTCTAGTTTTATGCATTGTTTTGTTTAACATGTTTTTGTTTGTTTGTTTTTTTTTTTTTTTTTTGGTTCATTTTGTTTTTCATAAAAATAAAAAATAAAAATTGAAAAATCAGAAAAATACAAAAACAGTGTGTAATTGTGTACATTGGTACTTGTGTACCTTGGATGGAAATTGAAACAAAGTTTTCTAAACTTTATATCTTTTGTAGCTTAGATAAGCATCTCTTTGCACAACTAAGCAAGTGAGCTTTGTGGCTTGTATTTGTGATGAGTAAGATTAAGTAATCTCTTGTGCTTAACACTCGTATCACTCTTTTTAACAGGAAGGACTAGAAAATCCTAAGAGAAAGACATAAATAATCATCTCACCACTGTTCCCAGCCAATCATGAAATGACATCTGTGTGCTTCGGCCTAGCAAAAGTGTAATATCAAAAGCTTAACATCATTGAGTATTTCTTTTATCTCTCTTACATGCCCATGCATGGTTTGCTTAAAAGAAAAATATGCAAAGAAACTTAAAAGCAAAAAGAATAAAATACTTAATATATGATTACAAGCTTGTCTTCTAGAAGATGTGGGAGTTATAGGATGTACCTCGAAGGTGATAGTCCCCATCAAACAGTTATAATTGTGTGTGAGTTAAAGTGATTTTATCATATCTCAAATGGTCATAACATATAGAAACTTATGCAATCTTGCGATATTTTTCACACAGAACACGAAATATTCTTTGCTACTCTTGATACATGTGTAGGTACAATGTGATTTGGTCATCACAAGAAATATATTTGTTAATGTATGCTCTTTAAACTGTCTTAACTTGTTTTGAAATATAAAATTGGTTAGACTTGTTGTGTGTGTGTGTGTATGTGTGTTTTGGATCTAAATGCTTGATATTTTTTTTATGAGAGATGATCTTGAGAGCTTATAATGTTGTTTGGATCTTTGGTTGAGTAGCATGTTTGATTGCATTCATGTCGGTATTATTCTCTTCTTTGAAAAACTGTTTTTAAGCAATCTCAACAGCTTCTCAATACCTGTCGATAGCTAGGCTATCTATCGAGCCTTTTGAGCTTCCTTTCTCGATAGCTATTATCGCAATCTTGATCCATCGAGATTCTTGAGATTCAATCTTGATAGCCGCTTGACAGCTACTCAATCCATCGAGGAAGTTTCTAGATGCTCAATAGCTTCTCGATCCATCGAGCCCCTTTTGTTGTGGACACCTCTCGATAGCTTCTCAATAGCTGCTTGATAGCTATTTCTCGCGTTTTAATTCTCAAATGCTCTCGACACCTCTCGATCTATCGAGAAACTGGGATTTCTATAAATAGGGTCCGCATGATATTTCTCTTCAATCTCTCTCGATCTTTTCAGACTTCTCACCTTCCCAAACACCTCTCTCTCACTCCAAACCTCTTCCCCAAGTGATCTTCAACCTCTAGATCATTTTTCTTCTTTGGTATGATGCTTTCTCACTCATTAATCATGCATTTCATATCTCTTGACTGAACTTTTGGAGTTTTTGAAAACTTTTGGGATTTTTTCAAAATTATTGAGGTTTTTGCAAAAGTTTTGGGATGGGTTTTTGTTTAAATGATTTTAAATCATCATGCATTGCATTACATTTGCATTTTAACTATATTCTCATGCATTATAGATGTGTGCTATATATGTTGAATTGTTGTGTGCTGTTACGTTTGCATTGGGCTGAGCCGATGATGAATTTTATGTTGCATATTTTCATGCATACATACCTTCATTTCTCTATATTCTTATATATTGATGTGTTTGGTGCTTTTTTGCTTGTCTTTCTCTCTCTCCCCCTCTCTCTCTTTCTTGCGTTAGTTTGCTCTATGGCACCTAAACACAAACCTACTCCATCCCGGAACCCTCTTCGTTTTGGAGCATCTTCTTCTTCTTCACCCTCTAACCCCCATTCCATCTCACATCAGGTTCCGTGATGATAATGCCTATAAAGACTTTTCGGAGAACTTCTCATGACAAGGCATTCATTCAGAACGCCAAGTCGTTCTATCCGATTTTTCTGATACTGACCTTCCCACTATCATCTACAGTCGGGGTTGGGAGTCACTATATGGCATCCTAGTCACTTGTCCCTCTGTGATCATATGGGAGTTCTACTCCAACATACACGGATTTGATATTTTAATACCTCATTTTGTCATTCGTGTTCGAGGTACGCGCATTGTAGTCACTCTAGATATTGTATCCGAGGTATGATACATTCCTAAGGTAGCGCATCCTAACTACCCTAGCTACAATCGTCTGAGGGTTGTGTCCAAAGACAAACTCTCGTCTCTATTCTATTAGACACCTTCATCTTAGGGTGACCATCAAAACACCCCTTGCTCGAGCTTTGCAAAAGGTCCAAGGTTCCTTAATGTTAGGACATATGTGTTTCACTTGTTAAGAACATATGTCATGATTTTATGTAATTTGCTAATCCTTTGACAAAACGCACTTTACCTGTAATTGGGTAGATCGAGGATGTGTTTAATACTTCAAGAAACATGTTGTTCAAGTCTAGTATTAAAGCCATGAAGATTGGACCAAGAAACAAGTGAAGAAAAGCAGTTCATTAAAGCTGAACAGATAGCTCGACACCTGTGGACAGATAGCTCGACACCTCTCAATAGCTGGTGGATCGATCGAGAAAGCTCCTGTCTCCTCGACAGCTCCTTAATAGCTGTATTTGTCGAGGTTTAAATCTCGTCACCTCCTCGACACCTCTCGATCAATCGAGGTTACGGGAATTCAGATTTCCAGATCTAATTTTCGACCCAAGTTTTTGTATTTGTGTAAGGTTTCTTTTCTCACAACCCTAGACCTATATAAGGATTATTTTAGAGGCCATCACATAAGGGAATACAAGGAGAACCTATGCAAAAGGTACCGATGCCTTATTCTCTCTGAAAGAAGCTACTGCGTCTTTTGCGCCTTAGGATTTTGTAACCAAGTGCTTCTTGATCTTCATTGTTGATAAAGTGAAGAACTTTACAGCCAACAATCTTCTTCTAGTTGGTGATTAAGTCGCGTACTAGGATTCGCACAATTGGTTAGTCACGTACTGGGATTCGTGCATCAAAGGGTGGCGTTCATATATTGAAGAGTTCAGAGGTTCTGAAGCGGTAGAAGGTTTCTGCTGTGAGTTCATCTATGGGGATTGTAGAGTCTAGGGACAAAGATTTTGTACTAGATCTGAAACTTCTCTTTTCTATAGTGAATTGCTTTTTGGGAAGGTTTCCCCCCAAGTTTTTTACTGTGAAACTAGTTTGTTTCATTGGTTTTCCTAGGTTATCATATCTTGTCTTATTTATTTTTCTGCTGCATGATTTTGACATAATATTGATGTTTGTTTATTTTAACAAGTTTTATTGATAATAAATCTAATTAACAACTTGGATTTAAAACTTGTTAATTCTATCAACCGGGGTCTAAATTTCCCAACAAATGGTATCAGAGCGAGTACACTCTGATTGGATAAATTTCCTGAGTGTGATCCTTGACCCCTATTGTCATGGATCATGGACAATCTCTTTTGATTCCTCCTTTATTTAATGGAACTAATTATGCGTACTGGAAAGTTCGTATGAAAGTCTTTTTGCAGGCTCTAGGTGAACAAGTATGGCAAGCTGTTGAAGTTGTCTGGATTAAGCCTAAAGAAGCGCCGGTGGATTGGGATGAAGAAACAATCAAAGCGGAAAATTTCAACAGTAGGGCCTTGAATGCTTTGTTTTGTGGGGTGACCAATGAGGAATTCAAGAAAATATCATCCACAGAAGTTGCTAAGGAAGCATGGACCATTCTTGAGACCACCTATGAATGTACCAAGGCAGTAAAGACTGTGAAGCTTCAAAGACTCACTAGTAGTTTTGAAGAAATAAGGATGGAGGAGGACGAGACCTTTGATGAGTTTTATGCTAAATTCAAGGATATTGTGAATTGTGCTTTCAATCTTGGAGAATGTATTGCAGAATCCAAAATTGTTAGGAAAATCTTTAGGTGCTTACCTAAAAGATTCCATGCCAAGATCCTGCCATTGAAGAAGTGAAGGATATTGATCAAATTCCTTTGACTGAGCTTGTAGAGGAAGAGATTGAGGACTCTGAAAGTGAAGATGAAGATGAAGATGAAGACGATGATGAGGATAAGGATGTAACTTTCATAAATGATGAGATTATCAAGCTTCTTCAATTTAGGAAGAAGAATAAGGGCAAACCTCCTAGAAAATCTAAATCCTCTAGGAAGGGCAAGAATGAGAAACCCCTTATTCAATGCCATGAGTGCAAAGGCTTTGGTCATATGAGGATAGAGTGCCCAAGCTACCTCATGAAGGAAAATACCAATGAGTCAAAAGATAAAGGAATGGTTGCTACTTGGAGTGATACTGAGAATGACTCTTCTGATGAGTATGTGGATGAATGTTGTCATGTTATGGCCTTTGCTGCCTCAACCAATAAGATGATTATGGAGAGTGCTAGTGACAGTGAGGATTCTTCTTCTGATGAAGTACCCAAAAAGATGACCCTTTAGGAAGCCTATGATAAGCTATGCACTGAATTCATAAAATCTGAAAAGACTTCTCATCTTTGTAGAAAAGAGCTTAATGAGGTAAAAACTAAAAAGGCTGATTTGTTAGTCAAACTAGATGAGACTACAAGGTTCGTTGAGACTCTTGTTGTTAAGAACATCTCATTAGAAGAGAAGGTCAAGAATCTTGAGGTTGAGCTTAGTCAAGCTAGAACTCAAATAGAGAGGATGTCTAGTGCAAAGCTTGATGAGGTCTAGTGCAAAGCTTGATGAGGTCTTGAGCGCTCAAAAGCCTAGTTTTGATAAGACTGGCTTAGGATATGCTATCTCCTCCGACCCCTCCTCTTCCACGGCTTCTGAACCAAGGACTGTCTTTGTGCCCCAATTTGAGAAAGGTGATAAAGGTATGAAATTCAAAACTAATTTGTCTAATTCTAAATCCCTTGTTAGACCTCATGTTTGTCACCATTGTGGTGTTTCTGGACACATTCGTCCTAATTGCTTTAAGTTGTATCCTCATAAGCAATTGTCCAAACGGTCACAGGTTTCCTCTCAAGGACCTACACCTTTGTTTGGAGATTTATTAAAAGCTTTGAGCTTTTTAACTCAATTTCAGGAGAATTTTAATTCTTCCATGTCCTTTAGTAGACATACTAGGACACCTGCCTTTTCATCTTCACAGCCAAAGACTCGTGCTGTGTGGGTGAGAAAGGAGCCTAAGACTTAATTTTCTTTTCTGTTATCCTCTGCTTTAATTCTTTCTATCTAAAGTAGGACTCTCTTTGCTTGATTTCTTATCTGCTTTTGGAATCATGCTTTCATGCATCTACACCTTTCTATCATGCCTTCATGCATATGCATCTTTCTTTCATGCTTTCATGTGGTTGTCTGTTTTTGTTTGGTTGTTTAGTCTTTATTTTGTTTGTTTTTCAAAATAAAAATTGAAAAATCAGAAAAATACAAAAACAGTGTGTGTTTTGTGTACATTGGTACTTGTGTACCTTGGATGGCCATTGAAATAAAGTTTTCTAAATTTTGTATCTTTTGTAGCTTAGATGAGCATCTCTATGCACAACTAAGCAAGTGAGCTTTGTGGCTCGTGTTTGTGATGAGTAAGATTAAGTTGTCTCTTATACTTAACACTCATATCACTCTTTTTGACGAGAAGGACTAAAAAATCCTAAGAGAAAAGTATTAATAACCATCTCACCACTGTTGCCCGCCAATCATAATATGACACCTGTATACTTGGCATAGCAAAAGTGCAGTGTCAATAACATTTGTGTGTTTAGGCATAGCAAAATTGGAATGTCAAATATTATTGGGTATTTCTTTTCTCTCTCTAATATGCCCATGCATGATATGCTTAAAAGAAAAATATGCAAAAGAAAAATCAAAAGCAAAAAGATCAAAAATGCTTCAAAAATGATTGCAAGCGTGTATTCTAGGAGATGTGGGAGTTATAGGATGTACCTCAAAGGTGATATTCGCCATTAAGCAGTTATGATTGTGTGTGAGTTAAAGTAATTTTCTCATATCTCAAATCGTTATAACATGTATACACATATGCAATCTTGCGATGTTTTTCACACACAACACGCAATATTCTTTACTATTCTTGATACATGTGCAGGTACAATGTGATTTGGACATCACAAGGTTTTACTTGTGTTAATGTATGCTCACTAAACTGTCCTGACTTGTTTTTGAAATATAAAATTGGTTAGACTTGTTTAGTGTGTGTGTGTGTGTTTTGCATCTTTCTATTATCTTGTTATCCATAGCATCTTGTTTCATTACATTAATGCATTTTTATGGATTCTTTGTGCCCCCTTGATCATCTTTATGTTTCTCTGGTGAAGCTTTACAGCTTCCTGTACCTTTTGTCAATCATGACAAAAAGGGGGAGAAATTGTGGAAATATGTGGTTTCTTTTTAAAGATTCTACATGTTAGGGGAAGAAATACATGCCTCTGTAAGGGGGAGATGTGTTTCATCTTGTTAGGGGGAGTGCTTACCTCCTTCTTCTTGCACCTTGGGTCTTGTGACCATTTTTGACATACATTCTACTTATCTTCTTTATATGTTGATGTATGTTTCTTTCACCTACCTCTATATGTGTTGTTTCTTTTCTATCATCATACACATGTTTCTTATATCTTGTATGCAATCTATTATTTCTGTTTAACACAAAGATGCCTTGATGAGTTTTGTTTAAAGTGTTTCAAAAATACAGGTTGTCAAAGTCTACTTGCTATAAACTCTCTTCTTGCAAAGTTTTTCAAGAGTTTGTGATAGGATAGATTTTATTTTATTCAACAAGTAAATATGAGTTGAGTGATTTATGACTTCTCTTATATGTTCATTTGTTTGTTGTGGTTTTGTCACGAATTGCCAAAGGGGGAGATTGTTAGGACATATGTGTTTCACTTGTTAAGAACATATGTCATGATTTTATGTAATTGACTAATCATTTGACAAAACGCACTTTACTTGTAATTGGGTAGGTCTAGGATGTGTTTAATACTTCAAGAAACATGTTGTTCAAGTCTAGTATTAAAGCCATGAAAATTGGACCAAGAAACAAGTGAAGAAAAGCTGTTCGTTAAAGCTGGACAAATAGCTCGACACTTGCGGACATGTAGCTCGACAGCTGCTCGACACCTCTTGACACCTGGACAGATAGCTCGACACCTCTCGATAGCTGGTGTATCGATCGAGAAAGCTCCTGTCTCCTCAACAGCTCATCGATAGCTTCTTGATAGCTGTATCTGTCGAGGTTTAAATCTCGACACCTCCTCGACACCTCCTGATTGATCGAGGTTACGGGAATTCAGATTTTCAGATCTGATTTTCGGCCCAAGTTTTTGTATTTGTGTAGGGTTTCTTTTCTCACGACCCTAGACCTATATAAGGCTTATTTTAGAGGCCGTCACATAAGAGAATATATAAGGAAAACATATGCAAAAGGTACTAATGCCTTATTCTCTCTGAAAGAAGTTACTGCGTCTTTTGCGCCTTAGGGTTTTGTAACCAAGTGTTTCTTGATCTTCATTGTTGATGAAGTGAAGAACTTTGCAGCAAACAATCTTCTTCTAGTTAGTGATTAAGTCTACTTGCCATAAACTCTCTTCTTGCAAAGTTTTTCAAGAGTTTGTGTTAGGATAGATTTTATTGTATTCAACAAGTGAATTTGAGTTGAGTGATTTATGACTTCTCTTATATATTCATTTGTTTGTTGTGGTTTTGTCACAGATTGCCAAAGGTGTTAGGACATATGTGTTTCACTTGTTAAGAACATATGTCATGATTTTATGTAATTTGCTAATCCTTTGACAAAATGCACTTTACTTGTAATTGGGTAGGTCTAGGATGTGTTTAATACTTCAAGAAACATGTTGTTCAAGTCTAGTATTAAAGCCATGAAGATTGGACCAAGAAACAAGTGAAGAAAAGCTGTTCGTTAAAGCTAGACAGATTGCTCGACACCTACGGACAGATAGCTCGACACCTCGATAGCTGGTGGATCGATCGAGAAAGCTCCTGTCTCCTCAAGAGCTCATCGATAGCTTCTCGATAGCTGTATCTGTCGAGGTTTAAATCTCGACACCTCCTCGACACCTCCTGATCAATCGAGGTTATGGGAATTCAGATTTCCATATCTGATTTTCGGCCCAAGTTTTTGTATTTATGTAGGGTTTCTTTTCTCACAACCCTAGACCTATATAAGGCTTATTTTAGAGGCCGTCACATAAGAGAATATAAGGAAAACATAAGCAAAAGGTACTGATGCCTTATTCTCTCTGAAAGAAGCTACTGCGTCTTTTGCGCCTTAGGGTTTTGTAACCAAGTGCTTCTTGATCTTCATTGTTGATGAAGTGAAGAACTTTGCAGCCGACAATCTTCTTCTAGTTGGTGATTAAGTCTACTTGCCATAAACTCTCTTCTTGCAAAGTTTTTCAACAGTTTGTGTTAGAATAGATTTTATTGTATTCAACAAGTGAATATGAGTTGAGTGATTTATGACTTCTCTTAGATGTTCATTTGTTTGTTGTGATTTTGTCACAGATTGCCAGAGGGGGAGATTGTTAGGACATATGTGTTTCACTTGTTAAGAACATATGTCATGATTTTATGTAATTGGCTAATCCTTTGACAAAATGCACTTTACTTGTAATTGAGTAGATCTAGGATGTGTTTAATACTTCAAGAAACATGTTGTTCAAGTCTAGTATTAAAGCCATGAAGATTGGACCAAGAAACAAGTGAAGAAAAGCTGTTCATTAAAGCTGGACAGATAGCTCGACACCTGCGGACAGATAGCTCGACACCTCTCGATAGTTAGTGGATCAATCGAGAAAGCTCATGTATCCTCGACAGCTCCTCGATAGCTTCTCGATAGCTGTATCTGTCGAGGTTTAAATCTCGACACCCCCTCGACACCTCCCAATCGATCGAGGTTACGGGAATTCAGATTTCTAGATCTGATTTTGACCCAAGTTTTTGTATTTGTGTATGGTTTCTTTTCTCACAACCCTAAACCTATATAAGGCTTATTTTAGAGGCCGTCACATAAGAGAATACAAGGAGAACATATGCAAAAGGTACCGATGCCCTATTCTCTCTACAGAAGCTATTGCGTCTTTTGCGCCTTATAGTTTTGTAACCAAGTGCTTCTTGACCTTCATTGTTGATGAAGTGAAGAACTTTACAGCCAACAATCTTCTTCTAATTGGTGATTAAGTCGCGTACTGGGCTCCGCGCAATTGGTTAGTCACGTACTGGGATTTGTGCATCAAAGGGTGGCGTTCATATATTGAAGAGTTCTGAGGTTTTGAAGCGGTAGAAGGTTTCTGCTGTGAGTTCATATACAGGGATTGTAGAGTCTAGGGACAAAGGTTTTGTACTAGATCTGAAACTTCTCTTTTCTATAGTGGATTGCTTTTTGGGAAGGTTTCCCCCCAGGTTTTTTACTGTGAAACTTGTTTGTTTTATTGGTTTTCCTGAATTATCATATCTTGTCTTATTTATTTTTCCGCTGCATGATTTTGACATGATATTGATGTTTGTTTTTTTTAGCAAGTTTTGTTGATAATAAATCTAATTAACAACTTGGATTTAAAACTTGTTAATTCTATCAACCGGGGTCTAAATTTCCCAACACTTAACAGGGTGATGACATTTGTTCTCCATCCATTGTCTCACTATAACTCCATTACAAAACCTCGTGATTAATTTTTGTTATCCTTTCTTGAGGGACTCTATTAACTTTCCCTCTCACTTCATCCAATCCCTTATAGATGTCTATAGGGATATGACGACCCGTGATAAGCTCATTTTTCCTTCAGCTATCACGAGGCTTCTTAGCCATTTTTCTGTTTCTTATCCCGAGTCTCCTCATTTTTCGGTCATGGGTGCCATAGACGTTGCTACTGTAGACGAAGCGAGGACCAGCTTGGACCGAAGCAGCCACGGATAGAGACAACAGCTCCTTCAACTTCTTTTGTTCCTTCCACATCCGCACCTTCTTCATTGGCGGGTGAAGTGACCCTCGAGGTGGTCATGGCGCAACTTGAGCACGTGGATGCTCGCCTTAATACATTCACTATTGAGTTGTATTAGGTGAACACCCATGTCGGCCGTATTGCTCAATGGCAGGCTCGCCTTGGTGGCTTCGTAGAGTCTCCCTCTCCTTCTCTAGAGACATCTGAGGACGAGGACGATGATGGTAACTCTGACGACGATGATGATGATAAGGATGAGGATGGTAGCTCACCCAGCGACAACGAGATGACTGCTTGGTTTACTTACCCTTTGTCATTCATGATAAAAAATGGGAGTAGTTCTGGATATGAGAGTAGTCATATACATAGGGGGAGAGTTAGCATAGGAGATTTTTGTGATAGGGGCAGTGTTTATATTTTTGAGGGATATAATGAGGTTATCATGTACTTTCTTTTCTTTCTTTTACATTTACCTCATGTATATTGGTCTTGTGATCATTTGACATACATTGTACTTATCTTTGGATATATATATGTTGATGTATGTTATTCGCCTATCTTTACATGTGTTGTTTCTTTTCTCTCTTTATGCATATGCATCTTATTATTTGTATGCAATCTTTTATTTCTGTTTCACACTAAGATGCCTTGATGAGTTTTGTTTAAAGTGTTTCAGATATATAGGTTATCAAAGTCTACTTGCCATGAACTCTCTTATTCCAAAGTTTTTCCAGAGTTTGTGTTAGGATAGATTTTATTGTATTTAACAAGTGAGTATAAGTTGAGTGATTTATGACTTCTCTCATATGTTCATTTGTTTGTTGTGGTTTTGTCACGGATTGCCAAAAGGGGAGATTGTTAGGACATATGTGAATCATGTTAGAACATATGTCAATATAGAATTGGCTAATCCTTTGACAAAACGCACTTTACTTGTAATTTGGTAGATCTAGGATGTGTTTAATACTTCAAGGAACAATGTTTCAAGTTCAAGTGTTAAAGCCATGCAAGTTGATAAGTGTAATTTTTACATGATTTTTATTATCCTCTTATTTATTAAAATTGCTAGTTTTTCTTTATTTCTTTTGATTTGATTTGATTTTTATTTATATTTATCTATTCATTTGTGCTTTCAAGGAATGAAAAGATTTCAGATTAATCTACAAGGGCTTTACATGCAAAGTGGGTGTAATTTTTACATGATTTTAATTATCCTCTTATTTATTAAAATTGCTAGTTTTCCTTTATTTCTTTTGATTTGATTTGATTTTTATTTATATTTATCTATTCATTTGTGCTTTGAAGGAATGAGAAAATTTTAGATTAATCTACAAGGGCTTTACATGCAAAGTAGGGCTAGGCCAATTGAATCAAGTCAACTTACATCCAGCCAGGCATGAATTCAAGAGAAGACCAACCCAATTAAATTCAAGTCCAATTGGATCAAGGAATCAAAGGAAATTTGCACCAAATCCAAGTCCAATTCGGATTAGGATTCCAGCCTGCACATCAGTTAGTATTTTCAGTATAACTTTTGGCTCAGATGTCTAATCGAGATGATTCACGTTGGGCTGGAAAGTCCACTTAAAGGGCTACAACTTTTTAGTTTATCAAAAGTCCAAATTCTGAAGTTAAATGGGCCAAAATAGTCGGTTAAGTGAAGCCTAAAAATCTGGGATTTTCTCCAAACGGGAATAGGATTCCTTGACCTATTTAAAGGCTCTTTAGGGAAAAAAGAGAGAGGAGAAACCTGAGAGGAAAAGGGGGCGCCGCATAGAAGAATTTGCTTGTGGGAGTCTTTCTGAAGAAGAGGATCTGAGGACAAGGGTGAGAGCTTCATGTTGATCAACCAATTCAGATGAAAGACATAAGTTTTATTTGTTTTCTTTTCAATTTTATTCTGAACTAAATTTTATTTTCTAGAGCGTTGATGTTGTCTAGTAATGAACACACAATTTATATTCTAAGTTATTTTATTTTTAATATTTCCATGATTGAGTGTTTAATTCTTATTATTAATGCTTAATATTTCTTTTTATGAATTATTGATTGATCAATTGAATGACAATGAGACCGAGAGGTGATTTGTTATTTTAGTTCTAAAATTAAACACCATTAGTTGAGTGAAAGTAGAGATGCTTTACCGCGATTAGTGTGATTTTTCAGAAAATTCAAAGTACATAATGAAATTGTTATTTGAAGATATTTTTGATATTATTTGAGAGAAGATATTGAATACTTAAGGAATTTTTAATCATCAATGGGAGATTATTAGAATTTAATAATTAGGAAGAATAAATTGTATGGGATTTGTTAGGTGAAATCAACTGCTCTAGATCCATTCTTATCATTTTTTTTTATGCTTTTAGATTTTTACGTTTTGTATTCGTAGATTTATTTTTATTAAATAGTTTAATTAAATTTAGATGGTAAAACTTCCTTTTATTTTCGATTTTCCAAATAGTAATTAATTTAGTGAATTTTGGTATTCAACAACATAGTTATCCTTGTGGGTTCGACATTTGTTTTCTAAAAACACTTTACTACTTGTTACGATTCTGTGTGCTTGCAGATTATTTTTCGTGAACAAGTTTTTGGCGCCGTTGCCAGGGATTAACTATTTGTTATTGATATTGATACTAGCTAGATATTTACTACTTTGGATTTTATTTTATTTAATCAAAAAAAAATTAAATTAGGTGCATCTGAGTTTGTTTTCTTTCTTTTTAGGAATTAGAAGTGCATGTCCCGATTTAAATTAGAGCAGACACTCTTCGATCCTAAAATTGAAAGAACCCTACGTCAGCTCAAGAAAGAAAAGAAGAAAGAGGCCAACACATCTTTATCTAATATGGCTGATCAAGAGCAAAAGGCGTTAAGAGATTATGCTATGCCCTCGGTAAATGGAGCTACATCGAGCATAAGGAGGCCAGCCATACAAGCCAATAATTTTGAGATCAAGCCGGCCATCATTCAGATGATACAGCAGACTGTCCAGTTCAGGGCGCTGTCACAAGAGGATCCTAATGTCCATATTGCAAATTTCTTGGAGATTTGTGATACTTTTAAACATAACGGAGTGACAAATGATGCGATTCGACTAAGGCTTTTAACCTTCTCACTTAGGGATAAAGCAAAAGTTCGGTTGAATTCTTTGCCACATGGCATCATTACTACATGGGAGGAGTTGGTACAAAAATATTTAGCAAAATATTTCCCTCCCGCAAAGACAGCAAAGTTAAGGAATGATATCACCACGTTCATCCAATTTGAGGATGAATCATTATATGAAGAATGGGAGAGGTACAAAGAATTATTGCGAAGGTGTCCTCATCATGACCTTCTAGCATGGCTTCAAGTGCAAACATTCTACAATGGTCTTGGAGCTACAAACAAGTCTATGGTTGATGCAGCAGCTGGTGGAGCTTTAATGAGTAAAACTCATGAGGCAGCCTATGAACTTCTGGAAGAATTGGCATCCAACAACTATCAATGGCCTACAGAAAGAGCAATGCCAAGAAAGACAGCTGGAGTTTTAGAACTTGATTCTATTACCTCATTGGTGGTACAAATGGCAACTTTGTCTCAACAACTAGGTAAAATGAATGTTAATGCTATTCAAACTAATGTTGTTTGTGATCATTGTTCAGGAAATCATTTAAGTGCTGATTGCCAAGTGGGAAATCCTTTTGCCCAATCGAGTTATGGACAAGCAAATTACATGTCAAATTTTCAATGTCAAAATAATCCATACTCGAACACGTACAATCCTGGATGGAGGAATCACCCCAACTTCTCATGGAGTAATAAGCAAAGGTAGGCTAAACCACCTCAGCAATTTCCATAGCAAGAGAAGAACCCGACACTTGAGGACATGTTCATGTAGTACATACAGAAGACAGATGTGGTGATCCAAAACAACTCAAATTCAATCCGTAATCTTGAGGTGCAGATCGGTCAGTTCTCAAGCATGCTCATAGAAAGAACTGCAGGAACTTTGCCAAGCAACACTATCACCAATCCAAAAGAACATGTAAAGGCAATATCATTGAGAAGTGGACAAACATATGAGGAGCCAAAAGTAACAAATGCCAAACAAGATGAAGCTGTGGATAATGAGGAGTCAAAGATGAAGGAAGCCGAGTCAGAGATGAAAGAAGTGGAGCAAGCTGAGAAGACTAAGGAGAATCAAAGAGCTTTAAAATCCAAAAGATCCAAGGAAGTTACTTTTGAGACTTATTCTCCTTCAACTTATGATCCACCAATTCCTTTTCCGCAAAGATTAAGAAAAAATAATGTTGATTATTAGTTTTCGAAATTTCTAAGTATATTTAAGCAGTTGCATATTAATATTACTCTCATTGAAGCTTTGGAACAAATGCCTAAATATGCTAAATTTTTAAAGGAAATTATATCAAAGAAGTGGAAATTGGAGGAGCATGAAACATAAATGTTGACAGAGGAGAGTAGTGCAATTCTACAAAAGAAGCTACCGCCTAAGCTAAAAGATCCGGGGAGTTTCACTATCCCTTGCACTATAGGAAAATCTTATTTTGATAGAGCTTTATGTGATTTAAGGGCATGTATTAATCTAATGCCCCTCTCTGTTTTTAGGAAATTGGGTCCTGGAGAAGTAAAGCTGACCACTATCTCTTTACAATTGGCGGATAGATCTATTAAATATCCAAGAGGAGTCATTGAGGACGTATTAGTAAAAGTTGACAAGTTCATCTTCCCGGCTAACTTCAATGTCCTTGATATGGATGAGGACGAGGAGATCCCTTTGATATCGGGTCGACCTTTCCTTGCGACGGGGAGAACCTTAATTGATGTCCAGCAAGGAAAACTTGTTTTGAGGGTTGGAGAGGATGAGGTCACTTTTGATGTATTTAAGCCTATGAAATTTCCTTCCGAGACACATTCTTGTTTTGAAATAAGTGACCGAGATGTGATCATGGCTGATGAGACTTGTGCAATTGATTTTCTAAAGTTACCACTTGAGGTATGTCTTACTCGCTCTACACCTATAAAATTCAATGATGAAGAGGTTAAAGAGTGTGAAAGATATTTGGAGGCTACACCACTCTTTCCTCCTTCAATGCAACCAAAAGTGGAAGACTTAAAATCATGTCAGCCAACATCTCCGCCAAAGGAACCACCTAAACTTGAGCTCAAACCGCTTCCATCAAATTTAAGGTACGCTTTCTTAGGCCAAGACTCTACTTTTCCAGTTATTATTAAGAGTTCTTTGAGTAATGTTGAGGAGGAAAAGTTGCTGAGAATCTTGCGGGAACACAAAATGGCTTTGGGTGGGACCATCTCTGACATTAAAGGAATTAGTCCTTCAATTTGCACACACAAGATTTTAATGGAGGAGAAATATAAGCCGATTGTCCAACCCCAGAGAAGATTGAATCCATCAATGAAAGAAGTGGTGCATAAAGAAGTGCTAAAGCTATTAGATGCCGAAATTATTTATCCTATCTCGGACAACGCATGGGAAAGCTGCGCTCTCGGTGGTCAAGACCGTTTGTGGTAACCCAAGTTTTCCCCTATGGGGCGGTTGAAGTCCATCATGAAAAAAAAGGGACATTTAAAGTAAATGGACAGAGATTAAAACCCTATATGGATGGAGACTTTAACTTAGAAAAATGCTCCATTGATCTCATCAGTAAATAAGGATGAGAGGATAACGTCTAGCTACAGACGTTAAATAAAGCGCTTTTGGGAGGCAACCCAAGTTTTTTTTTTTTTTTTTTTGTTTATGTTTTTATTTCTTTATTTTTTTTTCTTTATCTTATTGTTTTGATTTCATTTTGTAGGAATAAAGAGACCAAAGAAATCTTCAATGGGTACACAGCTGCACCTCAAGGAAAAATATTCGATTAAAAATCAAGGGAGTTCAACCAACTCTAGTAAAGAAAATTAAATTAAAGAAAATTAAATTGGAGTAAGGTAGTAACTCAGAGTTGATGAAAATCATGGATGAAGTGCATAAAGGAGAGAGACCTAAGTCTAGTGTGTACAATTTCGGGGACGAAATTTTTATAAGAGAGGGAGAATGCAACGGCCCAACCCACAAAAGAAGAAAAAAAAATAATATATATATATATATATGGTCAGAATTTTAGTTGCTTTCACACATTCCCACTTACCCCACTCACTTCCACACCACACAAATATCATCTCACACTCTCACTCTCTTGGCAGGTCACTCATTCTTGTTCTTCTTTTCTTTTTCTTTTTCACTCAACACAGCACATATATGCACACTCCTCTCCCTCACTCTCCACCAGTACACTCCTCATCACTTCCACCATTTTTCCGGCAAAGTTCATCGGAAAGCTCTCTAAAAACCTCTTAAGCTCCTACATCTCATCTTATTTAAGGTATGAGCTTTTATACTTTTTGTGGGTTTTCATATTTTGCTAGAAGTTTTTGTAATCTAAGTTTTAGAATGATATTCTTGTGATAATGTTTATGGGTTTTTCTTTGGTGGACCTATTTGGGTGAATGGTTGTGGATTTTGTGCAATGGTAGCCATTTGAGATTTACCCATAGTAAAGATTTGGGAGTTTTGACTTTCTAATGTGAAACAATTGATGAATCTAATTTTATTGTGTATTTGGAGCTAGTGAAGGAGTTACATTTGGGGTTTGTAATGGTGGGTATTGTTATATATATTGTTGTTTGTGGGTCTCTTGAAAATGACACGTATATTAAGGAAGAAATTCAAAAAGTGTTAGGATCTCTTATTGTCACGCACCAAACCCAACTATAAAGATAGGCACGTAACAACTATCGCACGCTTATAAATTAAGTACCCTACAAGTGTGCAAGGCCTTCTTAGCAACTAAAATTTACCCTCAAAAATTAAATCAAATAAATCCAAAATACCTCAACGATTTCTTTATGGATAGATCTCCAATAATTTAATAGGAACAAAATCCAAACCTCATGTACATAATGCCAATTGGCCAATAAACCTAAAACTATTAGAAGACCATCCAATCCCAAAATCACTAAGCTTCTTTTCCTGCTCACAACATAACATCAAAACTCCCAAAACTTGCTATTCTTCACAATCTAAAACTGGAGGGGAAAAAGGGGTGAGTTGACAACTCAATAAGTAACCAAAATCCTAATAAGTCTATCAAGCAATAGATCTGTAAAGTAATAAGATGTAATATGAGTCTTCAAAAGTTATGATATACTATGGGTTTTCAAAAATAACTAAAGAAGTTTCATAGTCTTAAAATAATAAGTTGCAAATAGATCACATACTTTAATCTTACAAATATATTATAGATGGTTTAGAAAGTAGTCAGTTTTCCATATATCAAAGCTATAACTTACAATAGGTTCCAAAAATACATAAGTGGCTTTAATGACTCAAAATAGTTCAAATATTCAAACGTAATTCATATTCTTAACAATCTTATGACTATGGTCATGCTATATCCCCGTGACTGGGCATTAGAGTACCAATGAATAACCCCCATTGGTTTGGGTATCAGAATACCAATGAATAATCCCCATTGGTTGGGTATCAGAGCACCAATAAATAACCTCCATTGGTTTGGGTATCATAGTATCAATGAATAACCCCCATTGGCTGAGTATCAAAATAAATTCATAGTCAGATAGTTCATAATCATATATATGAAATCATATTTTCTAACAAAAATATATCTTATTCAAGTATGTATATAAAAATCATATACTTAGTATTAAAATATATTTGTAATAATCCTTTACTTGAAATCAGTAATACAATAGAAATAAAATTTCTCACAATTATATACAATGTTCAGTAGTTAAAAATACATTAATATAAGCAAAATAAAACCCAATTAGGATAAGGTTACTTACCTCAATCCAAAGCCTATTCAAAAATCCTTGTAGTTTTCCAGGACCAATCCAATGTAAACCTTTTAGCAAACTAAATAAAGAATTTACTCCAAACAATTTTGTCACTTAGATCCTTGGACCTCAAACCTCAATGCCATCCAACACCACAGAGACAACAAAGCAAAGAAGCTTTACACGTGAAAACACTAAGTCCTTGGAAACCTTCAAATAATTGGTATTGGCTTCATCTTTTATCTATCAATAAGGAACCTTAATGACAAATCAGTAGTGCCCATAGTGGCCAACACACATCTAGTTACGTTGCCCTCAATAAGAATCATGGAATAAAAGTAATGTGCTTTTAGTGGTGAAATTTTGCTTAACTGGACATATACTGGTTGGCTTCTTAGAAAGGAGAAAAGATGAGGAGAGGGGGGGGGGTGTGTGGACGGCAACTCCTCTTAGAAAATCTTTAGGCGTAAAAAGCAAAATCCTTAGGGTGGCTAGGGTTTACATGATGCAATTAGGGTATAAGTATTGCTAACTTCAATATTAGAAATTACTAAATTACCCCTAAAAATAAATCTCCTTTTTATTTATTTACTTTTTTTTTTTTTTTTGGAACCGGGTATTACAATCTCCCCCACTTATAAGAATTCAATCCTCTGAATTCATCACAAGCTGAACCAATTTATCACGCTTCCACTGCGCTACTCTAAAGCCACAATTGTATCAATCTATACAAATTTATCACTCATCACCATAGTTCAAAACTATTTCACAACATATGTGTAGACTTTTCCTTCCCAAGATTTGTAAAATAAAAAATAAAAATTTCCAAAGCAAATGGAGCGATGATGCTTCCACTACATAATACAATACCACTCTAAAATCTCTTACTCAATTACCCATAGTTTAAGAACAACCCTATTATGAACAATATAAGATTCTTTAAAGATATACATATCTCTAGTCTAAATAGCTCTCTAAGTTCCTTTCAATATGAATAAAAGTTCCAAGGCCCATTCATTTAGATTAACCCCAATAACTTATTTTCCATCAATTATTAATTTCAACAAAATTCCAAGGCCTAATTAGTCTCCAAAAATTACAACAAGAGAAACCCACAATTTTGAGATTCACCATAGACCATTGAATGCTAGCATCCATTTAATTTTATACCTCAAAATTAAGTAGTGCATCCAAAGTTCCAATCCTTCCTAAGTTCAAAACTAATTTACAACATATGCGTATATCGCTATATCTTTTCTTCCTCAAGTTTTGTAAGAAAAAGAAATTTCAAAATCTCCATAAATAATCAATTAGGCATTGATATAAGGTCTTTCATAGAACCTCTATCTTAACCATAATTTATCTTCTCAAATAAGCAACATTTATTCACCTTTAATCTCCAAATGATACTTGGGCTGGAACTCATTGAAGAGTTGGGTTCCTTATAATTACATTGCCTATTATGAAAACAAATCTCTAGGTATAAATTGGCTAGAAGGGAATAGGCCATGAAGTATCTCAACCTCTTTTTTTTTTTTTTTTTTTACCTTGCAAATAATAGTCCCAGCAAGCTAGAACTTAAGAGTACACTACAATTTATAATCACTAACCATCTGCCAATATAAAACAAAAGGTACAACAATTGACTATAATTCAAATTATAATAGTCATTCAAAATAAACTCTTGCCATCCCAACTCCTTCAATATACAATAAAAAATATGGTTCACTAGTCCAATTCAGTACTACCATGTACTTACGTTCTATCCACTTCATTTTCTATTGAGCCAATCCATTAACTCTTATCAGTTAAGTTCAAGGAGTTACATTTCTGGCATCAAAACTTATTTCCCCAGGATATTAAACAATCCTCTAAGTCCATAGAAAGAAATTGAGGACCTCAAACTTCTAAGTAACAGAACATGTCTCAAAAACATTTAGAGACTACCTCACACATAAATTAGGCTATGGTAATCCAGGTAAGTCAACCCTAACAAGAACAATGATCAAAAAGAAGGTTGGTCCTTAACATTAGAATCCAAGGAAGTCCACCGATATATTACTGAATTCTTTAAACACCCTCAGAATTTATATAATAACATATAATATAATGTGAACTACAATAATCACAAATTAATTTTTCCTTCACAATACGAACTTTTTGTTAATTTCCTGACTCCATATAAACTAAAATCAAGGAATCATAGCTCTAACATCAAACCTTAACGCCTAAATAAAGTTTTGCAATTTCCAATTCCCTAAAAAGCACTCCAAATTTTGAATAGGGCATATAGTAAACTATCATTCAATAATTAAACCAATGAGAATCTCCTACAGATCAAACTAACCTTAGGTAGGTCGACTATATTAGGCAAAACTATCAAATGAGTTTTCAAATGATCAGTCACAAAACAGCAGGAAGATTTCCTTTGCTTGTTCTTTTCTCACTCTCTTCTCCTTTTAATAAGAAGAAGAAGAAATTTTAGTAACCAATCTGATCAATTACAAAATTTTCAAGAATAAAATACACCCACTTAATACTAGTATAAGATCATAAAAATATATCAATTAAAATCCTCCCTTTTGTATTTATAAGTCACGTATGCATAACCACATAGACATAAATATCAAATCCTTCAAATATGACCTAACAAATCATCATATGATGGAACCTCACTTACACTTCTCATCAAGTCATCAAAAGAACACTATCTATGACCTAATAACCCACATAAACAATAACTAGAATTGTAATGCCTAGGACGCAGATTTCATTCTAAATCAAAACCTAGCATAAAGTCTACAAGATCATAACCTAAGCTCTATTACCATTAAATTGTCACGCCCTGAACCCAACTATAAGGATAGGCACATGACAATTGCCGCACGCTTATACACTAAACACCCTACAAGTGTGCAAGGCCTTCTTAGCAACTAAAATTTACCCTCAAAAATTAAATCAAATAAATCCAAAATACCACAACAATTTCTTTATGGATAGATCTCCAATAATTTAATAGGAACAAAATCCAAACCTCATGTACATAATGCCAATTGGCCAATAAATATAAAACTATAAGAAGACCATCTAATCCCAAAATCACTCAGCTTCTTTTCCTACTCACAACACAACATCAAAACTCCCAAAACTTGCTATTCTTCACAATCTGAAACTGGAGGGGAAAAAGGGGTGAGTTGACAACTCAATAAGTAACCAAAATCCAAATAAGTCTATCAAGCAATAGATCTATAAAGTAATAAGATGTAATATGAGTCTTCAAAAGTTATGATATACTATGAGTTTTCAAAAATAAATAAAGAAGTTTCATAGTCTTAAAATAATAAGTTGCAAATAGATCACATACTTTAATCATACAAATATATCATAGATGGTTTAGAAAGTAGTCAGTTTTCCATATATCAAAGTTATAACTTACAATAGGTTCCAAAAATACATAAGCAGCTTTAATGACTCGAAATAGTTCAAATATTCAAACGTAATTCATATTCTTAACAATCTTATGACTATGGTCACGCTATATCCCATGACTGGGCATCAGAGTACCAATGAATAACCCCCATTGGCTGGGTATCAGAGTACCAATAAATAACCCCCATTGGTTTGGGTATTAGATTACTAATGAATAACCCCCATTAGTTTGGGTATCAAAATACCAATGAATAACCCCCATTGGCTGGGTATCAGAACACCAATGAATAACCTCCATTAGTTTGGATATTAGAGTACCAATGAATAACCCCCATTGGCTCGGTATCAGAATAAATTCATAGTTAGATAGTTCATAATCATATATATGAAATCATATTTTCTAACAAAAATATTTCTTATTCAAGCATGTATATAAAAATCACATACTCAGTATTAAAATATATTTGTAATAATCCTTTACTTTAAATCGGTAATACAATAGAAATAAAATTTCTCACAATTATAAACAATGCTCAGTAGTTAAAAATACATTAATATACGCAAAATAAAACCCAATTAGGATAAGTTTACTTACCTTAATCCAAAGCCTATCCAAAAATCCTTGCAGTTTCCCAAGACCAATCCAATGTAAACCTTTTAGCAAACTAAATAAAGAATTTACTCCAAACAAGTTTGTCACTTAGATCCTTGGACCTCAAATCTCAATGCCATCCAACTCCACAGAGACAACAAAGCAAAGATGCTTTACACGTGAAAAGACTAAGTCCTTGGAAACCTTCAAATAATTGGTATTGGCTTCATCTTTTATCTATCAATAAGGAACCTTAATGACAAGTCAGTAGTGCCCATAGTGGCCAACACACATCTAGTTACGTTGCCTTCAATAAGAATCACGGAATAAAAGTGATGTGCTTTTAGTGGTGAAATTTTGCTTAATTGGACATATACTGGTTGGCTTTTTAGATAGGAGAAAAGATAAGGAGGGGGGGGGGGGGGGGGTGGATGGCAACTCCTCTCAGAAAATCTTTAGGTGTAAAAGAAAAATCCTTTGGGTGGCTAGGGTTTACATGATACAATTAGGGTATAAGTATTGCTAACTTCAATATCAAAAATTACTAAATTACCCCTAAAAATAAATCTCCTTTTTATTATTATTTTTTTTAGAACCGGGTATTACGCTTATGGTAAAGGAGAAGCTTGGAATGACATGATGATAAGTTGGAATCTATGCCTTGTAATGAAACTGTTGAGAAAGTTTGGAAGTGGAATACATTATTTGTGAGGTTAAATGCTAGGCTTTCCTAATTAATTTCTTAGTTAGCAATTTCTAATTCGTGGCTAGATGCAATGTCAAGCTTTATGCCTATTTTGATAAGTTTTCTTGATATTGTTTAGGTTCTAGCTAATCTTATTTGGAGCTTGGAGAATTAGGCCTTTTTGTGGGTTGCAAGGTAAGTAGCTTTTTAATGGAATTTTTTGGAAAATAATCACATTGCATAAACTTTGTTTTTGGGTCAAACACATTTTGGAAAATTATTTGTAGAACTATGTTTTCTTAAAAAGTATTGTGTTGTAATCCTATTATATATGATTATATATGGAAAGCGCATCATGTTTAATATTGCATATGGGGAAATGCATGATTTGTTAGTATGGAAGTGATAAGCATCTTTGATATAATTCTTAGGAATAGATTTTATGGATTAATTGCATTATTTGCAAATTCTAAAGATGTTTTATCTTGACTTGTGATATTTGGGAAATTGATAGAAAATGTTATTGACAAGGAATGATTTTGAAAAACTTGAGAACCTTGTGAATTTATTGGATATTTCAAAGGTTTTTGTGAAACTACTTGAAATTGAACAGTGTTCTGATTTCATGTAAACTGTGAACTCTTTATGCTTTTACCCTTGGGCTGTGACTGTGATTACCCGATGATTACCCAACCAGATGTCGTAGTCTTTGTGACATTGGTATCTTGGCACCCCGTCTTTGTGGCGGATTGATATCTTCGTGGCATAACTGATGTATTCATGGTATAACTGATGTCTTTGTGGCATAATTGATGTCTTTGTGGCATAACTGATGTTTTCGTGGCTTAACTTGATGTCTTTGTGGCATACCTAACGTCTTTATGGTGGCTTATCATGTGGCCTTGGGTTGGATTTCAGGTTTGAAAAGGGTGTTTTGTTAGCTCACAATAATTAGTACGTAGTTTCATGTTGAAATACTTTGAAAAAGCTTGGTGCTACATTCTTTTAATCATTCTTGTCATTTTATTAAGAAAAATGGATTTGTTGGATTTTCATAGAAATTCCCGAATTATAACACGTTTTGTAAAATATTCATTATCATGAAACTTGCATTTCCCCCACCCCCATTAATTGTGCTATTTACTAGGCTCTGTCTCATCCCATTATTTTACAAAAAAATTCAGAGTAGGCAACGACCATTTTGGGACAGCTTTTTGATGGCTAACAGTAGTTAGATTGATTGAACTTTTGTGATGGAGATATTAGATGATGTACATCTTAGAGTAGGCTTGACTCATTCTTTTGTATATTATAGTAGTTGTGAATTTATTCCCATTAATGGGACAAGCTGATGATATGTAATTGTATTTATTCAAGCCTCCATTCTTTTGTGGCCAATGGTCCTTGCAATTATTGCATAGAGCTCTGACTTACTTTGGGAGTATATTTAATGGAATTATTATGATAATTCTTAATGTTGGTACTTGATATGATTTAATTGCATTGAATTGCTAATAAGGAAAAATCTACAGGTATCCTTGAAATGTCTTTCTCATGCTTTGTACCCTTTTGGGTTTGGGGCGTGACAACGCGCATCGTAGTCACTTCGGATATTGTCAGTGACTGTGTCTCAACCCTGTTTCGCTGCAGCGAAGCTACCCCATTTGTCAATCGCCGCCCATTGGTCTTTAGAGAGTCAATAATTGCTTTCTTCACTTCCATTGGCAATGTGACGTGAGCACATAGTTTTAGACCATTTCCCGGCTTATCTATATATGGCGAAGTCCAATAATTGTAGAGCAATACGGAAGGGTTATGATTAAAAGATTCAAGGAGAGAATATTGACCAAGTTTTCTATACCAAGGTTTTGGCAAATTCCTATGACATATAACTCGTATGATCATCTCCATGCATTCATTATGCCACGAGGGTTTTTCAACATAATAGCAAAGCCACTGTACCTTTGACCAATTGGAGAAGTTGACAGCGAAAAATTGCACAATTTCCATGAAAAGCATAGCAACTAAAACTACACCTGTGAGAAGAGCATCAAGGTTTTGTCCACCCGTTGTCATCAGGTGAATATCAGAATTAGCGTTGCTTGATTGGTAATTGACTAGAACAGGAGCCACAACACAACAACCAATTACGACGATAATGAGCTCAAAATTTCTTGATAGTCCCTTGGCAAAAAAAGACGGGATATTTTGTGTAAAAGAGATCGTAAAGAAATCCGAGCTCTACCTCCATTACTCTAAATGCTCTCTCATGATCATCAACTTCTTTGGAAAGAAGCCCATAACGAACAAAATCCCGTGTCTTCAACTGAGAACTTCAGAGGAGGAATATTTTGCAAATCTACCACAGAGCAGCCCATACAATGCATAGGAAAGGCAAATATCCTTTAGTCGCCCGTCTGGATCTCCGGTGGAGCTTAAGAGTCTCTCTTTGCATTGCCAGATCATATCAATGGTAATGACTTTATGATCATCTGTAGTTTCAATCTGCATATGATAGTGTGGTGCTTTGACTTTCATCTTTGCCTTCTGTTCGCCTTTCACCAAATACTTGTGGCCATTCATGCACGTCGGATCTGCTTCATCGCCTTCTTTATTGCTCTCATCTTCCATGAAGTCTGCAACCAGTTTGGTGTTTCTCACCAAACCATATGATTTGTTTGCTAACTCCAAAGCTTCGGCTCTGCCTCCTGTCCTTCTCAAAGACAAAAAATAGAGGAGATAGAGCGGAATCGTAAATTTGGGTTGGTGAGATTGAAGATTTTAAAGGTTGGATCGAGGTTGAACCGAGATCGAACCATGATGACATCATAATTAATTTAAGAATTTTTTTAAGATAAATAAATATATTAATTAGTAAAAGTAGAAAAATTGACTAAAATAACCAAAATAAATATTAAGATTTATCTTTCAAGTATATTTTTTATATCATAACTTTCATATGACAAATAAGAAATATTAAATTATTATAAGTAAACATAAATTAGATATCAAGTTTATTAATCAAAGGCACTAATCCCAAGCTCCAACTGCAATAACGCTTCTCTGTTTCTCTGTTTCTAAGAAAGCTCCGTGCTTCTCCTAGAACAGTAGAATAGTTGTCCCTTCTCTTAGAAGGTGAGTTTGTACTCCTTAAAATAACCTTGTTATTTTAAGGTTTGTTGGGTTTTTTCCTTTGTGGGGTGGGGAAACACTTCAGTGTTTCTTTTTGCAGTTTCCACTTTAAGTTTTTTCTCTCAGTTTTTTCAAATCGTCTGAAGAATTTGACCTCTAATCAAACGATAAAGCAGTCCAGTTTGAGGGATTAAGGTACTGGTTCAGGGGGGAGAATAAGTCTTCACGAACAGAGCACTAGACAAACTGGTGTGCCTGGTTCGGTGAACAGAGTGCTAGACAAACCGGGGTGCTTGGTCCGGCGAATTTATCTTAGCAGCAAAATTTCTCACAAGCAGATTCCTCAAGATGATGCTCTACAAAAGAATCTGGCGATCTACAAATGGTCTCAAAATCAAGCTTTGTGGCAGCTATAGGGTACATAATGTCCCCTACAAATTCATGAATAAGGCTGTGGCAGAAAGTATCTATGAAACAATAGGTAGGAGAATTTTCAGGCATCCTATGAGACCTCCGCCAATTCAGCGACAGGAAGGCAAATTTTCAGGCACAGTGGTTGATCGGACTGGAGAAGGCGAAGCTGTAAGGTTGAATTTATTCAACCATCTAATTGGCTTTATTCCGTGCTAAATTTGCTTGTATTTCAGCATTTAGTAACCCTGTATTTAGGTGGGCTTGTTGTAAGGGTAGTGAGTGAGATAGAGTGAAGATTGCTCAAGAGTGTGCAAGAAAACAGAAACTCGCGGCTGGATCTCGCGGGTGACTCGCGGCTGCAAGCCGCCAGACGCAGCACACGTGCCAAGCATGCCGGAAGGTGAACAATCATGCTAGTTGGAGCACTACATGACAAAACAGGACAACTGGCCATACGGTTATCTCGCGGCTGGATCTTGCGACTCAGTCAAGTCGCGAGGCCAAGCCGCGAGCCAGCCCTGTTTTGAAAAACCTGGCGTTTCACATTCTCCTCTCACCTCAGTATAAATACCCCTTATACCCACAAATGAGAGAGTGCTTCCAGAGAGAATTTTGAGAGAGAAACCCTAGAGCAAAACAAAATTGAACCATCTACAATCTTTACATTAGTGTCTCTTCAAATTCCTCAACTCTCTTCCTCTTCATTGTCAAATCCTTGAGAGGCCTTTTACCAAAACCTTGTTCTCACCATATCCATTACTGTGAGAGGGTTGTTTGGTGTTCTGGGAAACAGTTAGGAAGGAACCAATCTTCATTGGTTGATGTTATGGTCTAGTAGCGGAATCCGGGAAGTTAGAAAAGAAAAAGGTTCGGCGCAACCTCGTTGGAGCAAGAATCTTGGAGGGCTTAGGTGCACTGGGTAGATTAGGCTTGGAGGGTCTATTGCTGTCCTTGTATCCCAACTATATTTTCTAGTGGATTATTTACCGCTTGGAGGGCGGTGGAGAGGTTTTATGCCGAGGGCTTCGGTTTCCTCTTCGATAACACATCGCGTGTTGTCTTTGTGTTTGTATCTTCCTTCCCTCTAGCTTTGCCTTTTATTTTCTGCTGTGGTTGTGATTTTAATTTGGCTTAGATAGTTTTGTCCAATTCTACATTATAGCTTATGTTCATTTTCCGCACACTATTTGTTTGACATAAAACTTGAATTGGTTAATTTGTTAATTGGGGGTCTAAACATTCAAGGGTGATTTTACCCTATTTGAACTTTCATTTGGTATCAGAGCGGGTACACTTCTATTGGTTTCAATACCATTGTGTGATCCTTGACTCCCTTTTGAGATGGATCGGTCTCAATCCCTAAATGCACCTCCATTTTTTATGGTAGTAATTATGCTTTTTGGAAGGTTCGCATGAGAGCATTTCTGTGCTCCATTGATGAATCTGTTTGGGATGCTGTTGAGAGTGGTTGGACCAGACCTGAGGCAGCCAAATCCACCTGGGATAAGGCAGCACTCGCTGCATCTAATGCTAACAGTAAAGCCTTAAATGCTATTTTCTGTGGTATGTCTCCAGATGAATTTCACATGATCTCCCACATCACTGTTGCCAAAGAAGCATGGGAGATATTGGAAACCACCTACGAAGGCACGAAGAAAGTGAAAGACACCAAGTTGCAATTGCTTACCACTCGGTTTGAGGAGCTCAAAATGAGTGAGGAAGAGTCCTTCGACTCTTTCTATGGGAAGCTGAATGAGGTGGTAGTCAGCAAGTTCAATTTGGGGGAGAAAATGGAGGATTCTAAAATCGTAAGGAAGATCCTTCGATCATTGCCGGAAAGTTTTCGTATTAAAGTGACAGCGATTGAAGAGAGCAAGGATCTCGATGACATCAAAGTCCAGGAGCTGGTTGGTTCTCTTCAGACTTATGAGATGTCGCTGCCCAATCAACGGAAGAGTAAATCTCTTGCTCTTAAGACCATTAATGAGAAGGTAGAAGTCCATGACTCATCGGAAGACGATGTGGTTGATAAAGATGTTGCATACCTTGTAAAAAATTTCCGAAAATTCTTGAAATTCAAGAATAATGGAAAATTTGGTGATAAAGGAAAATTCCAAAGCTCAGGAAGGGAGAAAAGGGAATTTAAAAGGAAAGATGGAAAAGAATCTCAATCTACACAAGGTGTGACTTGTTTTGAGTGCAACGGGCATGGACACTTTAAGAAAGAATGTCCTAATTATTTGAAATCGAAAGGCAAGGTGTATGCCACGACATTAAGTGACTCGGATTCATCCGACTCAGAATCAGAAGAAAGCTGTGATGGAGAGGGGAACTACTCAGCTTTTATGACTATTGCACATGTTGAGTCTTCAGACGAATTGAATCTGCTTGTACGAGACCTTGGAGAACATAGTGATGAAGAATCATTGGGAGTTGTCGAGGAATCAAATGTTGAAGAAGATGAAAGCACGGCCAATCTTCAAGAGAATTATAACTCACTCCTAGAAAAGTCGGGTGAGTACACAAGGGTGCCCAAGGCAGCTGTGAGAAAGATGAAGAAGGCAAAGGAGGACTATAGAAGTCTCCTAATTTGCTATAAGGAGGCCAAATGTGAGATAGAAACTTTGAATGGTGAGCTGTCAGAAGCTTACTCAAAAGTGAGATTTCTTGAGCAAGAGGTTGTGCAAACTAATGCCAAGATAGAGAGGGTCTCCACCAAGAAGCTAGATGATGTTATTTCATCTCAAAAGAGCTTTTCAGACAAATCCGAGTTGGGATATACCGGAGGAAGTAGCTCATCTGGAAATGTCATTAAAGAAGTGAAGTTTGTAAAGGCTAAAGAGCCAGTTGAAGTTGACCCTACTGCTGAGAAGCCCAAGATAGAGGAGAAGAAGAATGTGGAGAACCAACGGTTGTTGAATCCCCGCAATCAGTATGTAGGCAGATCTGAATCTCGTGCCAAGTCTCGTCCACGACCACAAAGAGGTCCTAGATCAACTTATGTGTGTCATCATTGCGGACTTCAAGGGCATACTCGACCAAATTGTCAAAAGCTGAGAGCAATGAATAGTGCAACTCCTCAAAGGTCACGAGGACCTAGAAATGATAGAAGAAATTGGGCAGGTGAACAATCTAGAGATCAAAATGGTGATCCCGGAATGATGAACGTGATGAAGATGATTGGTGCATTCACCAACTGCTTGGAAAGCTTCTCACGAAGGTTTGAAAGCCCTAACTCCCGTACCCAATCCTATAAGGAAATCACCCCAAACGCAAGTGACGTGTGGGTGAAGAAGGGTACTCATGCATAAGCATTGCAACATGTCCATGCATTAATACTTCCTATGCTTTGCGACGATGTTTGTTTGTTTGCTTATTGTTTTTGCTGTTGGTTGTTTGCTTGTCTACTTGTGCATACTTTTGATTTTTTTTTTTGGTAAATTTTTTTTAGTGTCAAAAATCCAAAAATCACATAAAAATTAGAAAATCAAAAGTTTGATTGACATTATTGAGCTTTTGTCTCAAAACATGTTTTGCTTTGTACCTTTGTGCTAATGGCTTTGTGCATTTTCGAGCATAACTTGTTCCTTTGCACTCATATCACTGTGGGAGAAATCTTGAAATCAATGTGATTGTTGTAAATAGATCTTCAATCTTGTCATGAATGATGAGTGAATGGTTATGATGATCTTGAGACATGCATAGACTTGTGTTTATATATCTTCCCACTTTTTATTTTTGTTTTTGCTAAAAAGAGCTCACCAAATGTAAATCTCCAAATGAAAAGAGATATTGAGCTGCAAAAGCCTGTCGCACATACTAGTATTCGACTAGGAAAAAGGGAAAGCGACCAAAAATTAAAGGGAATGTTTATTCAAAAGGCCAAAGGCTTGTTCATTAAAGTGTATTATCAAATATCACTCTCACAATGAGAGGTGTTGTCTCAAAAGGATCAAAAAGATCAAATGTTATAATTGAACGTGGAGTCAAATGTAAAGCTCCAAGTTATGTTATCAAGTTTTGTGGGAGGTCATATATACATATTTCTATAATTGAGATAGATCACATGATCTAGTGCTAATTGTGTATGCCTTGGTTGAATTGATCATTGAAGCTTCACATTAGACTAAGGACTATCTCATTGTTGATATCCACACACAACACACAAGTTTATGTTCAATGAATGCCATATTCATTTGTGTGATTGTACTTGTTGAAATGTGTTTTCACATACTCAATCTTTGTTGATTCAAGCACAAAAAGATTTTTGAGTATTTTAGATGTTTTTGGAAAGTATTTTGTTCTTAAAAATGAAAATTTCAAAAAATCATTTTTGCCCTGTTTTGGCGACTCAGTTGCGGGTATGTCAAGTCGCGTGACTCAGTCGCGTGTTCGCGGGTCAATTTTGGCGACTTGTTCGCGAGTGAAAGGTCCAGTCGCGAGGTTCTTCAGAGATTTTCGCAGCTTAGCTCGCGACTCCCTCGCGGGTAGACCTTCCAGTCGCGAAAAACACTTAGAAAAATTTTTCAAAATTTGGTCTTTGAGTGTTTTGGCGGCTCAACCTGGCGACTCATTTCAGTCGCGAAAAACGCGTGTTTGGCAAAAATAGGGACAGTTTTTAAAAGCGTTTTTCAGTTTTTCCCTCGAACTTTTGTGACTGTTCATTGTCTTTCTAAAACTGCTCTTACCCATATACACTGTGCCTCCATTTTTGAACTTCATTGTTGCTTCCTTTCAGTTCGAAATCTTCAAGTAACAGGTATGGGTTTTCTTTCTTGAACTGTATTTCACTTGATTCTGTGATTTTCCCTCTTAATTACTCGCATTTGTTTGTGTTTTTGTTATGGGTTTCTATTCGACTATTACTCTTTGCCCTTGCTTAGTTTGTGTAGCTATTGTTTTAGGTTGCATTTAACTAAGTTGTTGGTTAATTCTTCTTCATGCACTTAGCTAGGGCTTGCTATTTGTTGGTCTCATTTCTTGTCTGATATTATGCTAATATGTTGATTCAAAATGTTCCTATTGTGGCTGTGAGGTTTACTATGCTGAAATTATGCTTGACCTTCTATTGTGTGCATCTGTCTTCTGTTCCTTGAGTTTGGTCATACACATCAATCTGTATGTCTCATTGACATATATTTGTCTTGTGGATGTCTTCAAAATCTTTCCCATGAATTATTCTTGTTGTTCTTGTGTATCCAATTTTAAGTCTGCTCATCTGTGTGGTTGTCTTAAGTAGCATGAGGTTTAATTGATTTTAGTTCATCTGAGTGGTGGCATTTTTGTCCATGTCACTAACAATGTATTGATTTGGTCTACACATGTATTGTACTGTGTTGTTGTGGCCTCTTCTGATTGTTCACAGATGGCTCCCTCACCTCCGAAGAAGAAAACTCCTGCAAAGAAGGCTGACAAATGATTGAAAATGGATTCGAATCTGTTTAGGTCAGTTCAACACTTTGAGAGATACAAAGATTCTTTCATGAAGGGAACCATAATTCAAGAAAGATTTGTGGATTTAGTGGACCTCAAAGATACATTTATTCCCACATGTTTTGAAGGCAGAGGCTGGGAAAAGTTGTTAAGTGGATTACCGGGTGTGTGTGAGCCACTGATAAGAGAATTTTACTCGAATGTGAAGATTAGGGAAGATGAGCTAGATTGTTGGATCAGAGGGCATGAATTCACTCTAGATGCCCATGATATTGATGGGGTTCTTGGTCTTGAGGGTTTAGAGGAGCATGAGTTTACCAACTACAAAGACAGAATGTTGTCTTTAGAAACTGTTCAAAACCGCATTGGAGGACAGAGTGAAGGAAAGTGTCTTAATACCACAGCTTTTCCAATTGACATGAGGTGCCTCACCATCATCATGATGCACAACTTGTATCCTGTGACGAAACTCACTACAATCAACAATGCCAGAGCCATTTTTCTTATGGAGCTAAAGGAGAAAACATTCATTGACATCAGCTCTCATATATTTGATACAATCATGGAAGAGACCAGAACAACTTCCCGTGCTAAGCTGATTTTTCCTAGCCTTCTCATGCGGATCTTCAGGGCAAAAGGAATTCAAATTCCTCAAGACCTTAGTCTAATGCCAATACCCTCAGCAATCAACAAGCAAACCATCATAAGGATACAAGTATGGCTTCCGGGTGATGTAGATGAAGAAGGGGCTGAACAAGATGAAGGTGCTCCAATGGAGACTGAGACAGAGGCAGCAAGCCAGGCATCAACCTCAACACCCAGAAGGAGTGGCAAGAGGACTAGAGCATCAACTTCTTCAGCTGTACCTCAAGACGCATTTCAAGTAATTCTGGACAGACTTGATGGACTCAGAGAGGTCCAGACAGAGCAGTCTGAGAGGATGATAGCCATGCAGGACCAGCTGGATATTCTCTCTGCAAAATTCGACAGCTTCACCACAAATCATGGGAACTGACCCTTTGGCCATTCCGGTCAAAAAGGGGGAGAAATTTTTGAGAAATAGACCTTGAGGGGGAGCATTATGTTGAGGGGGAGCATTACTTTATCTTATATCTTATGTTTTGGTTTATGTGTTGTTTATATGGGTTTGATACACTATGGTTTTGGTGTACTTTTTGTTTCTAACTCATAACTTATAATCTTGGTTTACTTATATATATATTGTTGATGTTATTCAGCATAATATTGAGTCTTGTACCCATGTTACTTTTGTAAGCTTTTAGGGTTATGTTTTATGCATAGTTTGTAGGCTTTATGGTTTGTACCATGCTTTATGCGGCCTTTTATGCTTTGTTTAAAATCAGTACTTCTAAATGTATTACATTTTCGTTAAGTACTGTCACTCTTGTGCCCTTGTAGGATTGTTCCTAGATGCATATACTTAGTGTATTATGCATTGGTTGAGTGTTTGGCATGCAAGTGACTTGCATTGAGCTTGTTAGCTTGTATGTCCTAGTGTTCATTCCAACTGTGAATGAGCATTGTGGTCACTACCTTGTAGTGATTACTTGGTTGATCAAGCCATGGTTTGTTTCTTAACTCCATCTTTGCTTGATCACATATTGCCTGTTTCATATGCATTTCACGATTTTCTGCTTACAATGATCACGGTGTATTGTTGTGTTTCAGGAGTCTTTTGTTCATATGATTCAAGTGCTTCACAGCTTCTAGAGTTAGGTGTGAGTGAGTTTTGATCAACTGTTCCCAACTCACATGTTAAGTCTAGAGTCTGTTTTAGGGTTTTGTCACGGAATAGCCAAAGGGGGAGATTGTAAGGTTGAATTTATTCAACCATCTAATTGGCTTTATTCCGTGCCAAGTTTGCTTGTATTTTAGCATTTAGTAACCCTGTATTTAGGTGGGCTTGTTGTAAGGGTAGTGAGTGAGATAGAGTGAAGATTGCTCAAGAGTGTGCAAGAAAACAGAGACTCGCGGCTGGATCTCGCGGGTGACTCACGGCTGTAAGCCGCCAGACGCAGCACACGTGCCAAGCATGCCGGAAGGTGAACAGTCATGCTAGCTGGAGCACTATAGGACAAAACAGGACAACTGGCCATACGGTTATCTCGCGACTGGATCTCGCGACTCAGTCAAGTCGCGAGGCCAAGCCACGAGCCAGCCCTGTTTTGAAAAACCTGACGTTTCACATTCTCCTCTCACCTCAGTATAAATACCCCTTATACCCACAAATGAGAGAGTGCTTCCAGAGAGAATTTTGAGAGAGAAACCCTAGAGCAAAACAAGATTGAACCATCTACAATCTTTACATTAGTGTTTCTTCAAATTCCTCAACTCTCTTTCTCTTCATTGTCAAATCCTTGAGAGGCCTTTTACCAAAACCTTGTTCTCACCATATCCATTACTGTGAGAGGGTTGTTTGGTGTTCTGGGAAGCAGTTAGAAAGGAACCAATCTTCATTGGTTGATGCTATGGTCTAGTAGCGGAATCCGGGAAGCTAGAAAAGAAAAAGGTTCGGCGCAACCTCGTTGGAGCAAGAAGCTTGGAGGGCTTAGATGCACTGGGTAGATTAGGCTTGGAGGGTCTATTGCTGGCCTTGTATCCCAACTACATTTTCTAGTGGATTATTTACCGCTTGGAGGGCGGCGGAGAGGTTTTACGCCGAGGGCTTCGGTTTCCTCTTCGATAACACATCGCGTGTTGTCTTTGTGTTTGCATCTTCCTTCCCTCTATCTTTGCCTTTTATTTTCTGCTGTGGTTGTGATTTTAATTTGGCTTAGATAGTTTTGTCCAATTCTACATTATAGCTTATGTTCATTTTCCGCACACTATTTGTTTGACATAAAGCTTGAATTGGTTAATTTGTTAATTGGGGGTCTAAACGTTCAAGGGTGATTTTACCCTATTTGAACTTTCAGAAGCAATTATGGAAATCAAAAATTCAGGGGATGACATTAATTTCAAATCCGTTACAAATTCAAAATCCGTAACTGATAAGGAAAGGGAATCTGAGGCAGGAAACGTGCTAAACCAAGAGAAGCCAAATCCGTTATTCTCTCAATCAATTTCCGAAATTAATTGCCATGATCGTTTATTCCCTCAATCACGTTCCGAAAATAAATGCCAAGGTGATTTATTCCTTTCACAACTTTCAGTTTTTGAAAAGGAAATAAGGAAGTTTGATATAACGGGTACTAAGGAGGCAGGACATACGAGCACAGCTAGCAGGGAAGGGGAACATGAGAAAATTCATAACTTCCCTCATGAAGTGGCAGGAAAAATAAATGCTTCAATGTGTAGTCTCTCTCCTCACTGTTCTAATGTGGAAGCAGCATTCATGGACTTCAAAGAGGGGCTGTCGTGGATGATCAGAACGAAACAGAATATAAAGTGGTTCTCGGTCACGGTTTGGTCAATATGGACATATCGGATTCCAGTCAGAATAAACCAACCTTGGTGCAATCCAAACCAGCTCACAAACATAGCCAAAAATTATATCGATACAATGTTTCAAGTAGAAGATAGGGTAGTGATTGGAGTGATCATCCGAGAATGCCAAGGAAAAGGCTTGGCACACATGGTCGGAATCATCCCTCTCCCCTTAACTGTCATAGAGCTTGAAACTTTGGCTATATCGAAGGCTTTACAGTTGGATGCTGATCTAAGTTTGGAAGATGTCACTCCAGAGGAAGTTTCAGAGATTGCAATGAACGCTTTGAATGCAGATTCGCAGTCTTTGGAATCCTTTGGTTTACTTAGTCGTGATGTTAAATGTTTTGCAAGGTTATTTCATTGTATTAGGTTTTCACATGTTCGTAGAGAAGGATTGTTGTATTCTCACATTAAGAGAAACGACAATGGGGTTGCTTATAGTCTGGCTAAAAATGCATTATGCATACTAGATTTTCAAGTATGGATGGAAGATGTCCCATCTCATATTGGTTCGATTTTACAATTGGATGTAGTTGAATTTTATTAATAAAATCCATCAGTTTCGTTCTCCAAAAAACAAAAGTTTATTAATCAAAGAGTTAATAACATAGTGGAAATTGTTTTAATTTAGTGAAGAGATGAAATATATATATATATATATATATATATATATAGAGAGAGAGAGAGAGAGAGAGAGAGAGAGAGAGAGAGAAGTGTTATGTCCACAACATTTTTACAATAAATCATAGGTGGTTAGTTGTTATTAATTCAAATTTGAACCTAACACTAAAATTACTTTTTTGCCCTAACAATAACAACTAGTAACAACCTATCACTTAAAATTTGTTGTAAAAATATTATAAAAATGTTGTGGACATATCATTTCTCATATATATATATATATATATATGAACACACACACATACTTACTTTCCTTTTTTATGCAATCCTATATTTAAATTAATCTTAAGTTTTGCCCAACAGCCCAAGTCCTTTTTTTTTTATTGCCCAAGTCCATTTATATGGTCAACTATTTATGAAATCAAAAAAAAAAAAAAAAAAAAAATCTTAAAATCTGGAAGAGTGGCTGACTTGCCCATTAAAAAATTATTTAAATAATAAATACTAATACAAGGCCCACGTAAATGGTTGACAACTGGGCATTGGTACAAGTAAAAGAAGAAAGTGTCTTTTTTTTTTTTTTTTTTTTTGATGGAAAAGAAGAAAGTGTTGACACCTTACACTTTGACAGTGAAGCTTTTATTGACATGTGGGAGACTGTGATAGAAAATACTAAAAAGTTCACCTTTGTCATAAGCAAAGAATAGCATACTTCAGAGAGTAAAAATGTTGATGCAAGCTCAAGCTCAAGCTCTGACAACATTTCACCGTGGTTGAGAAGCTTCAACAATGGCTGTAAGCATCTCCCAAAAAAAAAATTCTAGCTTGAACCTCTAAGAACCGTCCACGATTCTTAAAACCAACAGGTTCAACTGCGGTTTATACAACCCGCTAGTTTTCTACATATGCCGGTTTTGGGAGATAAAAGAGTTGTTTTGATGAACAATTCCCTAGTCGGACCGTATGGTTCAATCCGAGTTTCAAAATCATGCAAATAATGAAAAACAACTATCCGCTTTAGAAAATGTATAGCACAGGCACAACACATTCGCTATTTTTAACTTCAATATTTTTTATGTCAACTCTCTCTCATGTTATTAAAACTCTCTAGGTGATATATGTTGGGTTAAAAGATTGACCTAGTTAATTAATTTAATTATCCAAGTTGATTAATTATTCAAATAATGTGGAGGAATGAATCTAAAATAGATTATTGCGGAAATTAAATGACATTGTGATTTGTTCGCGAATGGAAAAAACCTTCATAAGAAACAAACTCCAATTGGACTATACCAAAATACTAATCTATAGTTAAACCTTTGCTCTAATACTCAATTGGACTTGTTTTTGTAAAAGTTTCTCATTTTACACGGATCCCAATATGTGACTAACTCCACCACAACCTTTTTTATTGTTGTAGTTGATTTATAGCAACTTCACTAAAAACGCTAATAAGACCTTCAATTGTTGGTACCAAAGACTTTGCTTGGTATAGAACCCAAAGGTACACATGAGTCATTGCAAGATCTCTTTCTTCTATTTTCTAAACTCACAGGTTCAAGAGGTGGAGGTTAAGGTTTCAATATGTAAACCTTATGAAGCATTAGGGTTACGGTTTTCTCTCTACCACCTTATTTAAATAGGACCTTAGTGAGCTTTTTAATAGGCTCTCCTATTAGTTTATATAAACCCATAAACAAATAACCTCTTAGAATAAAACATTCCAGGCTATATTTTGAAATCTCGTACGTAGCCCGATACATTGAGAGGTACCATGATAGGTATTGTGCTTCATTAATTCTCAATAGATCGATAGGTATCGAGAAGGTATCGGGACCTACAAATTTAGCTTTTCTTAAGTAGTTCTTTGAATATTCTTCATGTCTTCAATAATACCACTTGTTATACTTCTTTAAAATACTTCATGATTTTCTTGAAACCGCTTAAAAACTATCCAATTACAACTAAAGTACGTTTTGTCATAAGATATGTCAATACATAAATATATGACCTTTACAATATACATTTTCATTTATTTTTATACAATTTACATCTTTTTTCTTTTTTGTATTTGTATGAAGCTGCATATATGTATGTATGTAAATGTTTATATTTATGTTTATATTTATGTATATGTATGAACAAGTATAACTTAGTTTATTATGTTTTCATGAAATGACACTCACTCTTTGAGGTTTGTATATATGTGAATTTCGAAAATATACCCAAACTATAGACAAAAAGACATGCCCTCTTGAGGTTTGTGTAAATAAGTAATAATGTTTTTTCAAAAAAATATTCTTGATAAAATGGTATTCTTTCATGTAGAATTATATGTTTTTTTTTATAGTACTGTTACTCTAAATTTAAACGCACATATTTCACTATTTCCAAATCCAAATTTTATTAAAAATGTGTAAAAAAAAATATCCCAAGAAATAGCGTAGATCCATCACAAATTTTGGAAGCACACAGTAGAGCACGATCATCAAGTTTATGGCTATCTTAAAATTTGAGGGCCCGTTTGATATGTGTGTTTAAACAACAGTTTTCAGTTTTTTTGAAAATACATGTGGGTGAAAATGTATATGAAAATACATGTAATATTGTTTAAAAACTGAAAACATGTGTTTAAACACATGTACCAAAACATCAATGCCATACTTTGTATGAAGCATCTCCTCCAAGTAGCCAACGTTAATGGATTCCTTGACCCTTGAGCTATACAGCTGATCGAAACTCAAACTACTGAACTAAGTTGAAGCTTGGCTCCAGGAGGAATTTGATAATCCTTTACAGTCAATTCATCCTATAGCAACTGTTCATTATAGGCTAGGTATAGCCTAACCCATGGGACATAAACTTTTTTCTCGACCTTCAGTTTTATGTCAACGATTTTTGCATTATAACAGAATTCTCCATATAAAATATTGATTACCATAGTCTGCAAAACACCAACCAATTCATTTTTTAGTATATATAATTAATAATAGCATAAGATTTTAGAAAACACACTTTAAAGCATGAAAAATTCAAGCACAGAGAGTGTTAGTAATTAAATAACAAAATAAAATGAAATTTAACTATCACACATATTTATCATAACAAGACATTTATAGAGGGTAAAAATGCATACTAGCGGAGAAATTTGAAGGTGAAAATCCTAAAGGGACATAGTCTATTAATTGTAAGGACTATGGATAAGATATGTAAAGTTGGTTTGACCTCAAATTTAACTAGAGAAATATAAGATACAATTAATATGTCAAGTCTCGATATATATGGTGGAAAATGCTATCCCTTTATTATCAAAATAAAAATTGTGGAGAATGAAGATTTGTTGTTCGCTTTTAAACCTACTATCAATCATGCCATAAGTGTGGATCGATAGTTACAATGTTATTAGCATGTTGAATATATTCTTTTCATGCAAATCCCAATTCTAAATATGGTTGCACAAAATAAATCACAATGGAAATAGAAGTCTGAAAAAATAAAGAAAAATGAAAGACCTATTCAATAGAATTCCTATTGATCGATACTTCACATACAGAACTATTGCTAAATTGTGAGAAAACCCAACTTTGCATGGGTCATATTGTTAGTCTAAGTTTCTTACTATTTTTATGATCAGTAAGCAAATAAAAAACATGCAATTGGCATGAGTTAAGCTACATTTATTTCTTGACATGTCAGAATATTTCTTTCTTTTTTTTCCTTTCAATTTTCCTTTAGTTTTCTGGTCTCAGAATTAAGTGTTTGTATAGATTTAACAAAGTTGACATGGCCCTATTATCAGAGAATTGGGAAAAATACTTCTCAATCTATTATTAGAAAACACAGCTATACATCTTATATATTGTACAAAGCAAAGAAAAACTAACTACCCAAAGACGTGTGAACAGTAACTAACTCACTAATTATTAAATACAAAACAACATGCAGTTTTGCTCCTTAAACTACTAGCTGTTTTCCTCTGTTTTCAATTCTGCAAATTCACTTGGTCTTGCTTCTGTCAAGGTGTGATTTGTTCCTTACTCCTCATGCTTGTCAATCTTCTTCTCTATATTCTGATACTCCCCCTCAAAGGAAACTGCAGAATGTATATTAACTGTAATACTCCAACCTAATTGCATAATTAATTTTTTGGGTTTATATGCTTGTTATTATCTTAATTACGTTAAGTGCATAAAGCTTTAATATTGTGATATTATAAAACATATATGCTCTTTAATGTTATGGAAAAAAATTTTAAAGGTAAGAGTTTATATGTAAAGTTATATTGTTGTTTGGGCCTTTCTAGAATATAGAAGTATAGGAGGGTGAAAAGTATAAATGCTAAAAGTTGAAAAGGTGGGTCATGATCTTTTCTTTCCTTAGCATTACACGTACCCCATCCTAAAGTCCATTTCCCTTATCTTCTCTTGGCTGTACGAGAAAGTTCAACTCTTCTTTCTCTATTCCTTTTTCTTTGTTCTTGTTTCTTTCTTCTTCCTTTGCTCTTACACGGCAGCACCCTCTCACACACCAACAGCCCTCCTTCTCTCACCGAAACCACATATATCACTCTAAAGAAGAAATTAAATGATTAGCCCTAAGTTTTCAGTTTCAAAGTTTGTGGGTAAGTAAATAAAACCTCATCTGATTGTGGGTATTTTGATGGTGTGATTGTTTTGTTTATTTTCCCTTCTTTATTCTCTAATCTAATTGTAGAAGCTGAAATTGTGATTCTATTTTAGTAATTTGAAAGATTGATGATATTATGGTATATTGGATGCTTAATAACGTATTTTAATATGTATATTATTGGTATAAAAATACCCAAATGATATGAAGGCCAATTCCTATTAGTTGATGATTTTGTAAGAACATATGTTGAAGATATCACTGTGACAAATTTGATGTCTACAACAAGAAAAATATGTATTAAATCATTTTCTATGAATTAGGATGATAAGAGTAGTTTTTGTGAATTATAAGACACACATGGTTGTTATGGAAGTGGTCCCACAGTATTTGGATGAATATAAAAATAATTGTTTAATTTCTAAGTTACAAGAAATTCTGTCAGAACAGATTTGAACATACTGCCTTGTATGATTTTTAATAAATCATGGTTTTATGCTTTGACTCTGAAATTGATATGGTATATACTAGACATCCAGGGGAGTGGTTTTGTAAACTTCTTGACATTTGGATGTGTATGGACAGCCCATTTGTATTTTACAAAGGAGGCGTATGCTACTAAAATTAGTAGTGAACAGCATATGATACACCTAACTTTGTGGATTTAATTCTAAAGTTAGGGTGAATGTTTTGAGCTATAATTTAATATGCTTATCCTTTGGTATGTTTGGATCATAGATAAATTTTATGTCTTGGTTTCTCTATGGTTTGGGTACATAATGTGTTTGATAAATGTGTCTTGTGCTTTGGGGAACCTTGTGTGATGGGAAGTAAGGTTTTTTTTTAAGTTTGAGAGTTAGGTTGTGTTTGAGGTATAAGTTTATATATTTAGGAAGAGTTGTTAGTAATAATTTTTGGAATTTCTTTTAGGTGACGAGAATGAGAATGTGGACACTTGAGCTCCTCTTATACAAATCTCTCACGTCTTCTATTATCAGGTAAGGAATGTGTGACATGTACGTTTGATAAGTATAAGGACTATTTGGAAAATTATTATGTATCAAAACCTTTTAACTATGAGATATTACATATAAGCATGATTTAAGTAAAGATTTATGTTCATGACTTATTAAACCCTATATATATGATAATTTTAGCATATTGATGTTATTACTCATATCATGAACGTAATATTTAAAGAATGAAATTGATATGCTACTGTTATGAAATATTTATGTAAAAGCATAGTATCTGAAAAATATAGTTTTCAGTTATTCTATTTTTATGATCTGAACTCAGCCAGTAGGGGTTATAGTACTGGTATTTCCATGGAGATTCTGATTGGCCATTAAAAGTGGGACTGGCTCTGCTGTACCTGCCCTTGTTGGTAATGGCCAACTTGTGAAGAATGCCAACCTACCCCCGTGGTTGAAGATATGTATTATGATATGATCCCGGGATTACCTAGCATTGTGGAGAATGCTGGATGCCTGACACTTTGTGCTGAAAGCCTCCCAAAGTTGTGACAGACTTACAATTAAACTAACTAATATGTATTATAAATGAGCTATTAAGCTATTTGGAAGTTATAAGAAAAGTATGTTGAATGTGTTATAAGTCTGATGGAAATTTTATGATAAAGTAATTTATAGTCTATTTAAAGATAAGGTTATTGAATTATGTTTTAGTTCCTTATTATGTCCTTTTATTATTATATGAAAGGAAAATGAAGTATTTTCATCAGAAAGTTCATAAGTATATTAAGAATAGTATGAAGACTATTTATCAAAGCTGACATATCCATAAATTATTTGATTTACATGCATTCTTATTAAATGCTCATGGAGCTTAAAACCTTACTGGACTTCATAGCTCATCCTATTATATTTTAGTGCACAAGTTCTTCCCTAGAAGCAACGAGAGTATTAGAGGTGGCTAGGATTCTGTGATTCTCGTTTGTTAGAATGTATAGTTTTTGTCGCAATAGTAGTCTAGCTCTTTTGTTGTATAGGAGGAATCGAGATATACTTGATCCTTTTAAGCACTGATGTAATTCAAAACCTTATTTTTTTTGAACCCCAATTGTATGTCTTTGGGGTTAGATTTGTAATAATAGTTTTGCTAAAAGTTTAGTTATGTAATAATTACTAAATACTTTAAGTTTCAGCCAAGTTGTAATCTAGCAAGTTCGAAATGAAATGAAGTTTCAAAGTTTTGATAGTTGTGGTATATACTGGCTTTTATACAAGAAGATAAACAAGAATACAAGAAATAATTCTTGATAAGCACCTTCAGTTTAGGTTGGTTCGTGTTAGTATTGAGGTAAACTTGATATTAACATATCGGTCATGCTCTAAATTCTGAAGTACAGGTTTGGGTCGTGACATTAACCATTCCCATCTTGCAAACCAAATTAGAGAATTGATTGAATCCTAGTGCCTTGGTGAGTAAATCAGCAAGTTGACAGTGTGTTCTCACATGAATTAACTTGATAACCTTCTCAAGCATCTTATCCCTCACTACATGACAATCAATCTCAATATGCTTGGTCCTTTCATGAAATACTGGATTTGACCCAATATGCAAGGCAACCTGACTGTCATAGAATAGTAAAGCTTCCCTTTTATGTTCAACCCCAATATCCCTAAGGAAATACAATATCCAAACAATCTCACAAGTAGCTATAGCCATTGCTCTATATTTTGCTTCTGCAGAAGATCTAAACACTGTACATTGCTTCTTTGACTTCCATGACACTAGAGAACTCCAATGAACACACTAAAACCTGTCATAGACCTCCTTGTGTCAGGGCATGAAGCCCAATCTGAATCAACAAACCCTTCAACATGATGTTCTGATTTTGATGACAATATCCCTTTTCTTGGTTCATTCTTCAAGTATTGCAAAACTCTATGCACAGCATCTAGATGAGGTTTTCTTGGCTTGGCCATATATTAACTCAACCTATGGACTACGTAAGTGATGTCTGGCCTGGTAATGGTCAAGTATAGCAACCTTCCAATCATTCTTCTATACATTCCTGGATCCTTGAGTTCTTCACCCTCATACTTAGTTAGCTTGACATTTTGTTCCATTAGTGTCTTGGCTGGTTTGCATCCTAGAAATCCTGCATCCCTCAACACTTTAGGGGCATATGTTCTTTGACACAAAGCTATCCCTTGATCTAATCTAGCAACCTCAAGTCCAAGGAAATATCTCAAATCCCCCAAATCTTTAAGTTTGAATTTCTGATTTAGCAACAACTTGAACTCATCTACCTCTACCTTATTGTTACTAGCCAATAAAATATCATCCACATAAACCAAAAGAATCAATAAGGACTCACCTTTCTGCCTAGTGAAGAGAGAGTAATCAGCCTTAGACTGCACAAAACCCAAATCCTGAATCAAAGTGCTTGAGAACTTAGCAAACCATTGTCTTGAGGCTTGCTTGAGGCCATAAAGTGACTTGTTTAGCTTACATACTTGCTCCCCCTAGCTATGGAACCTTGGTGGAAGAGCCATATAGACCTCCTCAAACAAGTCCCCATGCAGAAAAGCATTATTAACATCCAATTAACCAAGGTACCAACCCTTAACAGCTGCCACAGCCAAAAGACACTTAGCTGAGATCATTTTTGCAACTGGAGAGAAAGTCTCAGTATAATCTATCCCTTCTTTCTGAGTGAAACCCTTAGCAACCAGCCTAGCCTTATACCTTTCAACTGACCCATCAGACCTGTACTTGACCTTATAAACCCATTTACAGCCCATAGGCTTCTTGTTGGGAGGTAAGGAAGTCAAAGTCCAAGTGTTATTAGCTTCTAAAGTAGTTATTTCAGCAGCCATAGCTTCCTGCCACTTAGGATCAAAAACTGCCTGATAATAGTGTGTAGGCTCAACAATGGAAGAAATAGAACAACAAAAAGTCTTGTAGGAAGGAGATAGAGAATGATAGGAAAGATGGGAAGTTAAGGGATGAGAGGTACCTGACTGGAGAACAGCAACAGTGCGAGTGGAAGTAACCATGTTACAATGATAAGCTTGAAGGTAAGAAGTTCTTTTGTGAACTCTAGATGATTTTCTCAAAGGAATGGGATCAACAAGAGGTTCAGGGGGTTCAAGGGGAACATCATGTAAAAACTCATCATCAAGTTCATGATGCAATTCAAGTATGGTATTATCCACAGAAGCATATGGAGAAACCAAATGAGATGAGGAAGGGTAAGGAAGATCATCAAAAAGAAGAGGAGAAGTGCAGGGCAAAGGAAGAGGCAAATCAGTATTGGAAGAAGAAGATGAAACAGATTTGTGGAAGGGAAAAATAGACACATGAAAAACAACATCCCTACTGATGAAGGTAGTATGAGTGTGCAAATCAAAAACTTTATAACCTTTGACATTAAAAGGATAGCCAATGAATACACACCTCCTAGACCTAGGATCAAATTTGGACCTAGTATTGGCAATAGTGGATGCAAAGCACTTACATCCAAAAACCCTTAAATGATCATAAGATGGAGGTTTGTGAAAAAGAAGTTCAAAAGGGGTTTTATTATTTAACAAGGGAGAGGGCAAGCTATTTATCAAATATGCAGCAGTAAGCACACACTTACCCTAAAAGGGAATAGGTAAGTTGGATTGAAACTGTAATGCTCTAGCAATTGAGAGAAGATGTTGATGTTTTCTCTCCATAACAGAGTTTTGTTGTGGAGTATAAACACAACTGTGTTGATGAACAATGCCATTAGATGCAAAAAAAATCTAGCATGTTGAATTCTAAAGCATTATCAGTCCTTATTTGTTTAATTTTGACATTGAATTGAGTAAGAACCATGGTATGAAAAGAAACAATAAGAGACCTCACATCAGATTTACACTTCATTAAGTAAATCCAAGTATCTCTAGTTGCATCATCAACAATAGGTAAGAAATACTTGTAAACATCCAAGGTAGAAGTAGAGTATGGACCCCAAACATCCATATGAAGTAAATCAAAAGCAAAAGTACTGAGATTATTATTGAAAGGAAATGGCAAATGTTTTTGCTTAGCCAAAGGAAAAACTCCACAAGTATTATGACAAGAATTCTTTAGAAAATGAAAAATATGACCTAGAGCTTGTAACCTAGAATCTGATTGATGCCCTAATCTGCTATGCCAAAGAGAGGAAAATGTACTGGTAGAAGTTGTAGCTGAGAAAGAATTGAAGGTTATGCTCAGATTGTAATTTGCCAGAAAATCATCAAGAGAGGTTGAAGAATGCTGTTGAATGCCACCAGATTGTAACAGGTACAAACCATCATTTGCTTGTCCCACTCTAATCGTTCTCCAACAAGTAAGGTCCTAGATGAAGCAAAAAGTAGAGAGAAAAATAAGGCAGCAAGGTTAAGACTTAGTTATGGTGCTAACAGATAGAAGATTAAGGTGAAAGATGGCACACATAAGACATTATGAAGAATAAGGGCAAATGATAGAGTAATGGTTCCAATATTTGTCACAGAAGCAGTTTTACCATTGGGCAATTCAACTATAGACTGAGGAATAGCAGTAATAGAAGACAAAAGATTCACTGATAAACAATGTGATCAATTGCTCCAATATCAATAACCCAAGTGTCAAAAGTATAAGCCCTTCTGTTAACAACCTTTGCAGAAAAAACAGAATGGGAAAAATTCATACATGCCATTGCAGAAGTAGAAGAAGATGGTACACATGTTAAAGAATCATCCTTGCCTTGAACATTCTTGCCTTGAATAGCGGAGACAAGAGGGGAACAATGACTAATCAATGCAAGAAGCTGCTGACACTACTCTGGACTAAAGGTTGTACTATTGGGACTTGGGCTAGACACCAACTCTTGTGGCTGAATGACTGAGACTTGATGAGCCATTGAAGGCTTGTTCTTGAATTTAAAGCCAAGTGGAAAGCCATGTAATCTATAACATTTGTCTGCTATATGGCCAGTCTTACCACAATGTGTACAAATAGGTTTATCCTTGCCCTTACCACTAGAATTAGCATTAAAATTTTGCATCTTTGCAACCAAAGCAATTGAATCAACCTTTACACCAGATTGATTAGTAACTGATCTCTGCATTTCTTCTTGAATCAACAAAGCATAAACTTTTCTAACAGAAGGCAAAGGATCCATGAGCAAGACTTGACTTCTTACTTGTGAAAAAGAGTCATTTAATCCCATCAAAAACTTCATCACTGACTCTCTGACTTGGAGATCACTAAGCCTCTTATTCACATTGCATACACATTTTCCACATGTACATGAAGGACATGGACTGTAACTTTGCAATTGGTCCCAAAGCACTTTCAATTGAGTAAAGAAATCAGTTATAGAAACTTCACCTTGGTGTAGGTCTGCAATTTCCTTTTGAAGATTGTAGATTCTTGGTCCATTACTCTGAGCAAATCGATTCCTCAGATCAGTCTAGATCTCCAAAGCCGTGTCTTCATAGATGATACTTGCTTGAAGTTTTGGTGACACTGAATTGGTTAACCAAGTTCCAACCATATTGTCACATCTAATCCAAGCCTGAACAGCTAAAAGAGTAGATACCAGTGGAGATGATAAGGTGAGAGAACCATCAATGAAGCCCAATTTGTTCTTGGTGAGTAAAGCTTTCCTCACAACTTGAGCCCATGCTGAGTAGTTCTCTCCACCAATCAAAGGTTGTGTAACAAGAACTGTACTCGAACTCTCTGCACGATGCAAGAACAAGGGATCGTCCAATGGCGAATCTTGTGAAGACGAAGATGTAGCATTCTCTGATGCAACAGCACTCTGAGTTGCAGCGGAAGCCATTATTGTCAATGAAGGATTTTCTTAGAGAATGGAAGTAATTTTCTCAGAGAAAATTGAGAGAAAGTATGAACCCTAGATTTTGGGAACTTGCTCTGATACCATATTAGAGAATTGGGAAAAATACTTCTCAATCTATTATTAAAAAACACAGTTGTACATCTTATATATTGTACAAAGCAAAGAAAAAATAATTACCCAACCTTTACACGTGTGAACAGTAACTAACTCGCTAACTATTAAATACAAAACTACATGCAGTTCTGCTCCATAAACTACTAGCCGTTTTCCTCTGTTTATAATTCTACAGATTCGCTTGGTCTTGCTTCTGTCAAGGTGTGATTTGTTCCTTGCTCTTTATGCTTGTCAATCTTCTTCTCTATATTCTGATATATTGACAGTTCAAGATAATCCTAGCACAAATAACACTTTTAAGGTTCCCACTCTAGGCTTGATTGATTAACCGTCTTGTACATAATGATTGAATGGTTGGATTTGGATTGGTCTTATACAAAAATGAATACATACGTGTCTTGAATTGGGCCAGTATACCAAGTATCCAACCGTCTCTTGCCTTGGTCACACACCCCCGTGCCAATGAAAACTAATTGTTGTGGGTTTCGCGAAATGGCGTAATACAAAGACAGTGAAACGTTTTGGGTGAGTTTTGTTCGACTCTTTTATTTTGGGCTTTTTGAAAAAGTGAGAATTTTTTATTGCTGTTCAAGAGATACAATGCAAAAATACACTTAAGACTGAAAAGCACAATTTCAAAATTTTATCAAATGCTTAAAAATAACGATTTGAAATTACCAACATGATTTTGGCCTAAAAAGCTCTAACCAAATGGACACTTCTAGTTCCATGTTTTTCTAATATTTATACTAAGCATCAATAATTTCATATTTTTACTATAATCTTGCATTTTTTTTTTTTTTTTATCTATTAGTATTTTTCTATATAATTTCAATGATTAGATTTAATTTCCATATATAACATGTAATTATGTATAGTATATTTTGAATAAACAAAAATAAATTCATTTTAACTTAGAATAATATATATGAGATAATACATACTTTCCTTTTTAGCTAATTGAATGAAGAAATATAGGAAACATCATCTCCTTCATTAATTTGTTGTGTATTTTTATTGAAATCACAACTAAAAATTGATTTAAAATCAATCAACTATAATGGTAAAAGTGGTGATAGAAGTATTTCCTTTTTTTATGGGAAGAAGTATTTCTTGTATCACATTATCATTTATATCACATCATCATTTATGTGAATAGCGTATTTATCAAAATGATGTTAAGCATCTGAGTTATGTATTTCATTGACCAAAATAATTTGCAAATAATTTCTTTTTTTGCCAAAAAAAAAAAAAAAAAAAAAAAATTGCAAATGATTTTGTTAACTGTATATATGATAATGAATATGCGACAAATGATTCATAGAAAAAGAAAAGAATATGAAGAGAAATGGATTACATGGAATAATGTGCTCAAAACTTATTGTCTTACTAATAACAAATGATTGGACGGCACATTTAGTAAATTACTCAGTTATTATGAGAAGTACACAAATAATACAATGAGTCAATGAACAATGGCTTGGAAAAATACTTGAAACCAAATCAAAATCTTCTACATAATCTGTTCTAAAGTTGAAGAAACAAATAAAAACTAAAATAGGCATTATAAACGCAAAGAATTATGTATCTCAACTTATAGTTTGGTGTTTTCAATAGACAACCAACAAAAATTAAAATAGACATTATAAACATAAAGAACCATATACCTCAACTTGTATTTTGGTGTTTTCAATAAAGATGTCTATTTTAGAATTGAAGAAACAAGCAAAATCGAAAATAGACATGATAAACGTAAAGAACTATCTACCTCAACTTGTATTTCAGTGCTTTCAACACAGATCAAAATCCCTATCTCCTAACTATCAAATTCCCAAGAAATTATTCTAGCACATAGCATCAGAGCAAAAAAGAAACATACTTACGAACCACCAGTGACACTCCCATTGAAGACCTCTATCGTGTCACCTTGCCCAACATGGTGCCACCGGAAGGACCTATCATCATCCATCACATTCTGCTTGTAAATGAAGAAATAACCCTCTTGTGGAAGACTAAACTGTAGCTTATCTTGCAACTTCTGCAGCTCCTTCCTCAATTCCCCAACATTATCCGACGCATTCATCTCCACCGGAATCTTCTTCGTCCCGCATTTCGGCAATACCAGCAGCTTCAATTTCTTCGACCCCAACAACGTCGTTGGCCCCAGCCCCGGCCCCGGCCCTGGCGACGGTGACAATGCTGCCATTGCAGCCGGTGAAGCTGCTGTTGGTGAAGGCCTAAAACTGACATCAATATCCGAATTCTCCGAAATCTCACATTCACATAAAGACCTGTGGTCTTGTAACTCGGCGCCACTCGAATGAATCATCAAACGGTTAACTGGGACAGCCTCCATTTCTTGAATCTTTTCCTTCAACTTTCCAACCGTGTCGGTTACCTCCATTTCTAGAGGAACATGCATTTTGTACGTGGGGATTTTCACGTTGAGCTGGATTTTCTTGGAGGGCGATGATGAGTTCTCGGGAGATTTATCAGATTCCGAGGCAGCGATCATGAGTTGAATGTGCGAGTTTTGGAGGATTTCGGTGTGTTCAACGTTGAGGTCGTCTTTGAGGACATTGCCATTGAAGATTAAGGTTTGTTTGGACACGGGTATGCCTTGGTATTTTTTGACCTTTTCTTTGATCTCTAAGATAGTATCAAAGAAACCCACTTCAATAGAGAATGATCTTCCTCTTTGGGGCTCAAAAATCACATCCATTGTTGGATTAGAATGAAAAGAGAGATCATGAAATAAAGATAGGTATAGGTGGGTTTGTTTTGCGGATTTGTGAAAATTGCAATGTAAATGTAGATAATGGAATTTGTTGTAATTGGAGTCTCTTACGGTTCTGTTACATGCAAATAGCTGAGGTAGTTAATTTGCTATATATATACAAAAGATTTTAGCTCGTATAAATAGGGATTGTAGGTGGGTTTAGGCTTTTAGCTCCTCATTTCTGTTGTGTACTTTGTGACTATTCTCTGAGGAAATAATGCACAAAATTCTCGTTCTATTTTCTCTCTGTTTCTGTTTCGGTAAAATCTTCGTGATAGTTAGTTTTGATTCCCCTTTCAGTAATGTATTTGATATTGTCTCTAACTAAGAGCCGAGATGCATGCTGATTCTCTTAGAAAGGTTCGGATTTAGTTTGGAAGAGAAGAAAGAAAGAATGTCATTGAAACTTTATAATCTAACGGCTGCTTAACAAAATATCTTGGATGGCACGTATTGAATCTCATCCAATGGAGGCATTACACATACCTCATCACTCTTAGGGAACTATTGGTTTCAGAATAATTGATAACTTGATGCTGTACTATATATATTGAGTGGCCATTTTGGTTTCGCTTTTTGGTGGAAAAAACACAATAAGCATTCTTTAAACGCATATTTTGGCATTTGGTAAGTTTTCAAAATTGCACTTAATGACCCCACTATTGTGATTTTACGCGTTTTTGGGTGGCACCCTTCAAGCTACAGTTGCAAAACACACTTATAAAAACAAGTTTTCAAAATGCCCAAAAACATAAAGCTGAATCAAACTCATTTTGAATTGAGAGCTTGAAGCTAATAGTGAGGACCCAAAGGCTACACTCGCTACCATGGGCATGAAGGTATGCTTCCAAGGCTGCAAAGACAATTTTTGCATAATTGGATAACTAGGGGTGATCAAGGGTCGATCAAGCTTAGGTTTAGACGGATAGACTTGATCACAACAAGTTTGAAGAATTTAAAACTGCAATTGACCATGGTCATGGAAGTTATTAACCAACCCCGTAATAGCTTAAATCGATGGTACAATACTGAAATCTATGGATCGTCTCAATCAATAGCAATTGATGGTCCAATACAAAAATCTATAGATCGTCTTGAAATGCTACTGATCTTGTAGCATATTGAAGAAAGAGCTAGAGATTTGGGTGGCATCACCATGAGATGATGGAGATCCCAAGATCTCTGTTGAAGCTCATACAAAGATCAAGCCGAACATGAACGATGGCATGACAATGACAGGGAATGCATGGTATTGGGAAATGCTCTTTAGACAGGTTAAGTTCGTTGAGTTTCCATATGGAGAAGTCGATATTCAACCTGATATGATTGGGTTTTGTTGCTTTTAATTCATTGTTGACCAAAACAACTTTCGGAGCCGGCAGATTTTAGATTGGGTGGCTCCGAGTCAGACAAGTGCGGGTGTGGTTGATCAGCCATATGAGGAACATGTAACTAGCCTTCCTAACTAGAAAAGCTCATCAAATCAAACATAATTTTCGTTCACGCTCATATGGTAAACCAAGCCCATCATTGTGGGTTCTTTGTCAGCAATACAACCACAACAAACAAACTAGTCACTTAATCCACTTTTATCCTATTGTATTGGGCAATTTGACATTAGTTTTCCTGATAGTAGTGGACATATAATAGAAATACCCTGGGAATTTTAAACCACACATAAGGACCTTTGCATTTTCTACAATAAAGCATCCACGTTTCATTGACCAAACCTTACTGAGAACTTAGACAAGACCTAAGCGTACTCTGTTGAGATCACTTGTATTTTTTAAAATAACTCTGACCAAGTTTTGCAGCTTACAAATCATGTTCTTCTATGCTCATATGGATCTATGGATCAAATCATGTTCTTCCAAATCATCAAATCATGTTTTTAAAATATTCAAAAATATTCATCTAATACAACGCAAAGGCAAGCAACTAGACCACATTTAATATTCACAGTAAAGAAAATATGTGAAGAAAAATAAGAGCACCCAGTAATGAAGGAATTTTGGTATATATACATTAAGAATGTCAGGAATCTTGGAAAGTATAAAGCTGTACTTGTCGTGGCCAAACTTGACCATAAGCATCTTTCTTGGTATATCGCCGATCCCAAGACCAGGGTACATCTGCAGAGGAAATAAAGTTAGATGAGACCCGCATAAGCACAGCAATGGCTGAGGGGCAGAGCATACCTTCAGAAGTATATGGTTGAGGAGGGAGTTCGTAAGGCACAGGTAATGGAATTATATCAGATGAAGAGTCTGAATTTCTGCTTCCTTGCCAAGTCAGAGTCACTAGTTTCGTTCTCCGTACTTCAGAATTTTCTAATGATCTGCATTTATCCTGAAACTCACAGAAATTTTCTTTTGGCTATGTTTCTTCTTTCAATAATCATCTAAATGTGATACAATAGGTTTAAATATTCAGATGACTAAAAGACTCAAACCAGGATATAGCCATTACCTCCTTTATATCCCCATTACTTGTACAAGAAAATCCAGAACCATATCTTTCAAAAGAAGATGGCAAAAATAGCACTCCCAGCTGAAAGGATCACACACAGGAAACCATAGAATTACAATGTCAACCCTTCAGTTGGAGCAAATAGTAGGAAAAGATTCAATGATTTGTTATATAAACATTTTTTTAAAGCTTTGGCCCAAGGGGGAAGAGAAGATTTGAACTGGCAACTTCTACTTCATGAGGCGTGTTTTCTAGCTGATCGTGCTATCCCATGGGATTATGAGTTGTAATATAAACATTAATTCAAAGATAAACAGATTGGGACAGGTGAGTTTTAAAATGAAGTTGTTCATATTCAGTATAAACTTTACATGCGTATCTCAATTCTAATATTTCAGATAGTGATATTATTGATATACATGCCTCATAAGAACGGATCATCAACTGAGAATTATTTTTCTGGAGAGCTCCCCAGGCAGCTTTGCTGAGATTTGATGAAGTCAACAATAACCAACTGTTGCAGAAAACTATAGGTTCACAGTTGATGCTTAAAATATAAAAACAGGCACAAAAATAGGCATAACATGAACTCTTACGCGAGATTCTGACCATTATACCGGGTGAATGTCTTTATATGTGGCATTGCACGACTGGAACATTGAAAAGAATGATTATAAGTTAGTCATTAAAAATACTTCAAAGAAACAAAAAATATGGTGAGGGCTAATGTTTTCTAATTCAAAGTAGGAACACTAAATACTATGAGTTGTTGTGTCAGATAATAGAACATATCTAAGATAACAAAAATGAAAAAATGATTTTGTTTTTTTGTTATCATTTTAGTAAATGGGTATGAATATCAGAATACAAGTTCGTACAGCAATTGACAAAAGTTTCATTCTACTAGACTTTCAATTGAAAAAATACAACCTTAATTAGCATTTTGATGGTCTGAACTGCCTCTAGTGATGAGATATACATACCAGCGACCAGTGTGGCTTGCCTTCCACTTTGCCCAATACTTCTTCAAGAATTCTTTCTCCACATTCTTTAATGGACTTGGAATGGCATTTCCAGCTGCATAACCCTGGGAAAGAAAGAACAAAATAAATAAATAATATCACACTCAAAAGTATTAAAATGTAAGCAGTGGATAGACAGAATTATCTAATATGGATTGCATACTCTCAAATTGACATGAGAAACTTGAGGCTACTTAATTTCTACTCCGCAGTTATTTCTTGAAATGAAATTGTCAACTCAAGTCAGCTTGACTCAATCTTTGTGAATTCATTAATTGGTCTTCTTTTTTACACATGCTCAAATCATCTCAAGCGACTATTCATCATCTTTTCATCAATAAGAGTCACCCCTATCTTTAAATGAATTTCATCATTTCATATCATATCTTTTCTTCTATTTTTCACCTATCCATCTCAATATTCTCATTCTAGCTAATATTTCATTTCAAGGACATGTTGCTTCTTTGCTACTATATCTTAAACGGTGGTCTGACAAGTACAGTGCAGGTAAACCTATTCACTGTCGTTTTTGGGTAGATAACACAATTTGCAATATTACCAAATGGAGACGAATCATTCAAAAACAATTCAGAGTTTTTTGGCTTAAACGGTTTGTCACCTCGCTCACATTTCCGTGTCAGCATCCTAGGATGGTTTTATAAGATTTTACTAAAACTTTAATGACCAGTTATTTTTATCTATGGTCAACCCATACCTCCACTAAGGAAGTCGTTTTAACATTTTCAGAATTGATTTTCATAAAGGTGTCAAGTCTTTTAGCTATAAGCATGACACCCGCTACCTAAAAAGCCAAGTCAACCAAATGATCAACAATAGCCAAAGTCCAAAACCTGGTAAAGTTTGAATAAGACAACTATAATCTGGCAAGTATTTCAAGGTACAGTCAAAAGATCTGCCGGAAAGACCTACTCAGTAGTACCTCTAAAGAGCATCTGACATCTTCCACAGTGGGCCATATAATACGTGGTTGTCCAAGGCCAAGAGGTGTTTTATCTTCTGAGAAGCCTGATGACATTGAGTAAGTCAGCTCAGCCAGCCACTTCTCATCCAAAGAACCAAGGGAAGAGAACTGCAGCGACACAGTACAATCAGAAAAATTCCTCAAACAATGGATGACATTCATAATGCTAAGCTTTTCAACTGTGAAAGATACATTCCAGAAACCAATCACCACTATTACTCCATAACATTGTCAAAAGATCCATTGCAAATATTACGCACGTAAAAGTTCAGCAGAAGGGGATAGAATGAAAATACCAGGTCCAGATAGAACAGCATAATACAGAGAGAAACCAAATGAAAGAAAACCTAAATAAACGGAATGATATATTATTTTATTTCTTCACCTACTAACAGAAAGCAATTAGCATTCACATCCACCATCAACTATACCTGATAAGCAAGTGGGGAATTTTTAAAATCTTTATCAAAAGTACATTCCTGGAGAACAGTTCGTAGCTTCATATGCCCCCACTTCTTCAAATTTGTACCAGTATGATATCCAGGGACAGAAGCAATCAATCTGACCTGAAAATTGTTCAAGCAGTTTCATATGCAACCCATTTTATAGCATGCGAGACACTATTCTAACATTATATAATCCTAACAAAAAAAAAAAAAAAAAAAAACCTGACAAATTAAGGGAAAGGAAAATAATACCGCTGCACCACTATAATCAAACTTCTTGAAGAAAGCTGGATTGATATTGAAGTTTCCAAGTGCTGGTAATTTAACAGAGAATTCAGGCCACTACAAACAGTCAAACAAAAGAAAAAAAGCAAGGTTATTATGCTTAATCTGGATAGTAGCATATATTAAGAGTATAAAATTTGAAGCAACAAAAATCTCAATCAAGCTCCATTTATTCACAATCTCTCACACGTAAGCCTACATTCCGAATCCATGGGTTAGTAGGGGAAAAATAAAATTAAAAAATGTAAAAGTGCTTTAGCTAAGCAACAAGTTTTTGAAAGAGCATAAGCTGAGATCAGTAACAAGTACAATCCCCCAAAGCCAGAAAACAATGAAAGTTCAAGCAATCAGAAGAAAGCTTAACACTTCAAGCGATTCAGATATATTAAAAAAATGCCCATGATGTAGGCATAAAAAAAAGGGGTTCATGGCATCACTTCCAGGACAACATTATCTAATACAACTGGAGAAATATTACAACATTTGATCAAGAAAGCAAACACAGCCTTTAGGACTACATCTTCCACATAACATGCTTCATGTATTATTACCTTCAAGGCACTGAGATAATCAATCAAGTCATTTTCAAATCCACATCCTTTGCTTGGACTATTTTGATCTTTCCAGGGGAAATCTTGCATCCACAAACCTTGGCTTTTGTTGTTCCAATCTACATATATTAAATTTGCAGTATGTACAATAATCCTTACTCCCCGAGGATATACAAGAAGCATGGCCTTCGAATGGTGTGTCCCAAATGAAATAGGTAAGGGGGGTTTATGCAGAATCCAATTTGCCGGCTTCTTTCTCTAAACAACAGTCAAAATTGATAATATTACTGTCCATGTCCCCAAATTTAACCTTCAATGTATAATAGAAATTGGCATTAATAGAACAAAGGAAAACCTTCATGTGATCCAATGTGCCATCACCTTCCCCATGAAGAACCAACACATGAGGGGTTTTTGCAAGTGTTGGACATGCTACATCAAGAAAAGGAATCCAATAATAATAATAATAAGGCATCACTATATAAAGTTAAGAATGCATCAATTTCAAGCAAATCGCAAGCTGATGACTATGGGTCATGCCAACGATATAAAAGGAACTATACCCATAATGGCATAGTGATTTAAAATACTGCACAAAGAACGGATGACAGTCAAAAATGCAATTAAAGCATCGCATTAATTCAAAGAATTGAGGATCTAAAAGCACAGATCATTCATAATATTGGCAATAAATCCATTAAGACAATGTAACAAGCAGTGAGGAACCCAAAGAAGCAGAACAAATACTCATAAAAAATTCATAAACAGCAAGAGAAAGTAACTGCAGCAATCTTTGAACATAAAAATGCACTCATTATTTCCATATTCAGCTTATATGAATTTATATACCTACTTCTCAACAGGTTTTTGTTAGTCAAAGATGTTGAACCCATCCAGTTCATATAGAGAGGAAGTTGGAACTAAACCAAGGATGAGAACCAAAGTGAATAGAACTCACCTGGTAACAACCAATCGATGTCTACCATATAATTAGAAAGGATTGCAACGAGAACATCCCCCTACCAAAAAACAAGCAATTAAATGATTAAAACAAAGAAAAATAAGCAATTTAACAATCAGCTACTCCATGGCTCCATTTCTCCTACACTCCGTATAATGAATATACCAATCTTATAGACAATCTATTATGTCTTTTAAAGTGTTACAAGTAACATCAATCTCAATGGCCAATAACAACATTAAACATAATAAAGTTTACAGAATAAAGCAGAGCAAGAATGCATCATTAAAAATGACAGTGCTAATACCTGAATCACATCCCCAATAGAGACACAAGAGGTATTTGACCAAGCTGGCAGCTCTCTCACTCGCAAAAGTCGAAATGTCCAAGGTAACTTATCATTTGAAACACGAAAATCACGGATAGCCTCCTCCCTACTCTCTCCCTTAGAATTGTACTTCCCAGAATTTTCAACCTCCACACCACTCCCTTGTCCTAAGCTTTTCTTTTTCACCTCATCCTATACAAATCAGATTAAACAGAAAAATGAAGCAAGAACTTTCCCATAACAGAGTTCAACCTGTTAACCAATTTTTTCTTAACATACAAAGCAAACGAATACCAAAGCATGAACTAAATTCATGTATCAAACAAAACAAATGTTAGAATATCAATATATGTCAAGATATTACCATAAATAAAATAGACCATGGTTTACTGTAGTTTTGTGATACGATGGGCTACCATGGTTTTAGAGTTACCATACTAAGCCATTGTACATTAACAACTAATTCTTAGCCCCAAAGTTTTTGGGGTTAGCTATGGATTCTCAACATATTATTCAGGATTGACCATAAGTAGGTTTTCCATCATTTTATTCTATCCGAAATCATACTCTATGTTATTCCCTTAATTAACATGTCCATTTTTATTACTTTTACTAATGTTATTCGTGGTCTTACTCTTCCTTTTTTTTTCTTTTTTTTTTTCGTTCCCTCAACTTGGAGCAACTCATTTCTTCACACTAGTGCATTAATTGCTCTCCATTGAACATGAAGAAACCATCTCAAGTGACTCTCCTCATCTTTTCATCAATGGGGCCACCCCTATCTTTAAGGGAAATTTCCTCATTTTTAAACTTATTTTTTTGTATATTTCCACTAATTCATCTCAACATTCTCATTTAATCTACACTCATTTTATGAATATGTTAATTCTTAACAGTCCAACATTCACTAACATAGAGCATAGTTGGTCTAATAACAATATTATAAAATTTTCCCTTTAAATTAATAGGTATTATATGTTAACACAATACTCCTGATACACTTCTCAACTTCATCCATCATTCTCTCATTTTATGATTCAAATCCTATTTAATCTCTCCATATTTATGAATTATTGATCCAAGATATCAAAAGCTTTCGCTCTTTGGTATCTCTTGTCCATTAAGTTTTATAGCCCCTTCATCTTTGTTTTTACTTTTACTAAACTGAAATTTTATGTACTCAATTTTGGTCCTACTTAATCAAAAACCTTTAGATCCTAGTGTATTTGGCATTATATCATTTGGAATACTAAGCCTATTGTATTCCTATTCATATGACATATCCATCATTGGGTTCATTGTAACACACAATTCAACATAGTATTGGGCTTTCCATGGTAGACTAATTCTCTTGCTTCAACTCTCTCTACATCATTTCATTTTTCCTCTTTCTATTATAAAGACAAAATTTTTAAACAGAAAAAACAAATTTAACGACACCCACCCCACCTGCGACTTTGTTGTCAAAGCTACATGATCAAACGTTTGACGCGACCTCTTTAAACTTGGTTCCTCTCCTTTGTCACCAGCCCATGTCACATACTTGAAAAAATGATGCCCAGGAATAAGCTCCACAACATCACCATCAACAATGGTAGTGCTTTCTTGAGAATACAGCTTCTTTCTCTTATTCCCAGAATTAACCACAATGGGATTCGAACCCTCCTACAAAACAAACCCACACAATGCATGAATCATAAGTTTTTGGAGATGGGTTTTTAGGGGTTAGTTAGTTAGTAAGTTAGTTAATTAGTTAGTTAGTTACCACAAACAAATTGGCGGAGGCGGTGGCGGAAACGGTTAGAGTGAGGTGCTTGCGGCTGAGCCTCTTGTCTGAAATGGGAACATTGTGGCGGCCAATGACATTTGGGCCTTTGGAGAGAGAGAGCTTTGGGATTGAAGTGTCTTCTTGGTCTAGATTTTGAGTCAGCGGAACCAAATATCCAATCTATAAAAACAAGAATATAAATAAAAGGAAATCAATGTTGAATGAGATAGATAGATAGATAGATAATATATTATTAGTTGTTGAAATTGAAAGAGAAGAAAAGAAAAGGACCTGAGATTGAGGCATTGATGATGATGATGATGATTTGGTTGCATGAGAGAGAGCAAAGACAATGGAACAAGAAAGGGTTTTGGAAATTGGAACAGTGATAGACTGAGTAGAGAATTTCAAGAATCCAGGAAGTAGCAGATGACTCTGCAGTTTGCACATAATAAGACTTACTCCATGGCTTTTAAGCCTAACAGGCTAACAGCAAGTTTAACAGTGTGGGCTTCAAAATTAAGATTTTTTCTAATCCAACTAAACTTACCTTGGAAAAAAATTTGCTTAATTCAAGAAAATTACAAATAATAGTACTAATAAACAATGGACTAGTTCACCACTGTCAATCCAGACTTTAACATCACCTTCTATGACAGCATTAATCCAATTCTCCCTAACAATAAGTTGTAAAGCCCAAAGAAAGGCAAGTGCTTATGCTTAGACTTTGAGCACTTCACTAAAACCGTCTCTTGCCACGACAACTTTTGGTTGTGTATTGTGTTATCAATACGTACAACGTATTGCCAATTTGCGATCTCATCCTCGCATTTTTTATATGTTTGGTACGATTAAAAACGCAAGTCCCTCTTTTTCTTCCCAAACCAACAGTAGAAAATTTTTTTTCTAAGAATTTTGTTCAGATCAATTGCTTTCTCACTTAATTTATCGTGCAGTAGGATTAATGGCTCCCTGATAAACCAAAATTGAGATACAACAAAAGTGTAGTTAAAACCTTAAAAGGTAACGAAATCCCAGTTCAAATCTTCCCAACCCAAAATTGAGATACAACACAAGTGCGGATAAAATCCAGGTTCAAAAAAAAAAAAAAAAATCCAGGTTCAAATTTCCCCACCCCAATTATCAATATATCCGAAAATAGAATAAGGCACCACCATAATAAAAGCTGGAAGGAAATCCGGAATGCAGAATGCCAATTTTGAGATCAATACAATGTCGCTTTATTTTAGCCAGTACAATAAATTTAGACGTTCCTGTCAAAAAAAATAAATGGTTTTCGAGTTCTACAACTGCTTATGGGTCTCCTCTCTTCCTTCTAAAATTACTTGAGAAATTATTAGTTTGGCGGGTCATACATATAAAAAACAAAAACAACAGCAAAAACCAAAAAAGTCCCAAAGGTCTCCGAGTTAAGACCAGTCTGAAAAACTCTACTTCAAGGCCTATAGTATTGACCCACAAACCAATCATATATGCTCACCTCTAGAGTCTAGACTTCGTATTTCAAGGCATACACACGTTGCTAATTTGGTGGTTTGCAACAATGATCCTACTCTTGCCATTTTCCTATAAACCAACCCACGGTTTTCATATCTTAGTACAGTTGTGGGTGATTTTGTATAGGTTTACTTCTATCAAAATTGTGTCATGAGTATTATATAAGGCCTCAAAATCTTTCATCGTCTGCGCTTTGATTCTTTCCGCATCTCAGACATGTAGCTCTCCAAGTTGGGCTTCTCCCATAAACGTCTATGAACAAGATCTTCCTTTGTGGCATCATCTAATAAACACACCAAGTATTAATTAGTAATACACTTTTAACAAGATTAAAAAATAAAATAAATAATAATAATAATAATTCTCTTTTTAACTTATGAGGAACCTCTAGACCACACAAGTACAGGAGTTTTAGAATGCATGAAGTCTGGAAATCCCAACTCTTAACCATTTCCATAAATAGAATGCAAACGTCTTGATTAGTACAGCAACCTTCCAAAAGCTGTGTGGCCAAAAGCTCAGTGTGTATGGTCAAAGGAAAACAAATGATAGATGGTATAGAAGTTTGATAAATTCATCTAATTGGATGATATAACCACGAGATCTTGTAATTGAGTTTTTAGTCCTATGCCCAGCAAAGAATGTAATGCATTATATGATCTAAAAATCAAGCTCCACCCACTAACCCAACAAAATTCACCTGATCCATTATAAGGTTAAATGAATTAAATTCAACTTACCAACAGTTCTCCACGCATCAAGAGAAGCTCCAAGGGATCTTTGGGTCAGGTAGGAGGCATCTTCCCAAGAATATGGAGCTTTCTTCACCTTGTATCTCCAGAACCAACAACCTGACCATAATAATAGCTGGATTGCATAAAAAAAAATAGTCATCAGTATCCATGTTCCATAACTCTTAGGCTAAGATCAGCATCAAGTCAAATACTAATTGCAGAAACACCACCAGAGAAATAGATCAACAAGAAAATATAGCCATCATCATTAAGCTTGAATAATACACAATCAGAGTTGCTGATATTTTTGAATGACAACATTGGCACAACCTTTCCAATAGTGTAAGGAAGAAGTACAAAACGGACACCAACAAGCTCCCAGACCGAGGGCATTTCAGCTCCTTTTATCTGCAGATCAAGTTCTTTACTGAAATCTTCTTCCAATTTCCTGCTATAAGAACATAACTCACCTTGTTTTAACCATAGTTTGAAAATTATAGAATGGAAAGCCCAATAATAGGGATTAGCCAAAAAAGTAATTCTAAAAAAGGAGCATGGGAGAGTTTGAAAGGATAAAGTGTCCACTTTGATGGACAATTGTCAATACAAGAAAATGACATCTATGGAATCTTATATGACAGACAAAAAGCTTTTTAAGTTCATACTTGCTCATCTGCTTGTTACTCTTCTTCTTATTTGTTGTTCCTCCACTGCGTTCAAGTTCCAAAGCTCGTAATTTATTTTTGTAAGCAGGCGTCTTCTTGACCATTTCAATAGCCTAGAACAAGAACTAGAAGAGTTATGTAAAAGAATATCAGAGGACTACTCCGAGCCTTTTCTATGAGATATTATTAAATATAAAAAAACATTGGAGAAATCCAAGCAAATATCCTGCAGTATAGGAAATGTTCTTATTCTACAGCCTTTCTTTAAAATAAAAAAGATTCTACTTTTAAGTTCAAATGGTGACCATTACCACTGCTAGCAGTATAGTTCAGCACAGACAAGAATAAAAGCTTTTGTAGAACTCTAGACAAGTAACATCATCCTTGTATTACGATGTAATGATGTATTAACTTCAGGTTAGTTCAAGTTTTGTTAGCAATACTAGCCTATCAACATTCATCAAACCCATCAAACAATCTCACATTAAGATGCATATGATATAATGTTTCAATACTTTCTTTTTGATAAGTAGTGTAATGTTTTAATACTTGATATATCACAGTACCTGATTATACCTCGTCCATTGGTTGAGATACTGAAATGCTGAGAGAACTAGAAGAAGGCCAATAAGGACAGCACGAGTATCCTAGCAAGTGGATGCATAAACCAATTTTAGGATAATTTGAATGAATTGTAAACCTTAATCTCTCTACTATCACATTTGGTTTTAAACCAGGCAGAACACTCAGATACCAAAAGAATAAATAAAGAAAGTACTCACTGTTTTGTGACCATAATATGCCTGATAGTAACGAGCTGTATTGTAAAAAACCTGAAAATAAAAAACGATGACAGTTATAGTTTTTTACATAAATATGTAAACTTCAATAATTCTAATATTCTAATTGTGGGAAACTCGAACTGTTCATGCACACTACAAGTTGAGAGGAAGAGAGATGCTTATACAGTGGACATCTTTGATAACCAGAAAACAATTTGTACCAGAAATAGTCTTTGACAAACCAAAGTGACTTAATACAAAAGTCTACACAAAATTGTAAACCAACAGACAACACATTGTGTCAGTTCCTTGACTAATTTTAAGACGACCATTGCATCACACAGATATTCAATTAACTCACAGAGAAAGAGAGACATGTTAATTAGGGAGAAGTTCTAACGCTAAATTAAGTATGCCAACTCCCTTACACTTCAGCAATTTTTAAGGCTCATCTAGCAGCCATTTATAAGATTATACCTTAAGTACCATTGACCTCCATGGACAGAGTATGATCACACTTAGCTACAGACTACATATATGACTAAGTAAATCAACCCCTATGCTGAAAGTCTATATACGACCTACCCCCAATGTTGCAGGAATAATTCAATTGATTTCTCAGGCTTTATTATTCATAGCTCCGTTCACAATCCAATTCACAAAATGACCTAGCACCTGGAGCAGAACCACTTAAATGGGTTCCAATACTAGAAAATTACCACTAAATTTTCCTATAATTTTCAAAAGATGTATGGTTGAGCCCCCCCAAACTTCTCAAATTTTAGCTTTTTACCCCTAAATTTACATAAACTTTTCAAAAGAAATATGATCAGCCCTCCAAATTCTTCATATTTTTTGTGTGACACTATTAAATTGGTTCAATTTTATATTTGTTATAATTTTGGTCCCCAAGTACACAGTTGTTCCCAAGTATACGATGACAATGCCTACCAAAACATGCAATTCTATCGCTAAGTTGCTTACTAAGAGAACGCGATCTGCACCAATGCACCTAATTCTGCTGATCTTCCAGAGTTATTATTCATAAGAACCAAGCATGCAATTCTACATCCCGATTCACAAAACAACCTAGCACCCAATTCATTCCTAAGGCGAATTTCACAACTTCCTAAGGAGACAAGTTGTGATTAACGCAACATCGCTTTCACTAACACAACCTCGCCATGGATACCACTTTTATTGTATACCAAATGCTAACAACATTATGGTCTATTTTAGCATTACAAAACTAAGTAAATTTCCAAATTTTTTTTTTTTTATGTATTACCTCCTCAGGATGTTCAATTGCATAATCGTATTGGGCTCGCGTATCCTCGTCCTTCAAAATCTACAACAGTGAATCAAAAATCAAGTTTCAGCATTTACAATCTAGATTACAAATTCAAAGAGAAATCAACAAATCATCCAAGATCCAAAATTACCTCATATGCATTGGCAATTTTCACAAACAGTTTCTTCGATTCGGGATCGGGGTTCTTATCCGGGTGACTGAATTTTAAACCACAAAAATATATAAATTTTTTTTAACAAAAATTAAAATTTTACAGAATGAAATTATGGAAACTCACTGTTTGAGTGATAGCTTATAGTAAGCTTTCTTGATTTCCGAAGCGTTAGCACTCTGCGTAACCCTACATACAGGCGAAGATTAGGTTAGTAAGGAAGTAAAATCGAGAAAATGGGAGGGGTAAATTGGGAAACAGAGAGGAGAATTTTTGTAGTTGGAGCTCTGACCCGAGGAGATCATAGCAATCGTCTTCGTCGCAGTAGATCGCAGTCGATGGAGAAATGAGAAGAGAAAACAGAATCACGGCTGACACCACCGCGCACCACCGGATCGCTGCCGCCATTGCTTTTTTTTTTTTTCTTTTTGGGGGGGTTCGGAAGCAGAGACTCTCTGGAGTCGAATGCTTCCGTTATTTTAGACTCTGGAAAGTTTAGACTATCTAATATAAAACGAAAGATTCTGCTTACCACGTGCAAGACCCTTAGATTTTGGATTAAATAAAATAAATAAGCAAATACTGTATAAAAGGGCATTTCGGTAATCTTCCCTTAGCTCCATGAGCAGGAAAAATTATTAACTCCACTAGAGGGCTGTAGAGACTAGAGATGAACTTCACTAGTCTTCCTAATTAATATAACGTTACGTTGTTATACATGTAAATGTGACATCACTTTGATGATTTTTTATTTTTTTATTTTTTGTGCTAATTAGGAAGCTAACTCACACATTTGTATATGTGACATAATTTTATTAGTTGGGAAGACCACCTCAATAGTCCTCTACGTTGACCTAATAATTTCTCTCATGGGTATGGATGGTCTTTTGTGAGGCTCATATGTCAGTGAGAGCAGGAAGCATCATTCTCCCTGCTCTAAGAGTACCTAAGAATTTTTCAAGTGAGAAAAGTCTCATATGAAAATTTATATCATGAGTAGCCTTGCAAATATGCTTAGAATTTTTAATTCTCTCAAAAAAAATTTGAAGACAATCAAACTAAGGGCATGTTTGGTATACTATAATAATTATTATATGGGAATAGGAATAAGTATTACAAGGAATATATTAAGTTGGAATGTAATAATTATTACTATTCATTTGTTTGGTAACCATTTAGAAATAGAATCCTAAATATGCATCCACAATTTAGTATAGTATAAAAAGGTGTAATTAAATCATTTTTAAGTTAAATTTCTTAAAATACACTTATTTTAGGGTGTTCAAAATAGAGCTAATAATTAAAACAAGGAAAATTTATTTTCTTTCCTTTTGAAGATATGGCAACTAATGGCTTTTTAGGAATTTCTTTAAAAAAGTTATTACATAAAGTGAAGGAATAGATATTCAGTACTTTTGATAAGGAATAGTTATTCCTCATTTCGAAGAATAGCTATTCATAAGGAATAACTATTTATTGTAATAAAAACATAACCAAACAACCGAATAGTTATGCCATAGGAATATTTATTACATTACAGTGTCTATTACAGTCTACCAAACGTGCCCTAAATGTATTGTTGTATTTTGGTATTTTTAATTCTCTTAAAATAAATGTATATGATTTTATTTTTGGAAAACAAAATATTTTGTTAAAAAGATTTACTTATATATTTTTATAAGCTTAAGACTTAAATGCACCTAAAATTAATGACTTTTATATCACAAAATGTCAATATTAAAGGAAAATAAATGAGACAACAATAAATGAAAAGTAAAATTTGGAGTTACACGAAAACTCTCATCACCTGTTGAATAATTTTTTTTTTTCCTCACTTATCAAGTTTTTGAACATCCTGCAAATGGGGTTGGGAACTTTTTTCTTTTGGGGGGGGAACTTGTACAAACCTATGAGCCCATGCAAAACACTTTTCTTTTCTTTTTTTGCTGAATGAGCCCATGCAAAACACAGTGTACATGGGCCTAAAAACACACATGAAACTCCCTCATAAGTCATATCTATTGAATAAGTTGTGTTTTTTTGGCCATTGCTAATTTCACCAAGAAAAATGCCTACTTGATCTCAATTCTCAACTGTAGCTTTTTTTGTGACCACGCACATTTAGCAAGTCCAGTAGGCATCATTCCCTTTATAGACAAACCAAAACAAATCAGGTCAACTAGAGTACCTCAATTTCTATAGGACAAATAAATCTGTTGAATCTATCAAAAAGCTACTACTGTTAGTGTGGCTTGAATTTTGCCACAAGCCCATAAGGCACAACCAAGCCCAATCCGGCCATAAAATTGACCTAATACAAGTTGTATTAGGAATCCCACTCAGCCGACTTTATAAAGTAATATATATATATGTGCTTTATTATATGCGGCCAAAAAAGAAGAAGAGAATTGATTTAATAAAAATTCCAATTAACCTAGTGAGCAGTTGCATGAGAGAAAATAGAGAAAAAAGAGGCAGCCAGCTTCTATTCTTATTTTTTCTGTGAGAGAGTGCTAGGGTGTAATTGGGATTTGAGTTTCTTGAGAGTGTTCTTGTGCACTATTGTATTTTTCCCTGATAATAGTGAAATCCCTACAACTCCGTGGACGTAGGCAAATTGCCGAACCACGTAAATATTGTCTTGTGCATGTGATTGTTTTTTTTGGCGTGTGTTTTCTCTATTTGTTTTGTTTCTCACAGGTTGGGAATTTTGATTAAATTCCCTACAACTGGTATCAGAGCCTAGGGTTAGGTTTAAGTGGGAGCAATGGCAGAGGAAGCAGGAAAGGCGTCTGGAATAGAAAAGTTTGATGGCACAGACTTCGCGTATTGGAGGATGCAAATTGAAGATTATCTCTATGAGAGGAAATTGCATCTGCCTCTTTTAGGGACAAAACCTGAGGCTATGAAGGCTGAGGAATGGGCTCTTCTTGACAGACAGGTACTAGGAGTTATCAGGTTAACTCTGTCTAGGTCTGTTGCACACAATGTTGTAAAGGAGAAGACCACAACAGATCTGATGAAGGCTTTGTTTGGTATGTATGAAAAGCCGTCAGCAAACAATAAAGTGCACTTGATGAAGAAACTGTTCAATCTGAAGATGGCAGAGAATGCATCAGTAGCACAACATCTGAATGAATTTAACACTATCACAAATCAATTGTCGTCTGTAGAAATTGATTTTGATGATGAGATCCATGCACTGATCGTTTTGGCTTCTTTGCCAAACAGTTGGGAGGCAATGAGGATGACAGTAAGCAATTCTATAGGAAAGAAAAAGCTCAAGTACAATTATATACGAGATTTAATTCTGGCTGAGGAGATTCGCCGAAGAGATGCAGGCGAAACCTTAGGATCTGGTTCTGCCCTAAACCTTGAGACAAGAGGCAGAGGTAATAACAGAAATTCAAATCGGGGCAGATCAAAATCCAGAAATTCTAATCGAAACAGAAGTAAATCTAGATCAGGCCAACAAGTACAATGCTGGAATTGTGGGAAAACAGGTCACTTTAGGAATCAATGCAAAAGTCCTAAGAAGAAGAATGAAGATGATTCTGCTAATGCTGTAACAGAAGAGGTACAGGATGCATTACTTCTTGCAGTAGACAGTCCACTTGATGATTGGGTTTTGGATTCAGGAGCTTTGTTTCATACCACTCCACACCAAGAAATCATACAGAATTATGTTGCAGGTGATTTTGGTAAGGTGTATTTGGCTGATGGTTCAGCCTTGGATGTTGTGGGTATGGGAGATGTTCGAATATTGTTGCCCAATGGGTCTGTTTGGTTACTGGAGAAGATTCGACATATTCCTGACCTGAGGAGAAATCTGATTTCTGTTGGACAACTTGATGATGAAGGACATGCAATACTATTTGTTGGTGGTACTTGGAAGGTTACAAAAGGAGCTAGGGTATTGGCTCGTGGAAAGAAGACTGGTACTTTGTACATGACCTCAAGTCCAAGAGACACAATTGCAGTTGCTGATACAAGTACTGATACAAGCCTATGGCACTGCAGACTTGGTCATATGAGTGAGAAAGGGATGAAGATGCTGCTGTCAAAAGGAAAACTACTAGAATTGAAGTCCATTGATTTTGACATGTGTGAAAGTTGCATCTTAGGAAAGCAGAAAAAGGTGAGCTTCTTGAAAACTGACAAGACACTGAAGGCTGAAAAATTGGAGTTAGTACACACTGATTTGTGGGGGCCTTCTCCGGTTGCATCCCTTGGAGGTTCAAGGTACTACATCACTTTCATTGATGACTCAAGCAGAAAGGTATAGGTTTATTTTCTGAAAAATAAATCAGATGTATTTGAAACCTTTAAGAAGTGGAAGGCCATGGTTGAGACAGAAACAGGTTTGAAAGTAAAATGTTTGAGGTCAGATAATGGAGGAGAGTACATAGATGGAGGGTTCAATGAGTATTGTGCTGCACAGGGAATTAGGATGGAGAAGACCATTCCTGGGACACCACAGCAGAATGGTGTGGCTGAGCGCATGAACAGAACTCTCAATGAGCGTGCTAGGAGTATGAGGTTGCATGCTGGACTACCAAAAACTTTTTAGGCTGATGCTGTTAGCACTGCAGCTTACCTGATAAACCAAGGACCTTCAGTTCCCATGGAGTTCAGACTTCCTGAGGAGGTTTGGAGCGGTAAAGAGGTAAAATTTTTACATTTAAAAGTTTTTGGTTGTGTTTCTTATGTTCATATTGATTCTGATGCTCGTAGTAAACTTGATGCAAAGTCTAAAATATGTTTTTTCATTGGCTATGGCGATGAGAAATTTGGCTATATGTTTTAGGATGAACAAAACAGGAAAATCATCAAAAGTAGAAATGTGATATTTAATGAGCAGGTTATGTATAAGGACAGGTCAACTGTAGTGTCAGATGTTATAGAGATAGATCAGAAGAAATCTGAGTTTGTCAATTTAGATGAATTGACTGAAGGTACTGTCCAAAAAAGGGGTGAAGAAGATAAGGAGAATGTAAATTCACAGGTAGATCTGAGTACACCTGTAGCTGAAGTCCGCAGATCTTTCAGAAACATTAGACCTCCACAGCGTTATTCACCCACTCTAAATTATCTCCTATTGACTGATGGTGGTGAGCCAGAGTGTTATGATGAAGCCTTGCAAGATGAGAACTCAAGCAAGTGGGAGTTAGCCATGAAGGATGAGATGGATTCTTTGTTGGGGAATCAGACATGGAAACTAACTGAATTGCCAGTAGGAAAGAAGGCTTTGCACAACAAGTGGGTATACAAAATAAAGAATGAGCATGATGGTAGCAAACGTTACAAGACCAGATTAGTTGTTAAAGGGTTCCAGCAGAAGGAAGGCATTAACTACACAGAGATATTTTCTCCAGTTGTGAAGATGTCAACAATCAGACTGGTACTGGGAATGGTGGCTGCAGAAAACTTACATCTTGAGCAGTTAGATGTGAAGACAGCATTCCTTCATGGTGACTTGGAGGAAGACCTTTACATGATTCAGCCAGAAGGGTTCATTGCTCAAGGACAAAAGAATTTAGTCTGCAAACTGAGAAAGAGCTTGTATGGCCTAAAACAAGTTCCTAGACAGTGGTACAAGAAATTTGACAGTTTTATGCATAGAATTGGGTTCAAGAGATGTGAAGCTGATCACTGTTGCTATGCTAAGTCTTTTGACAATTCTTACATCATATTACTGTTGTATGTGGATGATATGCTTATTGCAGGGTCTAGCATTGAGGAGATTAATAATCTGAAGAAGCAATTGTCCAAACAGTTTGCAATGAAGGATTTGGGAGCTGCAAAGCAAATCCTTGGTATGAGAATCATTAGAGACAAGGCTAATGGTACATTGAAGTTTTCACAGTCAAAGTATGTGAAGAAAGTTCTCAGCAGGTTCAACATGAATGAAGCTAAACCAGTGAGCACACCCTTGGGTAGTCATTTCAAACTAAGCAAAGAACAGTCACCGAAAACAGAAGTAGAAAGGGACCATATGAGCAAGGTACCCTATGCCTCAGCTATTGGCAGCTTGATGTATGCTATAGTGTGTACAAGGCCAGACATTGCACATGCAGTGGGAGTTGTGAGCAGATTCATGAGTAGGCCTGGAAAGCAGCATTGGGAGGCAGTCAAGTGGATTCTAAGATATCTGAAGGGTTCATCAGATACATGTCTTTGCTTCACAGGTGCAAGTTTGAAACTGCAGGGTTATGTAGATGCTGATTTTGCCGGTGATATTGATAGTAGAAAAAGTACTACTGGGTTTGTTTTTACTCTGGGTGGTACAGCTATATCATGGGCTTCAAATCTGCAAAAGATTGTCACTTTGTCTACTACAGAAGTTGAGTATGTTGCAGCAACTGAAGTTGGAAAGAAGATGATTTGGCTACATGGTTTCTTAGATGAATTGGGTAAGAAGCAGGAGATGGGCATTCTATACAGTGACAGTCAGAGTGCAATCTTTCTTGCCAAAAATTCAGCTTTTCATTCAAAGTCGAAGCACATATAGACAAAATACCACTTTATCCGTTACCTTGTTGAAGATAAGCTGGTAATGCTTGAGAAGATTTGTGGATCTAAGAACCCAGCAGACATGTTGACTAAGGGTGTCACTATGAAGCTGTGCGCAGCTTCAATTGGTCTTCTAGCTTGAGGACAGGAGGATGAGTTGTAGGGATGAGGGATTGTGTTATGGAGGATTGTGGCTGATGTTTGCAGCTTGTGAGCCCTTAAGGGCTAAGGTGGAGCTGATGTAGGAGTTTGCTAGTGTAGCTTGATCAATTCAAGCCAAGGTGGAGATTTGTTAGTGTGGCTTGAATTTTGCCACAAGCCCATAAGGCCCAACCAAGCCCAATCCGGCCATAAAATTGACCTAATACAAGTTGTATTAGGAATCCCACTCAGCCGACTTTATAAAGTAATATAAATATATATATATATATATATATATATATATATGTGTGTGTGTGCTTTATTATATGCGGCCAAAAAAGAAGAAGAGAATTGATTTAATAAAAATTCCAATTAACCTAGTGAGCAGTTGCATGAGAGAAAATAGAGAAAAGAGAGGCAGCCAGCTTCTATTCTTATTTTTTCTGTGAGAGAGTGCTAGGGTGTAATTGGGATTTGGGTTTCTTGAGAGTGTTCTTGTGCACTATTGTATTTTTCCCTGATAATAGTGAAATCCCTGCAACTCCGTGGACGTAGGCAAATTGCCGAACCACGTAAATATTGTCTTGTGCGTGTGATTGTTTTCTTTGGCGTGTGTTTTCTCTATTTGTTTTGTTTCTCACAGGTTGGGAATTTTGATTAAATTCCCTACAACTACTACCAGCTACGGCTACCACCTGCAAAAGAACCTTAAAATCAACTGCAACCCACTGCACAACACCTAAAAATCGTCTCTCACAAGCCAATCATTCTCACAAGTTAACTTCTTTGAATTTTGGGGCATAAAAGAGCATAGGGCAAAGTAAAGAAGGGGAGAAAGGAAACACATTCTGCTTGGAGAATGATCTGGTCAACTAAAAAACTCAACACACCTACTTCACTTAGAGAGATGGGTCCGTTTGGTAAGAGATTTCTAGTAACGTTGTTTAAATTTTGTGGAAATATGTGTGAGTAAAAAAATGTGTGGAAATACGTGTTGTGATGTACCAAACAGGGTCTTAAACACACATTTTCCCTAATTTAGCATATTCTAAAGTGACACCAAAGTGATTTTCACTTAGCAACACTCTCCAAGTGCCCTTTCTCTCCTTCTCTCACCAATCTCTTGTCATCTCCCTTATTTCACTTATTATCCCACAACAAGCAATTTGGTGTTTATTATCTTCGTTGTATTTTCCCACTTGTTATCATAAAACGTGATAGGGGGGCTAAGATTTGTTCATGGTTGCCATTTCACATTTGCTAGTGTGAATCCTTGAAGGCTTGACTTATTGCACAAGCCTCATAACTGTTTTGGCTAATAGAGAAATATGGGACACTTGCAACAAAGATAAGTTTATTTTTATCTTACTCTCTTTGTATCTTATTCCTTTTACTAGTTGCAAACCTGCTCAATGCAGATAAAAAAAAAATTTGATAATTTGTTTATTTGTTAAGTGAAAAATAAAAATAGTAGATGAGACTTATAAATGTTAGAATTAAACCCTTCTTAAAATGATGTGATTACTTTCTAATAAAGTATAGTTTTTTTAATGAAAAATATATTAGATTTTCTAAATTAAGTTTTTTCAAGGAAACATAATACATTTTACATTTAATTATTCTGTAAGGCAAGATTTTTGTAAATAATGTAATGTATAGTTGAAATTTGTTTCTAGTACTCTTTACAAAGAGTTCATTCTCTATATTTCTTAAATAACCTAAAGAGAAAGCAAATATATAAGTAAATTCATCACTTATATTAGAAGAAAAAAATCAAGACTTTAATAACATAAGAAAAGTTAATTTTACCAATAACCTATCAATATTACGTAAGCTGAGAATATGATATAATTGTCAATGAAACTACTCCTCTTTGTACACAAACTTCTCATCCCAAAGCATCACCGAATTGGTTCAGATGGACCAAATAAGACTGAAGTGAACCTAAATGGACTGAATGGACTAAAGTGGGTTGAAATGGACCAATTGGACCGAATGGGGCCAAAATGGACCAAATGGACTAAAATAGACTAAAATGCTACGCTAATAAAGCTCAATAGGAATGTAACAACAATTAATGGCATGCTTCAGCTTTTAGATATATATTAGTCGCATACCCGCGCGTTGCGCGTGATAATTTTTTTAGGATGGTCTCATTAAATATTTTATTAATACTATAATTTTAGTTATTAACCATTGATTTTTCATTAGTTTCTAAGTTAATAAAATCCTTAAATATACCTTTTTTTTTACCTTTACACACACACACACACACACATATATATATAGTGAATATTTACACATACCTTTAAGAAAACTCTATATATTCCACTTTTTTGGATGCGTAAAATTATAGACTACTACTCCATAATGATAGTAGCTAATTAATTTTATACATATTTTTTTAATGATCTCATTTGTAATGCTTCTTACCGTTATTATATATTTATTAACTGATGATTTGCATAACAGAGACGATAAATGAGAGGTAACATTGTTCATTAGATTTTCGAAAGTAATAGTGTATGAAAATTTTATATATATATATATATATATATATATTAAATAAGGTTAAATGAAATGTCAAAAAATGGATTTTTAAATTTTCTAACTTTATTTCTTATGTAATTTCTAGTACTATTAGAGAACATCTATTTTTTAGTTATAATTAATATGGTTTCCATAGTTAGAGTTTGATTAGTTTTAAATTTAAATTTAGTACTATGATTGTATTTAATTGTTGATTGTTGATTTAATTTTTTAAGTGAATTTAACGGTTTATGTTACTACACTGTAAAGTTTTTAAAGCTCTCCACATGGTAATCTCTATTTTATTTTTTACTTCTCCTTACAACCTCTTTGTTTTCCAATCAACGATTACTAATTGACATTTGGTTTTTTTTTCTTTATCTACTTTTTATTACTTTGTATCAGTTTTTTTCTATACCATCTCTCTCTCTCTCTCTCTCTCTCTCTCTCTCTCTCTCTCTCTCTCTCTCTCTCTCTCTCTCTCTCTCTCTCTCCATTGGCAACCTATCGTTTTCCAAAATTTGATGATGATTCTATGACATTAAATATGCATTATTAGTTTTTTATTATTATTTAAATTTAGTGTTTCTAACTTGATTTGTTTTGTATTTTATTCTTCCTTTGATGCATTGGGTGTGAGAATGAGTGTTTCCCTAGCATTACTCCACTTAATGTGGACAATTTTATTTATTTAATTTAGGCAAAATATTAAATTTTAAATTTTTTAAAATAAAAAAGGAGTGGAAATATAAATAATTTAATGATATATATGGGGGATGTGGCTGAATTTAAATGTTAAATAAAATTAAATGAGAAAAAAATAAAAATAAAATACATAACAATAAATACTAACTTATCCAAATAATTCTATGTAATATAATAATAGTACATTCTTATATACTATTTTTAATTATTTATAATGCAATATGATAATATTTAACAATCAAAGTCATAAAAAAATTAAAAAAACTTAAAACACAAAACTAAATCCCATCAACCAAAATAGAGTTCTAAAGAATACAAAACTTTATCAAGCTAAAATAGAGATGCAAGAAAAATAAAAATAAAAATCCACCAAAAAATTGAGGGAGAATGAGTGGGAAATAACCACTTTTTTGTGAGAGAAAATTATGTAAAGAATGAAAGAGTGAATGACAAATTTATACTAAGAGAATGATAATGAAAAGAAACAAAATAAAGGAAGATAAAAGGAAAGAGGAAGAGTGATATTAAGGTAGAATGTTTGGGGAGATGAAAAGGTAAAGAGAAAAAGAAAGGTTGGAGAAAGTGTAAATGTTAAAAAAAAAAAAAAAAAAAAAAAAAAAGGAGTACAATTTGATGAGCACAATATTCTTTTATTTGAATTTAAGTAAAATATTACATTTTTTATTTTGTAAAACAAAAAGAGAGAAAATATAAATAATTTAATGATAAGGAAAATGTGGTTGAATTTCAATATTGAGTAAAATAGAAGAGAAGAAAAAAATAAGAAAAATTAAAAGATATAACAATAAACACTAAATTATCCAAATTATGCTATGTAATGGAATACTATTTTATTTTTATCTACTATGTTTAATTTTTTATAATGTAAGAAAAAAAAAGTAAGCACAATGTGAGAAAAAGAAACAGTATAGGCATTATAGTTGGAGAAACAACAAATTAAGCACAATGTGAAAGGAACACAGGGTCAACTGCAGTGACACGTGTGAATCTCATTTCTTCTTTTTCTCCTCAAGAAGCGGCTAGCCTTTTTATTCATCAATCATTAACTTCAACTAAGTCAAATCACCCATGATGAATGAACAATCAGGTGTCTTCTCTTGGGTAGGTTTAATTTTGATACCATACAACAAGTAAAGTATTTCTAAATAGTAGCAAGCCTTCTATATGCCCACCCTTAAAGGTTAAAGGTCGGAGAGATGAAAGCTTAGTTACCACACAATTCTAGCAGGTCTTTGTGTGTGTGTGTGTGTGTGTTTTGTGGGAGAGTAGGCGAGTTAAGTGTTCTGGACATCACTGGCAAGTGACTCAAATCAGGTTCAGTAGGGCTGAGGATCAAATGTTTCATTGCTGAATAAGATTGCAGAATTTCAACCTTCAAAACAATAGTGTTCACTAATAACATCAAATATATTTCTCACTTTTGCAATATATTTATTACCTTGTCCAAAATTTTAATCTCAAATTAGATGCTTCAGAAATGTCAAGAATGTTCATGCACGACATATTATGCAAATTACATCTAAACAAAGGAGGCTAAAATTATAATTAGAAAAATCCTGGATATGTCTTTGATGCTGAAAACAGTAGGCATTGAGAGGTGTATAAGCATACAACGTAGATGATTCCAAGAAATGGTTTAGACCGTAGAAAACTCCACATGCTTCCTATGAGAGAAAACACAAAAATAACAAAACTAAATCGTATCAACTTAAATTAGAGTTTTTAAAAACACAAAATTTTATCAACCTAAAGCGAAGATGCAATAAAATCCACCAAAACATTGAGAGAGAGAGAGAGAGAGAGAGAGAGAGAGAGAGAGAGAGAGAGAGAGAGAGAGAGAGAGAGAGAGAGAGAACCTTTTGTGAGAGAAAACTATGCAAAGAATGGAAAAAAGTGACAAATTTATAGTAAGAGGGAAAGGATAAGAAGAGACAAATAAAGGAAGATGAAGGGAAAAATGAATACCAATATTAAAGTAGAGAGTAGTGGGGAGATGAAAAGGTAAGGGAAGAAGAAAAGTTGAAAAAAGTGTAAATATTTAAAAAATAAGTGAATATAAAAAAAAAAAAAAATAGGAAAATTGGAAATAAAATAGAAATATATATAGATGTTAAAACCGACAAAGATGAATATGTAAAGTCAATAATCTATATATATATATATATATATATATATATATATTGGTAAAAAGAGGAATAAATAATAAATAATAATTATGTGGCAAATGACGTGGCGATGACGTGGCGCAACAGGAGTTCAGCAGCAATAAATACCACGCTTTAGCTTTTAGTACTACTAGTCGCGGACCCGCGCGTTGCGCGTGGTAATTTTTATAGTAAAATGAAATGCTTTGCTAAAATAGTCCTCATATTATTGGTAGGGTGTTCATGTTATCTACCGGTTATTTCAAATGATCTTTTACTACTTAAGCTGCATTATATATGTATAAACAATATATTGTAGGATTCATGATGATAGAAGGTATTGTCTTGGAATTAGATGTGGAAATGATACAACTATACTTGGCCTTGTAGTCAATCCGGAGCTGATCAACCGTCTTCCCAAGTTAGTAAAATTTAATTAACTTAAAATTAGATAGAAATTTTTTTATAAATTTGAAGTTAGCGTCATGCTAGGTGAAAACTTTAGAGGACTGTAATTAAGTTGTTGCAAGTCTTTTTAAATAAATATTAATAATAATAAAAGATCTATTCGTTTAAAGATAGAGATTAGTATTATAAATAGGATGAGGAAATTTTATAAATAGGTGTCCATATCATTCAACACCAAGACCTTTTATGTGATATTTTTGCACCAATCATGTTTTTCAATAGAAAATATCTAATCTCTAAACATATTACAATCTCATCTGACGGTTATCTAAAAATTTGAACATCATGTGGTTCTAAAAAATTTGGAATTTTTACTGAATTATTTTACAATCTCATCTGATGGTTATCTCAAAATTTAAATATCATGTGGCTCTAAAGTATTTGAAAAATTTTTCATTTATAAAATTCCCCCATTTTCCCAACTTATCTGGGTTTTATATTCTTTTGTATCGTGGGAATGTAATTCAGTAAAATTTCATATTGAAAGATAGACACCATACTGCTGATGTGACTCCATAATACTTACCAACCATCATTTACTATCCATCATTATAGTAAAAGATCATTTGAAATAACTGGTGGATAACATGAACACCCTACCAATAATATGAGGACTATTTTAGCAAAGCATTTCATTTTAGAGAGACTTGAAGAAATATTCCAGCTTGTGTGAACTTGCAATTTAATAGCTAATCCATTATAATTTGGTAGAAACCAAAAGATAATATAAAAATTATTTTAGCATACCAAAAGATAATATAATCTCAATTTTATAATAGCCTTTTCATTAATTGACGGTTATCTCAAAATCTTAACATCATTTGATTCTAAAGAATTTGGAATTTTTACTGAATTATTTTACAATCTCATCTAACGGTTGTCTCAAAATTTGAATATCATGTTTTTTTTTTTTTTTTTTGAGAAGAAAAGTAATTCATCATTAAAAAACTAGACCCGAAGGTCGGACAGAACAAAAGAAGAAATGGCTGGAGGAACAGACTCCATCCAAACCTCTAAAGGAAAAGAAAATCTAGCTCTCTGGGCTAAAGCATGCGCAACCGCATTGCCTTGCCTACCAACATGAGAGAAAGAACAACTCTGAAAAGAGTTTAAATGAGACACTATGTCTTTTAAGATATGCCCTCCCTGGGAATGTGACATACACCTATCTCGTAAAAGCTTGATTACCAAAGTGGAATCACCCTCAAAGATTGAATTATGGAAGCCCGTTTCAAAGGAAAACAGCACCGCACGCCGTGCAGCCAGAATCTCCACCAATTCCGCTGATTGAGGTTTCACGATTTTTTCAGAAAGGGCAGCCAACACCGCGCCTTTTGAGTTGCGAATCACCACACCGAGCTCTGCACAGTCAGACTCCCCAAACAGAGCACCATCAAAATTTATCTTCACCACATTCTCACTCGGCAGCTTCCATTTAACTGCACCTACAATGCTTCTAACAGGTGGCAGCCTCTGACCGTGACCTGCTGCATAATTTTGTAGATAGGTTTCTGCAAATACTGCAAGCCGATTAAGAGGAACGGTGACTGCTTGAAGCCGAGATTTATTACGGTGATGCCACACAGCCCAAGCTGTAACTGCAAATAGGGGAAACAACTTCGGTTTAGTCTGCACTAGGCGAACCAGATCAAAAAAGGATCCCTCTGTAACTTGGTTGTGATCCAGCCAACCAAAACTCCTTTGCCACACCTGACGAACCTTCGTACATCCCCACATAGCATGCATGACATCCTCCGGATGCTCAGAACAGAGCTGGCAAACATTCTCTGAAATAATGGTTTTTTTCAAAAGGTTTTCCTTCGTGGGTAACGAATTGGTGCAAGACTTCCAAAGGAAATGTTTTATCTTTCCTGGGACATTTAGTCTCCAAACACCCTTCCACAAACTCCTGTGAACCTCCGTAGACTCTGAATCAGATTCACTTGCATAAGGGTCTTCGCATAGACACTTATACCCCGACTTAACTGAAAACTGACCACTCCTTTAAGCTGGCCAAACCAAGGAATCAATCTGGGGTATAATACATAGGGGTAGGGATTTAATAATCTTGGCATCAGGGGGGAAAAAACATTGGTCAATCAGATTTAAATTCCACCACCCTGAATGGGGGTCTATGAGCATATCAACTGTGGCATCCGGGGCAAGTACATCTCTGTGGAATAGGATTCTGCCATCATTTAAGTTTGGTAACCAGGCATCTTAGAAGATCCGAATGCTTTTACCATTCCCTATCCTTCAGCGGACATTTCTTTCGATTAAGTTTTTGGAACGGAGAATACTTTTCCATGCAAAAGACCCCGTGGCCGATCTTGCTTCGAACACGTTACCATTAGGAAAATATTTGGCCTTGAACACTTTATAGAAAAGGGAATCTGTGTTGAATGTTAGTCTCCATATTTGTTTTGCTAGCATGGCTTCGTTAAACTTACAAAGATCCTTAAATCCCAAACCTCCCTCTAATTTTGGCTTGAACTAAACCTCCCATTTCTTCCAATGAATTTTTCTTCTATCTCCCCTTTGACCCCACCAAAATTTTCGAATAAGCATCTCAATATCTTGGCAAAGACCTATCGGAAGACGAAAGCAACTCATAGCAAAGGTGGGGATGGCTTGAACGACTGCTTTCAACAACACTTCTTTGCCCGCTTGGGAGAGTAACTTCTCCTTCCACCCTTGGAGTTTTCCCTATACCCTATCCTTAATATAGTTCAAACTCGCCTTCTTGTTTCTTCCCATGACCGCTGGCAAACCCAGATACTTCTCATATTCTTTGATTTTGGCAACTCCCAACAGATTCTTAATGGACTCTTTGGTGGCATCCAAGACATTTTTGCTAAAGAAAAGGGTAGTTTTTGCAGAATTTATCATTTGGCCCGAAGCCTTCTCTTAAAGACCCAAGAGAGCTTGGATGGCTAACACATCCCCTAACCGAGCTCTGCAAAACAGGAGGCTGTCATCTGCAAAGAATAAGTGCGAAATCTTCAGACCAGAACGACAAAGAGCAAACCCCTCAATTTGACCCCCCTCTACCGCATGTTGAATAAGCCCGTTCAACCCCTCCGAGACCAATAAAAAGAGATATGGAGACAAGGGATCCCCTTGATGAATTCCTCTAGTTGGAAAGATGTGGCCTTTGGGTTCACCATTTACCAGGATAGAATAAGTAACCGATTTGATGCACTCCATAATCCACCCTACCCATGTGGGATGGAAGCCCATTTTTTCCATGATCTTTTTCAAGAACTCCCACTCCAATCTGTCATACGCCTTACTCATGTCTAATTTAAGAGCCACATGTCCCACTTTACCCACCTTCTTCATCTTCATATGGTGAAGAGTCTCAAAAGCCACCAGGATATTATCCGATATGGCTTTATCCGGTTGGAATGCGCTTTAAGATTTTGAAATAATCTGGGGCAAAACTCTTTTTAATCTGTTAGCCAAAACTTTAGAGACAAGTTTATATAGGACATTACATAAAGCAATAGGACGAAATTCAGAAATAAATTTCGGGCTCTTAACTTTGGGTATGAGTGTAATGAAAGTATGGTTCAAACCTGGCATTACTTCACTGGTATTTAAACAAAATAAAACAGCCTTAACAATGTCATCGCCAATACTATCCCAATAATGTTGGAAGAAAATTGGGGGCATATCATCGGGTCCGGGGGCTTTTAAAGGCGCCATCTACTTTAAGGCTGTTTCGACCTCCAATCTCGCGAATTCTTTAATCAAACCAACATTCATGTCTGCACTCACCACCCTCTTATTATGTTGAACCACCGCTTCCAAACCACTCGGATTTGAAGAAGAGAAGAGCTTGGTATAGAAATCAACTATCATGGCTGAAACGTTTTCCTCCCCTGAAAAAAGGACCCCATGTGAGTCACAGAGCTCAGATATAGAGTTGCGGCGAAAGCGTTGGGATGCCCTATTATGGAAGTATTTCATGTTGCAGTCACCCGATATCAACCAGTGAGTGCGACTTCTCTGTTGACACATTTGTTCTTCCATTCGGAGAAGTTCATTTACTTCGAATTTTAATTGCAGAAAAAAATCCACGCTGCCCCCTTGAATTGCCGCTGCCTCTGCTTTACTAAACATCTTTTTTTTATCCACTAAGGTCCGTGAAATATTACACACTGAGTTCTTGCTCCACTTCTTTAGTTTCACTTGGCACCTATCAATTTTTCCCACAACTTGGCACCCTTCCTTTTCAAGCCAAAATTGTTCAAAACACCAAGGCCGTTGAGGTTTTACAAGGATGCCCTCAGGTAGGATAAAAATGGGGCTGTGATCGGATTGCCCACAAACCAAGGACTACACCTTTTTTGCAGGGAAGCGATCTAGCCATTCAGCCGTGCTAGCCGCTCTATCAAGACGTTCCCATAAGCCACCAGAGGGATAATTCTTAAACCATGTAAATTTCTTCCCAACGAATCCCAAATCCAACAACCCGCATTCATCTAATACCTCTCGAAACTTTTGCATCTACCCGTAAGGATGAGGTCAACCTCCTTCTTTCTTCTCGTGTGACTTTAAGAGTTCATTAAAGTCTCCCCCACACAGCCATGGTAAGGCAAGCTGATTATGAAGGGTTCTCAATAAATTCCAAGAAACCGAGCGAAGATGAGTTTCAGGGACTCCATAGAAGCCCGTAAATCTCCAAGCTTTGTCAGTCCCTTCAAAGATCACTGCATCTATGTGATTAATGGAGGAAGAAACAACCCGTAAATTAAAATCTTTTTTCCATAAAAGGGCTAAGCCACCACAATGATTAACTTTTGACACATCGTAGTAATGACCGAATTGTAAAGAATCACGAATACCCGCAAGCCTAGCTTCAACTAGCCATGTTTCAGCTAAGAACACAACTGTAGGATCTTGTGCCCGGATAATATCCCCGAGCTTTTGAACTGTCTGCCTATTCCCAAGCCCGCAATAGTTCCAACACATAATACTCATAATCCTTGGCAGGGCTGGGAACCAGCCTCCGCCATATCATTTGAATTTTCTTTATCATCTTGAGAAACTCGAAATTTCTTATTTGGTAATTCAAGTTGATCGGAGTCCACCACAAAACCTCTTTTTTGACCAGCATGTGAGAGAAGAGCTTCCTTGCTGCCAAGAGAAGAACAGAGAACACGAGACCACTTTGGACCTAAAGCATGAGAGACGTGCTTTGTATGTTGATTGTTGGAGATATCAGTTAACTAAGGGCCAAGGGTCACGTGGGGTATTAAAATCAGAGGTTGATCTTGTTGTTGGCCCAACACGGAAGAGCCCAATGTGGGGTCGGCTCATATAGTATCAAAAAAGGGCCCATTTGACCTCTTTGAAGGGCCGGATAATATCTCAGGATATTTTTGGTCCATATGCTCACAATTACCCTTAGACCCCTCAAACTTATCACTAACCTTTGTCACAACAACTTCACTCCTATGTTGACCTTCAAAACCCGAAGGAATATTTTCCTCAGATCTTGAGATATCAGATACAGAAGAAAAGATGGGAAAAGTAGGCGTGGATATGGGGTTTACCTCACTAGGCGCCTTCCCCAAAACCTGATCTTGCACTTTCGCCCACTGCATCTCCTCTGCAACTTCGGACCGAGAGCTGTATGTGACAGGTGAGCTATCAATCTTAGTGGAAATTTTATCTTCTGACTTCCCTCCGGCCCCATCACCCTTACTAATTCCATGCGGTGTCACAGTCAGCTGTCTTGGCACCTCCAGAGTTGCGTCATCCCATGCCGAACTACTGCTACCTAAGGGAACAGACTCAGTCACGGGATTCCCACCCTCCCTTGTATTCTCCCCAGGCACATCGGATTGGACATGTGTCCGTTCCAGCCTCACTCCGATGACTCCACCCCTACTTCCCTGGTTTTCACCTCCACCGTTTTTACCTGATTCTTTTTGGAACCTCCCGAATGGGTCACCACGCAGCCATGCCCCATATTGAAGACCTTCTTCAGTCGTTCGGCCCTTAACAAATGATGCAGGACAATCTTTAAGTGCATGACTTAGCAACCCACAATAATAGCAAAAATTTGGGAGTCTTTCATACTTAAACTGAACCCACCTGGACTCATCTCCTTCGATGGTGATTTTTTTGCCCCGGATGAGTCTTTTTGTAACATCAATCCGGACACGTACCCTAAGGCATTTCCCCCAGTGCACTCCTGAATCAGGGACATCAACCTCCATAACATCCCCCAAAGAGGACCCAATCGCCCAACCAGTTTCCTTTGTTCTGCTCATTAGAGGTAAGTTGAAAATCTGAATCCATAAGGGAGACTATTTTAGCTCCATCTCCTTTGGAGTTAGCTCACCTTCAAACTCTTGAATAATCACCAATTGTTTCTCAAAACTCCAAGGGCTCATATCAAGAATTTTCTTTTTATCTTTCCCATCTCCAAACTCCACCAGAAACAACTCTGCTTCTAGCTTAGAGAAGTTGACCCATTTGTTAGTTTTCCACAGCATACGCAGGTTTTTTCTCAAGGTGTCTAAGCTTATGCTTCTATGTGTCATTATCTTCATGATAGCACAGTTTTTACCTACCTCCTTTGCAGCTCTGGTACTGTTGCTACCCAGTTCAACACCTTCACCCTCTTCCTCCTTAAAGGAAAGCTTACTCCACAACACTTCCAGCTCTTCAGCCATTTGTACACTTCTAACGGTGTCCACCCTAGAGGGTATTACTGCCTTAAAGACCAAAGTCCACCCCGACCTCACCCACGGAAGGTCACGCTAACTCTTGCAAGGGATGCAAGACAAAAACTGCTTCTACGTGCATAGAGACACGAGAGCACTAATTTTTTAAATGAAATTAAATTATGAATTTTATTACCAAAGTATCATGTGATTCTAAAGTATTTGGAAAAATTTTTATTTATAAAATTCCCCCAAGATAATCCATTATAATTTGGTAGAAACCAAAAGATAATATAAAAATTAGTTTTTACACCAAAAGATAATATAATCTCAATTCTATAATAGCCTTTTCATTAATTGAGATTTGGACATACTTTACGAAACAATCCAGTTGTTGAACTTGCAATTTAATAGATAATCCGTAATCAACTGGTACAAAATATGAACAACCTACATGACCAAAAGAAAATATAAAAAATATTTTAGCATAACCTTTTCATTTTATTTATAATTAAAAGTTACAAATACTTGAAGAAATAGTCCAGCTTTTGAACTGAACACCCTACACAACCAAAAGATAATATAAAAATATTTTAGCATAGCCTTTTCATTTTATTTATAATTGAGTGTTGGACATACTTGAAGAAACATTCTAGCTTTATTTACAATGGAATTTCCTAGCAAAAAAACTCATTCAACAATGTCCTATATTTTTTTTGGTTATTTTCTTTGGTTACACAAACTGTTCGAGCAACAGTGGAATTTTCCAACAAAGCAACTCATTAAACAATACACTGCAGAAAAGTAGAAGTAATATGTTCTGACTATGTGCAACTGTATCAAGCTCTGACTGCTCGCATATTTGTTTTTTATCCAGATAGACTGCTACCTCTGCCTCCATAGTGGTAATAGCTCTGGATCTATCTATGACACTTGTGGACCAAGGAGGCACATGGCTGATGTACTTCGGTTATTTATTGTGTGTTACAAAAGAGAATCTGCAAAATCATATCCCAAAAGGCATATGGGATACTATGGAAGGTGATGATGTGGCTCTTGCATCACAGTTTGTGGCAAGAGACAATGGTTCGGATGAAAGTTTACAGGTATAAATGTTGTATTGGGAAATTTTCTTCAGTTGCTACAATATTGCCTGATTTTGCACTACATGATTGTCACACTATTTTTGGCTTATCCCTACCTAGAACTTCCCCACACGTTAACCTAACCAAATTGAACCAAATCAACAAATTAAGCTACAACCCAATTCAAGTTAATAAAACCAACATACAGTTATTTAAAGCGACTATACAATTAACTCTTAACAATAAACCTAATTCATTCCAAAAAAGCTACCTACCAAAGCAGGAAAATGGTGTGCAACTGATTTTTTACATGTACAAAATTACTTTAATTACAGACTTTGTAAATACATTATCATAAAAGCAAATATCTTTTGAGACATGGTCTAGGCATTACAATCCAGTCAAACATGCTAAGCACCCACCAAATATGGGAATCGATGGAATCCACATCAATTAATTTTCTAATGCCAGCAACCACCAAGTCTCTAAACAACTTGGATATCCAACCAACATTGTCACCTTTTGGAAAACTTCAATTAGTACCTCCACACTAAAAACTTAGTTTTCATAATCAATGAAGTTGCTCATTAAATGAGACTGAAACTGTGAGGGTAAGGGTAATTCAAAACTTACAAACCAATGTTGAGTAGCCTACTTGTTTTCCTTGCAATTTCAAAAATAATTTGAATTATTTTTAACTGAGCTTCCTCTCCCTCCAATCACTTACAAATCATTCTTTTCAGGCATGCTGTTCTGTCCTTCAGAGTTGGGTTTCTAAAAAGTTTATGACTGGATGGTAATAAGCCTAGTCATTGCTTTTGAAGCACTTATTGCTTATTGTTTTCTTATCTCCAAGCCTCATGTTACATTGAATTGTGAAATTCCAAAAGAATTTCAAAATATGAGCACTTGATGATGCAAAGAAGTTTTTTTTTTTTTTGGAAAAGAACTTTTTTTTTTCTCAATCAGTAGATTTTTTTCCAAATTGACCACAAAGTCAACCATGTTGAACTTCATATTTGTGGATTACAATTTTTTTCCAAATTTTCCTTCACAAATGTTAAATTTTCTCATATTCATTTTGTAGTTGTGTGTGACTTTTTTTATAACCAATTCTACTGCTTAATTTTACTTCACCTCAAGTGAGTCTGATTCTGTAACTTTAGATTTTTCCCCCCTCCTCTCTAAAGGTAATGTAAGTTGCTGGGTATTCATATCTCCACAATGATTATAAATGACGATACAACATAACATATGATGAAAAAGAGAGATGCAAACTTATCAGTTGTCTAGGCATTCATTTTACTTGAGATTTCATCATATTCATAACACTGTGTTGTGATGGTCTTGGTTAGAATTATCGAGTTTGCTTTAGTGAAAATTGATAAGAACCATATTGAATCACAGTTCATCATTCAATACCTTTCCAATCTATTAAACTTTTTAGTCTAAATCCAAAGCCTTTTTTTTTTTTTTCCAGAGTGGGGAGCAACTGAAACATGGCGCAAATTTTAGCACCCGCTACACAATGGCAGATGAGAATTACAAGGAACTCTGTGAGTTCAAGTCCCATGACAACAAAGATGTGGAGTTCTCTGTTGTTGAAATAGAATAAGAAATGGTCATCTAAAAGCTCTGCTAAGTTTCAAGTTTTTGCTATGAAGTCTAAAAACAGTACTATCAATAGGATGGAAGATCTACTAAATTTGGACCTCACTCCATTTACTAACAAGATTATTACTGAGTACATTTGGCACATGTTCTTTTTTAAAACGACATGTATTGAGCAACATAAATAGCTCCTTCTATTTTTGAAACGACATTCAGACAATCTCACAAACTCATCAATGGCATGCCAAGGATTATGCAGTAAAATTATGCAGAAAACTTACCGCAAAAATTGAAACACCAAAAACAATTTGCTTTGATTCTAAAACCCAATCCATGTTATACAATCATGATATTGAAGTACGATCTAATATCAATTGTTGGAAGTGGATATCAATCTAAATGATGTAGTATACAATGGTAAAATAAAATAGTTTTTTTGGCTACCAAGGATTATGCAGTAAAATTATGCAGAATTATGCAGAAAACTTACTGCAAAAATTGAGACGTGCCACCAACACTTTATACTTTAGAGTCTTACATTCTTCCAATAAGCCACAACACATTAAAAAAATGAGACCTGAGATATTTCCAAATAAACCCAGGTAAAATAAAATAGTTTTTTTTACTGTAAAATTATAGCACTATTGAGCAACATAAATAGGTCCTTTTATTTTTGAAACGACATTCTGAACAGAGCATAAAAGTTTTGCACCCAAAAAAACGAATTGAGATGTAAAGATACCTCAACCAAAGCAAGCAAGTTCTGTCAGTATTTATACACCATGTGGAAAAGAATAAGGAAGGAAGGAAATAAGATAGGCAGCCGTTACTGAGAAATGGTAGAGCAGGAAGGTGGGTAGCTTTCAAACTCTCTGTTTTCTCACGCAATACTTGAAGGCTTCAACGTTTTTTTTTTTCCTCCCTTTAAGCTTCCCTCCACATTACAATCTTCAAACTCTCTGTATCCTCAGGTTTCTATTTGGTCATGCAAAACCCTAAAGCCTTCCACTTTTTTTTTTCTCCCTTTAAGTTGAAAAGGCTCACACAAAACCGGCTTCAACGTTTTTTATTTTTAATTTTTTTTCCTTTAAGCTGAACTGAAAAGGCTTTGGGTTGGGCTTGATAGTGGAATAAATAAGAGGTGGGATGGATTAATTATACAAATTTATTATAGGGTGATAGTGAAAGTAAATAAATAAGTATTGGGTTGCATTTATAGGGCTGAAAATTGTAAAAACCATTTTAAAATTGAAGGAAAAATTATATTTAAAAAAAAAATATTGACGTGGCAACTGATGTGGCGCAACGTGAGAGTAGCAGCATTAAACGCTACGCTTCAGCTTTTAGTAATATATAGATATAGACAAGTTTAAATGGTTAAATGTTGCAAGTTTGATGAATCCAAAATCATAACCTTTAAAAATACTTCATTCCAAACTTACAAAAGTAAATTTATGAATCTTTACTCCTCCTTCGGCAAGCACAATTATTTTTCAAATAAATCTCCTTTCAAATATTATTTCTCATTATTGGTACATTTTGTAGTTGGAAAAGAGTTATGCAATTCTAATGTTTTGTTCATATTGCAAAGTTACATGCTACTTATAATTTGTCTCTAAATATTTGAAGATTGATCTATTTAATGAGGCATGTTATATAAACTAATTCATTAAAAAAAAATGTCAAATGTTTCTTGAAAATTCAGTTGGTTGAAAACACAATTGGTGCTATCTAACAAATTTCCACTTTGAATTCATTATATTTTATTAAAATGCAAAACTCCATTTAAGACTAACAGGTACGTATTTGCTAAACTATCTAGCCATGCAACTATATAAGTTGATAGTGTATATATTGTGTGTGGGAATGTGGATATGCATACACAAAAACACACAAAATAAAAATACAAACTCTGTGTTCCTACTTCTCTATAAAATCTAAAAGGGAATAAAAACCAACATCAAAGTTGAATAAAAATTGTATCCGAAACCATAATATAAAAGACATTTCTTATTAACTTATATCCCAAAATTTTAAGGAACATCTCAAGTAGTTTGGTAGCTAAACATAGCTTTTAGTAACTATAGCATTCAGCAAGAACTTTCAATATCTAGCCTAATTTACAATTTTTTTTCAATAAGTAGCCTAATTTACATACATGACAACTTAGCAACTGAGAGAAGACTTCCACTGAAACTTCTATGGCACCATCAAACCCCAAACTTCTCAACATGCGCTAATAGCCTTTGAGACATTTGTTGGTTCCTCTCTCCTTTAGATTCAATTTTTCCACCATGTTCTATAATAAGTTACATACAATCATCGTAGAATCCTAATCATAACTTGAGGCAAGTTTTCAAGAACTTCATAGAACTCCAGTTTATGGTTTTCTTCCACTCTATCTATATGTGGGAGTGCGCCATCAGGTACACAATTCAATGTAAACATTCATCTTTAGTCTAGAAAAAAAAAAGGTAAATAATCTTCAGTTGAATTGTTTCCATTTAAAACAGATTTTGGATGCATGTTTGGTTCAATAGCTAAGTAAAAAAATAATTAATAGGAGTTTCTTTGAATATATTATGTTGAACCTATCACTATATAAGATTTCAAAGAAAATGTTACGCATTTACAGCTTAATATAAAGGAAAAACAAAAACCTTGAGATAGAAGACAGGTAGCTCATTATCTTCGTCTAAGTCCCCCCACATCACCATTCACATCCAATAAATCAATACGAACTACAAAACACAAACATAGAAAACTCATCAAATTTTTCCCACAAGTAAAACAATATTACAAATACAAAATAAGTTTGTCACTGAATCCTTAACATTAAAACAATAAGCAATGGAATTGATGTTAGTGGCATTGAAATCTATACATAAAACAAAAATCCATAAACAATTTCATCTAGAATAAGAAAATTGTGTTATTTCAATTTCAACTAACAAATCAAACGACAAAGCTATATTAGGGGAAGGAAAAGAATTGAAACGAAAACATGCCAACAAACTACCTAGATGTTCATGGCCTTCATGTTGGACTTAAGTTGTTCATGGCTTTCTTGTTAGACTTAAGTTGGCTTCCTAGACAGTAAAAGTTTATAAAATTTCCACACTATTACATTCCCCAAAATTCACCAAATTTGAAACAATATTCTAACTGCAAAATGTATGTACTAAATCCCCAGTAACTTGCTCAAAATTTCAAAATTAACAAAATCAAAATTCTTTCATTTAAAAAAAAAAAAAAAAAAAAACTTTTGGTTAAACTCTATAAAATAAGCAAATTTAAGAGGAAAAGAGAGAGAGAGATTTATCGTGCACAAAATGCTTTCACCAATTCATTACAATTATCTAACGTTTCCAACAATCCAACAGTAATATCAGGATCTACATCATTTTTCTTATATTTCTTGATCACTGCATCAATTCTATGTCCTATTTCATTATCTGTATCATAGTTATAGAGTTGAGTGAATGTAGGTTCTTCCCCTTCAATAGGAAGAAGTGACCCAATCCTATGATAATTTTGGCCATTGAGACGGAAAACATATGGGCCTGTACCATTATTTACCGACCTGTCTACTTTACCATCCAAAGAGGTAAAAGCAAACAATGAAATTCTTCCAAGCAGAATTATATTTTCTCTATTTCTTGTCTTCTTTGTTTCTTAAATTTATCATAGATTTTCAACTCTTTTCCTTTCACTTGTGACTCATTTAACTTAAAATTTCATGGAATCAGATAGCTAAATATACAGATAAACAGCTAATTTACATACTCTTTCTAAGAATAACTCCATTGCCCAACCTTTTCATTAATCTTCTTAGTCAAAGTCTAATATAAAGAGTATTAAAAATAATAAAAAATATTATTTCTATATAGTATTTTTATAGAATTCAAAACAGGGTTTATATTATTACGTGTAATCTAACATACACATATTAGTGCATTTGAGGTCCGAAATATTTAATTAGTTAACTCATGTTAAACATTATTGACATCTCCTTGTTTAAAAATATTGTGTCAATTTTTTTTTTTTTTTGGTTTGTCTTTTGGTTGTAGTTGCATATTCTAAACACATTGATTCTAATTCCTTTTCATCCATCTGTTAGTAGAGTAGTAGAGTTTAAACAGAACTCATTTGTGTGAGCAGTTGGATTTTTTTTTTTTCTTTTTTGTCTCTTCTTTCATTTTTTACTTCAGTAGTTTAGATTGATTTCAGCATTCTCAAATAGTAGAGTAATAGAATTTTCGTTAGAGTCAATTTTCTTAGAGCAAAAATTGTGTCATCACTGAGTTTTTCTTAGAGTTGTGAATTTTCTTTATTTACTTATTTTTTATGCAGCAGCTGGAATTTATATGTTTGAGTAAAGTAATACAATAATTTATATAAAATTGGCTAAGCCACTAATACAATAATTTCTATAAAATTGGCTAAGCCACAAATCAAAACCATTGTACAGTGATAAACTAATATTAATATAATTATTATAAATAAATAGTATCTCCCTCACCAAACAATGGATATTCAAAGTAATTAAAATTATTATCCTAATTGTATACTGCCCCACCAATCAAACTACCAAATATGCTAGAACTCGAGTCCTCCATCAATTCTAAATAATGCATATTCTTATGTTATGATTAGGGGAAAATACAAAACAAAAGGGAGTGAACCCACACATGGGGTAATGTGAGAATTGTAGAGAGTAAATGGAAAAAAAGCAAAAGCAACACAGAGCAATGCAATTAAACAAAAAAGCAATGCAGAGCAACCCCAATGAAACCAAAAGGCATGCTGAGGCAGAGCAAGAGTGATAGAAAAATCAAAAACAAAATTCAACACACCGTATCGTCTACCCGACGCCTATATGATCCTAGCCAAAACCCATTAAGTGAAAACAACATAGCGTCTCACCAATGAAACTATCTTAGTCCCTAAAACTTGATCCGTCTCAATCACTGATTTGACAGCATGCCGAAATGTGTGTAGACAGCCGATACTCAGACATTGTAAATGCCAACCTAAACCTTGTAAATGGTTTGAGAGGCAGAATCCTCAGACAATGTAAGTGCCAACCTAGGCTAAAAACAAAAACACTACCACGTTTAGATTAAAACCAAAAAAAAAAAGGCACTCCCACACAGCCACAATTCTACACTCCCACGTTTAGATTATAAAAAGAACACTCCAACGCCATAGAAATACACTCCCATGTATAGATTAAAAAGAAACATTCTCACCCCCCCCCCCCCCCCCCCCCCAAAAAAAAAAAAACACTCCACATCCCACGTTTAGATTTAAGAAAGAAAAGAGAAAAAGTTAAAAACCCAATCCCTAGTTTAACTCGAATACCCCAAACTTAAAGCATTCTTACCCATATTCCTTAATCAAAATCAAATTTAACCCAAACACCTAATTCAATATCAGTCCGACCAAAATATAAGTATATAACCAAATCCATTAAATCTACATTGACACAAACACAGAAAATTGTTTCAACTGCAACAATATTGCCTTATTTTGCACATACTACACGAACTAATCTGAGTCGCATCACAACACTCAAGAGTCAGTAGGCAGTAACAAAATGTAAGAAGGGAATAAAAACATCAAGCAATCAAGCAAAAAGAATAGAGTAGAAAACAAACTGGGATTTAGAGATACCTGAACTGAAGAATCCAGCTTATGTCAATATTTATAAACTATGAGGAAAGGAGTAAGGAAGATAGAGAGGCTGCTGTTAGAAGGTGGGGAAGGGGAAGGAACATGTTTTGCATAAGAAGTTTGCAGTTAGAATGTGGGGAAGGGGAAGTCACACAGTTTGCGTGAGAAAACTGCCGTTAGAAGGTGGGGAAGGGGAAGGAACGTGTGAGAAACAAAAGGGGAGGAAATTCAGGAGGTTGTAACCGTGATTTTCAAAGGGTTTTCAGTTTAGAAGGCTTGGGTTTGGGCTTTAAGTTAGAATTTAATTTAGAAGAGGTGGGCTGGTGGAATTAAATTTAAAAGAAGTGGGCTTTATGGTGGAGATAGGCAGGAAATAATTTTAGTTTTATTAGTATTTTAAATTGATAAAAATTATTTTAAAATTGTAGGATAAATTTAGGAAAAATGATGGGAATGACATGGCTGCTGACGTGGCTCAATGTGAGCGTAGCAACATTAAATGCTACGCTTTACCTTTTAGTAATATATAAATATATAGATTATGTAGATATATCGTTCCACATCTCCGTATGATGTTGCTTTATACATTTATTGGCATGGATCTAATATTGAATATATCAACTTGAACATTGACAAATATATATTCATTTAATCTTGTTACATATATTTGCTTTGCCTTACTAAACATATTTCTTTATCTCAATTTCTATGTTGTATAGGCACAATCATTAGAACATGAAAAACAATCTTTTTCTTTTCGAAGTTTATGCCTCCGTCACTTATTACTCTGTCTTTTGCCTAGGATGGAACACAATAGTAGCACCCAACGGGTAACCTATTGGCGTGAATATCATATTTCACTACTCGAAGAAAACCCAAAATAATAATAATAATAATAATAATAATAATAATAATAATTTACCTTATCAAAATGCGACTCAAATTATAAACCTCAAGCAAAGAACATTAAAATTAATGATACTATAAATCTTGCAATATTTTTTACAATGGTTGAATTAATAGGATATGCTTTTACTTTTGATCTAAGATAAAATTTTTACTTTAATCTAATTTAAAAGTATAAATATGTGTGAAACTCTTTCCTATAAACTTAAACTTTGATCATTGCCTTCCTACTCTACGAAAACTTATATAAAGAAATCATCATGCCAAGAATGTATGATGGTTAATTGAATATACTTAGTACAAAATAAAAGTAATGTTATTTACAAAGACTGTTAAACTAAGTGTCCATTTGGCAATATTATTTTTGCTAATTCATTTTACTATTCAGCTTATTTTTTGTACTATTTATAGTTCTCATTGCACTTCTTAATATTATTCATAAATCTTATTGTATTATTTCAATTAATTTTTACTTTTATTTACAATATTTCCAACAAAAAGTTATCAATTCCAACAAAATAAATAAATCTCAAAAGATTTATGACGATTTGACACTCCCAATGAGTTAGGGAGTTTGTGGGCTCAAAAGATTTGATTGGTGTTGTCAAATCATAGTTGAATAGACAAAATAGTTAATTTCTTCGTGACACTGAAGAAGAGAAATTCAAATTGAATTTGAAGCTTAACAAAGCTGGGATTTTGTTGGACCAGGGTGGGCGCGGTTTCACTTTCACCATCGTCATAGGCTCTATATATATATATATATATATATATATATATGTATATACTACGTCAGACGTAACAGATAAAGTTGAGTAATATGTGAATAAAATACTAGTAAAAGCCTTCGTAAGTTTGTATTTGTATCCCACTTACATTAGAAAATAATAAAAGCTTTGGAAGTTTAGAAATCAACGTCTTTCCCCTTTTTTACCGAGGTGAAATTTAAATTGAATTTGAAGTTTAACATAGTTGGGACAATTGGGATTGCTTGGGACCAAGGTATATGCTTATTTATTTTAATTTTTAATATCTATAACGGCAGAGCTTCTTAGGAAAGTTTAAGGTATCTTTCAATAATGAAACACTAATCTAGTTTATGGCTAAATTAAAGTTCAGCTCCAGTGCACTTCAGTTGATACGATGAGTACACAAAACAAAAATCAAATACATATTTATGTATATATTGTGTCAGCTCTAATACACTAGAGCTAAGCCATGTTGGTCCCTATTTTCTATATTGAGTGTCTTGTTAGCAATATGCAACTTTGTTTCAATTATTGATTTACATGAGATATGTTACTCTCTTCTTTTATTTTTATTGTCTTATTTTTTTTCTTTTTTTCTTTTTTTTTTCTGTCCTTTTGTTTTCTATCTGTAATATGACTCACTTTCGATAGATTTGGCTGATTCAATCAATATAAGGACACATAAAGTGACGAGGAAAAACGTTAAGCTAATGCATTTTGTACCGACTTGCATTAGAAATTTATAAAAGCTTTGTAATTTTGCAAATCGAATTCCGTCATTAAAAATTCCTTCTTTGTTAATCTCGCACTCCATTAACACGAGTTTGCAAATCAACGAGGATTTGTTTGCTAGTACTTAGTCGTAAGTGTTATTGGGTAATAACCTTTGAAGATAACGGGAAGAACATAGGATGCGAAATCTCTTGTATCATTTATGAGTTAGTTGGAATAAAAAAGAACATAGGATCCATTTGCATGACTATTGGCTTCACGAAAAACATGCCCAAGGTGGATGGCCCAGTCGCGAGTCCTCAAGTCCTGCAATTAGAAACTAAAATAGCAATATCTGGTGCAAGTACACCATTAGATGTTAACCAATTAAGTACTATTTGTGAATCAACTTCCAAATTTACATATTTATAAGAGAAATACTATATCCACAATATTTTTCATAACACTTTCACAACAAATTTTAAGTGGCAGGTTGTTAGTGACTGTTGCGAGTGAACAAAAAAGTAATTTAAGTTATAGATTCAAATTAGAACCAATTTACCAATTATGATTTGTTGTGAAAGTGTTGTGAAAATGTCGTGGAGGTAACACTCTTCTATTTATAACCTAATTACGATGCTAGATTAAGTCCATATGGGACAGCCTAAATTTCAGTTAGGTTTTTTGTTGCAATTTTTAGATTAAATGAAAATCCTTTTAGCCAAAGGCCATTACTATTTTTAATGATCCCACCTTCCTCGACTTTACTTGGATTTCCTGTCACATTACTGTTTGTATTTAAGGTAGATGATGCAAAGAAAATTAGTAGGCTGAATGTTCTGGGCTTCAATAGGCTAGTGATTGCCTGAGAGGCTTGAAAAGAAAAGAAAAAGACAAGATCAAAGGTGACCGGGATGAACTGGCCAAGAACCCTCCGATGCTTAAGTTAGTTTTTTCCTCTGAAATGTTAAAATTCCAATTTTTTGGAGTTGTGAGAACTTACTTCAATTCGATGTGGATGAGTGTTTATATAGTGTGCTTTGGAGTGGTTTTATATCTCGTAACTTCCCCAATATTTGTGGAAGTTAGAAGGTTCAGACTTAACTTCTACAAACTGCTATAGAAGTTGGATTGTTCAATCTTATCTTCTATAACTATCATTGGAAGTTAAGTATTTAATAGGAAGTTATAGCGATGAATTAGGATCTCACTTATGTTTCAAAATAGTAACACGTGGCTCGATTCATCAGTCTTTTGTAGTTAAATCTTTCTGGAAATTTCCCAAGTGTTGGGGGTTGTCCAGGTGTTGGGGGTAGTCCAAGCGCTTTGTTGATGGACGACCCTCATCCCCATGGACGACTGTCCTACGAGGGATGTCCATTCCTGTCTTCTTGACTTGGACGACACTCATGGACGAATTGGACTTTATTCAATCTTCAGTTCACCATCACTTGCCCCCTTGTCCAAGGGTCGTCCAGAGCACTGTAGAATTTGTTGTTGTTCTTTGGACGTGTGTTTTTATGTTAGTGGTTAGATACTATGCCACGTGTCATGACCTCATTGGTGACTAGTCGCGTCGATTTAACTTTTCGAGGAATGTGCCATGTGTCATTCTCTAGTTGGTTACGTCGTTTCAGGTGCCAAATTTCACTGTCTATAAATAGTAGAATTCCTCTCCTACCCTTCACATTTCCAAAATTTTCTCCATTGACATTCGTCGTCCAGTGCCTCGTCTAGAAGTATTTCCGCGTCTTTAGTCCTCATATGTCTAGAGCCAAGTATTCTCCTCATCCTCGTTCTTAGGTTTTCCTTCAAATTTCAAGATGTCTGAAGTTGTGGTTTCTTCGTCCAGTAATAGTGTAGATAAGGCTATAGACGAGTACCATGACTCAACTAGTTATAGTGGTTCTAGTAGTAGTAGTAGTAGTGGGGGGAATACCACGAACGAGGAATACACATCTAGTGTTCCTAGGGTTCCTCTAAAGGTTTTCCAAGGACATCTTAGGACGAGGGCGACTTCTGGGTCTAGAGCTGGTATCTTGACGAGTGTTCTTTCATCCACTCCTTTAGACGAGGTAGAGACAATGTACAGTTGTGCTGTAGGCGTCCCTTCCAAAATAGATGAGATGAGACTTACTGCACTTAGGAGTTGGTACCAAATTCCAGACGACCTTAACCTTAGGTTAGCCGTTCGTGGGGAGTGGTGTTGCAACCCTCGTTTTGGAATAGGTGTCTATGAAGCTTACCTTTTAGGGGGACTTAGGCTACCCCTTAATGCTTTTGCTAGGGAAGTGCTTACTAGGTTAGGTTTAGGAGTGTGTCAGTTTAACCCCAATGCACGGAGACTGGTCGTCTTTATGCAAGTTTTGTGGAGGGAAATGTTTGAAGGGGATCGTCCTCTCACTATGGACGAGTTCCTCTTCTGCTACAAACCCTCACAGATTAACCAGTCTCTTGGCTTTTATCAATTCACAGTTAGGGGCAAAGATTGTAGATTAATTAAGTTATTGGTAATGTTTGACAGAAACTGGAAGACGGAATTTTTCTTCGTCTCTGGTTTCTGGTTTAGGCACCCTGTTGAAGTTGGCAGGAATCCATTTGCCCTATATACTGGAGAATTAGGGAACCTTCGTTCTGAAGGTTTTTTTTTTTTTTTTTTTATATATATATATATAGTGTTTTTATCTTTTGCTTATAATCGTCTAACCCTTTTCTCTCTTCTTCTTCTTCTTCTTCTTTTTTTTTTTTCTTTTTTTTTTTTTTTTTAGCTGTTAGACAACCATCTTTAAGAAAATTTCATCGTGACCGCGTTCAAAGAGCTCATCTATATGCTGACAAGAGTTTCCATTCGTTGGTCACCCTTCAACGTCTTGTAACATGGGGACTCGATCCTAAGCCATCTGCTGAAACTATAGCCCACGAGCTCACTGTTCGTAGACGTGAGTTTTCTTTTTACTTAGAATTTATTTGAGTATTATTTGAGTTATACTCTTTAGCTAAGCTTTAATATTTTTCTTTTAGGGATGGCAACCATGAAAGAGAATAAGGGAAATGAGGTGGTGGACGAGGTACCTACCACGTCTCAGCCTTCTCAGAGGGTTCCTACGAACCTAATTGAAAATAAGGATTTGGCTTGGGAATTTTTTTAGAAGGCTGTGATTGATAAGGACGTGGCTGCTTACTATAACATGTCCTTGAAGGAATATGAGCATTCTACTGTTCATGATCTCTTCAAGGTATGTAATCTTACTTTTGCCTCGTCTTGTCACTTTTACATTTTTCTCATCTAACAAATTTCCTCTCTCTCTCTCTTCTTTTTTTTTTTTTTTTTTTTTTTTTTTTCTAGGCAATGTCAAAGTTCATCGTAGTGTCCAAGCAGGCCACAGAGATGGACAAGATGAGGATACAACTTGAGACAAGGATCCAGGAGGTTAAAGACAACTACAGGGATTGGGCTGAGGTGGCAGCCAAGGCTAAAGACAAGGCCAAGGAACTGCAGAACCTTGTTGAAGAGCTCAGAGTTGACATCGTTGAGAAGGACGCTCGTCTTGACTACCTTCAAAAGAGGAATGATGAGCTGAGTACCCTTCTCAATAAGGCCAAAGAAGACGCTGTGGTGGAGTTTAGAGCTTCCAAACAGTTCATTGATCTGTTGGACACCAACTATGCGGCTGGCTTTGAAGATTTTCGTATGGATGCTATGGAAAACTTCCCTGAAGTTGACTTTAGCTCCATCAAGCTCAACCTTGGTGCTGCAAGTTCTCTCCTCTAGATGAGTTCTGAATATGTTAATATTGAAGACGATGCCACCACTCAGCCTGCCTAGGACGAGCCTAACTTTAGAGATGACCCCCCACAATGAAGATATGAAATTTTAGCATCTTAGTTTCCCTTTCTCTTTTTTATTTTTTTATTTTTATTTTTATTTTTATTTTTATTTTCTATGAGGTCTGTTGTTTTGGACGATTTGAAGTTATTCAAGTACATTTCACTCGTCTATAATTTTTGGGATGAGCTTCCAAACAATTGCTTTTTAGGCTTTACTTTATAAGGGTTTTTGGACGGTGGTCGTCTACCTTTTTATAAACTTTTATGAATGAATGTTTATTTCCATCATTTTCTATTGAACATGTTATTGTATAGACGTATTTTTCTTCATTTACATCATCCATGTTATACTGGTTTGAGTGTGGTTCGTCCACTCATGGAGGCACTTAGCTCGTCCATGTTAATATAAACTCCTCATGTTCAAAATTTTCACCATTCTTTAAATTTTGTAAGTATAACTCATTTTATGAATGGCATGGGTTTTTGCCAGCTTTAATCGTCCAGAGATTGGATTGTTTTGGCTGGATATTTATCCATAGACTTTGAATATTCTTACGTGCACGCACTTCCACGTCCATTGGTTGGACGAATTTGCTTTAGGCTTTTTCTCGTCCATTGTTTAGACGAATGTGCCTTAAGCTTATTTTCCTTTGCTTTATCCCTATTTTAAGGAAAGCTTAATAATGTTACCTCCCTGCGTCTAGAGATTTTACTCGTCTTGGGCCTTTAGCCTTCTTGTGGATGAAATCATGAAAATTAGAAATTCATACATCACATATATTGCAAATCCAAACTGTATATATGTAACATAAACATCGTCCACAAGCATGGCACATGCTTAGAAGCTAGTGCCTTTTAGGGAATTAAAAATACAAGCAGAGGGACCAAGTCTATGACTTCGTCCATAGTCCATAGCACATAGTTTAAAAACTTATACACCTTTAGGAAATTAAAGTACAACATATAATGCTAATAACAAACACATGCAAGTAACAGAAAGCAACACAAACTTTATCTCGTCTAGAGTGACAACGTCTAAGATGATCTCGTCCATGATGATGCTCATCCAGGCTGATATCTTACTAATAATATCTTCTTAAATGCTCGACATTCTAGGGGTGCTCTAGCTTTCTCCCGTCTAAGGCTTCTAAGTAATATGATCTTTATCTTTTGCAATTAATAACCCTGTAAGGTCCTTCCCAATTAGGTCCCAGTTTCCCATGGGCTGGATTTCTAGTTGCCAAAGAAACCCTTTTTAGGACGAGGTCTCCAATGTTGAAGCGTCTAGGTTTCACTATTGCATCATATTGTCTAGCCATGAGGTTTTTATACCTCGCTATCCTTTACTCCGCGTTCATCCTTACTTCGTCTATCTGATCAAGGTTGAGGCGAAGTTGCTCCTCATTATCCTCGTCCTGATACTTCATCACCTTGTGGTTTGCCATATGCATTTCTGCAGGTATCATTGTTTCACTTCTGTAGGCTAGTTTGAAGGGAGTTTCCCTTGTGGGGGTCCTCACAGTTGTCCTGTAAGCCCATAAAACTCCTGGTAGCTCGTCTGGCCATACTCCCTTTCCCCCTCAAGCCGAGTCTTGATGATTTTCAACAAGGATCAGTTTGCCACTTCTGCTTGTCCATTTGCTTGTGGGTGGGAGGGTGAGGAATAATGATTCTTGATTCCAAATTGCTTGCAAAAGTCCCTAAAAAGCATGTTGTCAAATTGTCGTCCATTGTCTGATATTAATACCCTAGGTACCCCAAATCTGCATACAATGTTCTTCCAGACGAAATTTTTGACATTCTGTTATGTGATCTTTCCTAGGGGTTTTGCTTCCACCCATTTAGTGAAGTAATTGATCCCTACTACTAAAAACTTCATCTGCCTAGTTCTAAGTGGAAAGGGGCCCAAGATATCCAATCCCCATTGTACAAAGAACCATGGGGCCATCATTGGGGTGAGATACTCTGATGACTGTCTAGGGATGTTGCTGAAGCGTTGACATTGGTCACACACCTTGACATAAGCCTTAGCATTTTCTTGAATAATTGGCCAGTAGTAACCTGCATGAACGACTTTATGGACTAGTGCTTTTGCTCTTGAGTGGTTTCCGCATGCTTCTTCATGTACTTCCCTCAACACATAGTTTGATTCATCCGAAGCTAAGCACCTTAAGTAAGGCTGAGAGAAGCCTCTTTTATATAGTACCTCGTATATAAGGACATACTTGGCAAATTTGATCCTCAACTTTCTAGCCTTATCCTTGCCCTCCGGAAGCCTTCCATCTTTGAGGTAAATAACTATTGGAGTCATCCAATTTTCTTCTCCTTCAATCTGCTGTACCTCTGGAAGATCTATGCTTGACATGTATTGGACTTTATCATACTCGTCCATAGCTCCCCCTATTAAAGCTGCTTTTACCAAAGCATCTGCTTCCATGTTTTCCTCCCTTGGGAGTTGAACAAAACTAGCTTCTTTAAATTTCTTAACAAGCTGCTTTACCTTGCTGAGATACTTCTTCATCCAATCTTCCTTAGCTTCACATATTCCATTCACTTGATTGATAATCAACTGCAAATCTCCTTGGATGACTACTGATTCCGCCCCTAAGGACTTAGCCAATTCCAATCCTTTAATGAGAGCTTCATATTCAGCTTCATTATTGGTGGTTTGGTATTGTAGATGAGTTTCATATTTCAATTTATCTCCTTCTAGGGAATTGAGTATTACTCCAATTCCTCCTACATATAATGTGGACGAGCCATCCACATTGATGACCTACCTCTGAGCTTCATCCACCCCGTTTAGCTTGCCTTGACTGGGAGTGAACTCTGCAATGAAATCCGCCAATACCTGTGCTTTTATCGCGCTTCTTGGTTGGTACCTAACATTAAACTCGCTGAGTTTTATGGCCCATTGGATTAGTCGTCCTACAGCTTCTAACTAGTTCATCGCCTTCTTTAGTGAATGATCTGTCAAGACATTTATGACATAAGCCTGAAAGTAATGTCTTAACTTCCTAGAAGTCGTGACCAAGGCAAATGCTAGCTTTTCCATCATGGGATATCGTCCTTCTGCCCTTATTAACGCTTGGCCTATATAATAAACCGGCTTCTGCATCTTCCCTTCTTCTCTAATCAGCGCTGAGCTCATTGCATGCGGGGACACCGCTAAATACAAATATAACTCTTCACCTGGTATGGATAGGCTTAGCAGAGGAGTTGTGGTGAGGTAGGTCTTGAGGTCTTGGAAGGCCTTCTGACACTCGTCCGTCCATTCAAATGCTTTCTTAAGAACTTTAAAGAATGGTAAACACTTGTTAGTAGCTTTTGAGACGAATCTGTTAAGGGAGGCAACTCGTCCGGTGAGAGATTGGACTTTTTTAATATTCCTTAGTGGCTCCATATTCAGTATTGCTTGGATTTATCGGGGTTTGCTTCAATTCCTCTATGTGAAACCATGAACCCAAGAAACTTACCTAACAAAACTCTAAAGGCACACTTGCTCGAATTCAACTTCATGTTATATCGTCTAAGCGTATCAAAGGTCTCTTGAAGGTCGTCCAGATGCTTTTCCTCGTCCAAACTCTTTACCAGCACATCATCTACATAAACTTCCACATTTCGTCCAATTTATGGATGAAACATATGGTTAACTAGCCTTTGATAAGTTGCCCCTGCATTCTTCAAACCTAAGGGTATCACTTTGTAACAAAACAGACCTTAGTTGGTAATGAAATATGTCTTTTCTTAGTCCACCTCGTCCATCCTAATTTGATTATAGCCTGAGAAGGCATCCATAAAACTTAGCAATTTATAACCCGCAGTTGAGTCCACCAGCTGGTTAATGCGCGACAACGGATAACTATCCTTTGGGCAAGCCTTGTTCAAATCGGTGAAGTTCACGCACATCCTCCACTTGCCGTTAGCTTTCTTGACCATCACCATATTAGCCAACCAGTCTGGGTAATAAACTTCCCGGATAAATTTTGTCATGGTCAACTTCTGGACTTCTTCTTTAATAGCATTATCTCGTTCGGGAGCAAAAACTCTCTTCTTTTGACGTATGGGCTTGGAGGAAGGATACACGTTCCGACGGTGGGTGATTACACTCGGGTCAATACCCAACATGTCTTCATGACTCCATGCGAACACATCCATGCTCTTCTTTAAAAAATGGACAAGGTCTTGCTTCATCTTCATTTCCATGCTTGTTTCAATCCTTGTGAACTCCTCGGGGTTACTCTTGTCCAAAGGAACATCTTCCAACGCTTCGATGGGCTCCATGGTAACCCTTCTCTCGTCTATGCTCATCGTTTGTACGTGCTTGTCCATGGCCAACCTGGCTAAATAGCATTCTCTGGCGACTAATTGGTCTCCTTGTACTTGACCTACTCTGTAATCTGTTGGGAACTTAACAGACAAATGGTAAGTAGATGTTATTACCTTCCAACTGTTTAAAGTCGGTCTTCCAATGATAGCGTTGTATGACGATGAACAGTCCACGACAAGAAAGTTTACTTCTTTGGTTATCTGTTGTGGATATGCTCCTACCACCATAAGTAATGTAATGGTACCCACGGGCTGCACTTTCATCCCTCCAAATCCTACCAAGGGTGAATTTACTAGACGAAGTTGATCTCATCCAAGCCTTATTTGCTGGAAGGCAGGGTAATATAAGATGTCCGACGAACTTCCATTCTCTACCAACACCTTTCTAGTTGTATAATCAACAATGAGCAAAGTGATGATGATTGCTTCATCATGTGGATGGTGAACCCTTTCAACATCCTCGTCCGTGAACGTAATGGCTTGCTCATACGTTACCCTCGTCCTTGGGGTTTGTCTACAAAGTTGGACGTTTTGCACTATCTTCAGGTACGTCTTCCTTGACTTGGAAGATTGCCCTGTCGAGGTCCCTTCTATGATAACTCTTATTTCTCCAAATGGGGGTCATAACGACTCTTCTAGCTTTCCCTTCAACTTCTCGTCCTTGCAATCTCGTCCAAGGAAATTTCTCAATTTGCCTTGCCTGATGAGATTCTCTATCTGTTGCTTCAAATCAAAACACTCGTCCGTGTCATGTCCATGGTCTCTGTGGAAGTGGCAATACTGGTTCCTATTACGCTTGTTAGGATCTCCTTTCATTTTTTCTGACCACTTCAAGGATGGATCATCCTTGATTTGCATAAGCACTTGTTCAAGTGGCATGTTCAAGTGGCATGTTCAAGAGCGTACATTGTTGACTCCATGTTAAAGAACTTGCCTTCTTGTTATCTCGATCTTTCTTCTCCCCCGTCTAGGTCTTCTTTGGACGAGGACCTTGCTCAGGATGGCGTGGGAGATCTGCTTCCATTCACTCGGCTCTCTTCCTTTTCATAGATATAATTGCGTCATCTGCATTCATGAAGTTTTTGGCCGAATGGACGAGTTTAGCCATGGTTTGAGGCTCTTGCTCATAAAGCTTATGGATGAATAAATTAGAATTAACTCCGTTATGGAAAGCCGCCAAAAACAACTTGTCGTCCATCTCATCTACCGTCAAGGCTTCTCTGTTGAAACGAGTATTGAAGGACCACAAGCTTTCATTTTCTCCTTGCTCTATGGTTAACAGGCTGGACGAGGAACGTTTATGCCTTTGTCCTCCGATAATATTGTTGACAAACGACTTACTTAATTCTTCAGAAGAACCCACAGTGTTCGGAGGTATCTTGTTGAACCATACTTGTGCTGGCCCTTTGAGGGTGGTAGGAAAGGCCTCACACATAATCTCGTCTGGAACCCCATGAAGGTGCATCGTAGTCTTAAAAGTCGCAATATGATCAAAAGGGTCGTGCGTTCCATCATATGAGTCCAAGGAAGGTATCTTGAACTTAGGAGGCAAGGGATGACTATTGATGGAAGGCATGAAAGGGGAGTCTATTCGATGAACTAAATCATCTACAGGATTCGCCCTTCTCATATTCTCCTTCATCTCGTCCATGGCCTTCCTCATCTAATCCATTTCCCTCTCCAAGTGTGGCACCCTTCGTGAAGCGGTACCCCTTGACTGGTTCTCGGGCTCAGCATTTTCTCCTTCTCTAGCTTCTTCACTTTGAGCTTGTCCTTCCGCGTATCTCTCATGGCGTTGCCTCCTTAGACTGATCTCCCTAGTCAACTCTTGGTTCTGATGGGTTAACTCCGCCATGGCGGCTCCCATGGATTGTATGTGCTAGATGGAAGGTGGTTGCATGACAGGTGCTGACTGACGATCGTGATGGGGATTACTAGAATCATTCCTACTCTCCTGGTGGCCTGGACTAGTGGCCATTGATCTTGTCCGAACCATGCAGCCTTTTTGTCGCAGGAAGATAAATTGTGAAACACAAAATTAATCTGTTCCCAAAGATGGCGCCAACTGATGATGCAAAGAAAATCAGTAGGCTGAATGCTTTGGGCTTCAATGGGCTAGTGATTACTTGAGAGGCCTGAAAAGAAAAGAAAAAGACAAGATCAAAGGTGACCGGGATGAACCAGCCAAGAACCCTCCGATGCTTAAGTTAGTTTTTTCCTTTGAAATGTTAGAATTCCAATTTTTTGGAGTCGTGAGAACTTACTTCCATTTGATGTGGATGAGTGTTTATATAGTGTGCTTTGGAGTGGTTTCTTGTCTCGTAACTTCCCCAATATTTGTGGAAGTTAGAAGGTTCAGACTTAACTTCTACAAACCGCTACAAAAGTTGGAATGTTCAATCTTATCTTCTATAACTGTCATTGGAAGTTAAGTATTTATCAGGAAGTTATAGCGATGAATCAGGATCTCGCTCATGTTTCAAAATAGTAACACGTGGCTCAATTCATCAGTCTTTTGTAGGTAAATCTTTCTGGCAATTTCCCAGGTGTTGGGGGTCGTCCAGGTGTTTGGGGTAGTCCAGGCGCTTTGCTGATGGACGACCCTCATCCCCATGGACAATTGTCCTACGAGGGATGTCCATTCCTGTCTTCTTGACTTGGACGACACTCATGGATGAATTGGAGTTTATTCAATCTTCAGTTCACCATCAAAGGTAACAGACAAGCAACAAGTATTAGAGTTATTTTATTTTATTTATTTATTTTGGATAAGCAAGGTAAAAATATTCCTAAGCAAGATGAAGGGCATGGTGAAATAATTGGTGGAAATTCTTGTTTTCCCTACAAAATATATAGTTGTTTCCAACTTCTACAAGAGAGCAATGCATAAGAAAATGATAATTGTCTCTATTTTATGTACTATTATTATATATGAGACTTAACGTATTTGGGCACCCCTCGAGAATGCCTTGCAAATGCTCTCTGCATGTATAAGCAATTTACTTAAACAAATAAAACCTTCCTTTTTAATAATAATAATAATAATAATAAAAATAAAACAAATATCCATATTATTTATAAAAATTTAATTGAGGTGATATTTTGTACACAATTCTAAACTCCAATTAGTTAAGGGTTGATGCCTTGATATTGGACACTCCACTCCAAACAAGTTGCCAGCTTGCTAGTCATGATGATGATTAATTGCAAATCACAAGACGAAATAACGTCATCTCAAGAAAAACATCCGAAAAATTTTCTTTTGCATTATAGTAATCAATTACAAATGATTGACCCAGCATCCAATAATGCTGAAAATTGCTATAGCTTTCTTATTTTTTTCCCCCTAATTGAACTACAGTTGTAACACCCCCACTCGTTGTTCTCTCTCACAATCACAACAAGGCCTATATAGTCGATGAAAACGATAACACTCATGTATATTATTGGCTTTGAACAAGAAACCTAGGAAGGCCTATTTTAGATCCCAATTTTTGAACATCCTCTTGGACTTGTTGCCTGTACTCTCTAAAGCTGAATTTTCTGTAGACTGAAGGCTCGTGACAACTATGTATCACAGTGTCATATGAAGGACAAAAGAAATATGCGGTGGAAAACCTTTCCACCAGAGAATTGGTGACAACTCTGTGTTGTACACTCTTATACACATCATTGCTCCACGCCTATCCATGAGATTATTACCAGCAAAAAAATAAATAAATAAATAAACATTTATTAGTGGGTGGACTTTAATATAAATATATGTATAAATAATTCAAAGTAGGTAATGTATAATCATCTAATCGTTTACCAAAAAAAAAAAAAATCATCTAATCAAAGACATGAAATTTACCTGAAATAAGTCACCAATGTTGATAATTAAAGCCTCTGGGTTAGGTTTAACAGAAATCCATTTCCCATCTTTCACTAATTGCAACCCACCAACTTGATCTTGATGCAATATTGTGAGGAAGTCACTATCGGTGTGTGGCATTAGGCCAAATACCTCTGAAGGTATTGGGCATGGTGGGTATCGATTCATTCGAAGATAGCAAGTGCTAGGCAAGCAATGTTCTTGGAAGAAAGTGGATTTGTGACCCAATTTCTCAGCTAAAATTTCAGCTAATTTTTGTGCCAGACTAGACTCTGTTGTGGCGAACTGTCCAATTGTTGAGCTGGATATAAAAATACAAGTATATTAATAAGAATAAAAAGATGGATTTTGCTAATGTGTGCTCTAAAGGCACATAATAATTTTCATTTTTGGAAAAAAATTTATCGGGAATTAAAAAAGTATTGACAGCTTTTTCAATTCCCGAGAAAATGTTTCCAAAAATGGATAGTTTAATGTGTGCCTTTAGGGCACACATTAACCGGACTCTAAAAAGATATATACTAAAATAATTAGTAGGGGTAGCTCCGTTGATGATTCCGTGCAAGTTTAGACTTTAGAGTCACGACAATGCCGCTGATGATTCCGTGCAAGTTTTGAGTTACGACAAACTTTAAAATTGTTTATGTGACAAGTTCTTAATTATAAATAATAATGTAATATCAATAGTGAATCTAGTTGAGAAATAATTATAATTTATCAACTTTTGCAATTGTGAAATTTATTGTGAAAAATATCATGCATGTACCATTACTCGTATAGGTTTTAGTCGTGCATTACATAGAATATCATTCCCACACTTGCGGATACTCCTAAAAACCTAATGGTCAAAATCTTTGTTCATGACCTACCTGGAGTTGACGCTAGATATGGCTAGTAGTAATTCAACCAAAGCAATAGTCCCTACATCCATTAAATTTTTACATCCAACCAGTCTCCGTTTACCTCATCATGATGAGAAGCTATATCACGCAGCAGACATATGCATTCAATCCATCATTTCAAGGGAAATGTATTGGTATATGTATCAAATTTTTTTACACAATTATCTTATACATATGTATAAGATAATTATTATAATAAAGTATGTATTAATGTGTTTGTAAGTTGTAACAAGTTTTTACCATAGAAGGTGCAAAATAGGTAGGAAACATGAGAGAGAGAAAGAGAGACCATGCATGCAGAGTCCAGCTATGTTGGTCATAGATTTCTGAAATGAAAGAAGGTACTAGTACTACTGACCACTGTATCAGTAAGGTGCATGCACCACTACTACTGTTTGTTTATTTGCCACGTTTACTCTGCAGTTTCCGTATATCTGAAATCTATTTCTGATACATATAGCTTCCAAATGCAAAACGACACAAAAATACACCGATGCAAATTTGACACAATTCGTGAAGTACTATGCGCATATCTATCTATACCATGCCCATTGCACAGCTAGAAGCATTCACATGTGATATTGTGAAGCAGAAGCTGACTCATCTAGTAGATGTGGTTAGCTGTCTGTTTCATTTACTTTCTATGAAACTGATGTGTGGCAAAGAAGCCAAAGCTTCCACTGATTCAATCTAAACCCAAAAATCCCAAAAAAAAAAGAAAAAAAAGAAAAACAAGTTATGTCTGAGCCCGGGTTCGAACCGGGGACCTCTAGTGTGTGAGACTAGCGTGATAACCAACTACACCACCCAGACGCACGTTCTATATATAGCTAACTTACTAATATGCTCTTAGCTATTGTCTCTCACATCTATAAATCCTTTTGTGATATTTAAGCAATTTTGTTTTTTCCAATAATTGAGGAAGGAAGGATTTAAACCCTTGAACTTTGACGGGTTTTCGTTGAAGACACTAAAAAAAGGTCAATTGAGTTATAAAGGTCTTAACTACAAACATAAAATCTATCATCACAACAAATATTGAGTAAAAGAATAAAGATAGAAATTGGGCCTCCGTCTATATCGCACGATGACATGCACCCTAATCAGTTATAGCATGACTATCAGAAACAAGTTGAGCCTAAAAAAGCAATATTATAGCTTGTTGTAGAAATATATGTTATAAGATTTTGTCACCTTATTCGAACCTTTTTATCTACCTAATTGACAAAAAATGAAAAAAAAAAAAGAAAAAGAAAAGAAAAAGAAAAGGAAGAGACAAAGAGAGTGCATAAGCAAAAACCAAAGTATTTTGGTTAATTAATAAATATTATTATTATACCTGAGACTATCAGAACCAGCAGGTGGTGAAGTCGAAATATCGAGCAAAGGAATGTGGAAAGCTTCAGACCAAGACAACTGGCTGAGGCAAGTGGCTGTAGGTGTGCCCCAACGGTAGCTACCAGCTGAAAAATTCAGGTACTTGTCCTCTTTGGTCTTCATATTAAAGGGTTGCTTAAACACCCTCTCTTGCATAAACCTCATCTTCTCCAAGATCTCACAGGAAATCCCATGATTCACAACTTGGAAGAAACCCCACTCTTGTGAAGCCCTAGCTATCTCCAACTTGCACCCCTCTTTCTCACCTTCATCACCATGGTCTAAACGGCTAAGGTCAATCAATGGAAGCTCACATTCCTCCACCATCACAACCTGCTTGTTCTTTGGGGTAATCTTTTTTTCGATGGTTCTTTTGTCGAAGAGGGTCTTGTAGGCTTCAGGAAATGGTGGGTCCGAGTCCATACTTAGCTGCTGAAATTAGAACACAGTGTGAACAGAATGTTAATATATAAGAGCTTTATATATAGGGAAAGGTAGCATAAACTTAGGTTAAATTAGAGGCTAGGCTTTAACAAATGGGTGTTTTTTGGAGATAGAGACAAGGAGAGAACGAATGGGACAAATTTATTTTTCCATTTGTTCCTGTTTCTTCGTCGTCGATGAAAACGTTTTGGCTTTTCTTTTTCCAAGTTTTGGACTTCGGACACAAAGCTGATCCATGTCTTTTTCTTAGACTTGAAGACATCTATTTTCTTTAAATTGATTTTTTATTAGTGTTTTCTATGGTGATTACTTATACTGTTCGGCGCATAGACAACCCCTTTTTTTTAATGTGACTAAGTTTATTATTTTAGTTATATTTCTACACTTTAAGTAAAACTTTATAAGCTTAAACTCTTGGGTGGGTTCTATCTAGTCTAGTAATGTGAAAAGAGTGTGTATAAAACTATTCATATAAACTTAGCAATGAGGTTGAGTTTGGGACGAAATGGATCTTTTATAAACTTAAACTCTCTAAATATTTTAGATATCAAATTCTATTAATTTAATTTCAAAAATTACACTTCATACTCATCTCAATTATAATTGAAAAACTTAAACATATCCCAAACTCACCTGTTTATACTATGAATGGTGTCAAATGCATTGGATCAAGCTGGGTTAACATAAATTGAACGTCAAAAATACTATATATTTAAATTTAAGGAACTAGTGAGAATTTTAAAATTAAATAAAACAATATTTTAAGAGAAAAAAAATGACACTAATTTTTGTTATAAAAAACCCTAGTTTTCTAAAATACTACCATCAAAATATAAGAATTAGTAAGCACTTTTAAACAAATTAAACAATCACTTAAGATAGAAAGAGAAATGAACTTTGGTTATAAAAACTTTAGTTTTTTGTGTAAATAAAATTAATAGTGGGGATATTTTGATAGATTTCTTTGTGTATAAGAAAGTGATGTCTCAACCTTTGACTAAATTATTTCATTCTTTACTTATGAGATACACTAAAAATCTAATAGACCAATAGTATGATAGATTTAACTTGAAACTTTTAGATTTACATTTCACGTCTTAGACAAATAAGGGGTCGTTTGATACTATTGTTTAAACAACAGTTTTTAGTATTTAAATACCACAATATGTATTTCCATAACATTTTTTCACCCACACATATTTCCACAACACTTAAACAACAATGCTAAAAATCTTTTACCAAACAGGTCCTAAGCCTACCACTTGAGTACCCCTTGGTTTAATAATTTAGTATATAATCACATTGGGTTGGGATATTTAAGTGGGTTTGATAATTTGAATCCAAACACACCCTCAACCAATTTAAACAATAGCAAGCTATTACTAAAAAAAAGCCCCTAAGCCCAACGTCTTATAATCCCTGCCTAAACTTGCCTTTTCAACTTAAAATCACTTTCTAATTAAAACCAAACCCAATTAATTAATCACTTTTCAAATAAAAGCAAAAACAATAAATTATTAGCTCCTTGATGAGGATAAATTATTAAGTACATCGGGAGGACCAGGTCCTCTCAACCAATGAGATGATGGCATCTATGCGAATATATGAGTGGGCTTTCTAATCAGTACAAGGAATAAAAAATAAAAAATTACCAAGTGATGTCATATTTGTATAAATAACAACATTTTATTAATTGTGAGATCAAAGAGGACTATGTCAACAATCCTTTTGATGAACCTAATAATTTCTCGTTGATGAGACCTTACTTTTTGGGCTTAAAATCATTTCCTAGATAAGTGCAAACATGATAAATCATTAGCTCCTTTAGTGGGACCTTTTAATTTTATATGTCATGTCATCGCCCACATACATGAGAGAGGACAGCATGACAATTTGGACTTTTATATTTTCAATTGAATTATTAAGTAAGAAATATACATGATAAGTGTTCAATAACTTGTTTATTAGTGGGTTCAAGTTAACTCAATTGCTAAAATCTTTTATCATAGACTATTGAGATTCAAACTTCAAACCTTGCCTTCACTAAAAACTAATTAGTGTCTTAACATAATTATAGAGAGCAATCATAATAAAACGAAGGTCCTAGATTTAAATAGAAAAGAAAAAAAAAAGATTGTTTATTAAAATAAAAAGTGGTGTTCAATAACTTATGGTTTATTGATTAATGCTATAGATACAATATTTTTCACAGTTTTTTTCATAATTGTTGACATTACATGTTGTGATTAGAATATCATCACTTTCATGTGTCCACCATTAACATCAATTTAATTAAATATGCAATAATCATAGTAGGTCATATCAGTAGTAATGAAAAATATTGGATCCCTAGATTATTTTTGTTATTTGTTTTGCCAAAAATATCATCCATATAAATATATGTCCTCCAGTTTTTTTTTATATTTATATCAAAAATTTATTTAACAAAAGTTTTACGGTCTATACTAGGCAAAAATCTTGTATATGCTTGACATATACAACCTATGTGAGACTGGCATATGGGCCCACAACTACGAGGCCCACATGTCTGTCTCACATAGGTCTTATATGCCAAGCATATAAGATATTTTTTGTGGGGTCTATATATCAGTCTCACATAGGTTTTATACACTAAATGTATAAGATATACTTTCTCCTATACTCAAAACTCACAAGTAAAAAGGTATAACCCTAAAGAAGAAAAGATAAACAAACAAAACCTCTAATTCCTTACAACAAAAAATCAGAGATATATATCACTTGCATCTCATTTCATGTGTTTACTTCTGAAATATAAAAAAGTGAAAAAAAATTTCTTTCCATTTCCGTGTAAGAATACAACATTATCATACGGGTATAATTTACACATATCAAGTTCTTAGCAAATAACGTTTACATTAAAAAGAAGACACATACATATAATTCTGTAATGTATTTAACGGAAACTTTTAAGTTGGATTTGTGTATTTATATGGTCCTTCTGAACATGATAGGCTAGCTATATATATAGATATATATATATATATATATATATATATATGTATCTTTCTTGAACGTGTGGCCACTTGGACTTGTCTCCTGGGAGTACTTTTGATTTTCTATGGATTTTGCCTACACTAGCTAGGGTTTCCGTCTTTTTATACTCGTATAATTTTGTATGTTTTCTTTTATGACAGTGAAAACAAGAATAGCTTATCGAAAAATAAAAAAGAGTGAAAACAAAAATATGGTCATACTAATGCTAGAGGAGTAAAGAGGACCGACAAAATATGCGTCGTTAGCTGAAAATATGAACTTAAAAAAGAAATGTAACACAAATTTGTAATAACCTATTAGTTATATATTCAGGTTTCACAGAAAACATTTAACCTCAACTTCATGGAAGTTCTATAATTTAGCACCTTTTTTGGATTCCTTGGGGTAATTCTAATGTATATGGTTCTTAAAAACCTAAGCAATTTTAATTAAATGAATGATTCTTTTCTTTTCTTTTTTACCATGTCATCACTATCTTTCATGTATATTATTAGTGCTGGTTTATATTTGTTACATTGATGACGAAGAAAAATTTGAATAATTTCATGATAGAGTTATTGTTATTATTGTTATTGTTATTATTATTATTATTATTGATAATATTATTAATATATTATTTAAAGAGTTCTAGAGAATATCTTTGGGGTCCAATTATTCGAGGTCCAAAAATTAGGTGAGTTATACTTTTTCCAGAAAGATCTTATTGGCCCATTTCTTGTGGTGTTTTAAAAAAGAAAAGAAAAAAAAAACATACTTATATAGGTACGTTGAATTTTATGCACCTTTCCTCCTTTATTAGAGACCATAGACTTGGAGATCTAACTGTGTGGGCTCACCTTGCCCGGAATGTTGTAGAGAACATAGGAACCTCACATATCAAGGCTGACAAAAAATATGACAGGAAAGATCTGGCAAAACAATATACTTGCTATTTTAAAATTATCACATCCTCCAGTAGGGATGGAGAAAAATTCTCTTCAGTACTTATTGGATTTGTCAAGAACATCTTATTGTTTACGGCTTTTCATTGCAGGAAAAAACTATAATGCGAATCTGACTGTAATGGATAGTTACAATCTGGACTTGACACATCCAGTGCCTAAATCCAAAGGTGACTCAGCTCACAGGTAAAAGTAGTGGTGCAACTAGTCCTACAGTACCATATATGTTTTTTAAAATCAAGAAATGTTGTTGTCAAAAGCATGTTTTATTCGGACCATTGGTCCATATAGCAATCTCTCTCTCTCTCTCTCTCTCTCTCTCTCTCTCTCTCTCACGTGCGTGTCATGGGTTCTTAAAGCACCTGACCAATCTCAGTCAGTGCAGTATTTTTGACATATACACATCGTATAATTACAAGAAAGAATGGTCTAAGGTATTGATTAGAAGATTTGAGCCCAGAACTTTATGGATTACATGAAGCAGAGAACCATTAATTAGACCAATCACTTGGTCTTGGTCAATAGAAGCTTATAGATGCAAAAATTTTCCTGGCCACATAACAAAGTATACATGCTCAAATTGATGATCAAATTTTCTTTAAACTTTACCTGTTTTAGAGTCTCCAACAAGGTTCCGGACTTCTAATCTGCAATGCACATATGGGAGCTTTGATGGTATTGATCAGTTCTGCCAAGAAAGTAAAGAATATTAAATATGCAAGAGGGTGAACTTCAAAGATAAGGGCTAGATGGAGAGTGAAAGATTACTTGCATGGCAATGCACGAAGATGAAGACGTGGACGTGTACTTTCTTTTTAAAATTTTTATGTAAAGCTTATCTCTCTAACATTGTTGACTACAATGATAAAGGAAACAAAAGCATGAGAATGGGTGGCGATTAGGACAGGGAAAGATCACTTTGCTGGGCTAGAAAAGGAAAAACTAGTTAAAGCGACTAGGACAGGCTAAACAATTTGAAGAAATAAAGAAGTTGCGAAATAAAGGAGTTGCAAATTAAAGAAACTAGCTAGCCCTCCTAATTGTAACTTAAAGAAGAAAAAACACAGATTCTACGTATTTAAGATAGCATGTGCCTGGCTAGCTACTTAGCGACATATGAAAGAAAGAGAAGCAACCTTTATATAAAAGAGAGAGGGACAGATAGAGAGACTGCGTGTATGAGTGTAGTCCAGTATGATTGGAAGGAGATATTTTACCGGCCAAAAAGCGACTTAATCATTAGGGTAATATTTATTGCACACAAATTATTACACACAATTTTACACGCATACAATTTTTGAATTAAAACTGACTTTGAAGTCACAATTTCAATTCAAAATGAAATGCATATAAAATTATGTAATAGTTTATGTATAATAAACACAACTCTAATCATTATATCACAATCGGTGTGTAAAGTCAAAAGAAAGTGAGTGGGGATTAAAAGCCTATGCCTAAGAGAAGAACACGCGGCTCATGGTAGTATCACAAAAATAATTTCAGGCTGGATTTTTTTTTTTTTTTTTTTAATTTTTACTTTTGCCTTCTTTAGGCTAAGATGAGATTTTCCATTTCTAGTAGTGTGTACTGTGTATATAATAAGAGTGCAAAAGATAAGAGACTTGGAGGAATGACAACCAATTAAATTGGTGCAAGATTTATTGATGAGACTTGGTTCAATATGCACCAATTGAAAGTTTGGTTTGAACTTTTTGAACCTTGTTTGTGTGTGTGAAATCTATGAAACAACAAGGCACATGATTGGCAAACGGAAGTTGGTTCATTAGTAAGGCTTGAATGTTTTGTCCAGAAGATCTATATTTAAGTTTCGTTGCCAACAATCTTTTTTATAAGCGACCCATAAGTCTAATGTAAGTTATTTCTAAAACCTACAGCTTGCCTGAACTTGGCCAAATCGGGAAATTAACCTTAAATTTCAAACATTATAATTAGTAGTTTAAGTTTTCAAACTATATTTTTTACTAGCATCTTGAGTCTAAGAGACTCGATTTAAGGTCTATAAATCGAGTTTTTGGGACTTGATTTTCATGGGTTGTTCACATCACTTTTTCCATGTGGCATCTACACAGTGGCGGCGCCACGTACAACTCAGGGTGTTCCCAGGAACACCCTGAACTGAAAAAAATTAAAAAAAAAAAAAAAAAATTTATATTTAAGCTGTATTAGGAACACCCTGATCACAAAATTAGGAACACCCTCAGTCACAAAATTAGAAACGTCCTCAAATTAAAAAAAAAAAAAAAAAATTTATCTGTTTTACTTTCAAGCAAAAAAAAAAAAAAAAAAAGCCCAAAAAAAATTGAACTAAAATCTGAAAAAAAAAAAAAATTTGTAACCGAGCTAAGCCCACGGCAAACCAAGAAATTGTGACCGAGCCAAGCCCACGGCAAGCCCAATAGATTACAGAGGTAGCAAACCCACCCACGGATTCTCAAAAAAAAAAAAAAAAAACCAATGCAGAGAATCAGAAATCAAACCCTTACCCACGGTCACGTCGCTGGCAGAGAAAACCAAGCCTCAATACAGTCAGTCTATAAAGAGCAGAAGCAAAACGAACTCCAATACAGAGGAGGTGTTTTAGTGTTTATCAAAAAAAAAAAAAAAAAAACCCCAATACAGAGCAAACCAAAGGTCCAAAACCAAACCCACGGTCACGTCGACGCCATCGCCGTAGATCGATCGCAGATCGCTCGCAGGTCACGTCGCCGTAGCCGTAGATCGCTCGTCGTCGCCGCCGCTCGCTCGCCCCTCATCACAGATCGCAGATCGCTCTGCTCCGGTGCTCGGTGCTCGGTGCTCGGAGCTCGCCGCTCGCCGCTCGGTGCTCGCCGCTCGCCGCTCGCCGCTCGCAGCTCGGTGCTCGCCGCTCGCCGCTCGTAGCTCGGTGCTCGGTGCTCGTCGCTCGTCGCTCGCCGCTCACCGCTCGCCGCTCCCTCCCTCAAGGTATTTCTCTCTTTTTCTCTCTGAATCTCTCTCAGTCTCTCTCTCTCTCTCTTTATCTCACTGAAATGAAAACATGAAATGAAAGTAACGAATGGTTCTCACTGAATGGTTCTCTCTTTATTCTTTAATATCTAACTTTACTCAGTATCTCTCTCTTTTGAATTCTCTGATTGGCTGGCCGAATTATCTCTATTTATATTTTGCTTTTTATCTGTTTTTTGTTTTTTTGAATTTGGCTGTACTCTATCTGTTGGTGTTGGTTTTGGTGCTGTTGTTGGTGAAATATTTGTTGTCTCTTAGTGTAACGTGTACTGTGTATTGTGATTGTGAAATTTTATTGTGATTGTGAAATTTTCTGATTGGCAGGTTATTGTGATTGTGAAATTTTATTGTGATTGTGAAATTTTCTGATTGGCAGGCTATTGTGATTGGGGCATTAGGCTTGTGCTTGTTTGTTGAGTGGGAGGAGTAGATGGGCTGATGGGCTGGAGCCGGGTAAACAATAATTAAAACAGTGTAATGTGCTGCATATTACACTACTTTAATTATTGTGCTACACATGAAATATGTAATGTGCACAAGGGGCTAAACAATATAGTAAATTAAAGCAGTATAATTAATGACAAACAAATAAAAGTAATATAATTTATTGTTACACTAAACAATAATAATTAAAGTTGTATAATTAAATTAACCAATACATTATAAAAGACAAATAAATTAAATTATGTTAGGCTAAATAATAATTAATAATTTTATAATTCATGAAACAACAAATTTTATAATTATAGTTTATAAAAGATAAAAAAATTAATGAAACAACTAAACAACAATAATTCATAATTTTATTAATATTTCAAATGAACTTATAGTTTATTGTACGGTTGCATTTGTTCATTTCTTTTCTTTTCATTTTTTTTTTCCTTTTGAGGTTTTTCGGTGTACAGAATGCAAATTTGCTTTGGTTTTAAGAACATTTTTTTTTTTTAAGCACAAGCTTCATGCTGGCCAAATCTTAAATTTCGGCCTGTATTTACCGAAACATCCCAAAACACTTGAAATAGACCGAAATGATCAGAAATTTTTTCAAAGTAAAATAGGAACACCCTGGACAAAATTCCTGGAGTCGCCACTGCATCTACATGGAAATCGAGTCTCTAAGACTCGATTTCTAACCCAAAAATAATAATTATTAATGACCCAAAATGCAGAAACAGCAAAAATGCGGAAAGAAAGAAAAAAAGAAAGAAAGAGAGAGATAATAAGGAGAAGAAATGGAGATGCAGCTCAAGCCGACCCAGGCCGCGCAAGACCAGGCCGCAGCGCAACCCAGGCCGCGCGCGACCCAGGTCGCAGCGCGACCCAGGCCTAGCGCAACCCAGGTCGCAGCGCGACCCAGGCCCAGCGCGACCCAAGCCTCTCTCACTGCAACCCCTGTTTCTGTTTCTGGGTTTTTTTTTTTTTTTTTTTTTTTTTTCTCTAATGAACACATATTCTTCTCTGATGAACACATATTTTCAGAGGAATTGCTGTTGTTGTGATTTTCTTTTCAAGAATTGCTGTTGTTGTGGTTTGGTTTTCTTTTCAGGAATTGTTGTTGTTGTGGTTTTCTTTTGCTGTTGTCGTTGTGGTTTTCTTTGTTCTCTTTTTAGATGTAAATCGAGTCTTAGAGACTCGATTTTCATGTAGATGCCACGTGAAAAAAGTGTCACATCAGACGTGAACAACCCATGAAAATCAAGTCTCAAAAACTCGATTTATAGACCCTAAATTAAGTCTCTTAAACTCGAGATGCTAGTAAAAAATATAATTTGAAAACTTAAACTACTAATTATAATGTTTGATATTTAATGTTAATTTCCATTTTTCCCCCTGAACTTGGTATAGGATAATCTCCCCCTTACCTCAACTTTTCTTTACCAAGAAAAAAAAAAGGCACTTGATTAGTCTTGGACCAACGTAAAACCGTACACCTGTGAGTAGATATGTCGGCATATATCGATTCCAGAATCTAGCTTAGCTAGAGTCACATGCATGTATAATTTCACGTCGAGTCGTACAATTTCACGTTGATTCCAGAATCTAGCTAGCTAGGATGAGACTTAATGAGGCCATGCAGTACATGTAAAAGGACATATATAGTATAACCATTCCAGCATTGATGGGTATAATGAATTGATTACCTTCCAGCATAAGTGCGTGCAAAATATCTCATGATATATTACGCGCGAGTTGTGTCTATTACATACATTGTATGCAACAAGTTTAATTCATTTTATAATAGGCATTTTTGTTAGCTTGGGTATTTCTTCTTTTTCCCAGACAATCTTGCTCCTGAGGAAGAACCATACATTTCAATGATCAGGCTACGTGGCCTGCTGCTAACGTTAAGATGCCAGATTTTATGCTGGTTAGTTCTCATATTTTAAAGTCTCTTTGGAAATACTAAGTTGTGCGTGTAAATTAAAAAAAGTTTAAAGTATATGTTGTATATTCAAGAGTTGTGCTTTTTTAGATATGTACCATTGTCAATTTTTTTAAGACCTTCTTCCCTTTTTAACAATTGTAAAATTTATAGTCTATAGCATTGTTGAAGGCCAAAATGGGGAGATACCCCTTTCAGCCAAACTTTCCAGCAAAATGTCCCATATCTGAAACTATTTAGAGATATGTCTTTGTTTTGAAACTCAATTTTTAGAAAATTGAGTTTCAATGAAAAACTCGATTTGCCGAAAATCGAGTTATATGCAATCAAACCTAAAATATATATTTTCATTGAAACTCAATTTTCTAAAAATCGAGTTTCAAAACAGGGGCATATCCCTAAATAGTTTCAAACATGGAGCATTTTGCTAGAAAGTTTGGCTGAAATGGGTAAAACCCAATTTTGGCCCATTGTTGAATCCAAAATAAAGTGATAACCAAGAATTGACGTACTAGAGTAAGAAACTAAAAATTAAACTAGAGTCAACTTTAAAATTAACATCTTAAATGGCCATTAAGCCATGCCAGTAAGAGCATTCACATTGGGTCTTGCAAATGCCATATGTTGGTATGTTTAGCATCAAAGCCCCAAAAACCCCCCATTACTTGGACTTGTAAACCCAAAAAAAATTTACAATTGTACTATAGTACCATCCCAAATATATGATGGTACTGTAGCACAATCCCAAATCTCATATATTGTTTTTTATTCCAAAAAATCTATCTGCTCTTTCTCTCTCTTCATGTCTTTTCCTCTCCCTCTCTCTAGAACAATCCAAGCTCCTTTCTCTCACATCTCTCTTTAGCTCACAGTGGTGGCTATTTTCTAGCGTGGGTATATGTTCGGTGTGGGTATGGCGGCGTGAGCTGGGTCGTGGGTTTGGCGGCGTGGATGTGGGTTTGGTGGCGGAATCTTCTTGTCTCTAATGATGGGCTGCTCAGCTTGCCGATGACTTGGATTTGTGCTCAAGCTCTGCCACTCGCCGGTGACTGTGATTTATAACCGAAGCTTTGTCGGTGTCTTGGTGTTGGGGGTTTTGAGTAAAATGTTGTGGCAAGGTGGGTTGTGCGTGTCGAGGTAGGTTGTGGTGAGGTGTGCAATGGTGGAGATAGGCGTGGTCACGGACTCACGACGTGGCGAGATTAGGTGGGTCGTGGTAGAGGTGAGTGGTTTTGATTTTGGGTGGGTTCCGATGGGGTTTGGGGTGGATTCCGATTCTAATGGGGTTTGGATTTTGATTTTTTGCTATGGATTTTTTTTTTTTTTTTATTCGGATGGTTGGATTTTGGATTTCGATTGGTTGGACTTTGGATTCCGATGGGGTTTGGGTTGGATTTAGATTGGTTGGTTTGGTTTGGCATGGTGGTGGTGTGGTGGTGGCGTGGTGGTGACTGTGGTGGGTGGTGTTTGGTCGTCGTGGGTCACTGTGGTGGCTGTGTTTGGTTGTCGTTGGTCTTGGTGGGTTTGTTATTGTTATGTTCTTTGCTCACTATGTTGGTTTGATTTAAAATGATTCTTGGTGGTGGGTGGTGTGACTATGTTGCTCAATGGAGGTGAGTGGTGTGATTGGGAAGCTAGACGGTGATGGTGGGTGGTTGAGAGAGTGTTATTGTTATGTTCTTTGCTCACTATGTTGGTTTGATTTAAAATGATTCTTGGTGGTGGGTGGTGTGACTATGTTGCTCAATGGAGGTGAGTGGTGTGATTGGGAAGCTAGACGGTGATGGTGGGTGGTTGAGAGAGAGTAAGAGAAATAGAGATTAGAGAGAGAAGTGAGAAATATTTTTATATTATTTTAATTTGTGGTATGGTAAAATAAAATTTGGGATGTTAGGTGTGTTGTAAAATGGTATGATATAAATGATAAAGTAGCTTTTGAGATGGTAAAATAGAATTTTTTGTAGAAACCGGATGTGAATGCTCTAAGCACCTCGTGAACAGCCAATAGCTTTGCAAAACAACTAGTAGTGGGGAAGCCATATTAGCAACAAGGGCTATCCAGTATCCCCCCTCAAAAACTCCTCTCTACTTATAATAGATTTATTTCACTCTTCATATTAAATATTATAATTATAAATATAAATGTGTATTAGCTAGCTATTAAGTGTCGCGTTATTTAAAATTTTAAATGATGTAATATTATGTACATTGTTAGATTCAGGAAATAAAATCTTAATAGAGAAAGTATATGTGCTTATACACATGTATAACGGTCAATGTAATTGGACCTATGATCCCAAATTCCAATTAAATTTATATATATATATATATATATATATATATTGTACATATTTAGTACCTTTTTTTTTTAGAAAATTTTTTTTTTTTTTTTTAAGAAACATACATATTTAGTATACCTAATGATAGGTGTTTAAATTAAGTCAAAGATAAAAAAGTCTTAGCACAAAGTGTGCTAAGATGTCAAGTTTAATAGATTTTCGTTTTGTGGTACACATATTTGATTATAAAGTATATATTTAGCTTGCTTTACTCAAAAAAAAAAAAAAAAAGTATTTAGCTTACATGAAGAAAAAATAATTAATAATCGCAAATTTTTTTACAATTGCTGATATAACAAATTGTTAGTGCTATATATAAAAAAAAAAAATTAATAGTAAACCTAGATAAAAACCAATAAAATTTTGCCAATGATTTTTTTTGTGTATGTAATATTGCTCAAAAAAAAAATTCTTAATTTTGCCACTGCCGACGGGTTGAAATAAGAGTGAGTAAGATGTAGCCACTAGCTAGGATAGGGAGAGAGTGGATGTGGACTCTCTAGAACTAGGCATTAATGATATTCACAATTGCTGTCAATGCAGACATTCATTATTGCTATAATCATTGATAATGATGACATTAGAGCAGTTGAATTATACAAAAGTCCTCTATACTCGCAATATGGAATGGATAAGCAACCTGCAGTGTAAAATTAGGGTTAAATCGTTTTTATAATCATAATATTGACATACAAGTTCACTCAGTACAAACATCATGCACATAAACATCCCTTTCTTTCTTCCCTCTGTTTTTTTCTTCCCCTTGATTTTCTTTTTCATCACCATCAGAAAATATCTGAAGTGAATTCAGTTCAGATATTTTTGAACCAAAACCCTTAAAAAATCACATGGCAATGCAGTACGTACAAGCTTTATATGGGAGAGACTGAAGAAAAATAAGTAATATTATCTTGTTGGGAGACTGAAGAAAATAAGTAATATTATCTTGAGCATGGCCCGAAAATTTTAATATTGAAAACTTTGCCAACTGCAAATTACAAGTAAACCACATGTGCTGCATTCTTATTAGTTGTAAATGGGCCAAAGATGGAGTTGTTGAATGGTCAAAACGTACACACCTTACATCGTTGCATCCGAGAGTTTCCAGCTTCATCTTTAATATAAACTACCAAGCTAACATGATATGCTTCAACTTTCAAAGCCCAATATACGCAACATGCAATGAAATCCCAATTAATATGCTTTCCCATCATCCTCCTCCTCCTCCTCTTCTTCTTCTTTTTCTTTAGAAGTGATAGAATTTTAACTTTTATTATGATTACTTTTTATCATCAGATCAAAATCCCAATTGATTTGTGGTGTAAACATGGTTTGAATTTTGAATGTCATATATCTTATTTAACAATAAGATATTTTACTAGTAAAAGAACTCTAAATTATTTAATTTGCCACAAGGATGGCTGATAGATATTGAAGCACAATGTTTGAGTGAGCAATGGATGGGCTTCGCAATTCATGTCATTGTTAATATTCGATGTCATGTGCATTTGGCAACCGATTATAAGCTAGTTTTTTGCTTAAATTATCATCTATTTACGGGTTTTACACTACTTTTTGTCTTGGCCAAATAATTTACTTCTAGCTTTTTAGAAATAAACTAGCTTTTAATTTTTTATCTTACATTATGCAAATAAGTTACCGAAAATAAGCAATTTCCATCAGAACATTAAATATGCTCAATCATTTATGAGGCCTAAAAAGATTTCGCCATTTCAATTTTAATGTGTAATGATGCGTGCAGACATGTGGCAATTGATCAATGAATTGTGAATCTCTTTAACGTGGAACCTTTTTTGTGTTTAAAAAGAAATTTTGACACGGCACATTGTGACTTTGATATTTTAGGACCCGTTTGGTAATGTTGTTCTAATAACGTTATTTAAGTTTTTTGAAAATACGTGTGGGTAAAAAAGTGTTGTGAAAACACGTGTTGTGTTGTTTAAATAACGAAAACTGTTGTTTAAATACCCCTACCAAACATTCCTAAATTGTGAAAAAAGGGGGGTGATTCTTGCAAAATTTTCCCATTCATTTTCTATTTATGAACTCTATCATCCATAAAATAAAGATTTTTCGTTGAAGCTTGAAGAGATATATGACTTATATCTTTACTTTGATATTCTATTAGATTATTTAAAAGCAATTGTTTCGGAACTTCTAGATCTTTACAGTCAATTAATCTAGGACTAATCTCTATAGTAAAAAGCCTAGGTTCTATTTCTCAATCACAAGAAACATTATTAGACAAGAAGATGAAGAAGAAAGCAGTAGTTCTAAAAAAGAACCTTTTTTCTTTTTTTTTTTGCTGAGAAAAAAAAAAGAACCTATTGTTATGAAAAATGTACAAATTCCTATAATGCTAAGAACAAACTATCTTAAGAATAAAGAATAAATAAAAAGTTCTAAAATCTATCATTTTCAAGTAGGAAATGAAGAAATTATATTCCTTCCTAATTAAGGAAAGAGAAAACATATATATGTTTTAGGATATTTTAATTTCCTTAGATATAAACCTTACAGTGAGATTAATATAAAGCCTTAATTTCTTGAAGAAGATGTTGAGACTTACCACATTTTGTTGGCGCAAAGTCTGGTGTACACTTATATTTATTGTGTCGATCAAGCATTGGAATATCAATTAACTCTTTTTTGATTGTTAATGTAACATGTTTTAGATGGACTTGCATAGTTTCGGATAACCTTCTCTACTCATTTCATCCCATGGGTTTGGTAATTTGATGAAAAATTGTTCTAACCAATATATATATATATATATATATATATATATATATATATATATATATATATTAATTTTTGGTGGGTTTACCAAAAAATAATATTTTCTACAAAATTTTACATAATCTTTCAAATAACAACTATTACATAATTCTAGCTTGTATAGCATAAAATTTGTATCTTCCTGAATTGACAGTTCTCAAACAAAACCATAAAGCAGTATTTTGTGTTTTACCTTCTTATTTTAGCCACTGCAAGGTGCGTCTCCTTGAAGGGTAGCTGCAATATAATGAAAAAAACATTTCTTTTGTCCAAGTAATTTTATAGTTGGTTGTTACGATAGATAGAGATTGAGCCCAATCATCAATTGCTTTTATTTGGTGAAGAAGTGTTTTCTTTTTCTTTTTTGCTTTTTTTTTTTTAACTCTTAATTTGTTTTCAGTTTCACTCTCACTCTCACTCATCAGGTTGGCTATTTGTGTGTGAGGAATTTGAAGATTAATTATCTTCATCATCTGAAACAAACATGGTTGTTTCACAGTGGAAATTCAATAAAAGATTTTAATATTCAAAACAAATGTTTCTTATCTTGGTAGCAATTTCATTTCTTTCTTGAATAGAAAATTATGGATCTTCGCATTGATGTCTCCAAAGCATAAAATATGAAAAAAAAAAAAAAAAATATATATATATATATATATATATATATATATATATATATATATATATATATATATATATGTACAAGCCTTTATTAGGGATGTGCATTCAATTTACCAACCTAAAAAACTAACCTAACCTAACCAATTCTAATACTTCGAGTCGTATTTTAGAGAGGTGATAGGTTGGGTTGAATTTTAAATTTTTTTTAAAGTTCGAGTTAGATTTGGTTTGGATTGACAAAGTTTTCAACCTAAATAACTTGACACAACCCATGTTATTAATATAACTTGGGTTATAAGACTTATGGCACGTTTGGTACACTGTAATGATTATTACATGGGAATAGGAATAAGTATTACAAAGAATATATTAAGAGCACGTTTGATACACTGTAATGATTATTACATGGGAATAAGAATAAGTATTACAAAGAATACATTAAGTTGGAACGTAATAAGTATTACTATTCATTAGTTTGGTAACCATTTAGGAATAGAATCCTGAATATGCATCCACAATTTCGTAGAGTATAAAAAAAAAAAGTTTAATTAAATCATTTTTAAGTCAAATTTCCTAAAATACACTTATTTTAGGGTATTCAAAATAGAGCTAATAATTAACAACAAGGAAAAATTATTTTCTTTCCTTTTGAAGATGTGGCAACTAATAGCTTTTTAGGAATTTTTTTTTTTTTTAAAATTTATTACATAAGGTGAAGGAATAGATATTCAGTACTTTTGATAAGGAATAGATATTCAGTACTTTTGATAAGGAATAGTTATTCCTCATTTTGAAGAATAGCTATTCATAAGGAATAACTATTCATTGTAATAAAAACATAACCAAACAACATATATTTTGTCACTAGAAGTTAATCCAAATTAGTACATATCAAAAAAATCATTACAGTTCTTAAGAAAAAATTTATATGTATTATTATAGTACAACAACCGAACTCTCATATAAATGGTAGATTTAACTATGAATTTAATTAATAAAAATAACTTTTCTTTTCTTTCTTTAAAAACAAAAACACATGGACATACACACAAGGGAAAGCGAATGTGGTTTTAATACAAAAATACATCACAAATTTCACTCAAAAGTCATAATAACATTTTAGGGATGATGTGACAAGTTATATTACACATAACATATTCTCTTAAATAATGTGAGACAATCATGATTTTAAAAACAAATTGGACCAGCCGATTCAACCAATACAACTAGAACGAATCCTTTTTCAATTCTTTGAGCATTCTTTTTTCTAAAACCATGGGGACAATTACCAATTTTTATAATAATAATAATAATAATAATAATAATAAACTCATACACAAGGGAGAGACAATGGGGCATTAGACTCACTATTACTATATAATAGCGATGAATACAATGTTGTCGTAATTTTAGAGTATTAAATTATTACTTGTATATGTCATTGTACTCAAGCCCACGCCCTAGATACATAGCATGAATGTACGCAGTAAAATGCAGAACAATCTTCATCACTTTTTTTTTTTTTTTGACTTACAATGATTGAAAATGAAAGATTTGAACAAAAGTTTTTCCCAAGAAAGAAATTGGACAATGTGGCAAAATTACAAGACTTCGGCACAATCTGTCACTCTATGAATAGTCTGATTTCTCAATGTCACCTGTTTGATATTGCTTATAAGTTAAGCTTATTTTTTATATCAGCTTATGTACATTCTTTTTTTTTTAATAACTCTTTTTTTCCTACGCATAACAATATTTTTACTACCAAAATAAGCCAATGAATAGAATATATTCAAATTCCAAATACATACTCAAGACCATGGTTTTCAAACTCAAATGATTTAATGAACCAGAAAAGGGAGAAGTTCAAGATTTATGAAGTCGGGTTAAGGTTCAATTGTGGTCAAACCGTGATGTGTCATTTAATTTTTTTTTAATATATTTGATACTTAAATTGGTTTATATTTATTAATTTTTCATTCCTGACCAACAAGGTGTGTGTAGCTCAATGGTTTGCACACTAAATATGTTATCTCACTTCTTGAGAGCAGGCAAACTTTCATCAATTTTTACCAAAATAAGGATATGACTGAACCATGACTTATAAAACCGGACCTTGGGCTGATTTTCGGTTAACCCAGATGGACCATCCGGTTCGGTCCGTGTTTAAAACAATGCTCAGGGCGTCAAGCAGATTTTTGCCCTTCATAGAGCATCCATATTCATGGTGTTAAAATTGCTAAAAAACTATTTTAAAACCAAAAATACTAAAATACATGCTACATTGATGGTGCTATACTTAAAAAATTTTGTCAACTTGTTATAGTAAACTGTCATCTTTAGTAGTTTACTGTGGTAACAAAGTTATAAATACACACACACATATTTGGTTTCTCTCTCTTCTTTCATTATTATACATTTTCTATCTTTCTCTTTCTGCAGACCTCTCTCTCTCTCTTCTTTGGCTGAGCCTCTCTCTTAGTCTACCCTCTAGCCTTTCTCTGCACTCTCACCCCTTCTCTTAAGTCCTTTTTCTTTTAGCGGTGACGATGTTGGTGGTGGGTCGTTTTATTGGTGGTGGTGATGGTGGCTCGTTGAGGTGGGTTTAGGTTGAGATCGGGTTGTGGGTTGAGATCAGATTTTGGGTTGAAATCATGTTGTGGGTTGTGGTTGGTGATTGTGTTGATGGGTTGTGGGTTGCTGGGTTATTGTTTGTAGGTTGGAGTTTAATGTTTTTTTTTTTCCCGGTGGTGGTGGTGATTGGCAATGGGTTATGGGTTCTTCTTTTATGTTTTTTTTTTTGTTAACCAGTGGTGATGGTGGCTGGCAATGGGTATAAGTTTACCAGATTGAGAAATTTTGATTTGTGATTATTCATGCTTCAAAGAAGAGAAAAAGAAGGAGAAGAAGATAGAGAAAGAGACAGAGTAAAAATAAAAAAGAATAAAGAAAGAATGTGTAAATTTAGTGGTAAAAAAATAGAATTTTTGATGTTGGATGTATTGTAGAGTGTTGGTATAAACACAATACTAATGGAAATAACACAAAGAGAAACTGAATAATACTTCTGAATATTATTAATTTGAGATTAGAAAATACACAATACTATTTGGACTAAGGCGCAACACTCGCTCTCTTTAAGGAGATTCAAGCCCTTGGTTGGCTAAGTTTTGTAACCGGTGCAGATTTTCTCTAACTTGTCTCCTCCAGGATACAACAGCCCAACAAATGTCGTATGGCTAGAACAGCCTCTGTACAAAGTGTTCAAACCCAAAACTCCACCAGAAATAACACTCTTCCTTGCCAAGAACCTCTCTGTTTTTTAGTGTATATTGCAGTAACTTGGATTGAGTTTGAATGAGTCTATTTATAGGCTCAATGGGTCTTACAAAATTACTACCTAAATTAATCTGATTAATTAGGTCTATTATGCTGATATAGTGGGTGTTACAAGATTAATTGCTGGATATTAATCTGATGGGCTGGAGTTACACAATTAATGGTGAGATAAGGAGTTTCTGAAGAATGAAAAGACCCAAATGGATAGTCCATTAAGTGGGTTAATGGTTTTTCATTTTCCATAATAAAAATGGAATATTAATTCAGACCATTTACTCACCAACGGATATGGTAATTATTCTGAATGGGTTGTCAAGTAGGAGGATCCAAGAGGCTGATTCATTTCCATTTTTGACACATTCTCCCTTCTCCTCCCCTTTGCACACGTATCTAACCCGATATCTGAATCAATTCATATTAGCCCATTAATCACCACAATTAAAAAGAATAAAATAGTCTCTCTCATTTTTAATGTGAGATTAAACATTTTCACTAACTCCTCATATTCCATATTAACTCCCACATCTTTACATTTATGTTGTAATATAAAACTATTTTAAATAATTAATATTAAAATATTCCAACATAAAGTGGGGTGTTAAAATAGATAAAATAGTTTTTTAGCACAACCACTGTGTATGCTCTAAGAAGATATACCGATGTTGAGTGTAAGCAATTTTCTCCTATTTGTCAAAACAAATCAAAGAAATAGACAAGGAAATACCATGTGAAATATACAAGGCCTGTTTGGTGCATGTTTTATGTTTTCAAAACCAACAAAGAAAAAAAAAAAACAGTTTTGTGTGTTTTGTTCTCAAAATCAATTGTCATATTGTTTTCTCAACCCCCCAATATATATATATATATATATGAAAATATGTTTAGCAACTTTTTTTTTTTCCTTTCATTTTTTTCTTTTTCTTTTCCCTTAAACCATCCCAAATTGACAACACCCAAACCCACCACCATCACCTAACCACGCACACAACTTCAATCAAAACCAAAATCCACTAAGTCCATAGAGTCCATAGAACCCACAACCCAAAGAAAAAAAAAACCATTAGAGAGAGAGAGAGCTATATTGTATATAGAGGTATATATAAGGATAGTTTGTAATAATAATATATAGTTTGAAGAGTATATCATTTGTGTAAAATGATAAAGTGAAAATTTCAAGTTCAGGGATTCTCGACTTATCGAGAATACTGTTTCAATTGATCAAAGTGTTGAAGGAATTGGCTCTAAAAGCTTCTGTCCGTTCGACTACAGTCTTGACCGATCGAGATTTCTCGACTGCATCTCGACACCAAGTTCGATCGATTGAGATTGCGTGAACAGTTTTTTCTGCAGTTTTGTTCAGTAACTATTCTGAACTTTTGAAAAGGTTTTGTACCTAGTGGGCATTTTTTGAAACGTTGTAACTCTCCATCGATACCTATTAAAGGGTAATAATTCTTTGGGTATAAATAGTGGTTCATGTTCACTTGATAATTAATTCTTTTCTCCAAAATTGCTATATATAAAAGCCAATAAACTTAGTTGTATCTTGGAGACAAATTTGTAGAAGACCTTTAGTAACTCACGTATGGGAACAAATTTTGTCTAAGGATAACGTTCAATTGTCTCCAAGTTAATCATAATTTCAGTTTGCTTGTTGTATTGATTTTGTTCTTTCATTATTATTCCTTGAGTTTGAAATCCGCAACAAGCTAGTGGCTCAGGATACTGGTTGATGGATTGCTGGTGGCTAGCACTACATGATCAATAAAGACTAGACCCTTTGTTGTTTTGTGTCCATAGAGGAGGACGAGTCTCGATGTTACTGATGAAAGATTTCTCCTTGTGCAGTGCTTCTTTCGGAGATGGTCCAACAACGGTAGTGTTGAGAGATAAGTGAAGAGAAAATAAATGAAAATAGAAAACAATGGGTTGTTTAAAAAAAAAAAAAATGTTTTGCATAGTGATTTTGAGAAAAAATTTCTAAAAAATTTTTGCCAAACAAACATACATTTGGTGCGAAACACCATTTTTTGTTTTTAAACGGCTACCAAATGTTTTTAAAAACCATCATTTAGTGGAACTTTAAAAACAGCTACCAAACTATTTTTACAATTTAGCTTCTTCTTTTTTTTTTTCTTCTTTTATTGAAACCTCAGTTTTTCTAGGCAAAACAATATTTTTACTAACAAAATAAGATAATGAAAATAATCTATTTTAAATACATACTCAGACAAGCACTTTTGTCATTCATAAGCAAATATACTTTATGTTAAGTGGGAGCAATTTGCTCTCGTTAGTCAAAACAAATTAAAGAAATAGTTGCCTTGTGTGATATGCAGCTTTTTAAAAAGTCTCACTTAGACTCGACTTTTACCCAACTTAATTTTTAAGTAAAATAATCTAATGAAAATATCTAGCTTAATGACATACTTAGACATGAACTTGTGACCCTCATAAGCAGATTTACTCATATTTCTTATGTTGAATGGCAGAAATTTGCTCCAATTAGTCAAAACAAATCAAGAAAATAGACAAGTAAATGGCGTGCATCATGCATGGCACATATGATTCTGTCCATTTGATATGATGGAAAAATGGGAGTGAATGAAAGTGTGAGAGTGAAGTGGGGCCTTTTTTTTTGGGGGAGTGGAAAGGCCTAAGAATGGAGAAAGGGTGGAGTGTTCTCATTCATTGGGGCTCAATGACTTCCATATGGCCCAATATGGGTAGGTGTAGATACATTATTTTACAACCTCCGTTTTACCTCATTTTTAAGGAAAAGATTGTCATTTCATGACTCAAGGGTAGAAATCAAAATTTTGATCACCGTTTCTTTAAAACTTTATTGAGAAAAAAAATTTAGAATTTTTAACAATCAAAACGACATATTATGTGCTTCGATCAATTGAATCACCAGATTTTTCTCCAAAAAAAAAATGAATCACCAAATTAAAAGTTATAACTTAATTAAGTTTTAATGACTAGTATGCATTTACACGATTAGATCACATATGATCATGATTAATTAATTATGATTGGTTCTTAAGAAATTAATTTTAACTAATGATGTGTCGTAATTATATTGGATTGAGAATTTTGAAGATGTATGGACAAGATCAATTTGACCAAGTCAAAATTGCCGGAAGCAGTAGTAATTTTAAAAACCATCGTCAATAAAAAGATAATCAATTTGATCATGATCTTCACCGAATATGTTTTCTCCGAAAGGATAGTGTTTGTGAATGAATCTTCACTTGTATATTGATGGTAATCGATGCAAAGACAATGTGAGTGCATTGTGACCACTCTAAGATATGAAACAAGGTTATTTTTGGAAATTTAAAACACAAAGTTATCATTTTACCCCTAATGCTAAAACAGTGAAAAATAAATGGTTGCGAAAAGCAGTGTTATCAATGAAATTATTTTAATTTGAACCTCTGCTTATCTTTTTTTTTTTTTATATGAATACTGAGATTTTATTGAATACGAGAAAATGACAGTGCATCATAGATAAGAGCTTGCTCAATGCAGCAAGGGTCCTCTTCAATCCAACTAATATAATCAGCAATACTAGATGCATGCTTAGTTAAAAGGTGTGCAGGTTCGTTTCCTTGTTTATGTACATGAGAAAAGGCTATGTGTCTAAACTCCCTACACAGATCCAGTACACCCATGACAATTGGTTCCACAGAAGCTGGTGGTGGAGATGTCCCACATAACGCATTTATTAAAATTAACAAGTCCCCCTCTAGAACAACATCTTGAAGTCCAACATCTCTCGCAAACATCAGGCCAGCCTCAAGAGCTTTGGCTTCTGCCTCCACAACGCCTAAAGGAGCATCAATCTTTTTGCTCAAAGCTGCTTCCACTCTCCCCAACTCGTCCCTGATCAGCACCCTTATCCCTGCATTTTTTTGTTTTGAGAAAATAGCACCGTCGACATTAATCTTGAACCACCCATTTCTTGGAGGAGTCCATATCGCTGGAGGCTGCACCACCGGTCCCACTGACTCTGTCAACTCCCTAGCAGCTCCATACTCGGCAAGATACTCCATCGCCCACTGTACTAGCCCTTGTCCCAACTTCCTTGCCCCTCCGTTCCGCATCTCATTTCTATTGTGCCACAGAGACCATGCTATTGTAATCACCCTTGCAGTTGCTTCATCGCTACCCCCCTCGACCATTAGTGTTGTGAAATTTTAAAGTACTCGCAAGTGTACAAACTGTACCGAAGTATAGTTTGACAAAAACGAGGTCGAACCCACAGGGACTTGAATGAACGTAGGAAAATTAATTAAATCTTAACTAAATTAATCCTAATCTAGTTTAATAAAAATTGGTTTTCTGAGATTAAATAAACTAAGCAAATAATAAAATTAAGCAAATAGTTAAACTAAGCAAAATATATAAAGCAATAAAAAGATGTAAACAATCAAGGGAAAGGAATTAAGGTTTTGGAATCCACCTTGTAAATCATATTAGCATATATTTATGATCATTAATTTTTCCCAACCATTGCATAATAATCTAGAAATCAATCTTGCTATCATGGAAAATATTCTCATTAAAATCCTTATTTTAAAAATCAAAAGCATGTTCTTCTTCGCTTCCTAGGTATAAAATCAAATCATCAATTGTATCTGTAGCCAAACAAATCACAAGATATATCCAATTCTAAAAATCAAATCATAAATTGTATCCATTGACAGACAAATCACAAGCGATATCCAATTTTATAATCAAGAATTAATCAACCAAGCATTCAATTAATTAAGACAAATTCTAAATCATGAGAAAAACATGATTGAACTCATATCTAGAATCCCATCTTAGTCAATTGATATGAAGCAAGAACAATTTAAATCATTAAAGAACAATTATTGTGGGAAAAATAAAATCACATAAATATTACTGATAATCCTTATCAAGGTTTCATCCTCAACCCTAATTATAAATTTAGCTACTCATGGTAATTGAAAGAAAACACAAAAATAAAATACTAAACATTAAACTAGACAAATAAAATAAAACTAACTGTCATGGAAGAAAACCAAAGAAGTAGCCACACTCTCTATGTTCAGCCCTCAGCCCTAGCACTAGTCTCCCTGAATTTTGCCCTAAAGAGCCTTTAAATAGGTCAAGGAATCCTATTACAAGTTGAATTTCCGTATGGAGAAAATCCTAGATTTTTAGGCTTCACTTAACTGACGATTTCGGCCCATTTAACGTCTGAATTCGGACTTTTGGAAAACTACAAAGTTGTAGCCCTTTAAGTTAAAGTTCCAGCCCAACTTGAATCATCTCAATTGGACATCTGAGCCGAAAGTTATGCCAAAAATACTAACTGATATGCTGTCTGGAATCCTAATCCAAATTAGACTTGGATTTGATGCAAATTTCCTTTGATTCCTTACTCCAATTGGACTTAAATTTAATTGGGTTGGCCTTCTTTAACTTCATCATGGCCCTTGTAAAAGTAAAGTTCATTAGCTTTCTTCTTTGCACAAATCCACTTATTTAATTCTATTCTCCTACAAAAGACAAATTCATGCAATAAGATTTAATTAAGCACAAAATTGATTATTCAACATTATTCCAAAACCAAATATAAAATGCATGAATTAAATCAAAATAAGTATGATAATGCTTTCTAACAATGATATAAATATGCAAAATTAAGCTATTATCAATGCACATCAATTAGCAATTGCCACATGACGTCCAAAAAAGAGACTCCCTCTGCCCTAGCAACTTGCACCGTCACCTTGGAACAATCCCATGCCTCATTTGCTTTCGAACAGCTCCACAAGACATGCCCTGTCGTCTCCGAGGCTTCCTTACAAATTTCACATATGTCTTCTGGTATCACTTTACGTTTCATCAAGTTTCTTTTAGTGGGTAAAGCTTCACGGCATGCTCTCCATCCGAAGTGACATACCTTATGTGGGGTCAGCAAGCTCCATATCCTCTTCCAGAATCGCCTAAAGGAGCTACTATCTGAACTGCCCCCTCGTAAACCACTGATAGCCATCTTCATTGCTAGTTTATAAGCACTACGCACACTGAAGATGCCATTTTGCATTTCAGTCCATATTAGCTTGTCCGCAGGAAACCGAGAGCTTAATGGGATGCCTTTGATCGCTTCAGGTTCGTGGGGAAGAAACAGAGTATCAACTATTGACTTCTTCCAACTGATTGTTATGGTATCTATCAGCTCTTGGACCCATGTGTCTTCATGCATAAACAGCCGTGGGGAGGTTACTTTGTATGTTGATGGCACAGGTAGCCACTTATCCATCCACACTCGAACGTTTGCACCGTTACCTATCCTCCACCTTAATCCTTCCTTTACCAAATTTTGTGTCGCCATAATACTGCGCCAAGTATAGGAAGGATTATGACCGATTGAGGCATTGATAAAATCACTTCTTGGGAAATATTTCGCTTTCAAGACTTTGTACACAAGCGATTCATGTCCCACTTATAACCGCCAGCCTTGTTTTGCTAGGAGTGCAAGATTGAACAGTTTAAGGTTCTTAAAGCCTAACCCTCCATCTCCCTTAGTTTCACACAACTTTTCCCAACTAATTCAAGGGATTTTCCTCTCTTCATTTCTTTGTCCCCACCAAAAATTCCTTATCATGTTCGTTATCTCATCACAAAGGGAGTCTAGTAACTTGAAACAACTCATTGTATAGGTTGGTATAGCAAGAGCCACAGCCTTTATAAGAACTTCCTTACCCGCTTTAAACAGCATTTTCTCATTCCATCCAGCTAACTTCGATCCAATCTTTTCTTTGATGTCGTTGAAGGTGCCCCTTTTATTCTTCCCTACAAGTGATGGTAGACCAAGGTACTTCTCGTGTTGCTTGATAACTTGAGCTCCAAATCTCCTTCTAATCTCCTCCTGGATCTTATTGGGAGTGTTTCTACTGAAATAGAGTGAGGTTTTTGCCCGGTTCAGTTGTTGGCCAGAAGCTATCTCATATACTTCTTGAACTCTTTGAAGAGAGTCACATTCCTTTAAAGAAGCTTTGCATAAAATAAGGCTGTCATCTGCAAAGAAGAGGTGAGATAATTTCGGGCCTCCTCTACAGATAGCTATGCCCTCCATATTCCCCGAGTTTACTGCAGCCTTGATCAGTGATGATAAGCCTTCTACACAAAGAAGAAATAAATAAGGTGACAAGGGGTCTCCTTGGCGGATGCCCTTTGATGGAATAATGCGACCTCTAGGACTCCCATTAATCCTAATGGCATAGGTAAGAGAATAAATACACTGCATAATAAGGTTTCTCCACCTTTCTGCAAACCCCAACTTTTCCATAATCTTCTCCTGACATATCCATTCCACTCTATCATATACCTTACTCATATCTAATTTAAGTGCCATCTCACCCTCCTTTCTTCCCCTTTTCTGGTTAATATGGTGCTTGGTTTCAAAAGCTAACAAAACATTATCAGTAATAAGCCTCCCCTGTACAAAAGCACTTTGGGTATCACTGATAATAGCAGGAAAGATTTTTTTAAGCCTATTAGCTATAGCCTTTGAAGCAAGTTTATAAACAACATTACATAAGCTAATAGGCCTATAATCTGTGACTCTTTTAGGATCCTTAATTTTTGGGATAAGCACAATAGGAGTTTCATTAAAGTTTGGAGGAATTATACCATGGTTGAGGAAGTCAAGCACCGTTCTTGTGACCAGAGCACCACTTGTGCTCCAAAAGTGTTGGTAAAAGAGAGGAGGCATTCCATCCAGACCTGGGGCTTTGAGAGAGTACATCTGCTTCAGTGCTGATTGAACCTCTACACTAGTGAAAACACGAGTCAGCTCTTCATTCATAGCTAAGGAGACTTTTGGCTAAACTACATTTAGTAGCTCAGTGAAATCTTCCGGGTTGCTTGAAGAGAACAGATTATTGTAGTATTCCACTACAATTTCCTCCATCCTAGCATCATCCTCCTACCAAACATCATTGGCATCCATCAACCCCTCCATAAAAATTTTCTTTTGTCATGCCGACGCTTTAGCATGAAAGAAGCTTGTGTTTCTGTCACCCCCCTGAAACCAATTAAGTCTTGACCTTTGCCTCAACATCGCGTCTTCTTTTTCCAACCAGCAATTTAATTCAATTTTGGTACTCTTCAACTCTCGGATCTGCTCTGTGGAAGCTGGTAACAATTCTAACCCTTCCAATCTGCTTTGTAGTTCTGATATCTTCCTCCCACGTGCCCAAATTCTACCTTATTCCATGCAGACAAATTAGCCCTACACCTTTCCAAACATCTTTCTAGCACCCTATCCGTGGCTAACATTTCCTCCTCCTCCCATGCTGCTTTGACTACTTCTTCACATCGTCTATCTTTGAGCCACATGGATTCAAATCTGAACATCCTTCTTGCTTTTCTTCTCCTTTGCCGATGCACTAAATGAAGGCAGAGGGGAGAGTGGTCTGATGCAGAAGAAGAGAGGTGGTGGAGCTTTGTTGTAGGAAAAAGATCCATCCACTCCTGGGTTGCCAAGGCCCTATCCAACCTCTCCCTTATTTGTTCTCCATCTTTACGTTGGTATAACTAGGTAAACCTAGGACCTACATAATCCACTTCCATAAGACCTCAATGGTTTATGGCTTCAACAAAAAACTCCATTTGTCTCTGAGGTCTCATATTCCCCGCTTCCTTTTCAGAAAGACCACTAATCTCATTAAAATCCCCTATGACCAACCCTGGCAGAGAGGAAGTATTCTTCAGGTGTTTTAGCTTTGCCCATGATTCTGGTCTCTTTGCTGTCTCAGGATTGCCATAGAACCTAGTTAGGTGCCACCACCCCACTCCAACTCCCCCATCCACCCATGCATCAATATAATCATCTGAGTACGTCTGCACATCTAGTTTAACCCCTTCCTTCCACAACATTGCCATTCCACCTCTACTGCCATTGTTAGGAACAATTAGGCCATGCTTCATTTTACACCTTTCCTTTACTTTCTTTATCCACTCTCTACTTGATTTTGTCTCCATTAAGAAGACTATTATGGGCTCTTCTTTATTTACCACATTTTCCAAGGTTTTAACTGTTCGGAGGTTCCCAAGCCCCTGGCAGTTCTAGCTGAGGAGACTCATTGGTCTCGGCGGGGTTGCCCAACAACCTCCACCGCTTCTACAATATTACTTATCTCAGTCACCTTCTTCTTTTTTTCATGCAAGTTCACGACAAATAGGTCTCTGTTAGAACCTTCAGGATTTCTTTTCGTTCCAACTCCAACACTCAATGGTGGATCCACATTAGCTGATGGGCTTTGTCTTGCCCTTTTCTTCCAAGACCCCTCACTTAAACCCACGACCCCTTTACCTGATATGTCACTTCTAGGCTTCTCAATTATAACATTGGGCCTTAGTTTTTGTTTCCCCTTATTTCCACCCTTATTGGGCCTACAATTATTTGTCCCACCTTTCAAACCCATACCCACCCAGCCCAAATTAAATTCAACATCTGACATCATAACATCAGTATTAAATTCCACCATCTTTCCATACCGATCCTGCTCTTTATTTTTCCAACCCGGATTATCCTCCACGATCTCAATGTCAACCAGATTTAAATTGCTTTCAATCCAATTTGCCATTTTTTTAGAAACTGCAGCCTTTAATTTCGGCCTCCCAGGGTCGTTACAGATAGCATCATCAATCTCATTTAAAGCTTCCTCAAAATCTGGGATGTGCATCCGTGATTCCCGTACATCCACGTCATGCTCACATTCACCAACTCTCTGCTCAACTCCACCGCCGTTTACCACCCTCGGCGCCGCTGTCCCAGGTTCAGACATCGATTTTGTTGTAACTGGGTTCATACTATCAGTTCGTCCTCGAGAAACCATCACCTCCATGCCCGGTCTAACTTCTCTGGGAAACACCGGTTGTGTCTTCATCCTTCGTGGTTGGTCAAATCCTTGACCTCAATGACCGATTTCCTCACATGGTTGAACTGCGGAGCTCTAATCCAAGGCTCGAACTGTTACTCCTCGGTCCGTAGCATACCCCTACAATTCAGCCACAACATGCAATCCTTGTCGTCATGTGAGACGAGCCCACACCAGTAGCATATATTAGGCAGCCGTTCCTACATGAATGCTGCCCAACCCTCACCTGATTCATCCCATGATATTTTCCTCCCCCTGCGCAGCGGTTTGGTTATGTCCACCTCTACTCTCACTCTCATAAAATTCCCACCTTTCATCTCTCTAAGGTCCTTTGGCTGGCTCACTACTCCAATGGTCTCCCTAATACTAAGCGCCGCTTCCACCGTCAATAATTGAAAGGGAAGATTATGGATCTGAGTCCAAAAGGTTGTCAACTTAAAGACTAGATCCTGGACTTGTATCGACCCATTGTACCGCTGCACCGCCACTAAATGCCAATCGAACGCCCAAGGTTGCCCCTGAACGACCTTTTCCGCATCTGCTTCCATCTCAAAGTCCATCAACCAAGAGGTTGTCTTTGCCCTCACATACCTTAAAATTCCCTCTAGTTCGTCATAGAGGTCGAAAGGTCTTTGCCACCACCTCTATGTTTACATTCCTCTGGGTAAAGAACTTCGCAGCAAAAATTGCACCCGTTTTCTTTTTTTCCTTCATAAGATCCACCTTTGCCTCCTCCTCCTCCGTTAGCGAGAGACTCTGCCACCTATCAGTCAAGTCCTCCATTATGATATACTGTTCAAACCGAAACAACTCACTCCAAACTAAAGCAATAGAAACCTAATACCCTTCTAGTAACGAAGTTACTAGAGGGACCTCAGCGTCCTCCACAAAGAAGGGAAACACACTACTACAGTGGAGATAAGTGTAGACTGTCCCCACCGAGAACCGAGAATTGGCCCCGCCAATTGTCTATGTCATTACACCTTTGCTTATCTTTATCATTCTAAGTAATAACAATGTAAAGTAAAATAGAGAAACCATTAATTAAACTATGTGTTCATCTAGGGCTTGCTCATAAATTCCGTTAGTTGACATTGAACAAAAATGGTAAAGAGAGAAGTTTCGCTAAGAACTTGAAAATAATTGCAAGAAAATTGAATTTGATTATCTAAGTTAAACGCAAATTTTTATCAATTGTAATTTTTTTTCTCTACGCATTTATTGCCTTTATAGCCTTCCTTTTTCTTTAATAAATTATTGCCTAGAATAATAGAATTTTGAATAAAGATAATAGATAAAGTTTCAAATATCTACCACTTCAACAAATTGCGGGAATGTTGAAAAATTATCAAAAATTCTAGGATTATATTTTTAAAAAAAAAAACTTAATTTTTGTCATAACTATCCATGTGACAGGCTGTGTGTAATAAAGAAAAAATGATGAGTTTATGTGAAAATAATAAAAAACCAACCATAGCCTGTCTGATAAAATAGTTGTCTTTTTATGAGGTACTAAAATTGCTATAAATTATTAAAAAAAAAATAAAAAAGAATTGCTCAAAAACTAATGAAAGTGAATAAAGGGAAAAAAGAAAAAAGTGCAGCAATCCACGTGATAGGAAAGCCGGTGGGACCGTGGGAGTGAGACTTTGTCTCCCAGGACCAAATTGCCACTCGAGTCGGTAGTCGTCGGCAGTCGGCACACAACATTACATAATAAAAATGAAAATGCCGAATCCTTTTGGGCCTCAACCAACGACATGACATGGAAAGCCCGTCTACCTCATACTTTGTCCCCTTGTTGTATAGTGCAACACATCAAGCATTCTTCTGCAACATATATCAGCCATCCACGTGGCAATCTAAAATTATTCATGTACTATTTACAATGAGAAATACTAGGAGCGCGTAATTGGCCATAACTCTCCACGTAACGAGTTGTGAGTGGTAGAAATGTGGTTGTGGGTCTATGTGAGTCCACACATCTACCACTCGCAACTTGTCATGTGGTGAGTTGTGGCCAATTATGTAGTCCTAGTATTGCTCATTTACAATAAGATGAGTTGAATCCATCAAACTCTCCAATTGAAGGACTATTTTCTCAACCAAAAAAAAAAAAAAAACATACTAATTAATTGGGATTGCAATACATGTTAGTCATTGAAAGATTTTTTTTTTTTTGGTAAATGACAAATTACACCCCTAAAGTTTTGAGATGTTAGATTTTACACCTTGAAGGTTCAATTTTTGGGTTTTACTCTCTAAAGTTTGAAGATGTTTGGATTTTACATCCTGATGTTACTCCCTAAATTTTAGGTGTGTTTGGATGTTACTCCTTAAAGTATTGGAGTGATTGGATTTTACACTTTAAAGTTTCAGAATTTGGGAGTGTAAAATGCAAATACCCCTAAACTTTAGGAGGTAAAATCCAAATTCTGAAACTTTAGGGTGTAAAATCCAAATACCCAAACTTCAAGGGGTAAAATCTAAATTTCGAAACTTCAGGGTGTAAAATCTAAATGCTACCAAACTTTAGAGGTGTAATTTACAATTTACCATTTTTTTTCGATAGTTGAGTTTGAAGGATTTAAATCTTGGATGTTTTCATTGAAAATACCAAAATGTGTTAATTACTAATTAGTTGAGGTACAAGGCTTTTGACTCCTCATTGAAACTTGTTGCATAACATGTTAGCTTAGTAGTTTTTTTTTTTTTTTTTTTTTTTTTTTTTTTTTTTTTTGAGAAATAATTACAACATGCTGCTAACCCCACATCTCGAACCCTTTCTCCCCTAAACTCCCAAGCATTTTGTGTATGGGGAGGTGCCAATCCAGCTACAAAGCCTTTGACGCTTAGTAGTTGATATTAAAAGAAAAAAGTAGTTGATATCAAATACGTAGGTGGAGTTCTCACATGGAAAAAATTAGCGGTGCAAGCATTGAATTGGATTGGGGGTTTATGATTTTTCTTTTTTAACCAAATCCGAATTTCTCAAGTTGGAAAAATTTTCAACCCATTCCAATTCATGGTGGCTTTTAATTAAACGCAACACATCTCGTACATATTGAGTTGGGATCATTTTTTTGGGCATAATAAAATTATATGATTTTCATTCAACTATTTAAGCTCATTATTTAATAAACAATTACAATTTACACAATTAGTTTTGATATTCCAACTTCATTAATAAATTGAAACTAAGGGCACGTTTGGTAAACTGTAATAGACACTGTAATGTAATAGATATTTCTATGGCATAACTATTTGGTTGTTTTTAAATTTGAATTCCCTAAAGTGTTTAATTGCATTATTAACATCACTGATGTTACGTTAGATTATGGGTGTGTAGTCAACCCGCCAAAACCGACCCAACTCAACCTAACCTGCTGGGTTGAGTCGGATTTTAGGGGTTAGTGAGTTAGGTTGGGTTATGATCATTTTTTTTTATTAGTAGGTATGGTTAGGTTTGGGTCATAACAATCACAAACCTGTCTAACCCAACCTAATCCACCGATATATTTAAAATTTAAAAAATATATTGAATATATATTTTAAAAATATTATATAATTAATAATTTTTTATTTAATTTTTTCTCCTATTCAGCTCTTCATATATAAAACTCAATTACCTCACAAACTCTAACAATCTTATTTTTCACTTTGGCTCTCTATCGCCTCCCACTCCACTTTTATTTGTTTATAACTGAGTTGGGATACTAATTCATGTATATTTTGTTTATCAACTCAATTGGATATATTTTATTTATAACTGAGTTGGAATACTAGTTCATGTATATTTTGTTTATCAACTTAGATGATAGGTGATATTTTTTTTTTTTTTTTTCTGCTCAATTTTATAATTATAGTAATAAAAAAATGTCCAACCTATGGGTTCAATTTGACCCAACCGAATCCATATGGGTTGGGATGGATTTTTTTTAACCCATCATGATGAGTTGGGTCAAAAAATCTCCTCAATCCGACCCATACACACCTTACCTTAAATAGAAAATACATGGAAGACAACAAATTTTAAAGATTTGGCGCCACATTACACATGTAGTGATTAAATGTGGTGTGACAAACGAACCAGTCCAAATTACATACTAATTCAAACAATAATTTCCCTACCTAAAATGCCCCAATACATTGCACATTGTATATATCACCATCTTCAATCTGTCTATTTGATGTCACTTCACATTTATAACATAAAGTAGTTTATAATTTGTGCATACGGACGGGAGAACTGAAGAGCAATGATTAATCTATATCATGCCATTGTTCTATAAAACAAATCGGACAAAATGATTTATAAAAATCATAACCAAATGATATGGTAGCTATTTCTTATTTTTAGAACAAAAAAAAGGCTCTTAAGCATGTGATCATTGACTCAGCCCACTTGAACTCGTAAAACTCATTGCGTGGGACACTTTTGTGTGCGTTAGGGCTATCCGCGTCGTGGTATAGCGTTTTTGCGAAGCACACGACTCAAACTAGATAACTACTGGACATGCAGGTATGATCCAGTCTAAGACTTCTACCAACGCACCACACCCCAAGGAGGCAATATAATATCTGTAGGATAATCGAATTTGATTTTTTTAATATAATAATAACAATAATTAATAGGATACATATTTTGAATACCTAAAATCATTTAATTTGAGTCTCAATTATTCAAAAGAAGTAGGGTAACTCTACAAGGGTATTCGAGTGGTGGGGTTTGACTATGTGACGTAAATTTAGGAATTTCAAATTTAATCTACCACAATCCATACTATCAATTTATGAGATTTTCAAAGAAGAAAGATACTCCAAAAAATTTAGATTTCCTCTTCTTCATTTTTTTTAATAAAATAAATAAATTATTTTCTAACATTTTTTTTCAAATAAAAAAAATATTGGCTAAGGCCCACTTAATAAAGGTTTGGCCCAAAATGTCACTGAGCAGTGAGGAGGCAGAAATTGCAATAAAAGAAAAACAAATCCAAATAATTCAAAAAGACAAAAAAGGAAAAAAAATGTGGGCTTCATCCACGCTAAGGCTCCCGAACATAAGACCCACACCTATCTCGTCCAATCAAAACCCTTCCGAACCTGACACCAAACCAGTACCACAGGCTCGGAAACTGAAGGGGAGCGCTCGGCTGAACCGGTGGTCGAGGGCTCGCACGATTCGGTCCGGGCGAAAACTGGACCGGCCGGACCAGCAGGTCCAAGTATTGGAAGCGAAGCGTCCTCCAGTTGAAGCAACAGAGAGCGAGCTTAACTCCGTTACGAAAATTGACGGAGACGATGACGTGGAGTTGAGAGTGGGGAAGTCGATATACATGATTTCTGACGGAACTGGATGGACGGCGGAGCACTCCGTTAACGCCGCGTTGGGTCAGTTCGAACACTGCTTGGTCGATCGTGGCTGTCCTGTAAATACCCACTTGTTTTCTGGGGTAAATACGTCTTTTTAACCTACTTGAATTAGATTTGGATTTGGTTAGTTCAGTTAGTTTTTGAAACCAGTAGTAGTACTAGTTAGTTTACTCTGTTATGCCTTAACTGGGCCGAGCCCAAGTTACAATTGATTCTAAGTAGCTTGATTGGTTTTATATATGTACAAAGGGACACAAATTTTTATTTTATTTTATTTTTCACATGCAAACTTGTTAACATTTTTTGTTTATGACAATGTCATTTTCACATGGACGTGTAGTCATTGGCAACATTTTTATTATATACCAACCACAATATTGATTAAAGGTCGTAATTAGTGTACAAAATTCCGACTTTTATTTCATTATGATTATTATTTATCGGCTAAATGTTATTATACACTGTTTTACACATACACCCACACAAAATGCACTAGTGTGTGTACAAATGTGTAAAACAATTTATGTATAACAAATATGGCTCTTATTTATATATTTTCGTCTAGGGTTGTGTTTGTTATACATATTGTGTTTTACGGTGCTGCATGTTTTCAAATTATAACAACACAGTGTGTAATGAGATTTTCCCTTTTAAGAATATACCTCTTTTAACTCCTGTGAATAGGCTTGCAAGGGAGTGAAGTGACTCATCGATATGATATGAGGCACGAACGCTCTCACATGGATAAGCGAAGGAAAGCAAGCCAGTAAAGGCTTAGGAGCTTCACTCCTTAACCAAACTATCAGTAAACTAAGGAGCTCAACCATATAGTGCAATAGAACTTTTTCTCCAAATTTATTTAGAAGGAAATTATGCTGACTGAAACGATCATTTAAGTATGCTTTTTCATCACATGACATTAAAAACACGTGGGAATAGTATATTATCTGTCACATAGTGGGTTGAATGAAAATATTCCAAATGGTTTAGAAGAAAACTTTGTCCGTTACTCCATGTGCTTTTATTAGTAGTATTAGGTAGCCAACACTACATTAAGCTAGTTTAAGATTTTTCTTATGCCAGGCTTAAGAATTTGTCTATATATGCCTCAGCTAAGCTTATCAGTTTGATTGGATTGGGTTGGGTTGGGTCAGGTTTAAGTTGCAAGACTTTGTTTGTTAAGCTGTTGCCTATGACCAACACTTTAGTGATCTTAAGGGCGATTTACATTATACAGATGTATGCGATACTAATAGTTGACTTGAAACTAGGACTGATTGCAGAGTTCACTGAAAGAGTCCCCTCTGGAGCTTAAGTTTCTCCAGTGTTTACATTATGCTTTACTCACTGTCAAAACTCTTTAAAACAAACTAGGCAAAAAGCACAACTTTTGAAAAATTGTCATATGCAATGTTTTAGTGGCATTTTGATGCAAAGCAACCAAAAGAATGCCCAAAGTTCTCTGAAAGGCGACACCTGGTCCATGAATTTTTAGAAGGCTGACAATGATGGAAGCTTTGTTAGAGTTGATTCTTGTTTATTTATTTATTTTATAATTAGCATAAATAATTTTTGTAATCGTGCCATAAAATCATGATATAAATATAAATATAAATATGTGCTAAGGTGAGGGATTGATTAATGGAGCTGTACTCTCTCTCTCACTTCATTTTTCTTTTCATTTTCTCTCTTTCAACCCTAATATCTCATATCTTACAACTCAGCTAACTTAATGTAGAGTTTTAGTCAAGCTTTTTTTGTTTTTGAGAAGAGGGGGGGGGGGGGGGGGAGGTTGGGGAAGAAATTAGACAAGCTTTAATTCCAACGTGATTAAGTTTGACCAAGTAGGTGCAGTCTGATGAAGTTCAAAAAAAAAAAAACCAACTTTAGGGTGGTGTGTGTGTGTGTATATATATATATATATTCCACATTCTCATATGGTAATTTTGTTACTTTTCTCATTCTCATGTTAAGTTCCTTGAACAAGAGCATTCTTTTGATAGTTATAATTATGAAAATTGGATTTTCAAATGGATTAAATCTCTCTATTAGAACCTAGACTGCCTAAGTTCATATATGGTAAATCTTGCATCTCGTGTTAAGGGACAAGTGAATTTATTGTCCAATGTCTCCTGACTTGGACTGACTTTTGTGCAATGGGATCCATGCACTTGCCAGATTGATGATGTAGATCGGTTAATGGAGATTGTTAAGCAAGCAGCCAAAGAAGGTGCAATGGTTGTGTACACTTTAGCTGACCCTTCAATGGGTGAATCTGCTAAGCAAGCCTGCCAGTTGTGGGGTATACCCTCCACAGACATACTTGGCCCAATCACAGAGGCAATTGCTGCTCATCTAGGAGTCTCACCATCGGGCCTCCCCCGCGGGGCTTCTGGCAGAACTATTCCTCTATCTGAGGAATACTTCCGTCGGATTGAAGCAATTGAATTTACCATCAAGCAAGATGATGGGGCGCTACCTCAAAATCTGTACAAAGCTGACATTGTTCTTACTGGTGTATCTCGTACAGGGAAGACACCATTATCAATCTATCTGGCTCAGAAAGGGTATAAAGTGGCAAATGTCCCTATTGTAATGGGTATAGAACTTCCAAAAACTCTCTTTGAGGTAGACCCAGAGAAGGTTTTTGGTTTGACTATAAATCCTGTAATCTTGCAAACAATCAGAAAAGCAAGAGCTAAGAGTCTGGGCTTCAACATAGAAACAAGGAGTAATTACTCGGAGATGGACTATGTTAGAGAGGAGCTGGAATTTGCTCGAAGGAATTTTGCACAAAATCCCGTCTGGCCAGTAATTGGTAAGAATTTTAATTTTCATTAACTATCTACTTGGTTTCTCTATCATTCTACATTTTGGATAAGTGAAAATTCAATTATAGATGGCATAACATATAATGAAGGCTTGAGAACATTTAACACACTGATAATTGAACTTGGATATTGTTACTTCCTACAATTGCAGAAGTGACAGGAAAAGCTATAGAAGAAACTGCAGCGGTTATATTGAGGCTATACCATGACAGGAAACACAGGTGCTCAATGCCAGGAATCTCAAAGCGCTACTAAAGATGTTACATTGCTCCCAAGTAGGCAGGGAGATACTGATGCTGAAGAGTGGAGTTCATCTCATATTGCACTGCAGGACATAAGGGTACGGTCTTCTATATATGTAGATATATAGTTAAATGAAAATATGAATTTGTACATAATATATTCATTTTTATTTTTCCCCTCTGCTTACAGCCTTAAGATTGTGTGTAATACAACTTCATAGTTGATTCGGTTGAAATCCGGACTTTTGAAATGATACCTACCAGTTTTGAAACATAAGCTTGTCACTTGATGTGCTAATAAAGAATCAGGAAAAAAGAACTGTTGCTACTGTTCATCTCACATGATTGGTTGATTAAAGCTATTACCTTCACATGTTACCTTTTCTAGAAAGCACCTAACATGTGCTTAATGAGGCTATAGTCAGATGTCAATTTGATTCTCCCCAAATCCTCCCTCCCCCGGTCACACGGGGACTACATCATAGAAACACCAATGTATATATATATATATATATATATATATATGTGTGTGTGTGTGTGTGTGTGTGTGTGTGTGTGTGTGTATGTGTGTGTCTTTTTTTCTTTCTATGAAGGCATGAACTGATGAACCTACACCAAACTGTGGCCTATTGGAATTTGGAGGACCCTGCTATTCTAATAAGCAAATTGACATCTGCTTAATCAAATGCACTTAAGTCGGTTTATTTTATTTTTGATCCTGAGTCATGGATTTGATGTTGGTGAGTCATGTTTCCTCCAGTTGTTATCCTATCCCCATGTTTTTATGTGGCAGACATTCTAAATGGAACTTTTTGGTCATTTACGGATTGATGTCCAGAAAATTAATGCTTCTAAAGTCTGTGGTGAGGCAATTCTTTCTATGGAGGGGCAGACCGGGGTAGGATTTTCTGCAAACCTTAACTAAGCAACACAAGGAGCTTGAAGAAATATAGTATATATAAATAGAAGAATATACTTGTATTATTTGCTGTCAAACCACCTGAACATAGCTCACGTTGGGGTCTTTTTTCCACTTTTGGGGTATTGCTGATCAGTAATTTGGGTGTGTTTTCTGAAAAAAAAAAAAAAAAAAAAACTAAATCTCGGGGTAAAAGTTCTTCAAGTAAATAGGCAAAAATTTAAGAATAGTTTTGCATGTCCTATACTTTTGAGTTCCCCAATTAAAATTAACTATGTGGTTGTGTTGACTAATTACAAAACAACCATTGTTATTTCCTCTAATGACAACTAGATTTAGCCATACGGGAATTAGCCACAAGGTTGGATTTAATTGGAGAATCTAAATTACTGCATATCTGAGCCTAAGAAATTTCACCTAGTTTTGCTTATAGTGGATAGAGTTGTGACTAATTACTCTTAGGGTTTAGACAGGATGGGGTTCATGCTGTGGCCATTACTTGCAAAACTTTTCCATGTCATATCATACCAAGTGAAACTTAGTTCTGGAATATGCCCACTGACAGATGCCTGCTTTTAGCTAATAAAACTGTTGTTGCGGCTATTTTATTGTATTTATGTTGCATTCATCATTGTATGTTGATATTTGCTTACATCTTGACGCAAAAATCATTGCATGTTGATTTTTGAACACGTGTTACTATCTTAACGGATCCAGTGCATGCACTAGATGCATGCACTGGACCCAAACCTCACCCGTCTGTCAAAGCATTTTGCTCCTGCTGTGTACTAACTACTAAAATTAAATTTTTTAATGTTCAGAAGCACTACTTCATTCTGCCCCTAAGACTTAAAAATTAGTCACAAACCATACAATAAATTGGGAAAATTATTGAGCCTCCTCAGTCCACACCACATCTACCTAAATTTTAGTCTATTCAATGCTAGACAAAGGCCTGGCTTCACTAGCGCACTTCTGAAAAAAGAAAAGAAAAAAAACAGAGGAGTTTAAGTGCGCATGCGTGCGTGTACATACAGAAATGATTTCATCTCTTATATATATATATATATGTAACTGTTATTTCACTTTTGGTATCTTTGCCTACTCACATGGAAGCCACGTACAACACAAAGGGTCTATTCAAAACTAAGGAGAGCCGAAAGGGCAAACAGAATGGAAGGTATGGGCAAGAAAGTGAACAAAAAGTAAACTTTCTGATTCTCCACTAAGCTGTGCAGAGAACTAGTAATGACAAAGCAAAAACAAGTATTTTTTTATCTCTGCCATTTCCGTATTGAAAAGAAGATTCTTTGTCTTTGTCAGAATGCAGTATGTCATTGTCTCCATCTGTAAATTTTTTATGGCCCGGAGAAAAGCTCCAGAATTATCAACTTGGATGCCATGTTAATTGAAAGTTGGTTAACTTTTGTGTATCTTCTATTTTTTCTTCTGTATCCTTCTTTCAGTTCAGCATTTTGTTTTAGTATACCCATCAAAAGAAGCCCCATATCTCCAAAATGGACCCCTCACCACAAACTGCTTGAGCCTTGAATGCTTATGTTTCTATCCTAGTTCGGGTGCCACTATCATTTCTCTTTTAAGGCTGAGCCTATTTTCACTGCTACCAATCTGGACCATCTTCATTTGCATTGCGCTTTCCAATTGAAAGGGTGAAGTATATTAACAAAATTGTTCCCATGCTTGACCTGTCACCAAAATAAATAAACCACTAAATTCGAGGAAACAAAGCATGCTCGTTTGGCATTGCTAAAGGAAGTAGAGTTTTAACTGAAAAGCTCCGAAGCCTTTTGAGTGTTTGACAAATTACAGTGAATATTACTCCAAAGTTCTGAAATTTATAAAGTTTGTACAGTGAATGTATGTATATCCTTAAAGCTCTTTAGTGAAGTTACCAAATAAGGAAATTTCTATAAATTTTGTGGTAGTGCTACTAGTACCAGACAGGGCAGAAAGTCTGAATAGAGAGCTGCAGAAATTGTAGACTTACAGGGTGGCAAAGAGGAAAAGAACCCTTTTAGGATCAAGCAGCCATGGAGAGCGCCTGAAACTATTTCTCCTCGAAATGCCTCTGCTTTCGGTGGGAGTGCTGATGTTGCTGGTGGTGATAGTGATCTGATGATGAACTTGTGGGCTGCTGGAATTATCCATGGTCCCTACTGCCACCACACCGGACTTTTCAGGCGTGCTAGGCCCTACCATAGAAACTGGCGGTTAATAATTTCATCTCCAATATGCATATAGAATATATTTGTCAAGAATATCTTCACCACCTAATTGCCAATAATGGATTTGCACATGCTTCCAAGAAATGTATGCCAACAGCAAGCAGTGATAATCTGTCATTTGTACTTGCCAAACTAAAGAAATGCAAAGGACCCAGATGCACCCTAGTTCCAAATTCATTTGCTCTACACAGTACAATGACCTAGCATTCTGGTAACACATCACTTTCATAATTGTAATCTACTCACTACATGGACCTCGTGACAATCATATAAGAGTGAGTTGGCTTTACATTATCAAAGGCGCAAGATTTCAAGCTAATTTTCTTTCTTTGATAGATACAATAAGATTTAAACATATGGCGTTAACTTTATGTTGATTTATCTCTATTAATTATTATCAAGCTAAGCTCCAATTAGTTTATTTGGTCATAGATAAAAGATTTTATCAATTAAGCTAATTGAAATCCAATACTTTGAACTAATTTCTAAACCCTTCTCTTATATGGAAAAAAAAAAAAAAAAAATCCTAATTGACCAAGAGTGTCTTTACTCTTTACCGTGATTCAAGGCAAGTAAAAGTAGGTGAAAAATCAGCAAAGATAGATACCAAATTCTCCCCCCACCCCCAACCAAAAAAAAGAAAAAGCACACTAATTCATGTAAGTTGACAATTTATTGAGGAGACAAGCAATTGTGAGCCACCAACCTCGGAGGGCAGCAGGTACAGGTAGGTAATGATCTTTATCAGAAATATGTTACATCTGTGCCACTTACCTAAATCTTAGAATTCAAGTTTATTCGTCTATATTTGAACCAATGATCCAAACTCCAGAGGGTTAAAAACAAATCGAACTATCAATATAGGGACAAATAGAAGAGTTGGAAATAGACAAATCAAATTCATCAAACCAGTCCCTACAATAATAATGTTGAGTTGAGTTCACTTTTGTATTGTTATAGGAAATGATACCTCTGGGTGAGGATGTGGCAACACCATTATCTCTATCGTTTGAAGTAGCAATTGAACCAATCTTTTTATCAACAACACGCTGTGACCCTTTTCTTGAATGACTTCTCTGCAACTTTTATCATCCATAAGAACATGTCAAAACAAAAGAAAAGTCATTGATAATCATCCTTATCCAAGCAGATTAACAAGGTAAATAAAGCCACCCTTAAAAAAATTAGGAGAATGATGCTAAGTTTATTTGTTTACTTTTGTTCATGTATTATTGAAAAAAGCACATTGGAAATGATGGCAGATAGTAACCAATAACTAACTACCACCTGAGAAAGACATTCGATTTTAATTGCGTCTAATGCCAATAGGTCTTATCTCAGACATGTTGATTGTTTCCTACATTTGAAGGTTCTCAATAACAATTAAGACATTAACAATTACCAAAAAAAAAAAAAAAAGAGAGAGAAAATGGTTTTGACTTAAAATACACGAAAGCTAAAAGAAAATTTGCAACGTGGGCTATCGGGTCAACCAAAATGAAAATTAGTCCACATAAGAAAAAAAGAAAAAAAAGAAAGAAGAATAAGAAAAACTTACTGTGATTCTTGAATTTGCTGTAATATCTTTATTGGTGGGATGAGAGAAGCTATCCATGTCAATAACAAAGTTATCTGATTTATCTGCGGTGTATTGAAAACCGTTTATATGTTCTGAAACCGAGATTTTCTGGCTACCCATTTTCTCTTCTAAGCCACAATCCTCACAAGAATTACTCATTTCCTGTGAACAAACCCAACAACCCAGAAAATATATTAATATACAGAGAGAGAGACAGAGAGAGAGAGAGAGATGGATAAAAAAAAAGATTATTTGCGATACCCAATGAAACAGTTACAACAAAGAAAATGGTGACGACAATTTTTCATTTTCTAAAACAAACTAATGCTCACCAACTATGGATTTTCCGCCATATCCGTCACTTTCTTGGTAAAAGAAAGTCGAGGAAGAAGGAAAAGGCATAGAGAGTTGTTGAACAAGTCGATTCTACAGCGTTACCGTGTCGTGTCGAATAGGGTAATAGCTATGGTTACTACTTGATTGGAAGATTAAAAATAAAAAGGAGGACCCCATTAACAACAAGTCAAAGCTTAAATTTACAAATTCATAGTAATACATAACAAAGAAAAAACAAAAAAGATAAAGAAACCTTTTTTTCTTCTTCTTGTTCTTGTTCTTGTTCTTCAACTTATCCGATTGGTTGGTTGAAAGTTTCAAACGTTAAACCGAGAAAGGATCAAAAGTGCTAAGACAAGCTCTTATTCTTGTTCATCAACCTGTTGTCGTACAAATAAGAAAAAAACAAGGTCAATAAAACAAAAACGTCTATTATGTTTTTGTATTTTTACATTAGAAAACGTTGTACATAAAACTGACCTGTGAACCACCCTGTTTTTTTTTTTTTTTTTTTTTTTTTCTCTGATTTGGAAGATGATTTCTGTGAATTTTGCAGAGGAAGAGAGATAGGAAATGAAAAAAAGAGTCTGCGATTTTTTGATGATGAAGATAAAAAGTGAGAGAGAATGATGATTTGATGTGGGTTGTGGTGGAGCTAATAGAAACACTGGGAATCGGAATTTTCTGTGGCTTTTTATATGGTAATGAATGCGTTGTTTACTTGTTTTTATGCATCTTTGTAACGTTCGCTAACTTTTTTCTCAGGAAAAATAATAAAATAATAATAAAACGTTCTTTTTTATATTTTAATATTGTGATGTTTGTGGGTGGAGATCACATACAGATGGCCCAGATGGCCCATGGTAAGCATTCTAGACCTCTTTATTCTTTTTATTTTTATTTTAAATTAGGGGCAACACTAACAGTCCCCTAAATTAATAAAGGCCATAAATTGCACCTTTGCAGAGAATTGTCCTCAATTTATTCCCTAAATTAATACAAAATATATATTGATTTTAACACGACATGTTTATTAAATAAGTAGATAACGATGAAACTCACATAATATATTTAATAAACATGTTGTGTTAGGGTTGATAGTTGATACGGCTTGACATAACCCATTTAATTATTAAGTCCGGTTAACATGCCTACCTAACATAAATAACTTGTTTAAAGCAATTCTCATATATTTTTTAGCACATATACAATACAACTAGATTCCGAACAAAATATTGAACATTTAAAATATAATTATAACCATAAATTTAGAAAAAAAATAACAAAGGTAATAGTTGTCATTCCTTAAAATAAAATTACAAGTTCAAAAGTCATTTGGTTAATAGTTGTTCAAGTTGAATGGCAAATTGATATAATGACTCTCAGTTAAAAGGGTCAAACAAGTTGAAATGTGTTTAACTTGAATTGACACAATTATTAAGTGATTCGTGTTGACCGTAATCTACATGAACCTGCTAAAGTTTAACCCTAACTTGCTAATTTTGTATTGTGTCAGTGTTATGTTTGCAAATCATGTCAGATATTGTCACCTATATATTTTATGTTTCTTTTATATATATATAAATATATATATATATAAATATATATATATATATATACACACACATACATGGGTTGGGTTAAGTTATATTTAGTGTAACTTTAAGCAATATTACAACACTTAATATTTTTTAATTGGATGTGAATTTTGACAAATCCATAATTAGATTACATTATCTTCGTATATTCTCCATACTTGCAAATTTTCAAGGTGATTAAAGATTAATAGTCATGTCCTCAAACAAATGTAAAAATTTAAGTTTTTGTAGTTTAAAATAATTCATAAAAGATGAGTTTATTGATTGAATGGTAAATAACATTCAATTGACATGAAAACTGGTATGAATATTAAGAACATATAGAACATGTAATTCAACGGTGAGATTTTCAAAATATGAATTCTATAATAAGTACTTAGGTGGTGTAAAGCAATGTTACACAACGTAAATAATAATTATGCAAAAAAATTGAAATGTGAAATCGATTTTTTGGTTAGAATTTCATAAACACAATGAGTTTTTCTTTATTTTTTTTATATGTGTTTTGATTTTATACTTGCATATATATTCTGTACATGTAATTAGTAATTACTATTTTATAATAAAATAATTTAATAATTTGATAGGATCAATGCTATATGGATTACTGATAATTTGATTTGGAGAACAAATAAAGGATTTATATGCTTAGCTTAAAAAATACTCCCTCTGTTTCACTTTTTTTGTCATGTTTGAAAAGTCAAACTTTTTAAGGAAACATAATTTATTGTTTTGTCTACATTTTAAAAATGTATAAGTTTCCAAAACTACCCTTAAAAAAATTTATCAAAATATTGAATTAGTAAATTAATAGAGGTATAATAGGAACATTAGTAAATTAATGATTTTTATTTTTAGAAACATAACAATATTTTGGGACATCTCAAAATGGAATAGAGGACAAAAAAAGTGGGACAGAGGGAGTAATAATGATAACAAAAGAATTAGGAAAAAATATTGGGGTATAAGATAGAAACTTTTATAATGAGGTTGTTGATTAGAATTTATTGTTAGATCCTATTAATGGGTAACTTTAGGAGATTTGTTAATGGATCATTTTAGGAAAAAATTAATACATTTTTTAAGAAAAATATAAAATGCGGTTAAGAAAATTTGAATTATTTGAATGGATTTCATACCCCACTAAGATATTGGAGATGTATATGAGTGAAGAATACAAACCTTTAACATAAATTCAGTCATTTCATGAATCATGATGCATCGTTCTCTATATATGTGGGAAGATTTTCAATGTCTCAGGTACCAAAAAGAATGACAGAGACAACCAAATTTCGTGGATTGGTTGTGTAATAGACTAAACGTGTGGGCATTCCCATTCCCATTGGGTGTTCAGATTAGAGGGTTAGCGTGTGTCTATGACTATTTGTATTACTCTGCAATAATAAGTTAATGACCCTGTACTCTAAACGTGTTGTTTGACAGAGACTGCCTCTACGTTGTGCCCTACTTCCCATTGGTTGAAACATTGAGAATTGCCTCTTGCACCTACAATTCTAGATGTATAATAGACTTACACCTGGCAAGAGCGACTTATGCAAATGGCAATAATAGTATTTGCGGCGATAATTACAAAGGAGTTATCCTCAATATATTACATATTACTTCGCTTTCCAAAAAATGAGTAGAATTTAGTCCTCGAGAATTATTAATAAGAACTAGTATAATATAAATAAATTTTCTGATGGTTGAATAAGAAATTTGGAGTTTAATTTCTGTCTATACCAAAAATCGATTGATGTCTTGATTTGATGATAAAGAGTAAAAATCATAGAAACAAGCATCATAAATTGAAACTCTATCACAAAAAAAATATTATATAAATAAATGATTTAATATTTTGATCATCTTTTTGCAACTATCATTTGATAAAATAAAAAGAGTTTTATTACTATTACTTATATTATTATATTAGATTCATGATCCTTTGCCCCCCTTTTAAGTTTTTTAATCCCATAAAGTCCACGCACTCCTAATAAGAATTGATGATAACAACCAATAAAGATGAGAAATTTGAATCCCAATTCTTTTCAAGAAGAGCAAATAATACCAGTTTTTAACCATAAAATAATTTGAACATGACATGTTAAAATAAAATTAAATAATAAAAAGGGAGAAAAAAGATAATTTGTGTGGGTTACGAGTGAATAATTGCATTCTTTATGGGATTGTCTCACCCAACCTTTTTTGATAAGTTGCGAGAGTTTGTGTTACTTCTATTTTTAGAAACAAACATAAAAACACATTACAAACTCTACTCGAAAGCTATAATCAATTTACTTTACTTAAAATGGAGTCTTCCACACCCAATGCAACCGCCAATATTGTAGCCAAAATGCTCCAAATATAGACCATAAAATATTACAACATTTGAATCCTAGAAGGGGCATAAATATGCAGCAGATTAATCATTAGAATTGCAAGGTCCACTAACAAGAAGCCAACAAAATAAAATTGAATATGGATAAAAAAAAAAAAAAAACTAATTAATTAAACAGCCGAAAGCCTATATATGAATAAACATAATACAAGAACAGCTTCATGAAGAGAATGATAGGCAACTTATATAATTAAATAGTACTAGATAAACATGAAAGGCACATGAAGTGCAAATGAAGTGGCGCATCTCTTGGAATTAGTGTTTTCTTTTTCTTCCTCCAATTCCTGTTCTTCGTCTGTGCCGTGGAAAGACTTTGTGATCATCATGTCTTTTTTTTTTTTTTTTTTTTTTTCCCTATCAAATTAATTAAACAATTGATGATTCATCAAGTCTTTTCTCCATCAGATTGATCAATCAATTATTAATAAAGCAGTCTAGGTTTAAATAGATGAAGTGATGGCACATGTTTAACAACTTATGATTATTTATATGACCAAAAAAAAAAGAGTCGTCTATGTTTAACCTCTCTCTCTTGCAGATTATTTTTTGAGGGTCAAAAACAGATAATCACACTCTCAATCTCCTTCAAAGATACTCAGGACCAAGTCAGAGATTGAAGAGATTATTGGCAACAAGGGCGGAGCTAGAACTTAAATATTGAGGGGCCCAAAATAATAACCAATTAAAGTATAAAAATTAATAACAAATGTAAGAAGATTATAACTTAAATAGCACATATTTATTGCAAACAAACTATCTTTACACAAGGTTTTTACATATAGAAAATATACAAAAAAAACTTTGGGGAGCTATGCACATATTTATTGCAAAATTTAACCATATATAAAAGTAAAAATTAAGTTCTTTGAAAGTTTGACCCATGAGCCGTAATACATGGGTGTGACTCTATCCATTGGGGGGGGGGGGGGGGGGGGGGATATTGTGCATATACTTGGTGGCTCCAAGAATTTCTTTTAGGGTGATCATTAAAAAACTTAAATTTAATGAAATTAAAAAAAAAAAAACTTGAATATATTGATATCGCAAACAAAAAACAAAAAAAAAAAAAACCGCACACACAAAAAACACAATCAATCATTAAATTACTGATTTCCCCATTCAATTACCAACATATTGCCTAAATAAGTAATAATATAAACACCTATAAAAGAAGTAACAATATAAACAAAATGCATTTTTAAAAAAAATGTATATCACATAAATCCAACAAATTCGACTAAAAACCAAAGCAAGAACTAACAAACTAGTTATTTGAAAAATGTGCATTTTTATTTAAAAAATAGTGATTTTAAAATATGCCCTTTAAAAATAAATTTTTTTTAAAAAAATCACAATTAAACGTTTGATTTGCGCTTTTAGGCTAATTTTTTTGTTTGGACAATTTTTTAGAAGTGCTACATTCATAATATTTTTGCAATACTTTTACAACAAAACTTAGATAGTAAGTTTTTACCGATTCTAATTTGAATTTACCATTGAAATTATTTTTTTGTTCACCAGTAACAACCTGCTATTTCATATATATTATGAAAGTGTTGTGAAAATGTTCATGTGTACATAGCATTTTTGGCAATTTTTTTGTTCAACATTCAACAAACTAAAATTTTGAAGAGGTTGAATTGTATTTTTAATGGGCTCATTTTTATTTAGGGTGCGTCAAGGTTTTTTTTTTTTTTTTTTTTTTTTTTTTTTTTTTAATTTATAAAGGGTGGTCAATGACTTACATTAATTTAAAATTCAATTTTTTAAAAAGATATTTAAAAAAAAAAAAAACTCAGGTCAGGGTGGTCACCCTGAGGCCGCTTAATAATTTGCCATGCATATAATATGATCAATCATTTATGTTTCATGCTAACCTAGTATCAATTCTTACTTATTGATCGAGCTTTTACTTTTATATTGTTGTTCATATATATTTTTAGATCAGTTACTCAATTTTGTAGTGACAAGTGGGTGCTAGAAGGTGATCACGATGTTGCCGTTAGACTATTGTTGGGATTTCAAGCACTTGTTTTTGGAAGTTTCTTAAGTGTTAGAATTTTAAGTTTTTTATTTTATTTTTTTGATAAACTATAATTTTAAGTTTTAATTTCAAAAGATGGATTTTGTGAGGATTTGTTTGAGATTTTTTTTTTATATACATTTTACAAGTTTAAATGTTATGGAGTTTAGGTCATTTTATAGTTTTGGAGATGAGACGAATTACGATGTGTTTTTATTTGGAGATTGAATTTATTTGTATTGGAGGTTTTTTTAGTGCAGATTTAATAGACTTTTTAAATTGAAAATTGTGGCTTTACAGATCCTATGGAGTATGGAACTACGGATGTCATGCGGTGAAGCAAAAGAAATAAAATAAATTAAAAAACACATAGATAAGAGGGAGCTAATAGGAGTTAATTGTGGCCTAACAAGTGATCTAATGATCTCAAAGCTTACAAATAGGCAACAACTCATAAAGAGGAGAACTTGTTGATTATACATATGTGAGTGAAAGTTCCACATGGAGAAAAATAAATCATTTGAGAAATTAATGTAATATATTGGACATACATCTATTAATTTAAAATTTTAATTTAAGTGGTATTCAAATATCCAAGTATGTTATACTAAAATTTGATTTGAACTCTCCTCAATGTATTATCTTTACAGCAAATTAAGTTAAACATACATAATAATGCACTAAATTGTTAGTTGGTACCTTTCTAACTAAGCTTCTAAACGCAATAATTGACAAATTCTGGCCGTTAATAACAAGAAATTACTTATAATTACGAAATATTATGCAGTTTCAAAAATTTGGTGCAAAACTGGTTATTACCTACTACTATTAGTCTCTTTTGACTTTTGAGGAAGCAACATAGGTATTTGCTAAGTATCTGTTTAGGATCCGTTTATTTTGTTGAAACTAAATTTTTTTTGCTGAATGTACTATAAAGAAAGGTAAAAGTTAGTTGATATAATATAGTAGGACTCATAAATAGTACTAAAAAGTGCAGTGAGACCCATAAATAGTAATAAAAATAAGTTGAATAGTAAAAGAAGTTGGCAAAAATAATCTATGCTAAATGCACACTAAAAGTCAGAACAAGTTAAACTTCCAACGTTGTCACACTTGTCAGTAAAAATTAACTTTCCTTTGATTTTTATGCCAACTTGCAACAATTCAATCAAGAATTTTAGTTATTAACTTCCAACTTTCAGTGACTAGTAAGGTCAAATAAAACAGAAGATAGGATAAACTCCATTTTTCACATTTGGCATTTGGGGGCAGATGAAGTTGATTGTGGGGAAATGGACAATTCACAATAATAGGATCACCATCCAAATATTACTACAAAAAATGCGATTTTCCAAATCCTTGCCTTTTTCGGCCCCCGTTTATTTTCTTGTAAATATCATTGACGTCGGTTTTTGATACTCACCAATAATTAATTGGGAAATCTGGATGGAACCACGTCAATGATAGGACTTAGGAGGAGTGTCTACTCTCTAGTAGTGATATCCCTATCTCATTTTGTTTCAAAATCACACAAGAAGAAACTTTATTTCATAACAAATGAAAAAGAATGGAGAAATAAAGGAAGTCTTTAATTTTTAACTTTTAATATCCTATTGAGATTAAAAAGTAACATCAATGATAGGACTTAGGAGGAGTGTCTACTCTCTAGTAGTGATATCCCTATCTCATTTTGTTTCAAAATCAAACAAATAGAAACTTTATTTCTTAACAAATGAAAAAGAAAACTTTTCTTGACCTAGGTTTTCTCTCGGGAAACCCTAGTGCCGTGGAACCTTTTGCCTACCTTAGGTAGGCCACCTTTTCTCCTACGGGTAGAATTTTGCGTACAATTTTCTCTACACAACTATGGAGGACATCACTGGTAGGTGGGCCAACTTGTCTCTGAACAGCAAGGAGAGTCATACCGTGGACTTGGTAACCCCAGACACTGATAACACCAATAACAGGGTAATAGTGGCGAAGTTTTTTACCAAAAGACGACCAAATATGGACGCCATAACTCGAACACTGAGGAGCATGTGGAGATCAGGAGGTAACTTTGAGATCAGGGACCTTGGGGCAAACACAGTTCTACTGCTATTTGATGATGAAACGGATGTTAACCGTATTCTATTGCAAGGACCTTGGACTTTTGACAAGTATTTAATAGGGCTTTTCAAGCCTGGGGAGGAGGCAAGCATTGAAGATGCTAAATTTGACAGAGCCTCTTTCTGGGTTCAAATCCATGGATTACAACTGAGGTGCATGCGAAGGGAGAACGCTGAGGCTATAGGAAAGACGCTAGGGACAGTTGAAGCCATTGATGTTTCTGCTACAAGGGACTGCAGGGGTAAGTGTATTCGTGTACGTATTAATATTGACATTACTCAACCACTGTGCAGAGGTAGGATGGTGAATATTGGAGGGCCTCAACCACAATGGGTTTCTTTTCAGTATGAGCGTATGCCGATTTTTTGCTATTGGTGTGGGGTGTTGAACCATGATGAAAAGGATTGTAAGCTTTGGCTCAACAACAAGGGTAGCCTTCGTAGAGAGGAACAACAGTATGGGGTATGGATGCGTGCAACAATGGAAAGGTTTTACAAGTCTCAACCTGTGACTTACCATGGGGGAACTCAGAATGCTTCAGTTGATACTCCACCACAAAGGACTACGCAATCACTCCGGATTACAGAAGTGGTTGACTGTGGGGCACATACGGCGGCGACAACATCAGGGACGGTGAATGTCCCATGCAAGGAAAACCCGATAAATGTGAAAGAGATAATACAGCCCGGTCCTTCAAATACGGAAATTCTTCACAATCAAGATCTTTTCCAAACGCATCTTGAGGAGATCGATCGCGACTTGGGAACTTTGCCAACTGTTACGGGGGAGGTTTCAATAGACACTATGCATGGGAAAGACGTTCTTCACACTGATACTAGTAGTTCACAGGTGGAAGAAACTGTTGTCACTAAAACTGCGGGGACAGTCCAAAACCGTAGTACTGTGCCCATACAAGAGGAGCCTGGAGTTAAAAGACAGGAGCATACCCTTGGTACATGGAAAAGGGTAACGGACAAGATTAGGCTAATGGACACTAGCGACTCATCTAGTGAGAAGTCAGGGCCAAAGCGAAAAAGTGATCAGCTGCAGGAGGAAGATGGGATGGATTATGAGAAGAGGATGAAGTTGGATGAAGAGACTCGGGCTCTAGGCCAGTTGATGGCACACAATTTTGGATCGGCGGTGGCTGCGGCGCAGCACCGCCGAGTCCAATGAGTACCCTTAGTTGGAACTGTCGGGGGCTTGGGAACCGGCCGACAGTCCTAGCTCTAAAACGAGCATTGCGTGTGGAAGCTCCTAGGTTTGTCTTTCTCATAGAGACAAAACTTTCTAGTGATAGTATGAATGCGCTGAAGAATGAACTGGGGTATAGTCAAGGGGTTGCAATCTCTAGTGTTGGTTCTAGTGGTGGTCTAGCTTTACTTTGGAAACCAGAATCAACAGTGGAGATTAAGGGTATTACGAGATGGTACATTGATGCTGTAGTTGACAGTGATAGCAATGGGGATGTCTAGAGGTTAACTGGATTTTACGGTCACCCTGAAACGAGTAAGCGAGAAGAGACATGGCAACTATTGGAGTCACTCAGTCATGTTAGTGCACTTCCATGGCTATGCATTGGTGATTTCAATGAAATTACCAGTGCCACAGAAAAAGCAGGAGGTAATGTCAGACCGGCAAGGCAAATGACTCGATTTCGTGATGTTATACACTACTGTGGTTTTCATGACCTTGGCTTTCATGGTGTACCGTACACTTGGTTTAAAAACCAACCTAACAAGGGGCGCCTGAGGATTCGGCTGGATAGAGCTGTAGCAAACCATGCATGGAAGTCAAAGTTTGTTGGAGCTGAAGTTCACCATGTTCCTATGTCTACTTCGGATCATTCATTGTTGACACTAAGGTTACCAAAAGAAGAGGAGGACAGAAATCGTAGAGGGCAGAGGATGTTCAGATTTGAGGCTATGTGGTTGCGTGACCCACAGTGTGACGAGGTAGTACAGGAAGCTTGGCATGAAGGATTATGTAAACCGGGTGGATTTCCCTTTACAAACTGTATCAACAATTGTAGGTCAAGGCTACAGGTGTGGAACAAAATGGAGTTTGGCCATGTTGATAGAAAGATTGCCGGTTTAGAGAAGCAATTAAAGAGGCTAGAGCTAATGCATGGGTCAAAGGAGATTGATGATGAGATTATGGAGGTTCGGAAAGCTTTAAATATATGGCTTGATGCTGAGAGTACAATGTGGCAACAAAGATCCAGGAATTTATGGCTGACTAGTGGAGATAAAAACACTAGTTTTTTCCATGCTAAAGCATCCAATAGATTTCAACGGAACACCATCTGTGGGTTATGTGATGAAACGGGTATTTGGAAGGAGGATGACCACAGTATAGAACAGACCACACTCAATTATTTTTCAATGATTTTTCGATCTAATGGGCCTACTGATCACAACAAGGTAGTAGAGGCAATTCAACCAAGGATATCCACGGCTATGAATGAGTCCTTATTGCATGCGTTCACGGCTGAGGAAGTGTCAAAGGCTCTAAAGCAAATGCATCCAAAGAAAGCACCAGGTCCTGATGGTATGCCTCCTCTCTTTTACCAACATTTTTGGCCTCTAGTGAGTAATTGTGTCATTAAAACTGTACTTGATTTCCTTAATCATGGTTTACTTCCGCCTAATTTTAATGACACTCATATTGTACTAATCCCAAAAGTGAAGAATCCAACTAAGATCACTCAGTATAGACCTATTAGTCTTAGTAATGTTGCTTCTAGACTTGCTTCTAAGGTCTTGGCTAATAGGCTAAAGCGGTTATTTCCACAAATTATTAGTGAAAATCAGAGCGCTTTTATGTCAAACCGTCTCATTACAGATAATGTGTTGGTTGCTTTTGAGACAATGCATCACATAAGCCAAAAGAGAAGTGGTAAGGTGGGGGAGATGGCCTTAAAGCTAGACATGAGTAAGGCTTATGATAGGGTGGAATGGGTTTGTTTGGAAGGTATTATGAGGAAGATGGGCTTTGCTGAAGAATGGGTGACTATTACGATGAGGTGTGTTAGTACTGTAAAGTACTCTGTAAAAATTAATGGGAAACCCCGAGGTTGTATCACTCCTACCAGGGGTCTACGCCAAGGGGATCCTCTGTCTCCTTATCTCTTTTTGATTTGTGCAGAAGGACTCTCAGCTTTACTTAAGCAATCTGTGGACCAAGGCTCTTTAAAAGGAATTGCAGCTTGCCGGGGTGCACCGGAGATATCACACCTTTTCTTTGCAGATGACAGTCTTATCTTCTGCAGAGCCACTAGGGAGGACTGTATGGCCTTGGAACAGGTGTTGGAGACATATGAGCATGCTTCTGGGCAACAATTGAATAGAGAAAAAACCTCCCTTTTCTTTAGCCGCAACACTCCCCAAGACATTCAGGATGAGATCAAAAATAGGTTTGGTGCAGAAGTCATTCAACAGCATGAGAAATATTTGGGCCTCCCATCTTTGGTGGGAAAGAATAAACGTAACACATTCCGACAGCTCATTGATAGACTAAATAATAAGCTCTCTGGTTGGAAAGAGAAACTCCTCTCACAGGCTGGAAAGGAAATACTCATCAAGACTGCGGCTCAAGCAGTTCCCACATATATAATGAGTGTTTTCAAGTTACTAGACACTTTATGTGATGAGATGACTGCTATGGTTCGAAAGTTTTGGTGGGGTTAATCAAATGAAAGAAACAAGATGGCTTGGCTAAGTTGGGATAAGATGTGTCTTCCAAAAGAGGAGGGGGGTCTCGGCTTCAGGGATTTAAAGGCCTTTAATTTGGCACTGTTGGCAAAACAAGGTTGGCGACTGCAAACATGTCACAGTACTCTTCTGTATAAGGTGTACAAAGCTTGTTACTTCCCCCAGGGTGACTTCCTTACAGCTGAACTTGGGAATAATCCATCCTTTGCATGGCGAAGTATCTTCTCAGCTCAAAGTATTGTGCGTAAAGGGTATCGGTGGCAGGTTGGGAATGGAGCGTCAATTGATATCAGAAGGGATAAATGGCTGCCTAGTCCGGACACTTTTAAACTCATCAGCCCTCCAGTGGCGTTACCAATGGGAATGACAGTTGACAACTTAATTGACCCACACCATGGCACTTGGCAGGGAGATTTGATTCGGCACACTTTTTCTCCAGATGATGCACGGTCAATTATGAGCATTCCATTGAGCTCTAGGCTACCCCTAGATCGGCTAATATGGGCATACACTTCCAAAGGCAATTTTACGGTTCGAAGTGCTTATAAGATTGCCTTGTCTTCTTCTTTGGATCAGAGACTTGATAGTTCCAGCAGTGGAAATTGTAGTAGCTTTTGGAAAAATCTCTGGCGATTAAATGTCCCAAATAAAGTTAAGTCATTTGCTTGGCGAGCGAGTCGTAATATTTTACCTACAAAGGACAATTTGTGTCATCGAAAAGTCCTTAATGATCCGATTTACGAAGCATGTGGGTTGGGCGCTGAATCTGGTGGTCACCTATTCTGGAGTTGTGATCGAGCTCAGGAAGTATGGAAGTTATCAGGAATTCCGTTTGATATTTGTGGGGTACACTTTCGAGACTTCATTGATCTCTTGTGGCATCTACAATTCTCTCAGCGGGTGGGTAATGAATTGTTAGAACTTGTAATAACAGTTGCCTGAAGTATGTGGTTTAACAGGAATGCAGTACGACAAGGAAAAGCGCGACAAATGGCAGCAACAATTCTGCAGAAGGCACGACTGTTGATTGAGGAGTTTCAGCTTGCCAACTTCCAACCTTCACAGACGGTGATGCATGATAGGGAACAGTGGACCAACCCTTCTCCGCCATGGTACAAGGTCAACGTTAATGGAGTAGTTTTTGAGGCCCAACAGGCATCGGGTGTGGGGGTCATCATCAGAGACCATGGTGGCCTAGTTGCAGCAGCCTTGAGTAAGAAGGTGTTCTATCCTTTGGGTTCTTTAGAAGCTAAGGCTAAAGCTCTGGAGGAAGCTGTGGACTTCGCTTGGGATGTTGGTATAAGGGATGTTCATTTTGAATGTGATTCAAAAATGATCGTAGATGCTGTGCTCGGTGCTAGCTGTCCTCAAGCATCCATCTATAACATCATTACAGGCATTGGTCAGAAGGTACAGGCATTCAGGTCTTTCCAGTTTTCACACGTTAAGCGAACAGGGAACCGGCCAGCTCACATATTGGCTCAACATGCCAAGAATATTGACAATTATGTAACTTGGATAGAGGAAAATCCAGACTTTATTGAGTCCGCTTTGGCTCAAGATGTACTGCTTTTATCTTCTTCTTAATAAAGTTATTGTCTTTTCATCAAAAAAAAAAAAAAAAAACAAATGAAAAAGAATAGAGAAATAAAGGAAGTCTTTAATTTTTAACTTTTAATATCCTATTGAGATTAAAAAGTTTTCACTTCCTTTAGATCTAAAATCACAATAAATTTCACAACTATCGAAAAACAAGTTGAGATTGATATACAATAGAAGTGATGTCAATTATGGTTTTATTTGTTAGTAATGTTACATTAATTTGTTGTGCTAGTAACATTATTATTATTCATTAGCATATTTGTCTTGCTAAGTCTCCCTCCATTTTTTGTGTGTGATCCCAACTTGGCTCCTACTTTCCTTTTAGGGGTGTGCATGGGTCAAGTTGAGAAATTTTTTTGATCTAATCCACTATGGTCAGGTTGAAAAAAATACAACGCAACCCAACCCAATCCAACTCACTTGGAACATGTTGTACTTTTTTTTTTTTTTTTAATTGAGCATTAGTATAGCATCAACACAAATAAGAAAAAATTTATAACCTAATAAACTTGAGGATAGCACCAATCCAACACAAACTATTTTATAGTGTTTCAAAATTTAAACCAATACAAATGACAATAGATATTGGTAGTGCATCAAATACAAATGAACTAGTTTTATTATTCTATAGTTAGTAGGATATTATATAGTCTTATCTCAACTCAATTGATAAATAAAAGAATAAATAATAAAATCATATAATATATTTTTAAAATATATATTAAATATAGATGAGTCTGGTTGGATTAGGTAGATTTGTGAATCTATTGATTCACACCCAACCCAACCCCCACCGTAAAAAATATTTTGACAATCCAACTCAACCCACCAACTCTTAAAAACCGACCAAATCTGGCGGTTTAGTTGGACTGGGTCAGTTTTGGCAAATTTATGGGTTGATTGCGCACCCCTATTTCCTTCTCAATGATGTAATTAAAAAAAAAAAAAAAAAAAAAAAAAAAACTAAAAAAAAAAAACTTAGCTGCATATGTCCTTGACTTCAACGAGTCGGAACAGGACAACCATTTTCTTGTAAATTGAATTAGTAAATTCTCAACTTGTTGTTTGAAAAGTGCATCATACATTCTCATTTTTTTGGGTCATTTCTTTGATGAGATCTTAAGATACATCAAAGTTCTTGGATCTTAAGCATTTTATAATAAATTGTTTGCATTATAGACAAAACTTCCGTCTAAAAACTTAAAAGTTGCATTTAATTTTTTTTAATAATTAAATAATTAACGGTGTGATAGAAAATGAACCCTAGACATCTTTGTTAAAAATATTAGAAGATACCAATTGAGTTACACAACTCTTAGCGCTGTACAATTTGCATGTTAAAGAAATATAATTGTAGAAATGTATATTATATGGTAAAAGCCAATTGTAGAAATTCGGCAATTCCTCTTAATAATGTTCTCCCTCATATCTAGTGGGGCAAAAGAAAAAAGAAAAAGAAAAAGAGAAAGAGAAAGAGAGAGAAAGTGAAAGGGAAAGAGAGAGAATTAAAAGCAAAGAAAATGTGTTACGCGATAGCGTTGTATTTTCCAAGTCAAAGAAGGTGGTTTATTGGGAAGGCTCTAACTCGCCATCTTTCTGGTTTATGTTTGCTTCTCCTTCACGAATTGATGATATAATCAGTTTGAAAATTTGGGTGGTTCTCTTTGAATGCAAATGGAAAAAATCGTCTTCGTACAATTAAATTCCTTATCTTAGGCTTTTGCCTTTTGCTGATGCAATCATTGTGCAATATAAAAACATTCCCCACAAAGTAATTTAACTTTCTTTTCGAAACAGAACCAAAATTATCTAAGATTGACTTCTATAGTTCTATTTAATCTTAGAAATGAAGGGAAAGAAAAGAAAAGAAAGTTCACTTGGATATTCTCCCATTAAAAAGCCAACGTGGGTTTATGAAGTTAAAGCTTCAGCTTAATCATTGGATGCAATTGACAAACTTACTATATTGTTTAATCATCCAAATTTTCTGTGTCTTCATCTCCTTACCAGATTTATAACCTACTATATTGTTCACACAAAAATAATGCCGACCGTGTATGATCATATAATGTAATCTTAAACAATATTGGTTGGTGCAAATACTACCACAACCTTGCTTCGAGGTGATTTGCTAAACCAATCACCTGTTGACACATGAGAATTATTTCTTTATTTTAAAGTTTATTCCATGACACGTGTGTCAGATAAAGGGAAAAAAAAAAAAAAAAATTAAGAGGGAGAGAAATTGGGGTATCATTACCACCTCAATAAAACAAAACTATTATGGCATGCATGTTATGGTAGATATATATTATGAGTCTTCCAAACAGCAAATTATGTGGATGGTGGAGATAGAAAGAGTGTCAAATTTACTCTATCCAGATGCCATTGTTGTTTGGGTAATGGGGAGCTATATAAGTTGTATAATCAAGAAGTAATTATGAAAAAGTGGGGTACAATATGAAAAATGGTAATGTACCATCACAATCATCCACCAAAACAGACATTTGTCTCTTTTAAGTTTGTTTATCATATCTCGCTGAATAGATTGAAAACTGGGATTTCTAATTCGAAATGATTGTATTTCTTGTTAGGTATATCTAGTTAGGATCGGGAGGGGAAGGAAATCATGAATATTATACTAGTTTTCTTCGATTCCTTGTGAGTTACGGTTGTAATCTTTCCATCCCACACACATTGTAACTACAGAGAGGAATCTATTGAGGATGACACCAAGATACTGGTAAGATGATACCATGATGGCTTATGAACTAAGTTTGGCGTAATAATATTATGATAGCTGTTATGTACTTATGTTAGCCTGTTACAATTCTTAAATTCATTAAGCATGAAGTTTGACTAAATTATGTCCAGATTCATATGAAAGAGTACATTATTTAATTACTTACATAACTATTATTATAATACGTCCCTTCACATATGAATTCAAATTCTTTCTTAATAAGTGGGTACAACAAGTGGGAAAAAAAATGAGAAGTTATGAAGTGGGTTCAACATGTGGGTCTTAATTTTTCTTTTAATTGAAATAGGAGCTGAAGTGGAGATATCTAATTCAGTACCACCTGTTTTGGTACAATAATTAACTATCACCAATATCAAAATTTTAAGCTGTTAATAAATAATGAATTTAATTATTTAACAATTATTCTTACATAATTAATGTAAACTGGTTTGAAATATATATATATTTTGTTTGAGATCTAAGTCAAAATAAAGAAGAACATTCCTCTCATTATTAGCGTAAGTATGAACTCAATAATAATGACAATGATGAAACGAGAAGAGTAAGCATGGTCACACTTATTGAACTTTCTTCAAAGAGAAGTGTATATAATTATTTGTCCGAAATTTGCATTTTGTAACTTTTGTTAAGTACATCTTTCTATTTTCAATTTCTAAAAATTAACACTTCATTACCAGTTCATATATTTAGAATGTAGAAGTGTACACTCAACATAGTTTTTGCTTGAAGGGGAAACCAGCAAAGAGAATTATGCGAGCATATTCTTCCTAATGGCCTGTTTGGATGGAGGGGGAAGGAGGGAGAGTAAAGAGGAGTAGAGTAGAGTTGACTAAAAATAAGCTAATTTTGTGCTAAATCTACTCTACTCTATTCTCTCTCAATCCAAACGGACCATAAGGTCAGGTCTTGCCCTGGACATGAAGTAACATCAAATCAATAATGCTTGAGAAGAACACTAAGCTTGGCTCTTTCAAGTTTTAACGTTAACCCACCCAGAAAGTCCAAATTCTTAAATGATATAGTACAAATAAGAAGATAATAGAATTTTCTGTCCTCCAAAGAAAGCTTGAACCAGCCATAGCTTATCTACGCCAACATCATTATCAGAGCCAAAAAAATCAGAGTGATCGAATTAGTATACAGGTACAACAGTATATAGGACAAAGATACCAAGAATGTGACAAAATTCCAATACATAGCGAAAACGGAAGGGTATAAAGTGGGGTATTTTTTGTTTGCTTACGAGCTTTCACTTGATCTGTCCTGATAGGAATGTTGTTGTATAGCACACAAACCGTTTGTTGGAAAAACCGTGTCTGTGTATTCACCCTTAGAACTTGAATCTTATGCATTGCATCAATTATATATATCCTTAATGATTATCTCAACTTTCTCTAGCCATTAATGTGGCCAAGCCATTAGACATGAACTTAACTTGCATACAGCATAACTTCTTGTAATGTCATGTGCATTTCTGTGTCGATTTTGAGAAGCAATTTGAGCATGCTATATATTCGAATTAAAAAGTTCTGAAGGTGTCAATATGCTCTTTGAGCATGTGCTGCAGGAAGGTATCCCCTGCTCACAAGTATATATGCTGTAACATGGGCTTTGTTTTTGTAGCCTAGCCATGGCCCATGGTTCACATTGTTGGCGACAAATACGCATCTAAGAGTGGGCTGACAGCCCAACTTCATTCCATTCTTATGTGTATTTCTTGTCCATGGGTTTGACTTGGGCGTGGATATGGGTTCCTGAATCAATTAGGATGGTTTGCTGTTGTGACCTATTTTTATTGGTTTATTTTGTTTTAAAACAAATTGGGTAAAAATATAATTGTGTCTAGAAAATGTAATTATATGTAGAAAAATGTGAAACTTTAAAAATTTTTACGTAAAAAAAAAAATTAAAAATAAGAAAAAAAAAATTATAAAAACGCTAAAAATATACCCCAAGCCAAGCACAAATAAAAAGAAACACCCAAAGTTTTGAAATATACCAAACAAGAGGGTTTGATTGGGACTAGACCTTGCCACATTCTTTAAGGCTGGCTTAAAATTATGAAAGTTCGGCCCAAGCCCAAATCCTAGTAATCATCAACAACTTTGGCCCATACTAAAAAGAAAGAAAAAGAAAAGTGTGGACAAATGTATACCCATTCAAGGTGGGACAAAATTATATAGGAGACAAAGATAATAAGGCCATCCATTCAAGCACCTTGAGTAGTGTTAAATCCATGTTTTTATTGGTTTAATTCTGTAACAAATTTTATGTATTCAATTCTCTCATTTTTACGTATTTTATGAGCATTATTGTATTTAGGGAAGAATGTACTTAAACTTGATCAAGCCTTAGTCAAAGCTGCATTATGCATCCTACCTGCAACACGCATAGCTTGCGAGTGACATGTGGTAGCCAAAGCTAGGAGCTTTGTTAAAACCCTAATCGCAACCTTCTCGAGAGCTAGCTAGATTGTGGTCAGCATGTAGACAGAACCTCTTGATCTGTTATGTTCTATTTTTCCAAATTTATCACATATGCCAAATAACATACTCTCTATGCATGTAGGACATGGAAAATAAGTGCGTGCTGAGCTTGTAAACCTTGTGAGAGTTCATTTTGTTCATCTCGGCCAACTTGACATTGTTGAGAGTGAGAGAGCCTTAGTCTTGACTCTTGAATCAAAATTTCTACATATTCCCTCTTCTCCATTTCTATCACAAATGACACACTCTTGAGAGAAATTTGTAATCTTTATCTCCATTACAAAAGAAACAAGTGTTATGAGTTTTTGAAGGAGTGGAAACCATTAGAGCCTCAAAGTCCAAATCCTACAAGTTTGGTGACTTTGCGTTGGCAGCTCAATGGTGGTGCTCCCGAGGAGCTATTAGAAGAAAGGTTTTGGTTGAAGTTGGTTGCTAGTTGGAGTTTTCTAGATGGTGGTGTCGATAGAGAGGTTTTTCCACCCGAGTGCTTAGGTTTTCCTTTTTGTAAACATGTCTTGGTGTTTACGTGTGGTTTGATTTATTTTCCACATTTTCATATTGCTCCTTAATTATATGCTTTACTCTAATCTTGTATATGCATACATTATAAAATTTGGCTAATCACTTACATTTGGACTACTTGCTAGTTTAGGACTAAAAGTGATTAAGCTGTAAAGTTTAATTTTGGGAGGTTAAATATTGTGTTAGGTTGTTATTACTATTTTTCAAGTAGCATTAACTATATATAAAAATAACATGTAACCAAAAAAAAAAAAAAAAAAAAGAGTAAAACTGTGGTACAATTCTTTATGTGCAATACATTAAGTTCTCTAATTAAAATTGAATTAAGTATAATTATCTTTTGAAAAGATGATACTGTTTGTATTTTAGTGGTCAATACAATTATGTGTTTGAATCTAATTGGAGATCTTAATATATTGCATTTAAGAATCTGAAATAAAGGGTAAAATACTATTTTGGTATCAAAATTTTACCAAAAGTTTTTTTTCATCCCTAAACTTTAGGAAGTTCATTTTTCGTCCTTAAACTATTGAAAAGTTTATTTTTTGTCCCTAAAGTATTGAAAATATTTTATTTATGTCCTTAAACTTTAACAAAAGGTTGGTTTTTATCCCTAAACTATTGAAAAAGTTCTATTTTCATCCCTATTTTTGTCACTAAATTATTGAAAAAACTCTTTACAAAGTTTAGGGATGAAAAAAGAACTTTTTAAAGTTTATGGGAATTTTTTTTTTTTTTTGGTAAAATTTAGGGACCAAAATAGTATTTTACCCAAAAATAAATAACTTGTTAATGTGTTTTTACAATATTTTTAAAATTTGAATTCAAATTGTGTACAAAATCATAAAAAAAATCGACAATTATTATGAATTCGTATGTACAAACAAATATATTATTGAAAAGTTGCATTGATTTATTTTTAGGGCACTCATTAGCAAGACAAAAGGGGGGGGGGGGGGGGGGGAACCTTATAGTTTTATCCTTCGATATATTAAACTCCATACTTTCAATTGTGTTATTTCAAACCCCACAATTTCATTATTGTGCCACAATTGAAAATTTGAAACACTTAAGATCATAAGTGGAGTTTTGTTTGGTACAACAATGAAAGTATGGGTTGGAGCACAAATGTTACTCTTTTGATGTGTTCATTTTACTCTTCAATATTGAATTCTTCCTCCTTTTCCCCCATATAGCACATGTTTGGGTGGGAGTTTTGTGGTCAATTAACAAAATGGTGAGATGCTTTGATAGCGTCTCATTCTCTCTAGGATTGGAAAAATTTTCTTGAGTGATCTGTTTGGCAATTTGTATTTGCAAGTTGGTTATACAATTGGTAATTTATTTTTGGTTTAGAGAGTATTTTTCCCCTGGTTATGAGGTTTGCTTTGTTTTGTTTGTGAGAGCCGCTTTTTATTTTATTTTATTTTATTTATTTTTATTTATTTATTTATTTTTTTTATGAGAAGTTCTCTCTTGGTGATGCGAAAATTTTTTATTTGGTTTGGATTGTGCAGTCCTGTCTTGGATGGAGCATTGCCTCTTGTTTTATATGTGGTGTTGCGGTTGGGTATTTGTGAATTTTTAGTTCTTTGGTTTGAGTTAGAGAGAAATCTCTTTGAGGAGATTGTGTAATGTGAAGGAAATTTTCTCTTTGTATTAGGTGCAGTTCATAATCTTTGAATTTGTGAGAAAAAACCATTTCAATATATTAGAGTTTTGGGTTATGTGAGAGTGGCTCTACACTATCTTTTTATTCTCTTAATTTATTAGTGAATTTGTCCCCTATTTTTTGTATTGAAGATCTTTGTAAGGCCCACAAGATATATTTTCAAGTAGCTAGCCTTTCAATCCATTGATTAGTGGCATAAGAGTCACAAGATTCTAGGATGTGTAACTAAAACTTAAAAGTGGTTTATTTTTCTTTCTTTATATTTTTTCTTCATACATACAACTATCTTTTGATAATAACAAGTTTATCTTTTTTGACATTTTTTCCGTAGTGTAATTATCATAACGTAGAGATTGTGTAATAAAGACACACACACAAGCCTCTATGCACATCCATTGCACATGCTCAGAGGCTTTTTTTTTTTCTAAAACTTTTTAAACAATAACTGTAATTTCTTTTTAAAATATGTGTTTGAAAATGGTGTAGTAATATAGAGAAAAGATTGGGTAGGGAAAATAAAATGAATGTAAGGGGAAAGAAGGCTAAAATTTAGGAGTTCGCTTAGTTAAAAAAAAAAAAAAAAAAATTGAATGTATTTTATTTGAATGAAAAATGAATAAAAAAAATGTCTAAATTTTATAGAACAAAAAGATAAATTTAAAGGAAAAAAAGCCTAAATTTTAAGAGTTCTCTTGTGAATTCAAAAAGATAGTAGCTGAAGGTGTTGTAGAAAGTATAAATAGATTGGTTATTTGTTTGACATTTATGACCCCATTTTTTAGAGAAGTTACCATTTATTAATGAGGGTATTTTTGGACTACATAAAAGTCCAGTTCAAAAAGAGAAATCCTCTTATACTCTTATATATATATATATCATTCCTCTCACAATTGTGTGAGATTTACTTGTTTTGAGAGCAATATTATAATATGAAGTAGGCTTCATACATTATCTAAAAAATAGATTGTAACCTATGTGTACGTGTTGAATTTTATACTAACTAATAAAAAATAATTTAAGAAAACCACTAAGTGCTTAAATTAATATTACATTAAATTAAAATTTATCATAACTAAAATTATGGTGTTTTAGACTTTGTAATTAGAACACTTTTACTCTTTTGGCTAAATCTAAATCGTGATCAACAAAAGTTCTTTTAAGAAAGAGGCATACAAGGATGAAGATGGATAATTTTAAACTCAAAAAAGTGTTTAAAGCCTGAAGACACCAAAAAATAAGAATTAAAATAATTTACACACCCAATATGAGTTTGCTTAATATTGCTTTTATTTGTATAAATTGCTTGATAAATGCCAGTTTCCTTGTTTATTTTTTTGTGCATAATTTAAAAAATCTAAAAGGGTTACAAATATATTAATTAAAAGGTTCAGTTAATGGATGCTGTGGGAGGACTTTCACCTCGGCCCCCAATGAGGTATTGTTTGCTTTGGGATGGGCAAGGATCGACCTACGTCCCACCCGCACGAATTTGCTCAATCTCACGTCGGGGAGAGACGTCTCCCACTCATGTCTTATAAGCCTTTGGCCTAAGGAAGAATGATTTTGTCTTTGATGGTATATTTGAAATTTATTTTACGTCCTTCTTGACTTTTGTCATTAAAAACTGTGACATTCTTACAATAGATGAGTCTTTGTTGGTCGAAGGATATGCAAGCGTGAGCATGCCATTCACTTTTAGATTTACAAATAAAAGAGAAATCATTCAATTATATTAGATGTATATTATTTTATTTTCACATGCAAAGCCCATTTAAAGGAAAAAAAAACAAAAACAAAAATCAGTAATATTTCTGAAACTTCTAAAGAAGCTGGCTTTAAGATATGGGCTTCTAGCGGCAAACATAGTCCAAATTAGTCAATATCTTGTGAGATACAAGCTCATATCATATATGGCTCCTAAATTAGTAGAGCACTTCATGATACTATTAAGAACCACACTTACGGTTTCATTTATAACTATTTTCATAATGCATATGTGTAAAAATCAGTTTCATTTATAAGTGTTTTTATAATGCACATGTGTAAAAGGAAAAAAACAAATTCACTTCAATATTATTAATGATCATAGATTTATGGGCTAGGGTTCTTGTGGGTTTTTTTATTCAAAAGTTCCTTCAAGTTAAATGCTTCTCTTGAATATGCGCTTCACAAGATCAACATTACATGTTCATTATGTGTATACTGAAACATTATTAATTATGAAAAAGCCACAAATACAGTAAACTAATAATTATTACATATCAATATAACATTTTTAATACAAGGATAATAAACATAAACATAAGCATTAACATGAGCTTTTATGTTATTTTTGATTATTCAAATTTAAAAATGAAAATATGAAAATTTTTATATCAACTAGTGAATTCATAAGGTAGTTTTCACCTCTTTCTCATTTATTTTTTAATATAAAAGTTATTGATGGAAATTTTTGTGAATATCATACATGTTAGGATGATGTCATAAAACCCAATTGTATGACTCCATCTTATCAATTAAATTGTTTTAGATTCTGAGATTGTATATGTGTAAACCAAGGTTGTCAAAATCGGGATCCTATGTAGGATTGTGGGAGGTAGGTGAGATCGTGGATCATAGGATCGGATCGTAGATCGTAAGATCCTACATATTTTTAGATTTAAAGCTAAAAACACATTGATAATGACTTTGTATGTTGAATAATCACGTAAATGGAAACTAACTAACTACAATATGAAATCCAAAAGTAAGATGAATATTAAGGTGAAGTGAACATTTAATTATTCTCATTCTAAAATTCTTATAAGTTTTAACCACCATCTTAATAATCGTCATCCATTTCATCATCTATGTAGATATTGTATATTTGTATACTAGAGCTGCAAAAGACATCAAGATACAACTTCACACTCAACTATTCAAGTTATACCACTCAATAACAATTACAGAGCATGCTAAAAAAAATCAATTTATCAATATACAAATACAAGCATAACTAATAAAATTATATATAAAAAAACATTTTAGTAATATTCGAACACAAATTAGTAGATTGATCAAACAAATTTAACAACATTATAGCTTTAAAAGCAGCAAAGCCAACATCAAATTCTTCATTTAGAAATGATTAAGCATTCCTTCTTTTTGATTACAAGTAAACTAGAAACTAGAAAACATTTGCGTAGGTTAACATAATTTTATAAAAATAAAAAAATTATACAATCATAACATGGAAAAATAAAAACCCTCAAAGTTTCATCAAACCAAAAATTTATCCCATAAAAAAAAAACCAAAAATTTATGTTTTGGTAGGATTGGTAGAATTCCATACGATCCTATACAATCTTACAAGATTCTACATATGATCCTACTATTTTTGCAATCATGGTGTGATCCTAAACATTTTGGTGAGGTGAGATCATAAAATCGTACGATTCTACAATCCAATTCATGATTTTGACAACCATGGTGTAGATATTAAGAAATTATATGTTGTAGCCTGTAAAATGCTATATATATTATTTAGGTATGAGAATGAGAATTCATATACAAAAGGTCTAAATCACAAATCCTTGCAAACTTAGAATTTTAGTTCGTAGTTTGTAATAATATTGGGCATCTTGTCTAATAAGACTATAAATCTATAATATATTAATTATGATGATCTTCTTTGATCACAAAATTTGAGATTTCTAATTTCAGTTTTGGTATATTTGGAATATACTAATTTGGATTATTGTGAGATGTTTTTCTACAAACTACTGTTATTTAAACAAACAATTTCACGACTGCTATATGCATCAACTCTTAATTCTGAAATGATGGTAACGTTAAACATGAATTGTTTATTGTTTTGATGTTTGCTGGAGTAAGATCTTGTATGATCAATACCTTAGTATCTTGGGTAATTACATGTATATGTAGTATCGTGGGAATACTGATTCTTAAAAATTGAATCCTTAATCTCTTTTAGAGACGCATAAATATTCAACTGTGGTAATGATGTAATGGTCTTACCAAGGTGAAAGAGGTGATTATCTCAACTTTTGAGCTAAATATTATGAATGGGTCATTTGACACCTATATTAAGAAAAAGAAGTTGGACATGTGATACAAAATTAAAGAGCAATTAGAAACTAATTTAGATTTTGATTGTACTCTCTCTCTCTCTCTCTCTCTCTCTCTCTCTATATATATATATATATATATAATTTATATTGTTTTTTACTTATGATTCGTGATTTATAGATTGAAAACAAACTAAATAAAATTCAACTATTTAAATGGTACACAATAGGCATTCTTTATCAAATTGATCACATATTTTTTAGTAAGGATGGGTTTGGATTGCACTAAAAAGGAAAATTTTGTGCGTTTGCGTTTTTTCTGTGGGTCCCGTGCACTGTTTACGGGACCCGTAAGTACGGATTTCAGCAAATTTTTCTTTAAAACTGGGTCCCATGCATGGCATTATTCACATATTTAAAAAATATTTTGCTACAGTATTTTCAGTTTTCATCAATAAATTACTCTCTTTAAATTTAAACTTTGGCGAAAGAATGATATTGACTTTTTAAATAAAATAAAGAATAAGTTAGACTTATTAAAGAGGATTACATTTTAGGATATCACAAAATGAAATACAGGACCAACAATTTGGGACGGATGGATTAATTAAAAAAAAAAAAAACTTGATATCATCCTTTTACTAGAATTTAAATTGAGAGGAATACTATGTCTTCAACATTTCCATAACAAATCTTAGTTTGTAAGTTGTTATTGGTTCTAATTTGGGTCAATCACTAAATTACATTTTTGCCTATCAATAACAGCTTACTATCTAAAATTTGTACTACCTTTGAAGTTAAATACATCAAATTAAGAGAGGTTCTATTAAACGTTGGTTTTTTTTTTTTTTTTTTTTTTAATTTTTTTTTAAAAACTAGACTAACAAAATGGGGGGTTAAGGTAGTATTTAATTATGAGATGCAATGCACACTTACTAATAATTCATTCATTTGTAAGCACAAATTTGTTGCGGTTGTGTGTTGTTCTTAATATTTGTGCACGATTTGACTTCTTCAGTAGAAAAATAAAAAGGCTTGAAAAATCCAATCATAAGTATCCTCAAATTCTTTTATACACACCTTGTCTCATTTTGTTAATCCGGTTCAAAATATCCTATTTTTTAAGTGAACAACATTTAATACATTGTGACAATATCCGAGTGAATTAGTATAAGTACAAGAGTATATGGGACAAAGACATTGAGTTAGCGAAAATGAAAGGGGATAAAGTGGGGTCTTTTGTGATTGCTTACGAGCCTTCCTTGAACTGTACAGATAGGAACGTTGTTATATAGCACACAAGCCGTTTGTTGGGAAAACCGTGTCTTAATTTCCCATTCCTGCTGACAATGTGAATGTGTCCCTTACTATCAATAGTCTATGAGATGGTTATCTCAACTTTCTCTAAGACATTAGAAATGGACCTGCTAAGCTGAACTGTAGAAGCAATTTCAGCATGGCCTTTGTTTTTGTAGCCTTGCCATGGCCCATAGTTCACATAGTTGGCAACAAATACGCATGTAATAAGAGTGGGCTGACAGCCAATGGGCAGGTGCCCCAACATTATTCCATTTTTATTTGGGCTTGACCTGGCATGTATATGGGTGCTTTGAATCATCTAAAGCTTTGAAATATAAGCTAAAAATAAAAACCCAAGCCGAGTACAAATAAAAAGAAACATCTAAAGCTTTGAAATATATCATATGATACGAAAGGGTTTGTTTGGGAGTGGACCTTGCCACATTCTTTATGGCTGGCTTAGATGATGAAAATTGGGGCCAAGCCCAAATCCCAGTAATCGTCAAGAAATTAGCCCTTTCTAAAAGAAAAATTGGGTTGACAAATGTATTCCCATTCAAGATAGGATGAAGTTGTACAGGAGACAAAGATATCTATTCAAGAACCTTGAGTTTCATTAACTCTATATAAAATAATATGTTAAAAAAAAAGTAAAATTATGGTATAGTTTTTTTATTTTTTATTTTTATTTTTATGTGCATTACATTAAGTTCTCTAATCAAATTTGAATTTAATTTAATTATTTTTAGAAAAGATAATATTGTTTGTATTTTATTGGTCAATAAAACTATGTGTTTGAATGTAATTAAAGAACCTAATATATGGCATCTTATAAGTAACTATACCTAAGTTTTATTCTAAAAATAAATGACTTGTTAATATGTTTTTACAATATTTTTTAAAAGTTGAATTCAAATTGTGACAAACCAATATATTATTGAAAACTATGTATGCATACAAACCAATATATTATTGAAAAATATGTTTTTCATTTTTGAAAAGTGTGCATTGACACTCATAATTGAATATAATTATTCCTTAACTTATATTTTTAGGCCGGTCGTTAGCAAGACAAAACTTAGGTATAGTTACTTATAAGATGCCATATAGTTATCCTTGTGAACAATTAAACCCCATACTTTCAAACGTGTTACTTCAAACCCTTCAATTTCATTATTGTGCCAAACAATTGAAAATTATTAAACACTAATGAAAGTATGGGTTGGAGCACTAATGAAACTCTTTTGATGTGTGCATTCTACTCTTTAAGGTCATATTCCTCCTCCTTCTCCCCACTTAGCACAGATTTGGATGGGAGTTTTGAGGCCAATTAACAATGGTTAAAATGGTGAGATGCTTTGATAGCACATAATTCTCTCTAAGTTGAGAAAAACTTGTCCTTGAGTTTTGGTGGCAATCTTTCATGATCTATTTAAAAGCTGAACCTTGTAACACACAATAATTATAACTTTTTCACAAAAATTTAAGTTCTACATACTTGAATTATATACTAGTAGGAAAAACAATAGAGAAAACCTTTTTTGACATTACTTTACTATCACCACCACCTTTAAAAGAGTAATTAAATAGGTGTTTTTATGAAGAGATTTTCTGATACTCAATTAGGAAAACAAATAACAACGTCATATTTCATTTTCAGTTGGAGGGGGGAAAAAGCATAAAATAAAATCTTAGTTCAACGGGAAACAATAAAAAAAAAAATAAAATAAAAAATCAAAACTGTTTGCATCACATATGGAGGATAGACTTTTAAATTGATTATGCATAAAAGCTGCAGGGGATTTAATTATTCGGATTTCTGATCTTGGTGTCAAAGGTAAATATTAAAATAGGTTTCAAACGTAAATTAAATATTACTGATGTGGTATAAACTTTTTAAATAAATTTGATAATCGGTTTAGCATATAAATTTAAGATACAAATTAAAGAATGCAAATTCTCTGTACCACTTTTTGTATACTACTTTATATTCCACCAATTACTACTTATCATGTGTATAATTGCTTTCCATTTTAAACTTACAAAGAAGCTATTAGGGTTGATTAACTATCAAGCTGGAGCATCGGCCAGGAGCATATATGGTAAGTATCAACTGTATCACCAATCACTACTTACCATATGTATAATTGCCTTCTAATTTAAACTTACAAAGAAGCTATTAGGGTTGATTAACTATCAAGTAGGAGCATCGGCTAGAGCATATATGATAAGTATTAGCTGTATTTTGGGCTATATCGAATTTATAATGTATTTTAAAAAGGATAAAAATTGTTATAAAAACACACTATTATATACTCATTTTTTAAACAGAAATTGTGCGTTAAAGACACGATTTTAAAACTGAAATCATGTTTTAAAATCATGTTTTCAACTTACAATTTCAGTTCAAAAAATAGTTGTGTAACAAATACTAATCTTTATAAGAATTATTTTGAGATAACACATGCATGATGCATGCAATCTTCTTTTGTTCTGGTAAGACGTATTTGTTGCAACTTGCAATATATATATAGCAGGGTCAACTGTCCTTTCACGTCGTAGACATACTTTAAATAATTAGACAGATGATTAGATGAGTTTAATTTCTTGCAGTTCTGCGAGCTAGATGCACTAAAATTATACACTCTCACATATACTTGTCACTCACCTTACTTGTGCCCACCATATACAACACAAAAAGAAAAAAGAGGGTGTGAATATTTTGGCGAAAAACCCAACGCTTATAGACTTATTGTTTTTCTTGAAGTTGACTTCAATGGAGAAGTATAATAAAGTTTTGTGCCTATTAAAGTTCTGGTACGCATAATTTCTCAAAATTTATTAGATTTCCTGGAATGATAGATAAGTTATGATTAGTCTAATATCATTTTTATATGGTTCATCACTTCCACGCTAATCTCAACTTATTATTTCAACAAATTGGTGTAAGCCATTGTGGTGTTGCAAGTTTCAACTTTCAACCACCATAACAAAATGAGTGTGTAAATATATTTTTCCTAATCATATAATGGACTCGATTCCGGTGTTTAAAAAAATTCAGTCCGCTTGTTATTTACGTTAATAAATATGCTTAAAAGCTATTGACCTAAAAAATTATACTTTTTTTATTTTTTATTTTATTTTTTTTATACAAGATAGAATTTCTATTCTAGCATAATCTAAGTGTATATGTATGTGAAGCTCCCTCTTGGAGACTTAAACCTCGGCTCTTACCCCCCACACCCTACAAGCATTTATACTTGTGGAGTGCGTAGTAGAACCTAAAAAATCGGATGGATTAGGTCCAGACGTCCAGTATAAAATCGCACATACGTTGCACAAAATCTCAGTGCCAAAATCAAACTTTTATCAGCTTATCTTTATGACATGGATACTTCAAAGCTTTTCTCATTTTTATTTCTCTGGTACATGTTTGTACCTTTTGTCCTAGACCTCGCAAATGCACAGAGACTAAAAGTAGGTTTTTATGCAAAGACATGCCCACAAGCCGAGACTATAGTTAAGAAGGTTATAGTTCAAACCTTGTCAAAAGCACCTACACTTGCTGCCCCTTTGCTGAGAATGCACTTCCACGATTAATGTTTCGTTAGGGTACGTATACTGAATGTCTATTTCCCACGTTTATATTTGTAGCAATTTTTATGAATAATGATTTTCTCACACATCTTATTTTATATATTCTGTATATATCCACTTTTCACGTCTAAATGTGACCATCACTTTTCTGGGTTTTAAAATGTGTACAATAGCACTTGCATTAGTAGAAATTATGAGTATGAGTGTGTGAAAATAGTTACTATTTTCTTCTCTTTGCCCTAAGAGCATTACCATTGGTGGTGGTATCGAACTCCAATTTAGTACTGCCCAACATCGCGGAGACAAAGGCAAATTTTTCATTTAAAAAAAAAAAAATTTTATCACTTAATTGGGTTTTGTGGCAGAGAGGAAGAGAGAGGAAGTGAAAAAGAAATTAATAAGAAAATAAATAGTGTTTGGTTGATGGTAAAAATAAGACTATTGATACAGGGTGTGTTGTGAAATTGTGTGTTAAAATAGATAAAGTAATATTTTGAGGTGTTAAATGCTAAAATTTTTAGCTCTACCAATGTGGATGATCTTATATATATATATATATATATATATTAACTCACTGGCATTTTCTACACTCTATAGGGTTGTGATGGCTCTGTGCTTTTGAATTCTTCAACAAATCTATAAGGTTGAATTTAATCAACTATGTGCTGGCTTTATTCCGTACTAAATTTGCTTGTATTTTAGTATGTAGAAACCCTGTATTTAGGTGGGAATTATGTAAGGGTAGTGTGTGAGAGAGTGTGAAGAAAACTCAAGATGTGTGCACTCAAAGGAGTCTCGTGACTGGATCTCACAACTGGCTCGCGACTGGCAAGTCGCCAAAGTGGCACACGTGTGAAGTATGCAGGGAGCTGAAGGGTCATGACAGCTGGAGCACTACAGGACAAAAAGTAAAGTCTGGACTAGAAGTTATCTCGCGACTCAAACTAGCAACTCGTTCCAGTCGCGAGGCCAAGTCGCCAGAAAGCCCTGTTTGGATGAAAACTAACTTTTCACATTTCTCACATACTCTACTATAAATACCCTTATTCCCATGAAATGTAAGGGTGGCTATTTAGAGAGAAAAACCCTAAGAGAGGTTTCTACAACACACCCACCTCATTAGAGAGAGAGCTACTCATTATTAGAGGGGAATCATTGTAGTCTCTTCTCATTCCCTCTCCCATTGTTATACTTATTGAGAGGAGATTTGTACTCAAATACTACCCACACCTATTTAGAGTGTTGAGTGTTTTTGGAGCTTTGGAAAGCATTGGAAGATGCCAAGAATGGCGGATGCAATGGGCTATTGCGGGATCCGGTAAGCTAGAGAAGACAAGGTTCGGCGTAACCCTGTTGGAGTAAGAAGCTTGGAGGGCTTAGGTGCACTGGGTAGATTAGGCTTGGAGAGTCTTCTGCTATTCATGTATCCCAACTTCATTCTCTAGTGGATTATTGACCGCTTGGAGGGCGGCAAAGAGATTTTTCGTCGAGTACTTCGGTTTCCTCTTCGATAACACATCACCGTGTTATTTTTGTATTTGCATCTTTCTTTCCTTACTCTTTACTTTTTAATTACTGCTGTGATTGTGATTAATTTCGGTTTAGAGTGTTTTATCAATTTTGTTTTAGCTTATATTCATCTTTCCGTACATATATTGTTTGTGTATAAGCTTGTGTTGGTAATTTTATATTTGGGGGTCTAAACATTCATTAGTATTTTACACACTAATTGAACTTTCAAAATCAAACTGAAAAAAATGCATTTCCAAATCTAAGCCTTCGGGGATTTCAAATTATTGATATAGCCAAGTCTGCACTAGAAAAGGCATGTCCTGTTGTAGTTTCATGTGCGGACATCTTGGCTTTGGTGGCTAGGGATGTGGTTGCCACGGTAAAAATATATCCCTAGAATTTACGAGTCATTTCTTACATAGTTAGTGTTTCTTAATTAACATAAAATTTAATTAGATGGATTTTATTATCATCTCAGATTAAGGGACCATCTTGGGAAGTTGAAACTGGACGAAGAGATGGAAGAATCTCATACATAACAGAGGCCTTGCTAAATCTAATACCGCCAAATGTTAACATTAGTACATTGAAAGAAGATTTTCAACAAAGGGGACTAAGTGTAAAAGACCTAGTAGTTCTATCAGGTACTCAAACACCATGCAATATTTGGTCTGTGTTTGGATGAGCATATTTTCATCATCTTATTTTGTTTATCGTGTAAAAATACAATTGCATTTTTTTTATTTTTAAAAGTAATATTTTAAAAAACTGTACATTATCTTACAGTGTTGTTTTGTTATTAAATATAGGTGGACACACCATTGGAATTTCTCAGTGCTCTTCCTTCAATATCTATCTTTACAACTTCACCGGAAAGGGCGATACTGATCCCACATTGGATCCTAACTATATAATAAGATTGAAGGGCAAATGCAAGCCTGGTGATTTGAACACAATCATAGAAATGGATCCAGGAAGCTTCAAGACATTTGATGAAGACTACTACACTCTTGTGGCTAAGAGATGGGGTCTCTTCCAGTCAGATGCAGCTCTTCTTGATGATACAAAAGCATATGTCAAGCTTCAAGCCACTACTCATGGATCTACTTTCTTTGAAGACTTTGGAGTATCAATGGTGAATATGGGTCGAATTGGAGTTCTGACGGGCAATATTGGTGAAATCAGGAAACAATGCAGCCGGTTCAACTAATTAAGGACTAGGAAACCTAGCTAGCTATATATTTGGAGAAATGCAGTTTTTTGCATATATTGTCGCGGTTGGTCAATGTTATTACTTATTACACCAACTTTATTAATATTATTTGTTAGGATATATATGATTCAATGTTAGGAACATATGTCATTATTCTATGTAATTGACTAATCCTTTGACAAAACGCACTTTACTTGTAATTGGTGAGATCTAGGATGTGTTTAATACTTAAAAGAACAAGGTTTCAGGTTCAAGTGTTAAAGCCATGCAAGTCTGTCCAAGAATCAAGTGAGAAAGTGCTGGATTTTAATTCTCGATAGCTAGCTCGATAGCTAGCATCTATCGAGGTTTAAAAGCTGCTGAAACTTGTGGCTCGACAGCTAGCTCAATAGATGGCTATCTATCGAGGTTTATGAAACTTAGTTTTTCAGAGCTAATTTTCATCCAATCCTTGACTATGTGTTTAGGCCTTCTTTTCTCACAACTGTAAACATATATAAGGTTTGTTTTAAGGGCCGTCACAATTGATGCAATTCAATGCAAAAGTTTTTCACAAGCATATTTTGAATCAGAGACATATGCCCTAATTCATTTTTTTCTTGAAGAAGCTGTTGTGTTTGTACACCGTAGGGTTTTGTGACCTAGGAGTTTCTTGATCTTCATCATGTGATGAACTGAAGAACTTTGCAGCCAACATCCTTCTCAAGTTGGTGATTAAGTTGCGTACTGGGATCCGCGTATCTATTGGTTAATCACGTACTAGGAGCCGTGCATTAAAAAGGAAAGATTGTCACTATAGAACAAGTCCAATTGGGTATTGGGGTAAGAGTTCAATTGTAAGTTGGTATAAGGTATTGAGATTTCTTTACTTGTAATCACTTATTTTGATAATAATGGATTCTCGGGAGTGGTGATCTTAAAATCATCCAGTGGGGTTTTTGCTGTATAGGTTTTCTCTATTCGTAAACAAATCACCATGTCAATTTAATTTCCGCTGCATTTAGTTTAATTGGTGATTTGTTTGTGCTACCACGCATTTTGCATGTTAATTTGATTAATTAATAAACTTGACTAATTAATCAATTAATTCATCATAAGGGGTCAATACATTCTTGACCTATCATTATTAATATTGTCTGATTACTATTTTGTTCCCATTTCATTAATTTCTTTCTTTTTCATTCCAGGACGTAAATTTTGTATGATTTGTTTCTGAAGTCTTTCAATTTTGTTTATAGACCTTAACTCATGGGGGTTTTGTTATAAATTGTTTCAAATTCCTAATTTGACTTGGTTGGAAGATTGATCGGTGCAATTTGAGTCAAGGTGAAGATTTGTTAGAAATTGTGTCAAATTCCAAATTTAATTTGGTTTGGATTTTCTTAGTAAGAAAAAAAAATTCCTTATCCACTAAGGAAAACATACTCCTTATTCATGAAACAAAATATTCATTGTCCGCTAATAAAAAATATTCATTGTCCACTAAAGAATTGTTATTGAAGTCTTATAAATAAACAATACCAAATAATTTTTTGTGGCTTTGGTCTAGGGGTTCTCCTACATGGCAAGAATTTTGAATTACTTTGAAAGTGCAATTAGAAGATAAGAGATTTTGATGTAGAATAGACCGCTATGGCCTTTTTAGACTCCCAAGTGTGCCTAAAATCACGCAAGACAAAAGACACTAATAGAAATCATTTGGGCGATAGAGTTAGAATCATTTGGTAAGTTGAAGCAAAATGGTCTTCTAAATAATAGTTGTCACTTTGCAGTGAGGTACCCCTTGAAAATGGTGAATTCCTTTATTTATACCTCGAAAACTGCAAATTTGCCATTTATAGTAATTTTTGTTTCTTAAATAACTTTTTGCTTAAAAGTCAGAATAATGTCTCGTTTATTTTGGGATGACCTTTAAGGTCAGTAGTTTATGATTTTGCATTTAACTCAATTTTACCATTTTTGGTAAATTTCGGTATTTTGTCCTAATCGCGTAATTAGTGTGAATTAGGGTTTCAAACGTTTCCTAATCATCCTAGGGTTTTACTTTTTCAATATTTATTTGTTTTGTAGTCGTCAGAGGTAAATTAGATTATTATCAATAAAATACAAACTTTTTTCGAATTCTTTCTCTGGTGGATTCCAGTTTATTATCTTGTGGATTCAAGGAACTCCTCGTGGACTTGAGGTATTTAATACCTAGAAACTAACAATTTAGTTTTTGTCAATCAAAGAGAGCATCATGTGTGCTTTCTTCAAGTTTCCATGACATTAGATTTGTTTGGCAATTTGTATTTGTGGCTTGGTTATGTGGCTTGTTATTTGTTTTTGGTTAGAGAGTATTTCTCTCTTGGTTATGAGATTTTGCTTTGTTTTGTTTGTGAGTACTGCTTTGTTTAGTTTTGTGAGTACTGCTTTGTTTAGTTTTGTGTTGTAAAGTAGTTTGTGAGAGTTTCTCTCTAGGTGGTGTGACACTTTTCATTTGGTTTGGGGATTGCAGTTATATCTTGGGCTTGGAGTATTTCCCCTTGTATTGCATGTGGTGCTGCAGCTTGGTAATTGAGAACCTTTGGTTCTTTGGTTTGAGTTAGAGGGAAATTTCTTTCAGGGTGTTGTGTAATGTAGAAAAGAAACTCTCTTTGTATTAGGAACAGTCTATAATCTTTGTATCTACAAGGGAAAGCCTCTTGAATGTATTGTGGTTTTGGGTTATGTGAGAATACCTCTACACTATTTTTGTATTCTCCCAATTTGTTAGTGAATCTATCCCCTATTATTTGTATTGAAGATCTTTCTGAGGACCATAATATATATTTTCACAATCAGTCGTAGAATTTGGGATTATGCTATTACTACGTATTTTTCAACTAGACTTTCAATCCATTGTTTGTGGCATAAGAGTAAGACTCAGAAGATTCTAGCTAGGTGTGTAGTTAAAATTTAAAAGTGGGTTTTTTTTTGTTTCCTTCATGCGTACAACTATCTCTTGATAACAAGAAGTTTACTTTTTTGTGTCATTTTTCCCCTATCATACCTTGGAGATTGTGTAGTAAGGTAACACACACACACACAGATATTGTAACTTGTGGTTATCCATTGAATTACATACTAACTAATAAAGAATTTAACAAAACCTATAAATGCTTAAATTACTATGGCATTAAATTAAAACTGAGAAGAGTAATTTGGTGTTCAAGACATTATAAAGAACATTATTTTACTCTTTTAGCTTACTCTAAATCATAATCAACAAAAGTACTCTAAAGAAAGAGGCACACCAGGATGAAGCCGGATAATCATTAAACTTAAAAAATAGTTTAAAGCTTTAAGACACCAAAATTAGGCTTTAAAAAAAATTATACATCTACTTTGGGTCTACTTAATATTTTTTTATTTGAATAAATAAAATGATAAATGCCAATTTACTTTTTTATTTTTATTACATAATTAAAAAAAAAAAAATCCAACATGGCTACAAATGGAGTATTAATTAAAAATGATGTTTTTAATATAACACCTAAATAAAAATAGCATAACAATAAACATAAACCTAAACGTGCAAAATAAATATTTTGTTTAATTTTAATCGGTAAACATATGCTATTCTTTATTCAAATAGAAGCATAGGAAAATATGGAAATTTCAATGTGAATATTTGACATTTTATGCTAGTTATTTATACATTTTCACCTTCAATTTTAACATACCAATTATTATTATTATTTTAGCAAGAGAAGCTAAGCTTTGGTGGTTCTAAGCTCTAAAGAAGTTTCAATATCTAAAGATAATTAAACCATATTTTTGTGACATTTCTCTTATTAGTAATTTCATTGATTATGATTATCATATTTATTACAATAGTTTTCACTTTCTGGTGTTAAACAAGAAGTTTTAATTCAAACCTAATTGTATGCTACTCAGTTGGCATTATAATTGGTGCATTGTTATTCATATAGATCAATATTCTAGGAATATATATTTTGTTTTTTATTGCTGATTTTTTGGAATCCATTTTAGGGTTTGTCTTGACTTCTATCACCAAAATACCGTGGCATATATATAACAGACAAGTCTTTGTGGACTCCCGAGTTGGAATAATAACTTTTTTAATAAATATTTTTTACTTTATTAAATTAAGCTTTCCATATATTCTAGGTAAATTGGCTATAAGTTTGATTTTGTTGCCAATTATTATGTCAACACTTTTAATCAATAGCTGCATGGTATGTCTTCTAACTCTACATGCATTTTGCAAGTAACTTTATGCAAAACAAAAATTTAGGTTACATGTTAAGAAGTAGAATAGATAAATACAAATTGATATCTTCTAAAACTTCTACAGAAGCTGGCTTTTAGAAATAAGCTTCTAGCGGCAACCGTAGTATAATTTAGTCAAAATCTTGTAGGGTACAAGTTCATATCAAATATGGCTCCGAAATTAGTGGACCACTTCATGATACTATTGGGAACCAAATTTGTGGTTTCATTTATAAATATTTTTATAATGCATGTCTGTAAAAGAAGAAAAAAAAATTCATTTTAATATTATTAATGATCATAAGTTTATGGGCTAGAGTTCTTGTGGGTTTTTCTTTATTTATAAGTTCCTTCTAGCTAAATGCCTCTCTTGGCTATGTCATTCATAGGAATAGACCTTCTAAGAAATCGACATAACACATTCTTTATGTGTATACTATAAGTATTATTAATTATGAAAGAGCCATAAATACATTAAAATAATAGTTATTATATTTAAATCTAACGTTTTTAATAAAAGCATTATAAACATAAACATAAGCATTAAATTGAGCATGTATTTTTTATTTTTATTAATGAAATTTAAAAACAAAAAATATATGAAAATTTGTATATTAACTAGTGAATTCAATAGCCTATTTACAAATTATTGATGACCATTTATGTAAATATCATAAATGTTAGGATAATGTCCTAAAACCCAATTGTGACTCCATCCTATTAATTAAATGTTTTTATTTTTTGACATTATTGTGTGAACATTTGAAAATTATATGTCGCAGTCTATGAGATGCATTGCATATATGTTATGTAGGTATGAGAATGAGATTCGTATACAAAAGATCTAAATTGCAAAACCTTGTTAACTTAGAATTTCAGTTCATAGACTATAATATGATGGAGTCTTTTCTGATAAGACAATAAATCTATAATATATCAATTATGATGATTGGTATTGATCATGGAAGTTGAGATTTCTAATTGATGTATTGGTGTATTTGGAATACACTAAATTGGATCAATGTGATATGTTGTTCTACAAACTACTATCATTTGAACAAACAATCTTTACAATTGCTATGTGCATCAAGTCTTAATCTTGAGAGGATGGTGAGCTCAAACATGAATTGTCAATTGCTTTGATGTTTGTCGAAGTGAGATTTTGTATGGCCAACACCAGTATGTTGGGTAATCACATATAGTGGCAAGAGAACTCTAATTCTTAAGATGGAATCAATAATCCATTTCAGAGATGTAGAAACATTCAACAATGGTGATGATTTGATGGTCTTACCTAGGTGAAAGAGGTGTTCAACTTGGCTTTTAAGCTGAATATTATGAATTGGGTTAATTGGCACCAAAATTAAGAAAGGTAAATTGGACATGTGGTGCAAAATTAAACAAATTTAGATTTTGATTGTACTTCAACTATATTATATATAAAATATTTTATATGGTTTTTCACTTATGGTTTGTCATTTATAGATTGATAGCAACTAAATGAAATCCAACTATTTAAAGGGTACACAATAGGCAATCTGAAATCCAACTATTTAAAGGGTACATAATAGGCAATCTTTAAATCAAATTGTTCAAATTTGTTTTAGTAAATTTACTTTTCAGTTAAAAATTTCAAACTATCCTCATTAATTTAAACTCTAGTGAAAAGAAAAAGATTTCAATTTTTAAAATAAAATAAAGCACAAGTATTTTTTTTTTTTTTTTTTTTTTGATTGGAAAAATAAAGGGCAAGTTATGATATCTATTTATTGACTTTTCAAAGAGAATTACATTTTGGGACGAAGGGATTACTTTATTTAATAATTCAATACCATTTTTTTTATAGAGTTTAAATTAAGAATAATATTATATTCACAATATTTTGACAACAAATCTTAATTGATAAGTTGTTACTGGATATAATTTAGATCCACTATCATTTTTTCTCCATCAATAACAGTTTACTATCTAAGATTTTCATGAAATTGTTGTAGACATAGCATGCACCCTATAGGACTAAAATGTTTTATATATATATATATATATATATATATATATATATATATATATATATTTGTGGTTCCTAATTTTACTTGTGCATATGCAGGTGTTATGAGCTTTTTATTTATTTATTTATTTATTTTTGGTTTCTTTTTTATTTTGTGTGCAAAGCTCAAATTTCAGCAATAGTACCCATGGATTTTTTTTTTTTTTTTTTTTTTTTTAATTCCTTTCTTTGAAATTATATCAACTCAAGGGTTGAAATGTGTTTCAAAGTTTCTGCGTAAGGTACATATATATTATTCCTCTTCTAACATGTGAGCATTATAGTTATCTGGGATTTACATGCTGTAAGAGATACATGTGTCAGATGTATAAGATACATTCCCATAATATAAAAAGCTAGCATACTTTATGCATTATCTAACTATTTTATATTCTTTTTTACTTATGGTTTGATATTTTTAGATTGAAAACAACAAATGAAATTGTAAACAATAGGCACTCTTTAAATCAAACTGCCCATTGATAAATAAAAATGTTAGGACATATGTGTTTCACATATTAAGAACATATGTCATGATTTTATGTAATTGGCTTATCCTTTGACAAAACGCACTTTACTTGTATTTGGATAGATTTAGGATGTGTTTAAATACTTCAAGAAATCATGTTTCAAGATCAAGTGTTGAAGCCTTCAAGTCTGTCCAAGAAAACAAGATAAAAGTGTAGAGTTACTAAAGCTCGACTGCTAGCTCGACAACTAGCATGTGTCGAGGTTTAAGGAAGCTGTTCAGCCCGTGTGCTCGACAGCTGCTTGACACCTCCTATCTGTCGAGGTTTAAGAATTTCAGAATTCTGATATGATTTTCTTGAGATCCGTGAATGTGTCCTTGGGCTTTCTTTTCTCCTAACCCTAGACATATAAAATGATTGTTTTAAGAGCCGTCAAATAGTTCACAAGTTGTACAAGTATTGAGCAAACTCTGTTCAAGCAAATTGTGACCGGAGACGAAGTTCTTACCCTAGTTCATCTCTTTCTCTTGAAGAAGTTGTTGTGTATGTGCACCGTAGGGTTTTGTGACCAAGCATCTTCTTGATCTTCATCGTATGGATGAACTGAAGAACTTTGCAGCCAACAACCTTCTTAGTTGGTGATTGAAGTTGCGTACTGGGATCCGCGTAATTGGTTAGTCACGTACTTGGGAGCCGTGCATCGAAAGGGGAATTGTCACTACAGAACAAGTCCAATTGGGTATTGGGGTAAGGGTTCAATTGTAGGTTGGTAAGGTACTTGTGATTCATTTACTTGTAACTGCTTGTTGTGATAATAGTGGAGTTTCGGGAGTGGTGACCTGAAAATCACCCGGTGGGGTTTTTGCCGTGTAGGTTTTCCCCATTCGTAAACAAATCACTGTGTTATTTATTTTCCATTGCATATTTAGTTGTTTGGTGATTTTTTTGTGCTACCACGTGCTTTGCATGTTAATTTAATTAATTAATAAACTTGGTTAATTAATTAATTAATTTATCACAAGTGGTCAATTCGTTTTTGGCCTATCAAAAAAAGAAGAGGAAATGGATGAGCAAGCAAAGTACACACATTTTTTCTCCTCTTTAATTTAGCACTATTGAAAGTCTTACCTTTCTTGGGAATTCCGAATCAAAGAAGAGGCAGATCGAAATATAGCATGAAAAAACCCAAATTGATATGAATGAAAGATTTCTCTGGAAGATGTGAGGTGGGCATTGTATTCTTTTCGGACTTTTAGTGAGATTGGGTATTGTATTCTTTTCATACTTTCATCCTGAGTTTGATGTCAAAATTAAGGTTGTTTTAAGGCCACTATATTCGCACCCCCTTGACTCATACTCTAAGTTATCTAGTGCAATCTCATGTGTGATCATCATTAAGTATAGTTTGTAAGGGGCATATTTTTGTATGTTGGCATATCTGATATCAAAACACACTTTTTATGTAATTGAATTTATGTTCAAGTGTGTTACATTTTATCAACAGCTGATATAAATTGAAGAAACAATATTGCTCAAGAAAAGCTAAAACTGTAGGTCTCAATATTTGGCTCGATACTTGTTGATCTATTGAGAATAAATGAATCTCAATACCTGGTTCGACACCACTCGTTCTATTGAGCCTTGGGAAAACTAAACATTAATTTTCTGTTTCATCCAATGATGATTGGCCTTTCTAGGAATTTGTGCACTAGGGTTCCAGAACATATAAAAGAAATATCTTGTGGCCGTCATCATAGGCACAAATAGACACACACATAATAGGAGTTGTTGCAATGTTTGTACTCTTAGGGTTTTGTATTAAGCTGCTACCAATTCATCAAACTGTGATTTGAAGAACACTACAAAGCTATAACAATCAAAATGGCTAATGTGCTATTAGTCACAAATAGGAGATTTGTGCAAAGGAGGAGAAGCCTTTTGCAAGAAGTAGTCCAATTGGGGATTGGAGCTGAGATTCCTTATAGATCAGTAAGTTCTACTGTAAGTAAGTGTTTCGGAACATGATAAGATTCCTTATACTTTTAACCTCTATTTTGGTTAGTGAATTCTTTGGGAGTGTTAGTTGACCTTAAATTCATCTGGTGCGGTTTTGCTTGTAAGGATTTTTTGCATTGTGATCAAATTACTTTGTCAAACTTAATTTCCACTACACTTAATTTAGTTTGGTAATTTAGTTATCTTAATTGGATTTGCATGTAATTTGGATTAATTAATCAACTTGGATAATTGGTTAAGTAACTGAGGTTAATCTATAACCCAAGTCTAAGCTACTTGTGGGGACTTTTAGAAATCTGTTTCATGTAGCTTGACAAAAGAATTTTGAGAGAAGTTATAGGCCATGAGCACATTCAGTAGGTCAATCACAAAACCAGCTACAAGGGCTCTTGTGGCGCAGATGGTATCTATCTTCCGGGGCATATGACGATCCTTTTTCCACCTAAGGCATTAGGTTATCTACTAAAATATTGCATAATTTTATTTATTTTTAATATCTTTTTTGTTACGTACTATAATAGTATATTTTTTGCATGATTTACCCATCATATTTCAAAACTTGATTATTAATCAATAGTTGGATACAATAAAAGAAGATTTATGTCCAGACTAGCTTTTGTTTTGATAGGCCAAGAATGTATTGACCCCTTTGGTAATTTAATCAATTAATTAGCCAAGTGAAATTAATTAGATTCAATTACATGCAATAAGCATGGTAGCACAAATAAATTACCAAATAACTAAATGCAACAAAAATTAAATTTGACACGGGTGATTTGTTTACGAATGGGGAAAACCACTGAGGCAAAACACCATCAGGTGAATTTAAGGTCACCACTCCCGAGAATCCACTATTATCAAAACAAGCGGTTACAGGTAAAAGGAATCCCAGTACCTAATATCAACCTACAGTTGAACCCTTACCCCAATACCCAATTGGACTTGTGATGTAGTGACAATCTCTCCTTTAAATGCACGGCTCCCAGTATGTGACTAACTAATCGATGTACGAATCTAAGTATGTGACTAACACACCAACTTGAGAAAGATGTTGGTTGTAAAGTTCTTCAGTTTATCCAAACGATGAAGATCAAGAAGCTCCTTGGTTACAAAACCCTTGGCACAAAGACACAGCAGTTTCTACAAGAATATGATGAACTAGGGCAAATTGTCTTCGATCACAATATGCATGTAACAACAAGTGCAACGACTTTGTGACGGCCCTTAAAATAATCCTTATATATGTTTAGGGTTGTGAGAAAAGAAACCCTACACAAATAACTTGGATATGCGTGAAAAACAATTCTGGAAATCTGAATTTCGTAATTATCGATAGATACTGTTTCTGCCGAGCAGCTATTGAGCACAAGCATTAAACCTCGATAAATATTATCTGTCGAGATATCTGTCAAGTTTTAATGAACAACATTTCTTTACTTATTTCTTGGACAGACTTGCATGACTTCAATACTAGACTTGAACTCTTGTTTCTTAAAGTATTAAACCCATCCTATATCTACTCAATTATAAGTAAAATGTGTTTTGTCAAAGGATTAGCCAATTTTACATAACATATATTCTAACAAGTTCCACATATGTCCTAACATATTTTATTTTTTTAATTGAAGTTGTGAGGAATTAATTGAGCCCAAAAACTAATTCCGCTAGGTCATGAAGTGAGATCAATAACCATGACGTATTTGAAAGATCACAATCAATAATTGCAACAACTATATTTTATTAATTTTAAGAAGGACAAATCAAATTCTTGAGCAAAAATATTTATTTAGGCACGATTTGCCCATTACACATTATACGTGATTATTAATTACTAGTTGAATATTATAAAAAGAAGATTTATGAATATACAAGTTATTTATTTACTTATTATTATTTTTTAGTAAAGTTGTGAGGAATTGAACCCCAAGAAAAGTCCATGAGTTCATTGACATCTAGAGTTTTGACAATCGAGATTCGCATCCAAAAAAAAAAGAAAAAAAAAAAGTGTTTAGACAGTCGTATTTAAAGGATCACAATAATTGCAACAGTTATTATCTTCAGCAGGGAAAATCAAATTCTTGAGCAAAACTCCTAACACAATGCATGTTTATTTAAGATGCCTTGAAGGTGCTATGGAATAGAAGATAAGTAATTCAAAACCCTAGGGTTAATTAGGGCTATATATCCATAATATCTTGATATTCGAGTAATGATTGATGATAAATCATCAAAGCACCTTAGATAACTATAAGAATCTGATCTTAGAGTTGATGTTTGACTTTGAAAGCAGAAGCATGAGCCATGAGAGTGTCAAGTGCCAGTTGTACTTCGGCTCTCTAAATTAGAAAATGACTTTAGCTAACACACGCAATCATCCTTTGGGCGTAGGTGATGCTCTGTATATCTATATAGCATGGTCAACTGTCCTCTCACATCTTAGAGTTAGTTATATTTACATGATTGTACAGATTCATTTTTTTTTTCTTTCAATATATATATATATATATTGCTATATAATTTTTCTTTCAAGAAGTCAATCAGATTTGTAGCGCATAATTCATTTATTTTTATTTTTTACGACTAAAAGGTGGCTTAAATTAAATATTGGTTCTTTCTCAAAAAAATAAATAAATAAATAAATATTGGTTCTTCAACGAGCAGAACTTAAAGGGCACAAGTTAAAAACTAATAAATATTCAATTATGAGATGTAATGAATACTTTTCAAAAAGTAAAAAAAAAAAATATATATATATATATATTTATATATATATATATACACATATGTTAATGATTCATTAGCTTACGTATACAAATTCATTGTGGTTGTGTGTGCTTCTTTTAGGGTATATGTATACAATTTACTTTAATTTTTTGAAATATGTATACAAACATTAAATTAATGTATCTTAACCATTGCTCTTAGTGTATTCATTAAAAAATCCATCAATTATCAATTAGCAAGTTTTGTAATTTTCACAACTATCCAATTGACTTAAATTAATTATTACATAATAAAAACAAAATGGAACTACACTACTCCATTCGCATCAACTCATGTAAAAATATGTCTATTTTTTAGATATCTTACTTTTTTTTTTCTATTTTTCATACTTTTTAAAATACCCCATGTCAAAATATCTATTTTACACTACATTTCATTAAAATATCAATTTTTCTTAATTTTTTAAAATTATTTCTCTTTCTTCACACACAATTACCAACATTCATTCTCTTCCATTATTCTCCAGATAGATATAAAAAGAATAAAAAATTAAATACAAAATGAATAATACTAGTGTAAATTTACATAATCATTGAAAGTTATAACAACTATATATTTTTACACATAATTTTTTTTTTTTTAATTTAACGTGGATAAATTTTCGGCATAATTGGCTAAAATGTAAAATGTAGTCAATTTTTATTTTTATTTTTTTATAATAAATTATACAAGCACATGTACAAGTGCTCTTACATCAATAAGTGCAATATCATGCGATATGATAGAGCACTTCCACAAGTTGTTTGCTAATATTACACCTTTTTATTTTAAGAGCTCGTTTCAGTTCCATATATGATAGAGAAGCATCATGAAAAATTGTGCCTATTAAGAACTAGCAATTAATACAATATACCTGTACACAAATTTTCACAATTACTAGAAGAACAAGTTGTATTTGGTCGCTTAACATCAATTTTATACTCCCCGCTACTATTGACCCACATTCTCTTAACATGTATAGCAATCATAATTTTTTATGACTTCAACAATAGGTTAAAATGTCCCCTCACATCAACAGCTACAGCTCAACGAAAAGAAATCAGAAAATTATTTAATCATGGACTTATTCCTTCGTTTTTTAATTTCAGTCAGCCAATAGCCATGTGATGACAGAATTTCCTTGAAATCTGCTACTCTTGGTTCAATATAAAATCGCACATACGTTGCACAGTATCTCAGAACCAAAAACCAAAGCATTATCAGCTTTCTCTTTACGATATGTCTACGTCAAAGCTTTTCTCTTCTTTCTTTCTCTGTTTCATGTTTGTTCTTTTTGTCCTAGACCCCGCAAATGCACAGGGACTAAAAGTAGGGTTTTATGCAAAGACATGCCCAGAAGCCGAGTTCATAGTTAAAAAGGTTATAACTCAAACTATGTCAGTAGCACCTTCACTTGCTGGCCCTTTGCTGAGAATGCACTTCCACGATTGCTTCGTTAGGGTACGTAACTGAATGTCTCGTATTTGTTTTGTACTATTTTCTTTGTCTCTTTTTTTTAACACATATGGCTTTGTCTAAATAGGGTTGTGATGGCTCTGTGCTTTTGAATTCTTCAACAAAACAAGCTGAAAAAGACGCAGTTCCAAATCTTAGCCTTCGGGGATTTCAAATTATCGATAATGTCAAGTCTGCACTTGAAAAAGCATGTCCTGGTGTAGTTTCATGTGCAGACATCGTGGCTTTAGTAGCTAGGGATGTGGTTGCCGCGGTAAAAAACACCTATTTCCCTCCAATTAATTTGTTAATAAATTTAGTGTTTCTCGTAACATAATATATAATTATATGGAATTTATAATTCTTTCAGAGTAAGGGACCATCCTGGGAAGTTGAAACTGGAAGAAGAGATGGAAGAATCTCAAACTTGATAGAGGCCCTGCTAAATCTAATTCCGCCATTTGCTAACATTACTATATTGAAAAATGATTTCCTTCAAAAGGGTCTAAGTGTAAAAGACCTAGTAGTGTTATCAGGTACTTAAACACCAAGCAATATTATTATTATTATTATTAATTTTATTGTGTAAAATTATAGTTTTTGGTATAAAAAAAAAAAAAAAAAAAGTGTATATTTACTTAGAAATGTCACTAATTTAATTAGTTGTTTTGTTATTAATTCAGGTGGACACACAATTGGGACTTCTCACTGCTCTTCCTTCACTAACCGTCTTTACAACTTCACTGGAAAGGGCATCGTGGGCGATGCCGATCCTACATTGGATCCCAACTATGTTTTAAGATTGAAGAGCAGATGCAAGCCAAACGATGTGAACACACTCGTAGAAATGGATCCAGGAAGCTTCAAGACATTTGATGAAGATTACTACACTCTTGTGGCTAAGAGAAGGGGTCTCTTCCAATCAGATTCAGCTCTTCTTAATGATCCTGAGACGAAAGCATATGTCAAACTTCAAGCCTCTACTCATGGATCTACTTTCTTTAAAGACTTTGGAGTATCAATGGTGAATATGGGTCGGATTGGAGTTCTCACAGGAAATGGTGGTGAAATCAGGAAACAATGCAGCAGGGTTAACTAATTAAGGATTAGGTGATTAAACCTAGCTAAGAACAGAAATGCAAGAAGTTTCTTACATTGTCACGGTTGTGCTCTTAAATAAACTGGGTTTTTCAATGTTATATGAGCTTTATTAATATTGTTTGGTCATTCCAAAATAAAATTTCAGAAATAAAATTTTTGTTTGATTGGCTTTTGAAGTCTTCAATTTGTGTATTCCTTTTTGATAGTTTTTAGACCCCTTAAAGCAATTGATTTAACCTAGGTAATTGGCCAAGTTGTTACTTAGTCCAATTAAACAAGTCTAGGTTATCACAATAATAAAGATCAAATCATGCAAAGCAGCGAAAAATAAATAACACACGATATAATCACCCAGGAAACCAAACCGGTAAAAACCTGGAGAGGATTTGACCTAGCTATCCTCAAGGTAAACTTGAATCCACTATCTTGAAAGAATCGAAGTTCATACAATAAGACTTACAAGCCCCCACGCTTGACTTCTTATTGCTACCAACCAGTAGAACTTACTGACACGACTACGTGCAAACTCCGAATCAACGGACTCCTTCTTTCTTGGATTCACCACCAGATACAAGCACACCCACTTGTGTTTTCTTTAAACTTCAATGGCAGCAACTGAATTGATCATCAAGGTGTAGATAAATCTTTTTCTTGAAAACCCTAAGTTTGTGTAAATGAAAGCTCATCTAGATCTCACAAGAGATTTACACAAACCGCAATTATGAGCAAGACT